>CADEBD010000057.1:1200000-1881094 GCA_902825455.1 Arctia plantaginis
TAATACTGATAATCATACCTTACCGTCAAATTTACCTGCAAAATTGCTTGACAAAAAAAAATATAGATTTATGAACGTTCATAATTAGTCGGGGACGGTACCCGTTTATAAAACTTGTAACGCATATTAAATTCTTTTTACGCTTTTCGTTTCGCCGCTACCGAACGTATTTTGTGTGATACTTCGTAGCTGAATAAGAAAATTGACATAATTTATCTATGAAACGAATTTATACGTAATTTAGGAAGGGTTTGTTGATTCTTTTTATGTAAATTAACGTAGTAGTTATCAAGGTGTATTATACCAAGGTTTTTTGTGCAAATATACAGGGTGGCGCAATAGAACGTGCATATTTAAAATATTGATTAGAAAATAAGTACAAAAGGTATAGTTAAAATAAAACTGAGGTATTATTAAGAAATAACTGAAGTTTATTTTTTAAAAATAACATCGTCTAAATGATGACCCTCTCTACGACGACACTCCTCTAATCGCAAACGGAAGTTATTGAAAACTTTCTTCAGTAATGCTGGTGTAATTGCTGCCATTTCACCACGGATATTCTCCTTGAGCTGATCGTTGTTTTTCGGATTATTACTGTAGACTTTGTTCTTGAGGTATCCCCACAAAAAAAAAGTCAGGAGGCGTCACGTCTGGACTACGTGGGGGCCATGGGATATCACCTCTTTTCGAAATCAGTCTGCCAGGGAACATCTGTTTCACAACCGCCATGGAGTCATTTGATGTGTGACAGGTAGCTCCGTCTTGTTGAAACCAAGTCCTAGAATTCACTATTCTTGAATTTTCAAGCTCTGGAGCCAAAAAACCTTCCAACATCGCAACATAGCGTTCGGTATTAACAGTGACGTTTTGCCCCCGCGCATTTTCAAAGAAAAACGGTCCAATTATTCCTCTACCAGAGATTGCTGCCCATACTGTCACTTTAGGACTATGCAGTGGTTTCTGGTGCTTGAGTTTGGGATTCTCACTGTTCCAGTAACGACAATTTTGACGGTTTACGAACCCATTGATATGGAAGTGGGCCTCATCTGAGAAAAGGATATTGTCAAAATTGGAAAATCGATTAAGCATTTCATTAGCAAATGCGAGCCTTGCTCCGAAGTCAGACTCTTTCAATTCTTGTGTTAACTGCAGCTTGTAAGGATGCAGTTTAAGATCCAAGTTTAAAATTCGTTGCAAACTTCGTCGCGATAAGTGTAAGACAGACGATTTCTTACGAGTAGACATTTGTGGATCTCCTCGTACAGACTGCATAACTCTCTCAATATTGTCGTCGGTCCTAGATGTTCTTGGACAACCTTTTGCTTGTGGTTTAAACGTTGAACCAGTCTCTTCAAAACGCTGTACCCATATTTTAATTAAATTAGCACTCGGAGCTTTACTAATTTGCCGTAGTCCATATTCAGAACAATATAAACGCCTAGTAACGATGTATGAACGAGAGTTCTCGTAAAATGCGCGCACGCAAAATGCGCGACGCTTCCCGTCGAAGTGACTCATAGTGACTAAAACTCCATGAGCCCGCCTACCCAACGATGCAGGCTCCCCCCGCCCGCGCACTTTCTACCCCGCGAAAAAAGATGATGCAATATGCACGTTCTATTGCGCCACCCTGTATAAGTTCACTGCATATATCTCGCAAAACAATCGACACGTAATGCAATGCAGGAACAGATCTTTCAAGTACAGACCCGACAAACATTTGCAAACAATACAAGTACATAACAAACATTGGATTGCGACAGTAGTGTCGCAGTGTGTCATAATATTTTCTACATAATACCACTTATAATAGTGTACGTAGACCATGGGAAAATTCAGTTTCATCGAGAATATAAAACGTGTTTTATCAGCCATTGTTTTCGTGAGAATGTTTTGTTCTGGTGCTGAACACGCGCCGTCACACTTAATTACACGTAAAACTAGAACAACATGAATTAATTTTAAATACTAGAACGACTATCCGGCACACAATTTTAATTAAAAGGATGTCCCCCGTGGTGACTTATACGAGTTTTAACGAAAAAAAAAACAATTTAAAACGCGCGACAGTGAGCCTGTTATTATGAATTCTTTATTAAATGGCCGTGTTTTTTTTTAATAAATAAATTTACGCAACAATAGTTTTGTTTGTGAAGGCTGTTACTTTAGTTAGAATTACTTCTTGGCTACTATGCACTATACAAGAATGAATATTTCGCTTATACAAGGATCACACTACAAAGATACTATTGTATAGTACCAAACCTATTCTTGTTTTATCCAACCGTAATGATGATTTCCCAAAAATGAAACAATAATTGGGAAATCCTAAAAAGAAAAACTTGTATATTGTAATAGTGTATAGGAAGTTCATGATATTTGAAAGAGCAGAAGCAAATGTGGGCGGTTGACTCTACCTACCCTAGAAAGAGAATTGTTATTTTATGTCCGAATGCTTTTAAAAGTAAGTTAAGTTTCCCATCCTGCATGGAGTATTTCCAACTAAATACATTTCACATTATAAACGCAAATTCAATAAATCACAGCCAGTCATTTCAGAAACCATTAAAGCTAAATACAGAAATTCTACCTCGACCTTTGTAAATACACCTCTCTGAAATATTCGAACCTCTCCAATTCACTCAGAAAGCTTAATAAATCAACTAATCTACGCTCAAGTTGTGTAAATAACAAACAAAATTCATGAATTAGTTTTCCTGAATCGTCCAGGACCCCGTTCGTTGGGACACCTTACGAAATTTAATTCTCAATTGACAGCGCAGCCGAGAGGTAAGTAAACAATATGGAAATGGTTCCACTCTCTATTGAGATATTGGAAAACAAATTACAACCGGTTTTATTCGCTTTATAATAAAATCTGAACATTATTTTGTAATAATATGAACTGAAGGAATACTGCAGTATATATTATTAGAAAATAATGTTTCAGAACATAATATTCTACCATATTCAAACAACGCCATCTAGTCGCAAACTAAGCAAAGCTTGTACAATGGCTACTAGACAACTGATATAAATACATATATACTTATTTTTGTAAATACATACCTATTATACATAGAAACACCCAGAACAAATCAAACATGAAATGTCCATGCACACAAATGTTTGTCTTGAGCGGGAATCGAACCCCCGACCTTTGGTATAGCAGTCCGTTACACAAACCACTACGCCATTCGTATAACATAACTACTCTACTTGTGATTTTATCTTCGCTACGCTTAAATCACTACTTCTACTACTCTTTGTGTAAAGAACCTATTATTTTAAGCGATCCCGAAATGAGAAAATTAATAAAAATAAAAAAACTTCGAATTTCATAAGCTTTGTCTTTTCTTGTATTTGAGCAAACGAGCAGTCATATTTATATGTTGCAAAAACATTTTGTGAATTTTACATTTTTGATTTCAAAGTTTATACTCGCTTAACAAGCAAAACTAGAAAAAAATGTTTGAAAATAAATTTATTTATTATTATAATATTGTACTTATATGCCTATCTCCAGCAGTGGACTGCGATAAGCTGGTGATGATGATGATACTTATTTACAAGTTAAAAAGTTAAATGAAATAAGTAACAATAGGTAGTTATGTAGTCGTTCAATCAAATATCAATTACGCAATTAAACAGGAAATATTACGTCAATGAATTATATATTAAAGATTGGTATCATTTACGCAAAAGCAATTTATTTTGCTTTTAAAAGGTTAACCTAATTAAAAGACGAGCTTAATAAGTCCAATATCTAAGACGGGCGAACACTTACGTAAAATGTATTTATTTTCTGCTCTTGAACCTTAATCAAATTAAAGGACGTGCTTAAACCGTACTTAGTTGATCTTCTAGCAAAACCTGTAAACAAATAGAGATAAATAATATAGAGGGCAACTTCACGTGTAGGTACATCAAGTATTTGAAACAAATCAAATGAAATCAAATAAATTTATTTGCATGAATAGGGTACAAAGTTCTTAAAAAATACAATCAGGAATCACATGTATAAACAGAATAAACTAACAGTTTTAAATACAGTACACATATACTACGATAATATAATCATATATAGGTACTTATATTCTTTCTTTTTCTTTTCTAATAGACAACTCCCGACCTAGGACAATTGGTGAATCACACAAAGTGTTGTCCTATGTGGCGGTCGAATCCACAACACTCAACGCAGTAGGAAGCGGCAGTGACCGCTTAAATCACTAGCTATCCGTATAGTCAAAATATTACGTAATACGTTTGTAGTAAAGATTAAAGCTAAGTAGAGTAATCAAAATTAAATACCTGGAACACTGAGGGATACCGTAAATGTCTCTAATTATTACTTGGACAGTGAGAAGCAGATAAAATATTGGTTGGGTGTTAATAAGGTATGAGGTGATAAAAAGTGTTTTTTTTTTAATCATACTTTTTCAGCTTTTTACATTTACATAATATAGGTTTTTAAATAATATAATAAACTTTAAACTTTATAAAGGTTTTCCAAAATATTTGAAAACTTTAAATACTTTTTTGCATGTTACTGAAACTTTATGTTAATTATGTTCAAATCGTCAGGAAAACGTATGTCGGGTCAGCCAGTATTGTAATATAAATTTCTTGACTTGTAATATAAACTATGTATATTCTATGCCAGTTTTCGGATCATAACTACCATACAGCAATACAACTCAAGTTCACTTCACACTTAAAAGTAGCATCAACAAGTTCCACGCGTAGCTCCCAAGATCCCTACCGACACACAATAGTTCTCAAAAGTTAGCATCAAACATTGCTCCACCTGAACCCGCTAAGCTCACTTACTATTCGCATTATACCTATCCAGTACATCAATACTTGACGACAACTCGATCCCCAATTAAGCCGCACTCGATGCCTGGTATTATCGGATTCGATTCGTATCGATTCGACAGTCTCGACTTGCATCGCTGGCTTTACCAAATATTGACAAACCATATCTGGGTGACGAACTATACGAGTATGAACGGCCGGACGGTGTCCACCGATGCCGTTCTACAGACAAATATTTAAATAATATAGATTGCGTAGGATTTTTTCAGAAATGTATGTTGATATTAATAAAATGTTGCTGCTTTTTACAATTTTGTATTATTTGTGGTATATTATATTACTATATAATTTCTGTTGAGATAGTCTGAATTTTAATCTATAATATACTTCTGAACATAAACTAAGCTAGCTATGGATTTAAAAATCAATGATTACATTAATACTGAATTTTCATTTACAATCTTTCTTTCGTTCAGAACTGTTTAATTTTATATTTTTTTCTAATTAGATGCGGGTTACATTGAAATTAGTTTTAGCCATCTTAGTTCTGAAATTAAGATCTCAAACCAGAATTTCATCATAAATTCAAATCATTACTCTTTATTTATAATTATTTATATATTTCTTCTACTATGGTAGAAATTTACGCACCTAAAACACTGTAAGTGATTAAAACATAAAAAAAGTAAATGCATATTTAAAACTGTAGGTCATACAGTACAAACGTGTTTTTAAACTTTATGCAAATTTAGGAGCAACGCACAATAGATGCACAGAACCGTACCAAACGCCAATAAAACGAGTAATGTGGCATCCCGAATCACATCTCGTAATAATTTGATTTGATCGACGTCAATAGGCGTCGAACTGTCATGGCGTCACAATTAAACGGTGGGAACGTATTTGTGCAATGTCTTGCACTACACAATAACAGTTGAGCACACGGACCGTGTCATACCGTCAAGTGAAATGGAAAGCTCACGGAGTTTACAATGAGCGTGTTTAATTTTCTCACGCGCGTGACACACAGACGCGTCGTTTAACGAAACTGTTTTCAGTATTCAGTATTGTTTTTCATTATTTATTATATTATTTATTATATTATAGAGCTATGATATCCGAGTTACACCACGGCCTCATAGAATAGTAGTGTTAAGCTATTCATTGACTGCTTTTCACTGAGTGAGTAAGGATACCGGAGCCCAACCCTGTCTCCTTTGTTCTTACTCAAAGGGCGATAACGCACTAGAGACTTGAGATGAAGGTGTTCATGGGCGAGGTAGACCATCAGGTGATCCGATTGCTCATTTGCTTCCTATATCATAAAAATATTTATTTTATTTTGTGCAGAAATATAAATACACACATGTGCGTTGTTAAATTATCCTTGCAAACTCCTTTGTTTGCTTGAGGTTCCAAAAATGCTTTAAAATTATATTACTTTTTTGTATTAAAATATTTAATTTCAAATTATTAACTGACCTAAAAAATTGTGGGTTCTCTATTCGTTTGAGGTTTGCTTTATGTTTGTTACCTCAGAACTCCATCAGTATAAACGGATTTAAAAAAAAAAATGTGAAGGTTACCCCCTAAACTCCTATCTGAGGAGGGGCCTATGTCCAGCAGTGAACTATTAAAGGCCAATGATGATACTCCCTAAGGGTGTCAAATTAGGAATTAAAGGATACATTTTATATCGTTACATAGGCGCACTGAACTTGGTAGGTAATACTTTGTTAAAAGTGAATTATTTCACCAATTTTGCTATGACATAGGTACATCTTAATCTTTAATTCCAATCTCAACTAATTTTTTTTTCATTGTTAAACTTCTCTTCGACTAAATATTGGATGATTTTGTACTATGATAGAATACTACGCCATAATAAAAATGGTTGAACATTCTCCAGCTACGTGTGTGAAAACAATAGGTTCGCGAAACGGGGCGACAATATCTGCGATCTCTGCGAAATTCCACCCGAACGCACACAATGAACCAACCATTGTGTCAACATTCATATCTCATAGCATTCATTGATTTTAATACGAGCCACAAACAAATTTGAATGAGCTTTCTCAGACCATTTGTGACATCGAAAATTACCGTCTGACTTTTCAAACAGTGTGATTGGTTTTTAAAAAGGTGCAATAAGTCAATAATATTTTTTCAAAGTGTAAATTTGATTGAATATTCGAATGAATAAAGAAAGACTGCATTAGAGTTTCTTAATCTATGTCACGGCGAAGTATCAACTTCGCCGTGACATAGATTAAGAAAAAAGGTGCTTTATTTTGAGTATTTTTTTTCGTAATACCAACGAATTTATGATACGAGAGTTCTGTGAGCCACATGAAAACAATTTAGTTCATACTTTTTACGCTCGGAATAAAAGACAATATTTAAATTATTGTGTTAATGATTTTGTAAGACAAATTCAAAATTACGTTTTAATTGAATAAAAACTATTCTGACGAGACCATAGACACTGAAACTCTACTCAAAAGAAATTAAAGTTGCCGCCACTCACTGTTGACAGGAGAAGGAAGCATATTTCTTTATGCCTTTCAAATGATCCCCCACCCCCTCCCTCTGGCGTCTGTCGCAAGTAATGTCGCTATTTATTGTATTATTCGTATTTCTTCGCATCAAAGAACAACAAAAGGAACAATATAATGTGTTGAACAGGTACACCAGTTTCAATTTACGTTGAAATTGCTACACCGACTCAGTATGTATTGGAGGAGCTGTTCTCTGACGCCAACAATATTTTTATACAAATTGGAAAGTAAAGTGGTATAAGTGTAACTCATTTTTATTACTATACTTTCTTTTTTATTTGATGACGAATTGATGATATCTTTTGTGGCTTTCAAATCGAAAAGAATTTATAGCTTAGAGAAGGAATAAAAGGAAAATGTGTGTAATTTTCTGGGAATGGGAATTGGTTGGAATGAAATGAGTGAAATGACAAAATATGCGGGCAAAGGTTACCTTGCGTATATAGCTTACATTTTCAATATAATTCTCTAAGTAGAAAATGTTTAAATTTCTATTTTGAAGGTATATAGAGCAAACCCACTTCCTAGAAAACACAAAGAGATTATTTAAATTATGATGTTTTTGTTATAATAATGTTCGCTTTTAAGCAAACTGCGTCTAGAGCACTATCAATACAATTTACTTAAATCTACAATTCGGAACTGGGAATGTGAGGACTGTGAAAATAGAAATATTGTAATTATTCATATTTAAAAATTTATATTTTTATTTGACACCCACTTAGTCTTGTTCGCAGTTCCAAATTCAAATTTATTCAATTTCGCGGAGCGATCGGTGTGGAAATGAAACGTCTCGAGCTGGTACGTTCGGAAACGTTGGTATACTTCCCTTTCTATTAGCATTCGTTGCTGACACGTCATTGTTATAGTTGGATGCGCGGAGGAAGATTTACTTGGTATTTTTTCCTTAGCCCTCCCTATTGTTAGAATTCTAAGGTGAAAATGGTTTCCGAGTGTACCTTATACAGCCTCAATATATTATACAGGATTATTTATTACCTAAACTGGCGTGTTGGGTTTAGGAATTCATTCGTTAAACAGCACATCCACTGATAAAAATTTGTTATTATTAGTTTTTTAATAAGATAATGTCACCATAAACTATTACCAGTTTAATAATAAAACTTTAGAGTTTAATAAAGTTATCATATCAATTCAATATCTTACTTACTTCAAAGCCCAGGCACAAAAAATAAAAAATCTGGCATTGTATTTATTCAATTGACAACGACTTTGAGATCTCAGTCGAAACATCAACAAGTGAACACGAAATCGATTGAGCATCATCCCAGTGATGTTATGGGCACAATTCGTTCGGAAATCGTCGTATCTTTACACACACGAACGAGCATTAACGAAATAATGACAGACGCAACTCCCCTTTCAGTCAATCAGTTCAGTCCATCAGTTCAAAGATTTGAATTTATTCATTCCATCGTTCTACTTTCGCGTTCTATTTTCAATTTGGTATTGTTTCCTGTCGATTCTTTGTTTAAATTTTGTCCTAAAATTTAAGTGGAGTTTTCAGTGTGTGCAAATTCTTGTTAGTTCTTAGTTATTGCCTTTATTTTCAAAAGTAAAAAGATCGCTTCTTCTTATCATTAAGGACTAAAATTAGGAAAAAACTTGCCAAACACCAAGTCACTACAAGAAATAAGTAATTTGTAATGTTATTACCAGTCGCGTTCGGATTAATCACAAACACTTCACATCCACGGCACTCAATATTAATATGACTCTCATAATCACTCAATTTTCTCTCCGAGATTCGCGCAAAATTGGGGCAATACAATTTAAAACTAATCACACAACATTGTGACTCCCTAGTTTGTAGGGTTGTTGCCGTCACTGAAAAGCCCGCGAACATAATAAAATCTCGTCAAATAAGTACAGTGAGTAAGACAAATGCGGGGACGGAGCTCCGAGCTAAACAATATGACGAAATCGCACTGTTTGCACGATAATTTCAAAAGCTGCGGTTGCTACTCTTTTAGACAAAATATTTTGAGACTACAACTACAGCAGTTGTGTCCCATTTATGCAGGGATATCGCAGCGTTTGTAGATAAAAAGCCTCATTGTGTTCAAAATGCTGACTTTTTAGTTTTTATGCTTACAGTGTTGTTTTGGATGTAAATTGTTGTTACTTTTGCCTTATTTTGAATGCTTCGTTAGGTACGACGACACAAATATAGTCTATCTTACTAAAAAAAACTTACGTTCATTATGGTTTACATAATGAACGTAAGTTTTTTTCTCACTAAGTTTTAAAAGTTCGTGTTCCATTAGATGTACCTTTAAAATATGTACCATTGTAAATAAACATAAATCAAACTGCATAATATATCCACCAAGCTCATTTAGCTGCTGAACAAGGCCTCTACACCTGATCAAAACATCAAGCAACTAAAATAACTATAGGTCCATTCCTATCATAAGTTAACGTTTTTATTTAATTCTATAGATATGGCTAATACGTCGACTTCCATGAGACTAACATGGTGTATGTACACATGAGGCATAATTTTAAACTGCAGGGTGGAACTGAGAGCGGAAACCCAAAACTTGTAGAAGTAATGCAACCAGACACAGGAATTTAACCTTCAGATGGTAGTCTTACTGAATAAACAGATTGCTACCTCGAGTGGCCCATCTTATCTTAAATAGAAATAAAATAAATAGCATAGAAATTAAATCAAAGCCCGTCCATATTTAACGATTTCCAAGCATATGTGTACGTACAATATTTTGGATCATAACGTACATATTTTTCTACAACATACTATGTAAATTAAACAAAAAAAATATTACGCGTATAATTGCGAAAAGGAAGTCACACAAATTAGTCAAACGATGTAGATACGTGCGGCTTGTTAACTAGTTTGACAAAATTTCTGTCTCACCATAATATAAACAAAAGCAAATTATGTTTTTCGACAATTTCGACAGTGCGTTTATTGAAACATTTTTTTTGCCGTCGACGCGTGCGATGTGTTGCAAAACGTAATATTAGATAATATTTTCTCCTTTTCTTTCAACATTATCTTACGAGTATCTCTTTCATCTAATTCTCTGATAGCCATCCGTGTATTTCACTAGGTGTCAGTAGAATACCCACTGGTATTCTGCTGACACCTAGCTGACTAGTTCTTTGAAATTCTCTTACTCTAAGCTAACCAGCATTCTTGACTCGCAGAGGACCGGGGTTTTCTACAATTGTGAGCTCTAATCATACAGACTCAGTTTTTAATTTTAAACATACTTTTTTCATTCTTTACTTATTTTAAACAGTTGAGCAGTTATCTTGTTTCTCTGGCACTCTATTTGTTTCTTTTACTATTTTCGTCGCTGTCCATTTCATAGTCTCTAAAGATTTTCATCTAAAACAAAAGCAGAATGCCAAACAACAGCATATTCCCCTTTTAAATCAAGCAAAAATTCAGTATTATACACAATAACAACGGTAGAACAAAACACACCGCAAAGCTTGTATTAAAAACATAAACTACGCTACAATTCCGCCATTTTTAATTTACGAAAATTTACCCGCGCGTAAAGGGCAATTGTTTTCAATAGACCTTACATAAATTAAAATGAAAAACAAACCAGTTACAGAACCAAACAGTCTGCGCAGCAATAGTAATTTGTATACGTCTTGAAACTGAAACGAATGCCACTAATTTAATGAATCTTATTACAACCTAAGTTTTGCAGAATTAACTCTTGGAACTTCTCGTGGCTGAATCCTGTATATTTACGGTGTGCTGATCTAAATAATTAGTTTTATTTTTGAGTAAAATAGTAAATTCTTGTCTAAGCAGTGTATTTAAGAAAATCCTCAAGTTTATTTAGCTGTGCTTTATTTGCTTTCAGGTTTCTTGAATGAGGCTTTTACAAAGTAATGTACTTAACGTATGTTAGGTATACCTACATTCCTGATTTTACTGACTTAAAGCTAGCTTTATCCAGCAAAACGAACCGTAGTCGGTGAAATACTCCCTGAATTTTCTCAGTTCCTTCTGTCATTTGAGGATTTTAATTTCTATGGGAACATGTTGAAAACATACTGCCTCGGTGGAGCAGTGGTTACGTATGCGACTGCTGTGCTGAAGTGTCGGGTTCGATGTCCGCGTCGGACCAAATGTTTATGTAGTGTTTTTTATGTTAAATATGTATGAACAAAGAAAAGTACATCATACAGTCAATCTAGCTTTCATAGTACAAGCTTTGCTTAGTTTGAAACTAAATGGCGTTGTGTCAGATGTCCGAAATATTATTATTATTAAACACTCCAACATATTATACGTATTCAAAATTTGATGGGACATCGTCTGTATTTTTATGAAAAATGTATAAACCATCAATTCGTTAATAACACCCCTCTTAAACTTGAAATCTTGCCCACCATTTTACAAATATATATACATGTATCCTTATATATACATATGTCCGTGTAGTGACGGATTAAGAATACGGAATGTCACTACCCCAATTCATCCCGTGGGTGTCGTAAGAGCCGACTAAGGGCGCAAAACAACGCAGGACACCAGCACTACAAAGAGAAGGAAAACTTGACACAAACCCTATACCAACCCGTCTGGCCAGTGTGGTATAGTAGGCCCAAACCTCCTTTCTAAGGAGAGGCCTATGTTCAGCAGTGGACTATTAAAGGCTGTTGATGATGATATCCTTAGGTACTAACATTAAACTCTAAAACATAGCATTACAGCTTGATTGCTTTCGACAAACTGAACTCTCCATTAAAAATTTGTATTATTATTAAGGATTAGTGAATTAAATAATTATTGAAATACTAAAACTTTGAACCTAGAGTCCCTTTGACGGTTGTCGCAATAAATCTACGAGGAACTAAGTTAATTAATTTTGTCTATGGGTGTGTATTTTCTTTTTTCACTTGCTCTTTATCTATTCGTATGTAGGTTGAATAGTCTTTCTAAATATACCCGGACTCGGTATAAATTTCAAAGGTTGCTTCGATACAACGTTTCGTAACTTCATTCGAATACGCATGGGTGTGCTAAGTGCACATTAGTTGTAATACTCTTATGCAATACAGGTGCTCCAGGATTTGCAGCAAATAAATCACTAACCGTTAACTGCAAGATCACAAAGTATACTCCTTTATATATTGGTAAGAAGATCCTATATTTTTTAATTAATGTTACGACTGTGTACTAGTGTTACGACTACTTTCACAATTATAATTGTAAATTTCAAATAACTAATTATTTTTAAGCTATTAGTTATGTGCCAAAACGTTATTTTATTTGCTTGTGTCCTACTCTAATAACTCTAGAGGTTGTTTTTTTTTTAATTAACCTTCTAGATACTCAATTTTGACGGACAGAGATGGTTATATTATTCAAAAAATAAAAATTACACTTCGCTAGTTCTAAGCAAGACTGTATTTGTGGTGTATAAGGTATGATAAATACAACGTGACGTGCGGTATCTAGCACTACATAGATGTAAAATAAAAAAAACAAATGAATACAATTACTAAAACCCCTAACTGTAAACAACGCGTTTGTCGTTTCCTGCAGTTAATGACACATCTTAACCACAACAGACAGAAGCCAACGCATTAAGTTTGCTGCAAAAAAATGGGTTAGACCTTAACAAAATACGAGCTAAGCCCTGAGACGTAGGTAGTAACACTACATCACCTTGACTTGCGAGCCACAATGGCATAAGCAAACGCAGTAAACTAAGTGTGTCAAAAGATAAATACACAGACCGTCATTACTAGGGTTGTCGCACGTTAACATTTTTGATAGAATATTTGTTGTATGTCTACTCTATATATTATCGTGTGACAGCCATAATCAGAACGACCACGGTCCTCGGTCTCACAGAAAATTGGTGTTGAACAATTCTGTCGTTGCTTTAGACTAATTGATTGAGGTTACCAGAGGCCCAACATTTTTTTCATTAATATGGAATGATCAATAACAACTTCTTTTAATAAAAAATATATTTTATTATAAAATTATCGAAAGAATAATAATCATCTTCACCATTAACATTTTTATTTATTTTAACTAAAATACTGAAATATATATTTCCATACATCTTTTAAGTTATGTTAGCAACACGTAAGAGTAATTTAATATCTGAAATGTATTTAGGACAACCCTAGCAGCAGCAGTCATAACTCGGAACTTAACGACAGAGTACGTGAGAACAGGCATACGCACTTTGAAGGGCCTGAATTACGAGCTCGCGGAAGGATAATAGGCCACTAAAGTAGCCAGAGGAGAACTAGACGAATGTGTGGAACCGGCTTAACTCGACGCTCTTACGTACAAAGTTGAAAGGAGTGTCGTAAAAAAATGGCTAGTACCTATTTAATTTGTCTCCGCAGATATATCATCTCTCGTACCACTTTTACGATAAACTGTAAGTGGGAACCGGGCAAATGCGTAACTCGTATCTACTGTATACGAGTTACGCATTAGTTATATTTAAGACATAAGAATAAAGTAAATTTTATCGCAGAGTTGACAAGTTGCAATCTTTTTATTGTATGTCAACGGGAACTACCATATAGGTTTTCGAACCAAAACCTATAGGGTACTTCCGGTTGATCTAGAATTGTCAATTTTTGTTGAAAGCAAGGTCTTACAGCACAAGTAAAGAGAAAATTCTGAAAAATAAAAAAGTTGAAAATTAAGGTAAATTTTGGTACTTACAAGTTTTCGCGAAAATCGAAATCTTCCCATATCTTTTTATCGTGTTGACTCAGGACCTTGATTTTTATACACCTAATAGGGACCATAGACCTCAGTATCTGGTATAAATTTCAACTTGCTAGATCTACCCGTTCTTGAGAAAATAGGTGATGACACACGGACAGACGGACAAGAAAGTGGTCTTATAAGGGTTCCTTTTTTACCTTTTGAGGTACGAACCCTAAAAACCAACAGATTCGCTGCTGACGAAAATTTAATTTTGACATTTATAAATGTTCATAATTAAACGCACAAGAGCAAGTTAAACAATATCGCAAGGTTGCATTTGACAAGACAACGAAACCGGCATTGAACACGGTGAAATATTTAGTTTTAAAACACCTATTAACTTCAAAGTGACACGTTCCTATTCAAATTCCCAACAGTAATTTAACATAGAATACTACTACGGACAGTCAATCAGTCTTCAAATTAGTATTGCTTGTTTCATTGAATTGTGTTTAAGATTCAATATGGTGTGGTAGTAATAAAGCTATTTTTGCCCTATCTATGTAATCTGTACATATAAAATGACTTGCCCTGACTCACTTATTCATCAACGATGAGCCAAAATAAAAACAAAAAATAATAATTAAAACTTGACATTTTGGCGACTGAAACTTTTTATGTTGTCAGCACCCACTGAGAAGTAGGAAATATTTTTTGGCAATTTCACCCTTAAGGGTTGTATGGAAGTTTGTCATTTTCCAAGCTAAGCCACGGGCAATAGCTAATATTCTAATAAAAGTGTAAATTATTCGTCTTTGTGTATAATGATTAGCAAAAATACCGCCTTAACCCCATAATGACCTATACCTATAACTTTAAATAAAAAGAATTACTGACATCAAGAAGCAGAAATCATAAGAGGTACAATCTAAAACAACTATTTAGATTGTAAAGGCATCAAGCTTAAGTATAAATGATTAAATTAGAAAAAATAAAGAATGTTAGCTAACTTTTGTAATTACTGGACATAAATGACCCACGTGCTACTCGTGTTCTTTCACTTAGTCATTGCCAAAACTACCAACGATTAACTAAATTCTATTTAAACATCAGTCACTGAACGGAGCATACCCTGTCAAGATGTTATGTAAATCTCTTAACGAAGGCTGTGCAGTCCCAATGGCGCACTTAAAACATTAGCATAAAGACTTATTCCTACTAAGTACACAATTACTTCTGCATTTAAACTGATTACGCTGCTTAAATATTCACTGTAAATTATTCTAATTACGTCCCGTTTAAAGATCCACTTTAAATTATTCTAATTGGTTTGACTTTGGAGTTTCAAATAGTTTAGTTGTACGTAACTGTTGTTTGACAGTTTGCGTTTATTTTGCGACCAAGGTTTGTTCTGAAAATCATTTTATTGTTTTCAAGATCGAATTAGATGAATACCATTAAGACTAATGCAAAAAGGGTGAGATGTTCCTTTAAAAAATAGAGTTGAGAGTTGATTTGCATTTTAAAAATATTTTATTGAATATTTTAGTTCTTTTTTTCAGGAAATAGTTTAATTAGACGACTGCACGGATGGAGTCGTGATTTAAGCGGTCACCTCGCCGCTTCCTACTGCGCTTAGTGTTGTGGGTTCGATCCCCACATGGGACAACATTTTGTTTGATCCACAAATGGTGGTTCTCTTTCTGGGTGTCGTTTGTGTCCGTTTCATGAATGTTAGTGAAGTCCCCAGCGACAAAGGATATATTCCTAGTGCGGGAATAGTCTTTATGTAAATAAAAAAGGAAAAAAATGCCTATTTGGAAAACTCGTCAGTCACTGTGTTAATAAGCGAATTTAAAAGAGTAATAGTTACAACACTACTAATACTACTCGCGATTATAACTGATAACTGGTTTATGACCGATTTGAACTATGAACGAATGCCTATGTTCAGATACTTCAGATGTTCACACAAAAGCGCGCGAAGGATCCTCGAGCCGCGTTTACGCACACACACTGCACACACAATCGAACACTTACTCGCGTGTATTAATAAGATATTCAAACATTTCATATTCTGATATCGAGGGGAACGGAAATGTCGACGGTGTCTATGATGGCTGTGTAAAAATTAGAATTTAAATATTTTAAAAGCCCTTAACATAAGGCACACGATCTTCATTGTGACACTTTTAAAGTGGTTTATTGATAACTAAAGGTATATTAGTTATTCAAGATAATCCATCATATTTTCGGCTTTTATGCTTTATGCTAGAAGAAAACATGCAGGTTCATCATGAGAAATATGGACGAATTTTCGTCGGTGCTGTCAGTTCATTAATAGTCCACTGCTGGACATAGGCCTCTGTTTACCATCATTAAAGTTTTTTTATTATTTTTCACATTTTTTCTTATTCTATTTTTTATGCTTTTTTCTTTGTTCATTTACAGTAGTTGTGATGAACCTGGGGATAGGCCTATGTCCATAAGTAGGCATCTTTCGGCTGAAATGATGATGATTGCTTTTCACTGCCTGTCCCTCTAGATAAAATAAAATAGTAAAAAAAATATTGTACACCAGGTTTTTGTTTACAAGAATACACAAATGGTGGGCTTTTCGATAAAATTCAATTTCTTACAACCTTTGGATGGACAAAAGGGCTGTAGATGAAAAAAAAAATTATACATCTTAAAAATACAAATTTATAACTTTTTATTCAGTCATTTTATGATCTATAATGTGTAATAACGTACCATTGCATGATCGCCGACGATTGTACGATACAAAATTCGTTTTCTCGCACAATTTTCATGCTAATCTTAGCACGGGAGCGCTGATTTGCGCGCCATGAAATATTTGTTACCTGCATTAGGAAGTGGTTTCAGTGAGTGAGGCTGAAATGTGTCATAATTTCACGTAAGAATATATGGCGATGAATATTCAATGAGCCCACTTTGTAATAACTGAGTGGCTGATTTTATGGAAGCCGAATTTACAATGAATAATGTTTTAATTTTCACTAGGCGATACTATATTCTAAGATGAATTTTGCTGCTCAAAGCTTAAGGTATGAATTTCAAATGTTGGTGTTGTTTTGTTTCTTTATTTACAAGTTATATCACTAGTTCGAGTTTCTTTATTTACAAGTTATATCACTAGTTCGAGTTTCAACACTACGTCAACATAACGAACTTAGACTAATCCTGTAAAGAAACATCGTAAGTGCCTGGAGGGAGTTAATCGATTATCACAACTTGTACGTACTTTAGTAGTCGTTCGTAGTTCGATTACATTTTTCTAGGACTTTGCCCTTAATCATTTCAGAGAAAAAAAAAGGGTGTATAGGAACAATTTTCCTTTCACTCATACTCTAATTTGGGATAAAAAATATATGATTCAGAGGTTGTGATATGTACGTACACTAACCCTATTTGTTTCAAAGGGAAGACATTATAAATTAAGACACAATTAGGATATAAATTATATCAAAATTAGCAGATATTACGTAACCTAACATCTATAAACCAATAATAAAAACAACAGCAACAATGAAAGAAGTTTTTCTGTATGAGAAGCCGCTTCCAATACTCTAATTTCCGCTACGAACCTATCTGAGATGGTGCCTTTTCAATTTTGCTTCTCGCTTGCCCTGCTTAAAGTGAGAGGATATTACATGCTGAAATTTAAATAAATATTCTTACATTAGGTACAGAATACGTTTCTACTCTATAATGGCACTCCATCCGTAATAACAACAACATTTGTTGCTGTTTTTAATAGTGATTTTCAATTATGTGAAACGTGAATTTTGAATAGTTAATGAATAAATCTGTAGTTTGAAATCTTTACGTACTGGGCTCTAAGTATATAAGAAGGCTCTGCTACTGAATAAATTACAATAAGATCAGAGATAGTTAAATTTTTTGGTGAGCGCAATCTATCCTGTTCTTTCCATACGTATTTCCTGTGGCGGCTACTAAACTACTCAATCCACCCGCAAAATTTTCATGCCTCCGTCTTTCCTGTACCGATATTGGTAGTCTTGCAAATGGTTTTAATAAAACGCGATCCGACAACACTCACCAGCTAAGCCCGGGTTATTTCAGCCCGCACTCTTGTCTGGGCTTCAAAGATTTAACAACATCAAAAATTCGCATGCACCGATACGGAAAATGCTTTATGACCGCTACTGGTTGGGTCGAAGGTCGTAAATTTCCCAGTTAACCCCGCGGCTGCCGGGCTCCGGGGATCGACGACTACATATTTCAGGATCACGGTTGGATTCTGACGATACCCCTTCATGTTTTGTGTGCGACGATACACTTGTCCATATACGATGCAAATTTAAACGTGATTCAAAAGGCGAAGCGATTTGTGGGTTTTAAAGTAAAGCCACTAATATTTTGTATCAGTCGTAATGAAATAGGTAATGTAAGTTAATGTTTTTTTTTTATTTCTATTCTATTTCTTTGAAGACACGGGTATTAAAGACCCGCATTGTGCAGACTATGATTTTAGTAGCACTTCATTATTAAGTATGGTGGTCAAGCCTATTGCCATCACTCGGGCAATTTAGGAAATTAGATATGGGATAATTGGAAGTATATTGCCTTCCTGGCAGGTGAGAAAGGACCATTACCTTAATGGTAGAAAAGAGATATTGCTTATGCGAATGGAGTTGCCGGAAAATCCGAACCCTATAAGCAAATAAGTCATACTCGTATATGTCGATATACATGATGATTGCAGAATCATAAAATTACCACATTTTAGTATTCGTCATATATCAATTACAAATTCCTCTTTCGAATTTAATGTATCTTGTTATTACTTGTCCATTTTGCTTTCTGAAGCGACAATAAATCGATAAAGTCAATCAAAAACCAACCACAAATTTTGAATCGTTTGACCTTAATCTTTTAAAAATTGCCTATCCCATAATGACATACATTAACTACCGAACAATGTTCAGCTATTATCACTAGGACCATTACGAAATGATACGTTTGCGTACAGTGAAGAAACACGCTTCTTTTGTGTATCTAAAGAAATCGTGTTCAACGACATTGTGGCACTTATTAACACAAAAATATTGCGTCATTTTAACCATATTTAGGTAATGTTTTCTGGTTTTGGTCATTTTTATTTGTAGAATGCGTGTAATAGACTACACAAAAGCAAGTATCTACATAAGTTGCAAGTTAATAGAGATACAAGAATATGGGTCTTATTTACGGGAATAACAGATTACAATTGTACAAGATGTATTTATTCAACGCGCCTTAATTTATCACTTATCCTTACCCGTAGCTTCGCTGAGTTTTAATATTGATTTTATTAATGAATTTTGCCTGGATAAGAAGTAATTTACGTGTGATTCTAGGCAAAAAACTATATCTGTGTCATTTTATCCAGATCGTTTTAACCAATCTGGCGTAATTGAGTTACAAACATACACTCTCACATAATTTCGCATTTATAACATTACTAGGATGTATAGAGACGATTTCCAATCATATATTTAAAGATTACATAGCGGTAAACTAAATGTAGGTGGTAGTTTTCTTTTAAATTAGATATAAACATTTATTTGACGTCATTATTCGCGGTTCGCTTTCGTCAATGATAGTTTTTTTTTTCATGACTGCATTTGCACATCACATCTTGTTATTTATTTGTATACAAGTGTGTATTGTATTGTGTTTTAATAAAAACTACTTATTTCAAGAAAATATTTAGGTAATTCTTATATTTTCGTATCCTAGTTTTATGCGTTTGTGGTCACTGCTCTGCTCTTTCTTAAGATTTTAATATCAAAAAGTCTAAGTATAGGCTATTTGAACGTTAGTCAAAACAAATAAACACACTCAAAAGCCAAACTATTTAGCTTTATTACATTTTGTAAAGATTGGGGCAGAATCTAATTGTAAGCTGGCAATATTACCGGACTCTGAACTTTTTTTAATTTTAAACTGACACGAGCGTAGTGAACTTTTATGAAAATATACATATATTCCTTTAGGTCTTTAAGTTAACTCTAATGTCGCCCTTCAAAACAACTGAAACCAGCGAAATAGCTTTATTGTGCTGGTGTGCGTGACCGGTACGTTTCACACTTGCTAAACGTCATGACATCAAGACAGTTGAAATATACACAGCAACTGTTGAAAGGAACTTAGCGACCAACAGTTGGACACTAATTTTTTTGCCGCTTTTTGCATCGTTGACTGTCAATCACCTTAACATATTCCATCAACCTTCAAACATCACCTTTAATTAGATATTTTCACTAAAGTTTTTTTTTCTATTGTCAACAGAACGCAAGTTATTCGTGGGCATGTTAAATAAGAAGCTGTCTGAGAACGACGTCCGCGCCCTTTTCGCTGGTCACGGCGCGATCGAGGAGTGCACGGTGCTGCGCGACGCCCAGGGACAGAGCAAGGGTTGCGCATTTGTTACGTTCGTGTCTAAACAGGCTGCAATCGCCGCCATCAAGGTAAACATGGTAAAATGACGTCACACTCATGTACTTAACTTTTTTACTAACGAAATTTAATACTGTGTATCACATTAAAAAGCTGTACCTGAAATTGGAAAAAACAGATATGTCATAACATTTCATTTAGTGTTTGATCGATTGAGTGGTATACCACATATCAATCTGTGTGGTGACGGATTAAGAATACGGAGTCATCTCGTAGTTGTCGTAATAGCCCACTAAGGAAGCAAAGTACGTAAGACAAGCACCGCAAAGAGAAACAAAACCTGACACAAACCCTATACCAATTCGTCTGGCCAGCGTGGTTTAGTAGGCCAAAACTTCCTTTCAGAGGAGAGGGCATGTACAGCAGTAGATAGTCTAATGGCTGGTTGATGATGATGATGCACATATCTTTAGGTAGTGCAACCGCGAGTCAGGATACGTACCTAAATGAATTGGCCTTAACATTATTTACCACAATATTTTATGTGATATTCAAATTATCGATCCGGACACGAATACTTTTTGTTCAGAAGGCGCATGTCTGTCAAGTTTACCGCGGCACGTTAATATTTTTTACACATACACACACCGTCATAGTCGTAGAATAGTGTCGGATCTGACATTTATTGAGCTTTACAGGCCATTTCAAATATTTTTTGGTTTTTTGACGTATCTTTTTTAGTTCAAAATCTGTTGTTATTAAAATTGGCATACAAGTGAATAGAATAGTTTGTTTTAAAATGCCATAAAAATAACAACTAATAACATAATTTTCTAAAAAAAATTCATGATTCATTTTACTTTGAGCGCCTATCAAACAAACACAGAACAATTTAAAATACAGATATTTTTTTTAATGTAGTACAATGTAGTATCCAATTATGGTATAAACGGAATTTCGTTATTCCGAAATTATTCTACGATCATGACGAGTCACATATTACAGCAAAACGAGAACAAAGGCGATGCAAATAAGTAAAATATATTAGAGTTCATACTCGAAAGCCGACAATTAAAGATGTACGTGTAATACATTTCGGTATCAATATCAAAATAAATTGTCACCTATAAAAAAGTTTACGGTGTCAAAGTAATACGTTCTAAATTTGAATTGGCAGACTGTATATCAATTGCTTCATTAACTTTTTCAATTTGCTTTCCTGTTTTATAAGCCACTTCAGCTTTTTATGACAAGAGCGCTAATAACTATCAAAATTTCAATAAATTGATGAATATTTTATTACCTAAGTCTTTTTTAAGAGATTAACTAAAATGTACTTAGACTCGTATTTGTTTTTAGCCATAAAGTTGATAAAAATCCATCTGTTTAAGAGACAAATTATAGTCAAAGTTGCCAAACCGAGTAGTTTTCAATACGTAGATTGATTTACTAAAAAAAGAGTGACTACGAGAATTAATTTAGTTTTATTTAATATAAAATTTTACTAGTGCTTCTTTCTCGGGGAACTATTAATATTTTTAGTGCAGTCTCTAATAAATCTTAAAAAAATTGATCAACCATTATGAATTATTGAATTCTGTCGGTCCCTATTTATACTTTTATTAAAAGTTATTAAAGAAGAAATTGTCAATAATGTCCTCTGTATTACAGGCGTTGCACCACAGTCAAACTATGGAAGGTTGTTCGGCACCTTTAGTCGTGAAATTCGCTGACACGCAAAAGGAGAAGGAACAGAAGAAACTACAAGCAATGCAGGCGAGTTTGTGGGGGCTGGCCGCGCCAATTGCGCCGGCGACGTACCTTGCGTCCGAGGCGGCGTTGTCGCCAGCAACGCAACTGCAACTGCTACAGCAACTTCAAGCTGTTGGATTGCAGCAGCAACTGTTGCAGGGACAGGGTTCAACGTTGCTTCAAGGTTAGCTTCAAACTTTCTGTATCGGCATGTTTAAAATAGGTACGATACCCACGAAACTGACGAAAATAGACTAAGTCAACACAATTATCTTTAGACGTTGTGCGATCAACGTACCTATTCCGCGCCATAAAATTTTCTCTTTAACCGTCTGTGGGACCAAATTGTAGTTGACAAATTATTGATATGTCGGCAGGAAAATACGAGTAACGAAGGGGCTCGTTGGCCCCATGTAACATAAACATATTTTTAGACTGTTGAAATTCATTCATTCAGTTTTTCAAAATTCTGACCATCGATGAAAAATATAGCTAATGTATACATGACCTCTAAGAAGCGTCGATCGTCGTCGTTATTTAAATTTCTCGTATACCTACATCGGTCGGTGACAACAAATTTATTCCTATATATAATGTATGTTTTTCTTAGAAATCCTCACATGAAATTAAAGGTCATGACGACTTGCAATATCATTGTTACGGAGTTTAAAACCAAAAGACTGCTCAGTAATCATTTGTTGTCTCAATCTGTATTGAATTCTATTGATGCTATTTTAAACAAAGTTGTGTTACCAAATCTTTGGAAATACAAAAACCACTATGGAAAATTCAGGCAATACTTTCAATTTTTAAAAAGATACTAAAGGTCTAAAATATTGCAGTGAATAATAAGACCTAAATACTTGTTATTTAGTGTAAATCGATAATTCTTACTCATTGATATTAAATCCTCATAACCCACCCGACAGTGTGGGAGCGCGGTTTACTCTAAAGGTAGAACACCAAACGAAAAACCAAACACCTTGAATTCAAAACATTTCATGTCTATCTATGTATCATTTTTAAATGATACCAACACACTATCAGTAATCTTCAAGCTAAGCCAGACTAGTGGGTACAACAAACAAATATTTTCAAAGTAAAAAAAGGCCGACATGAACTGCAAAAATGCGTTAATCAAGTGTCACATTGTTTAAATACTCTAAATGATTCATTTAGCAATTGTTCCATTGTTTTAATTTGCGTAATATTTGTTTTTATACATGGCTTCCTTGTAACCCACTTTTTCCTCATCCGTGGTTGATAACATTACTTTTATATTGATTAGTATTAACTATTAGCTAGGAAAAACGTGTTATTAGCCCTTATTGTTAGTATATATATATATATTAAGTTTAGAGATATTGATTTGAGTTTAACCTAAAAATTTTAAACCCTTTAATATTTTACATCCTTTAGTAGACATTGGTAGGAAAAATATTACCATTCCTAAAATTAATATTATTTAACTATGCAATTCATGTACCTATGGCAACACCTATCCCAATTCTTTTTATTTTGTGGTTTATTTTTATTTTATTTTTCCCGCTTAATTTTTGTTTACGCTTTCCTTTTCTTTTCTACATAGGTATTAACTATCAGGATATCGGTTTCAATGGTGCAGGCCTGAGCGGGAGCGCAGTAAGCGGGGTTGGGGGTGTTAACGCGATGGGGGGCGGAGCAGCTGAACAATTAGGAGGACTGCTTGCTCCCGTGTCTGTCCAAAACTTAGCTGCGCTGGCAGCGATGACGCAACCGGTGGTGACGCAGGCAGCGCAAATTCAGCAGGCAGCCGCGCCTCAGCAGGCCGCGCCGCCTTTGTGTAAGTTCACTTTTTGAAACACTTTACTTATAACTAAATGGAAAACACTTTAAATACTTCAAATACTTCAAATATTATGTTTCTTTTCGTAAAACAACAAACATACAGTACGCTATTTTACTCGTGTCCATTTAAAAGGCATGACATTTCTTAATAGTGGAATTTTTACTTAGTTCACAAATAATTAAATAAAAATATATTACATAATTTCAATCGAATTAATAAGCTAAGAAAAGCAGTCGAGGCCTACACCTATTTATGTAAAAAACACGCGTCCAAGGCTAACGCAATGCAAAGCTTATGTTTTTCTACACTATTGGAGTCCGACATTTTCCCTACCTCAGCATAGAATTTTGTGCCCAATAAATTCTCACTAATTGCTACACCTGTCCGAATCCTTAATTGGACCCACATATAAGATAAAACTAAAAACGAAAAAAAAACGTGTAACGATCTTTTTTGTCCGCAACTTTCCTATTTCAGGTTATGGGCTAAAATAAAAAAAAAGTAAATTAACGATGAACATTTTTCACACTTCAGGTCTTCTCGGGAAGACAAACATCACAGGTAAAAAAACTAAAATGGCATAAAAATGTATGTTTTTTGACATGGAATGACAATATAAGCTTCTTAGGTTGATGTGATAAATGAGACTGGCTGCCGACATCTTTAATTAAAAAGTTCATTTGCGACTGCCTGATGTAATTTTAGGAGAAAATTAAGAACAATGTTGTCATAGTATTACAGCTTTAGTAAGAAAAACCTAACTAGTAATGGTTATTACAAAATGTTAGTGTTACTTATGAGAAATCACAGGATTTGAGTAATTAATGAATTTGGTAATAAATTTAAACTTTAAAGCAAAGCAACTAGAGTTGTTAGTAAAAAAAGTTTATTGCTTTTTTCAGTTACGCAGCTGTATAGAACATAACCAGTAAATAAATTTAAGTCAATCAAACATACGACAATGTTCTACAGTAAATTATTTAGAAAACAAATTTAGAAAAGGGACTTATTGAATCGAATTACGCCATATTCACAAATTGAAAGTAAAGTCTGCCAATTAAAATTCACGAAGACTTACTAAACTTTATTTCTTTAATATACTTACCGATATGATATTTTCACAGGGTACTAATTAAAAGTATAACAAAGCAAATATAATTGACTTTTAAATACTTACAACAACAGTGTACTAATTGTTTAAAATACTGATAGATTTAGTTAATTAATATCGAAAATCGAATGTACAGTGACAACAATTTTATAATTTAGTAAAAATATTCTTAACAGTGCATTCTTAAGAACTTACAAATTCTTTGCATACAATCAATAACTATTATGCACATATTTTAGACAATACAACAGTGTCATAGGACATTTTTAATCCAATGACAATCTAGCATTAACGATGAACAATATATTTTATTGTTATATGTTGAATACCTTGAAGTCTGTTGTGTTATTAAATACAAATTGTTTACTTGAGATCCAAGGCTAGTCTAGTTCTAGAATAATAGCCACCGTGCATCGTTTATCACATGAACCTAAAGGCCTGGTATGATTTCTATGTTGGCATTGTACAGGTAGACTGGCCTGCCATTCGCTTGCTTGTGCTAGGTAACGTGACATTAACGTTTACACCATAAAAGTTTAAACTTAATGCAAGTTTCACGCCATCTTTTTTTTCTTTTAAAATAACTAAAGTGATAGCATGATACTTAAAGAAACTTGCTTCGTGTTATGAGGATAAACCGCAAGAAAGATGATTTCTACTGTTTTTTTTTTCTACGTGGTGTTTAGATGTAAACTTTAAATCGACAATTATTTTTATGATGACATTTTTAAAAATGGTTTATTTATAATTCGTTAAAATGTGCTATGTTTACGACTACGTTTGCTCTTATTGCATGACATTACATGTTTTTAATTTGAACCATAAAGCATTAAAATATTTTCATAAAAATGTAGTCGTGAATTACAGAGCGATTCGGTACATCCACCGTGCAATAACTTTTTTTAAAGCCGATGTTGACTGAGTTTATTCAGCCTTTGATGTTTATCATCAATATCTGTCGCAGTATATAAAATCTAACGAAATGAATCTCCTTATTATTTGCTACGTATAATACTTGTTAATATTTCGTACATAGTGGTAAATAATTGCGACCTAAAGAAGTTTCTATGTAACATTAACATTGTTGATTGTTTCCGCATGAACGTGCTAAAATTTTACTGTTTTTTTATGAGATATACGTGAGTGTTGTGTTATTTTGTTTTTTATTGTGTATTAAATATTTGTGTTCTATACTAATATTGTATGAATGACACTGTGACTATAGCATGCAGTGTTGTTGTAGTTTGAGAGCTTGTAATTTGTCGTTTGACAGTTTGGGAATTATGAGGAATACCGTTGCCATGTGTATAGCGTGTCTGTTTTTTTTTAAATTACAGAATGGTAGCAATTAACTCGTTTATAAACAAAGTAATATAATGATATGCAAAAAGTTTTGAAAGTTGTATTTAAACGTAAACGTTTGAAACCCTGTTTTTGACATTTACCGTAATCCTTTCTCAGTTAATGTTCAGAATAAATTTACCCTCTAACTTGGCGTTTGTTATAAGTAGCATTGAATCACCCATTACACTAACACGAACGCTTATCTCGAGTAATTTTACGTCGATTTAAATTATACGAGACATTGAGTGTAATTTTAGTCTTTTCCGTTTTACTCTGCTTTAGTCTTTGTAGTACATCTTTTGTATGCTTCTTGACAAATCTACACCTTCATACATCTTCATAACATTTGGTTTACCTACTTAAATTTTTAATACGATTTAATACCCCATCTTTCAAAGACGCCAAACACCCAAAAAAACATGTAACTTGGTATTTAATGGATTTAAAAACCTGATGCTATAATGTTGTAGGGTCGACAGCAGAGCCTCTAGGTTCTGCATACGCAGCGCAGTTCGGTACGGCGTTTGCGGCCGCGCCACTCGGCTCCGTGCTGGGCTCGGCCGCCGCCGCTGCTGCTGGTAAGCAGGTTGAAGGTATGTGTGTTTGTTATTTTTGAAAATTTGTAGCCTATCTTCCGTTACTACTCATTATCAATTGAACTACTTACGTTTGAATGTACACTGTTACAAGGCCTACCAATAAAAAATATTAGTTTGATTTTGACTGCCACTTAAGAATTTTGTATTTTCTCTTTACATTAAATGCATGGAAAAAAATTAAAAAAAATTACCCGTTTAAGCATGTTTGCTTTTAACAATAGCAAAACTTAGTGATTCTAATACGTAGGTAATCAATCATTCTGGTGGTGAACTTTTAGGTGTCAATATCTTCATCTGTGTAATTTTTCATTTGATGCACGTTTTCGACCACAACGGTATCTACTTGATAATCTAAACCTTTACTCTTTTTTAATTATCTATAGTGCAGACTAAGTTACAATACATAATACATAAAAAGAAATTCCTGTTAGTCCGTCCCATAGTTTTACGCGTCCACCAATTTGGATCACCATATTTTCTGGAGTTGCGCCAAACATTGGCTATTGGCCAATTTCCTGTTTCAACCTTTTTCTGTATTGTTTTTACTTAGGTACTTGCCTTTTTATTTCCTGATAAGTACTTAGTTACAGTACGCATGCCAGTTCTGCTTCTAATATTCTCGTATTTTACAACTTTACTGGATTTTTCTTCCTTCAAACACTTAATTTGAAATATTACGGATCTTTTTATGTTTTAGAAGAGAGGTTGCCAAATCAGTGAGGCTGTTGCCAAGTGATTTGCTTTACTCAACGAAAAGCATTTTATTTTTAGATTATCTCACGACTTTCAAACAATATTGATACAAGTCGTTCACAAATATAGTCTCTAGACAACAACATTACTTACAATGATATTTTAACTTTTACAATAAAATATGTTTAATTCCGCAGGTCCTGAAGGTGGCAACCTGTTCATATATCACCTGCCGCAAGAGTTCACAGACACGGACCTCGCGTCTACGTTCCTGCCGTTCGGCCACGTGATATCGGCTAAAGTGTTCATAGACAAACAGACGAATCTATCTAAGTGCTTCGGCTTCGTCTCGTATGACAACGCTGCCTCCGCGCAGGCCGCGATACAAGCCATGAACGGCTTCCAAATAGGTACAAAGAGACTCAAAGTTCAATTGAAACGGTCTAAAGAACTGTCAAGACCATACTAGAAATATTCCAGAACTCGTTCCTAGTGAATTTACAAAAAAAAGAGTAAAAAAACTATGCAAAGAGGTTGTAAGATTCCGAACGTTTGTTGTGATGTATCCGGTGCACTTGAACTGAATAGTTTGGTAAGGTACGTTCGAAAACGGGAGTCCACGTGCACAGTTGTTAACTAAATAAGAATAAGGTTAAGGTTTGTGTCAAAGGATTTATCGTTTCCAAAGTATTCCCCAAATTGTTTATTATTATAATTTTTTTTTGTCCTAACATATAAGTTTTAGTCACATTAAGCATAAGTTCAGGAATCGATACAATTCGTAGACGCCAAAGAACCTGTAGTTTGAAGAAAATATTATTTCTACATTTGTGTTTCTGGCGAGGAATAATTTTTATTCATATACAAAGATGTATTTTCATTATCCAAAGGTTTTTTTCATGGTACCAAAGTACCGATAACCGATAAGTATTTGGTTTATACACCGTTACGTTCGTTAGAACAATAATTATTATTACTTATAATTTGTTACACGTATTTTTTTCTTTTATCATTATGTTACCAACTTGAAAGATAATTGTAAAATAATTAATGTGGCCATTGTCAGTTGCAGTCAGTCTTTTTCGTTTAAAATTAAGAGGTGTTTAGATTAACAAAGCGATCTCAAAGTGATCAGTGTATTTATTGTTTACATTACTTGTTGTCAGATAGTGTACTTAACATGTGAGGGCAATCGCTTGATAATTTCGCGATATGTCCGTCAAATTCTAACACAAATCGATATTTCAAATATTTTACTAGCAATTTGAAGTAAATAAGTTTAAGATAAAGTCTCATTTGATAACATTACAAGTTGTAATAAATCTCTTTTTGAGTTATTCGTGAAATAAGTTCAAGCAGATTAAGTTGCTAAAAAGTGAATTTTACACACACCTGCCTATCCATACAACAATTGCTCAAAACACGTGATATATTTGATATTAATATTTACACGGAACAAATAGGTACATCAGACAACAGCTTTTTTTAAATTAAATCACATCTTCAATGGTATATTAAAAATCCTACTGTTTGATTTAAAAAAATACTACCACACACACACACACGTTACATGGTAGAAATAACTGACGGAAATTACTCAAATGGTTATATTCAGTTACTTTGAGTAAATATTTACTTGTGAAATAAAACAGAATCTTCTTATTTTCTTGTATTGATAACATCGTAAAATATTTGAAATGTCCTCATAACTTATATATTTCTACTTCTCGTGCTTGTTTGTGTCTTTAAATGTAAACTTACTTTACCACAGTCAACATTCTTTTACAATTTTAACACATCTAACACTGGCCCTTTAGTCAAAAATTTTTGTTAGTATAAGTATTTAATTATTACCTATAGTAATATTTTCGTAAGTAAGTTTGGTATTTCATTCGTCTTCTTAATACGTTATATTTAAAAATACTGTTCATCACTATTTATCTAATAGTCTGGCACATTTTATTGTTTCGTTTTTAATTATTTTTGATGAATGTTTTTAAAAGGAAAAATACCGTGTTTGAATACTTAATATAAGGTTTACTTAAGAATGACGTTACTGATAGAAAATAAGAACTTTCCAAGATTCAAAGACAGGTGTCCCCGTAACCCAGGGTATGCTGAAGTAATAACCGTAATATCCCGGTATTTTTCCGTTAGACCAACCCGTGTGCGAAAACTTAACTTCTTATTATCTATAAAAAATAACTTAAGTATTAATTACAATTATTTCTTGAATATGACCACTTATTGTTATAAAAACGCTCAATATGGAAATATAAGAAAACTTGTAACTATCACTTGGGGAAAACTACATAGATTTATTTAATATATATTTTTTTCTTACGAAAATATTTAAGATTATATTATCGTTTTTAATTATATTTTGTTAATTACTTGTGCCAATGCGTTCATTTCGAAAAGCTACGTTCAATCTTATTTCTTTGAAACGATTTATTCACATACAATTAAAGATGTGCAAAGTCGGTCGGTTCTTGCATCAAGACATTATTGGCAAGAGAGCGAGATATAATCAGTATTATCTCATTTGAACAATAGACTACTCTTGTCACTAAGTTCAATCAAAATCATTCTTGCTTTGCGCATCACTAGAAATTTTTTTATCTAAAAGAACTGATGTAAAACAGCGCATCATTATTTTACTAACTTAATTAAATTTAGTTGAGTATTATTATTATATAAAAAAAAGTTTATCGAGATGGGTCTATGTTTAGTTTAATTATAGTCAAAGCTTTGATGTCTAATGAAAGACAATATCTAGACTGAATAAGTTTCCTTTTTAGATGTTACAGCGATACAATTTTTGTCTTGTGATTCCTTTAGTAAGTTCATTAGTCAACACTATATAAATAACCTTTTTTTCTTCGTCTTACAATGATTTACTTGTTGTTAAGGTAAATAAATTATTATAAAGGCATGTACGTATTGTTAAAAAGTGGACATTGGGAATAATAATAATAAAATGGAGCTGCGATCCTGGACACGACCACTCGTTTAGCCCCTAACAGGTACTTGTATATTATTTTTGGGTTGTATCTGTGGTGCGAGTCATGCGATGACGTCACATATCTTTTAACTATGTTTAGGTATGTAAACAATTAAATGTAATCCCATGGACCCTTACAACCCTATAAATGAGATCTAAGTACCTACGTGTGATCTAGATAGACGTCAAAAATATTGTGAATAGAATTTTTTACCTACAATTTTCTAGGTGTTTGACGGGTAACCTTATTGTTGCTGTTGCTTTGTTTTTAATTATCACCTAATGTTTCAAAATACGTGAAAGAAAAGACGTTTTCATTTTAAAAACATCTCCTTCTTCTTCTTCGTCATGTTCGAACCAATTACTGAAATAAAATATTTTGTATATTCATCCATTCACATCCATTTCTAATTTTTCTAGACACAAAGACTTACCCAATTATTTCAAAGGATTCGGACCCTTGTTCTTAGAAAAATATTTTTTAAATTGTTCCCGATAGTGATGTGAATCGTAACACAATTGGTTCGAAAGTCGATGTATCTTGTTGACATAAGTTAGTATATTGCCAAGAGCCTGCAATGTTACCGGAGAAATGCCATAAGCTTATTTTTCAAGCTCGAAAGCAAGCATTTATTAATGTCGCCTTGAATGCTTAAATTATTTACTTATTAAACATTATATAAAACATGCAAATATAAAAATAAGTCATGAATTTCTGAGAGTATTGACCAATGTATTCTTCCTGGAAATGAATTACAAAAATATCTTGTTAAATTTATACATACACCTATTTATTTATTCTACTTTCACCTATCTGAGTTTTGTAATACATTTTTTTGTGTAAACTTAAGCTATAATGCCCAGATTTATGTTCTCATCTAACTATGTATATGTAATATTTTCATCTTTTTAATTACGACTTACATTTCTAAACATTGACAAACGTTAGTTTTTTGTTTTTAATCTGTCTCCTAAATTAAGACCAGAGTTTAAAAAAGGAACAATGTCTACGAATTAAAATCTGTTTTTCGAATCTGGGTATTATAAGCAAATTATTATTTTAAATTTAACTACTTATTACAAGGCAAAGAAAGCTTGACAGAATTTATCGAGTCACGGTATACAAAAGCAGAAGCAAGAAAAATAAATTATTTTTACATTAGGCACCATCACTAGATATACAATTGGTATGAAAAATTATTAAAGAACTGTTTTATACAAACACCCGTTTTGTTGATATGAATGTAAATAAATGTCAAGTTAAAAAAAGGTTCTTGTTTTTTTTATCTCTTTCTTACCTTATAAATCTATACTAATATTATAAAGCTGAAGAGTTTGTTTGTTTGTTTGTTTGAACGCGCTAATCTCAGGAACTACTGGTCCGATTTGAAAAATTCTCTCAGTGTTAGATAGCCCATTTATCGAGGAAGGCTAAAGGCTATATATCATCACGCTAAGACCAATAGGAGCGGAGCACCAATGAAGAATGCTTCAAAAACAGAGAAAATTTATTACTATTGAGAGACGCAGGCGAAGTTGCGCGGGTCAGCTAGTATTACCTATATGAGTCGAATATTAACTATATTCGTAAATAATCAGCCAACTTGCATAGTTTTTAAAGTTGATTGTTTCAGTAATAAATGAAACAGCAAAAGATAAAACCCAGCGACAAAAACAAAAAAGGTTGTACAATAGTTCTACAGAAACATAGCTTAGCTGGCTTCCACTGACCATCTATGACAAACTACTAGTGAATTCCATATTTATTTATTTATTTATTTATTTCAGTTAGGAAAACCAACAGCTACAAAAATGAAATGGTCAGATTGATATGCTACATCAAGCCAATTACAGGTTTTCACGAATAGAATCATTGTAAATAACAGAGGTTCTGGAGCACTAACTAATACGACACTACACCTATACAACTATACAATAAATAATAATCGATCTAAAAATGTTACGATCTAAAAAATTTAAGGTTTAGCATACCGCGCACAACATTGCTTTTGGTATTAAAGGGATCAAGAGAGTATTCCTTGCACAATTTATTGAAATCTCCGCTCGCTCGCACAATATATGAATTTTTTCTATAGATTGAGGAAGAAATTGGAATAGAAATGGGTGGATTAAATCTAATCGACTTACGGGGGACATTAAAATTTAACTTTTGCAAAAGGCTAGGACAGTCAATCTCATTAGAAATAATTATCAAAAGAAAAGAACAATCAGCTAATCGGCGTCGATTTACAAGTGGCTGGATATGAAATTTCTTACACAGACCAATGTAATTGTTTGAGCTATAAGGAATATTTAAACGAAAACACAAGAGCCTCAGAAAACGTTTCTGTATGTTCTCAATGCGATCAATGTACTTATGATAGCAAGGGTTCCAAACTTGCGAGGCATACTCCAGGTGGCTCCTAACAAAAGTACAGTAGAGAATTTTAAGCGTCTTAGCTTTTACGAAACATTTGGCAATTCTCATTACAAACCCCAAAGCCTTGGAAGCTTTAGCAATAATTTGCTCAATATGCACATCGAACAGTAGCTTCGCGTCATGGTAAACACCAAGGTCACGTACCCCATCACATCTTGGCAATACTTGTCCCTTAAGTTCGTATGGTGCTAGTATTGGTGACCGTTTTCTACCAAACGTGACGACTGAGCATTTAACGGGGTTTAGTTCTAATTTATTTAATTGACAGTAGTGATCAAGTCGTGATAAGTCTGATTGAAGCGCCTGCACATCGTTTGCCGATGATATTGCAGAATAGATCTTCATATCATCAGCAAAACAGAGCAGATTAGAACTTTGGAAGCAGGAGTCGATGTCATTCACGTAAATCGTGAAAAGCAATGGACCCATTAAGGAACCCTGGGGCACGCCGCTGGGGATAGAAACCCAGCCAGAAATATAATTACTGACAACTACAGCCTGAGTCCGATTTTCAAGATAAGAGGAAAACCACCGAAGTAAGTCCCCCCTTATGCCACTGTTAAACAATTTTATTTTCAGTATGCTGTGATCTATTTTATCGAACGCTTTGCTATAGTCAGTATAAATAACATCGACCTGAGCACCATCATCCATGCCCTGCGTCACATAATCATTCAGTAGTACCAAGTTTGAAACGGTTGAACGTCCTCTTAAAAAACCGTGTTGTGATGGATTAAAAGTATTTTTAAGCGCCGCGTACACTTGATCGTAAACAACCTTTTCAAAGACTTTTGCCAAAACACATAATTTGGAAATGGGTCTATAAGTAACAATTTCAGTTTTTGGCCCTTTCTTGTGCACGGGTGTAACAAACGCAGACTTCCAAATCCGAGGAACAGCACAAATAGTAAGTGATTTCTTAAATAACAGCGATATCGGCAAAGCTACAGTTTTAGCACATTTTATTATAAATTTAGGTGATAGGTAATCAGGGCCGGCTGACTTCAATGGGTCAAGGCCACTCAGAATTTTAGTAATATACTCCAAATTAATTTCAATTGAATTAATATCACAAGATGTGTATGATGTACTTGCAGTACAGGTATTCATAGCAGTATCACTAACTGGATCAATGAAAGTGGAATGGAAATGTGAAGAGAACGCATTGCATATTTCATCAGCAGATGAGATCGATACGCCACCATAATTAAAGTAACTAGGTATTGAATTAGATTTAGAGCGTTGCTTTACAAAACTCCAAAAATACTTAGGATTCCTTTCAATAGATTCTTCAGTGGCAGCTAGGTAATTAGAGTAGCAGTCAGCCTCAAGTTTCTTCACCCTATCACGTAAAAGCCTAAACGTAGCCTTGCTAATATAGCCTTGTAATATAGCCTTGCGAGATGCCTGAAGCCCTCTTTTATCCGATCCTTCCATAAATTTAAATCCGGGTTATTAATATATTTCAACAGCATAACGGCAAGAAAAAATTAAAACATTTTTTTCAATGGTTTTGCTCCCAAACCTACTTTACACTATTCGATGGTGTCTACTACCCTATCGAATGGTGGTACAAACCAAATCTCCTGTTCCATTCCTATAAGAAACGTTCAACAGTCGGCATTCCCACTTATGTGATGAGAAATGAGAGCCACTGTAAACAAATTTAGTTCAAAATATATTACAGTAGCTAAATGCTGCAATATTTCTATTCTCGACGTTACTATAGTAAAAATATCATAGTCCCCATACACAGAATCCAACTCATCTTTGATTTGCGTAGGCGTATTGCCTTTCAAAAACAAATAGGTATTTCGATACTCGATTTTGTCCATTTTTATAAAAACACACATCAATTCACTCAAACGACTGTTACATAAGAAATGCGCGTCCAAAATGGCTGAAACTTTGACGAGTAACTGTCAACAGATTAACAACGAAATTCACTAGCTTTTATTCACGAGTGCTGCCATCTTCGTGTCGATGTCGGAAACTTTTCAGACTTTTCTTACGATGTAGTATTCTTTTTAATTCATTATTAATTATTAAAACCCATGTCATTGCATTTTGCTCGGAATTAGGTATGTATCGGATTTTAGAACGTAACAAAATTAAAACAACGTATATAATAAATTATCAATTTTATTATATCCTAATCATTGCCATACTTCTTAATAACTTTTTCTTTGAACAACTTCTCTGCTTCTTCTGAAGTCTCTTCTGGCGTATCATGATTCTCAAGAACTGACTTGACCGACTTAATAAGTCCGTTATCATCAGCTAAAGGTAAGATATCACATATAAGGGGGGACTCGACGCCCAGTATGTAGTGGCAGGTCCTTGGTTCGAGTAAGTAGAGGGAGACTTGAGCAGGGCTCGACGAATTCTCTAAGCATTTTAATTTCACTTCAGTTTGTCGAGGCTTGCCTGTTTTGTCGCATACGTCACCGCCAGCGTAGAAGTGAGAAACTGAAGTGCGATGTTCTGGAAATTTTAAAACTGCTTGATTCCACGAATGAGTAGATAAAATACTAAATTGAGCCTTCACACGCGGGGTAGAGGGCGCGGAGGTAGGACGAGAATGGGGACCGGGAGAGGTGCGGGCGGCGGGCCCTCCCTTTCTGCCGCGCTCTTGTTACCAGGTGAGGTCTCAATTAAACGGTTTATCTATAGTAGTTATATATATGTAACACAAATGATTGTGGAACAGGTACGAATTTTGTGAAGAAAAAAGGCAGATCAATTACTTACATCAATATCATCTCATAATAAAAATATTTTACCTATCGGTTTCGGTGCCTTCCCCTTGTTCTCCTTGATCCAGTCCAGATGTGTTTTTTCATCAAATTTGCCCAACATCAGGGTCGTCTTCTCGCCTCCCCGGTCGACGTGGTACTGGATCACGTGCTTCCCATAGCAGAACTCGTACTTCCACCAGCCGGTGCCCTAGAATATTAATTTTAAAATACCATACTAGAATATGCAGCTTGCTAGCCGGCTCTTATACTAGTTTTATGACGTTATGGCATAATAGTGCCAAATTCCATGTGTGTATAGGAAAACGAATTTCGAAAGGCGCACTGATTTTATACCAAAAAACCTCAGTCGTCGAAGGGCATCCTGCTGTATCAGTTTTCATGACTTTTACGTCCATTCTATGAACGTGTTAAGTAAATATATCTATGAATCTGCCACTGATCGCGAACACTACAAAAAAAGTCTGTAGTGGGTAATCACAGAACAAATGATCTTGTTCATTACACAATTTTTGGTGTTGGGTGGGAATCGAACTCACGATTTCCGACTCCGACTGTACTTACCTGGAGGAAATTCAACAGAGGTAGATTACAGTCTGGAATATCTGGAATAACACTTAGGATTTTATCACAGAAAAAATGGTTGATAAAAAAGGCACTAACGCAGACGGTGTGTATTATGTTCTGGATTTATAATTTCCATTATTAGTACTTACCCCGTTAAGACAGTTTTCCCCATTCAGGAAAGCTCTGACAGGTGAATCATCAGTGATCACGGGCGGCGATTTGTCTACAAGCTGTTGATGTGGCTTCGCATCCTCAACTAGATCCTCGTCTTCATTGAGGGGGTGCAGTTCGAATTTAAGATGAGTTTCACCGTCCTGTAATATTAACATTAAAGTCAAGATCTTAAAGTAGATACTTATTTACCCATTAAAGCACTGTTCTGATTCCTTTTATGTTGTAAAGTGTTCTGTGATGGATTTCATTTAATTTACTCAAATTTTGTACATATTGTTGATATAAAATTCATATCTCCATTATTTTGGTAAGATATAATTTTAATTATATAATTCAATAATTATGATCACAGCTGGACATCAACTTGCAACGTTTTTAACATTTAATCAAAAAAACTTACATTTTTTAATGAATAAAGGAATAATTTAATATTAAACAATATTAACAATATCCTATATAAATTTCAGTATTACTGGGTTGACTCTGAGCGATAATTAACTGTAGTATTTTATCAGAAATCTAATACATACACATATACTAACCTAATGTACAAACTAATTGATATATTAATAATCACACTACATATTTACCACACTGAAAGAGACAATAAGCAGCAATATAGTACAAAATACATGCTAAAACAAAAAAATATATAATTACCTTATCAATTTTTTCAACTTTCAACACAGCTAGAACATCCTTAGGATCGTTATCCTGAATAACGCCAACAAAAATGTTAAAAAAGCCACTAAATTACTAAACTCATGTATGCTACAAAAATGGTGTCGATTGTAATGTTGAAAATTATAAAACTGAATATATTTAGCCAAAACCGTAGCGTAAATCAGAACTGCAATTTCATATCAAATTTGCTAATACTGAAATATCAAACTTGCTGTAAGTTTGACAAAACACGATACAAAACTTGTTTATAAATTTACGAGATTGTCTTTGTATTCGTTCAACTTATTTCTAGTTCAATGTAGTCAATGTTGAACCGGTAAAAATCAAAACGGTCGCAATTTTGTGTTTTTATTGACAAAAACGGTTTGATTCCAACACAACATAATCAACTAAAGATACTTGGACTCATTTGAGGCTTCAGTTAGTGTATTTAGTAGACAAGTCATGACATGTAGTCAAGACAAGACATGACATAAGACATAATAATATTTAGATAGTATATGTATTTCTCGACTTATCAAGAATATGACTTGGCGAAGTGTCACTTTTCCACATATCTCACTTTGGATCACTTTATCGCCTCGTCTGTCAAGATCTTTTTCCCAAAAAACATAGAGGTTTCAAGTTGTATTTATAAAATGACAAGGTTGAGTTGATCACTCGGAAAAATTGGCAAAACATTTCGTGAATTCATCCCGGAGATAGACGAATTATCTACATGCAAGTTATCTACATGCATGCATTTAACAGTTTGTCGAAAAATGAACTGAGATAAAAAAGCCTTGTCATTCGTAACCGTACTTACATGTTTGTAATCGACCTTATTTATTTGTATTTGCATACTTGCAGATAGCATCGTAAAAGAATCTCGGGCTTAAAACAAGTACCAGTATTAGGAGCAAGCTTGATATTACAGAGTTGAACAGAGTATTATAGAGTAGATTATAGAGACAAGATATAGTAAACGCAATTTACTACAATCGACACCAGGCACATGACAAAGGAATTCACAAACTAGTTAAGTCAACATCATTACATAGTTTGATAATGAGAGTATTCCAAAAATAAGAAACTTAGCTTAAATAAACACTTTTGTTCCATAAAATGTTTAAAACAAGCAAATCACACACTGTTCTGTCACACTGTCAAAAAAGCAATATCATTGATTTTAGTGTAGATAGATATTTAATTAAAATTATCGTACATAGAAGTATCAGACAAATAATGTTTACAGGCCGGCCTTATTACTAAATGCAATCTTTTCCAGGAAACTTTAATGAAGAGAATATAATTCGTGTTGGCAGACGTCACGGCCTTTTGTAATGTTTTCCTTGGCACTTAAAGCAAGTTACAGGTAAGTTTACTTCACGAATTGCATACATCCATTGTCAAGTGGTTAGCTGGTCAAAATATAAAACGATAGTTTTAAACTACTTCTACTTGTACAAGATGACGATTTAATTACTTTTGATATAATTAAAACGAAGACATTTATTTATCACCGGTATTCGTTTTACTTTTAAGTTATAAAATGAAATATTTTCGGGGTCTGTTTTCGTACATTAAGTTGTAAGATTCAGTTATATGAGGGATCTTCAGCAAATACGTTCGTGAAATGCGCCCTGACCTAGGAAAAAGGTATTTTTTAAGAGGAACGATCTAGCCATTCCGACTAATGGAAATTGGAATTGTTTTGTTTGAATGCTTTAACATTGAAGAGAACAATAGCTGTTTGAGGCTGTTCGATAAAAATTGCTCGAGTTAACTGGCTCTAGGTTTGTCAGGAGTCACTGGGTAGTGGAAGTGGGCCGGTCTTATCTCCAGACAGACTGATGGACGCTGGAGCCGAAATGTGCTAGACTGAGATTGCGATTAATCATTTTCTGTGACATTGTCTGACTCCATCCAGGCATCCAGCCAAACCGTAGGCCCTAACTGCCAAAAACAGACACTTCTCAAGTCAATAAAGAAAAAACTTCTGTAAAAGAAATACCCAGCGAGCAAAAGAAACTTTCTGACGGGGGTAACAGACATGTTCTCCTATAAAAGGAAACAGTGGTTGTTTTAAGCTATTGGAATGAAAACCTACTTGGCAAATCAATTACCATAGGTGGCCAAATTAATAGGGACAGTGCTCGTATTTATGTAATTTATAGTTTATTATATTTTTTTGAATAAATGATGTTGTTTTTAAGCGGTTATTGTATCTGATATATTTACTGGTATCATTATTATTGTTTTTGTCAAATGGCAACACAGAATACGTGCGTTTTTTATTAATTGTGTGACGTTTCTTCTTTGCCCGTAAAAAGCGCGGTTTTCGGTATTATTGTTGTATTGTCTAGGTATTATTTTATCATTAGTTTTAACCGACTTTTGTGTCTTAATTAATTAAAAGGTAAGTAATGCTCCGTATAAGAATAGTTTTGCTACGTTTTGTCTATGAGTTTACATTTTATTAATGGTTCAACACGTTAACCCAAAATTATAAGCTTTTTAGGATGGGTAGGACTTTGGACAAGTCTCCAAGAAAATGTAGAGAGATACAAACGTTGTTACTGCACTCCACACATTCTCAGAGAGACATAGCAGCTATTGCTGGGGTTTCAAAGTCTGTCGTCAATCGAATAAAAATAAAAATTGACAATAAAAAGCCTCTTGAAGCAAATCGTGCTGGCAAATGTGGCAGGAAAAGGATTACAACAGCTCGTACCGATTGAAAAATCAGGAACATCTGCCTCGAAAACCGTAAAAAGGGCGTTGCTCGTTTAACAACTATGATAAACGAAGAGGGCATAAAGATTTCAGAGCGGACAATGCGGAGGCGGTTGGTCGAAAAGCATCTCATGGGAGTGCGGCCTGCCAAAAAACCACGCCTAACCGGTAGTATGAAAAAGAAACGACTCCAATGGGCTAGGCAACATCGATCTATGACTATTGCAGACTGGAGTCGAGTAAGTGTAACTATTTTGTATAATGCAATTGGTCAATAACAATTTATTTATTTATTCTACTATTCATTCTATCAATTACAGGTGTGTTTTCCGACGAATCTACCTTCCAAATTTTGGTTGACAAAAGTTATTTTATAAGACGACGTCCTGGTGAGAAATTTCACGCTGATTGCCTTGTAGAGAAGGTTAAACACCTGGTTAGTGTCATGGTGTGGTCTGTCATCTTAGCCAAAGGCATGGGACGCCTATACATTGTGGAAGGGACTATGAAACAAGACCAATACAAGAGAGTACTAGAAACGCGATTATTGCCGCAGTTCAATGAATGGTTCCCTGATGATGACGAATACATTTTTATGCATGACTCAGCACCGTGCCACAAAGCCAGAAGTGTAACTGCATTTTTGGCTGAAAAAAATGTCTCTGTTTTGCCTTTGCCAGGGAATTCACCTGACATGAATCCAATAGAAAACATGTGGGAACTCACCAAACGGGCGATCGCGAAAGAAGTGATTACCACTAAGCGACAATTGATTGAAACTCTCATCAGAGAATGGTATCACAACTCCAAACTCCAGGAAAATGCAAAAAAATGTATTGAGAGCATGCCCCGACGCATAAAAGCTCTTATTGCAGCAAAGGGTGGCATCACTAAATATAAAAAAATATTTTATTTATTTTTACCAATATTGATAGTACTCATACGAAGAATATAAATCAGTTTTGTATATTTTTTTTGTAGTTTTTGTGATCCTTATAGAATACAGATACAAAGAAAAAATATATAAGAGACCTACAACTAATCGTTTGTTACAGAAATCCAATTAAACTAGGAAATTCAAAAATTTCGATACTGTCCCTAATAATTTGGCCACCTACTGTAGGTAAGTTTCGGTGAAGAGCGCTCTCGAGTTAATGAACAGGCAAAAGTCAAGAGATCAGAAGAAATTTTGGAAAACTTTAGCTGTGGACTTAGGGATACAATGGGGGGTTTTCAGGTCTAACGGCAAGGATATCCTGTTCCTCTAATCAGTTCAACTCAGTGATAACACAGGCCAAAAAAATTGACAAAGTTTCTTGCCTAGAAACCAGAATATGCTTTCCCGAAGTATTTTGGTGCGCTGAATCCAAATGCGGCCGCAGAATTGATCTATCACGTCAGGTTTTTGAGATATTTTAATCTAAATCGCCATTTTTGCTCATTTTTGCGGTTATGTAACCCTTCAAATTTTTTTAAAAAGTACACAGGGTATCTTAAAGTTAAGTCTTTAGCTTTCAAATATTGTTGAGTTTGCTCATATATCATTTTTTTATCTCAAAAACCTGACGTGATAGAGCAATTCTGCGGCCGGATTTGGATTCATCACACCAAAATCCTACTAAAAAGTACACTCTTGTTGCTGGGAAAAAAAAATTTGGCCTGTGTAATAACTTCCACCTCTTAATTTTACTTTATGGATATCGTGATAGTTCACGATATCCGATATGAACTAGTGTTCAAGTAAATAAATCGGAATCTTGTATATAAGATACGCTAAACAAAAAATTATATTCTAAAAAGAAAACTTTGTGCAACATACCTCATCATTCTAAATACACACAAGATAAAACAAATTAAAACTTACATTACTACTCATCATTCTGATGGTCTGATGATGGAACCGCAGGCTATCAACCTCCATCTTCAGCAGACTCCTTGGTTTCTTTGGTGCATCGTCAACAGGCAAACAATCTATGATGTTCTCACTCACATCTTTTGGTTTAAAGTGTGGATGTTCACAGAGCAAGGGAGATAGAATGATTATCTCATACTCGCATGTAGAAGTTTCTTTGAAGGAGTAGACTTCGTGTTTTCCGTGGGTATAGCATACATAATAAACTCTAGTTAAACGGGGTTTACCACTTAAATCACAGACTGTACCTGTAAGGGAAAACAATTATTATGTAAAGACCCAGTCTTTACATAACTGTACGACATACAGTAGAAACTCGATTATCCGGCCCTCAGTTATACGGATTCGCGATTATCCGGACTATAAACTGCGACCAATTAAATAATTAAGTAATATTGAGCCAAGTTACAAAATGTTTAACATATGTACTAAAAGTCGAATTTATGCAAGCACGAACGAGTCGGAACTGGCATTACCCCGCCCACGCCCCACGGGATCGCTGCTCCACGCGTTTCGTTATTGTTTTGGTTAGTTAGCAATTGTTACTCCGCTCTGATGTGCGTGTCGCGTCTAAATATTTGAAAATGTCAAAGCGTAAGAGAGTGGTGTTATCGCTTAAAGACAAAATAAATATTATTGATTCATTAAAAAAAGGAGAAACCGGTCGTAAGTTAGCTGATGAGTATTGTGTAGGTACATCCACGATAAGTGATATTAAGAAGAATGCCGATTCAATTTTGTTGTACACCTGCAAATTAGATAGTGAAGACGGGAGTAAACATCGGAAAATGATGAAGAAACCGAAAAACGAACTTTTAGAAGACGCTTTGTATTGTTGGTTTTTACAAAAACGATCAACTGGGCAACCGATATCTGGCCCTTTACTCTGTGAAAAAGCATTATAGTTAAATAAAAAATTAGGTGGTGATGAATCGTTTGTCGCAAGTAACGGATGGTTATACAGATTTAAATCTCGTCATGGAATTTGTGAATTGGAAATACAAGGTGAAAAAATGTCAGCTAATGTAGATGCAGCAAACTCTTTTAAAGATGATTTTAAAAAGAAATTGGATGAAAATAACTATGACTTGGATTTTGTTTATAATGCTGATGAAACCGGATTAAACTGGAAATCATTACCTTCAAAATCTTTAGTTTCTAGGCGAGAGAATTCAGCTCCAGGATATAAAACTAGCAAAGAGCGAGTAACTATATTAGTCTGTGCTAACGCTACCGGGACCCATAAAATACCTTTGCTCCTCATCGGAAAATCAAAAAAACCCAGATGTTTTAAAAATATCAGAGTGCCCTTAATTTATAAAAATCAAAAAAGCGCATGGATGAACTCTGAAATATTCATTGACTGGTATGACAACACTTTTATCCCTGAAGTAAAAAAAAAATCAAAACGAAATTGGCAAGCAAGGTAATGTACTACTTTTACTGGATAATGCGCCAACCCATCCTTCGGCTGAATTGTTAGAGAGAGAAAATGGAAAGTTTAAAGTAAAATTTTTGCCTCCTAATGTGACATCCTTTTTTTTTTTTTTTTTTTAACGTGTGGAAATCCCCTCGGACCGTCACCCCTCCGGGGTTTGCGGCGGGGTGGTGTGTCGGACTCGGACCGACTAAAACCACACGGTGTGCCACTCTGCGCCTGTAACAGGAGGGATCCGGGAACAGCTGTTGTTAAGACATCCGGACCCCTCCTAGCGCCAGCCCGCTCCTGGTGCGGGCTCCGTCTCAGTGTTTTTTCCTCTCTTTAGGCGACGTCCGGCACACGCGGACGCCGCCCCCTCGCGGCTGGCCAAACTAATGCGGGTGGAGGGGAAACCCACCCCGTCCACCCGCGGCCACACTCAGGGCGGCATGAGGCTGTGGTAGGCGGGCCTCCGCCGCCCGGTTCGCCGGCGGCGGATCGGGTCCGAGTGGAGGTCGTCCTCCCGGGCCCTCTCCGCCGCCTCCTTCCGCGAGATTACTACCTCGCAGAAGGTTGCGACCGCGGTAAAACAACTGTCGCTACCGGCCATGGAGCGTACTACGGCCGGTAGCGAGAGATCCACTCCGATGACTGCAGTGAGGGCCCGGCGCTGCGCCGCCCATGCGGGGCAGACCGCCAGCGTGTGCTGGGCCGAGTCCTCACTGCAGTCGCAGTGGTGGCAGGCGGGACTCAGTTCCCTCCTAGCGACCGTGTGCAGGTACTTTCCGAAGCAACCGTGCCCGGAAAGCACCTGCGTCAGTCGGAAGGAAAGGGTCCCGTGCTGCCGCCCTGCCCACTCGGCGATGACCGGCTGGAGAGCCTCCACGGCGGCGAAGCCAGCGCGTGGAGTCTCCAGCCGGAACGACCAACGAGCCATCGTGGCTCGGCGAGCGGCTTCGCGCCACTCGCGCACATCCTCGGGCGGAGGGCGAAATCCGCTCTCCGCCCGGAAGTCAGCCACTCGCCGATAAACTTCGGCGAGCACTTCCGCCTCCAAATCCCACGGGGGAGTTCCGGCCAACGCGCATGCCACCTCCGTAGAAACGGTGCGGTAACCGCGTATGGCTCTGACCGCCATTACCCTCTGAGGGCGCCAGAGGCGTACCCTATTCTGGGCGGTCAGAGCCGCCGCCCACACCGGTGCACCGTACAGCGCCATTGACCGGACAACCCCCGTGTACAGCCGTCTTGTCGCGACGCTGGGTCCACCCATATTGGGCAAGAGTCGCCCTAGGGCAGACGCAGCGCTGACCAGCTTTGGAGCAAGCTGTCGGAAGTGCTCGTCGAAGAGCCACCTCCCGTCGAGGATCAGGCCCAGATATTTCATCTGGGCCCGAACCGGTACGAGGACCGAGTTGACCACGATGGAGGCGCCAGGGGGTGGACCACGACGGGGCCCATGAAATAACAGGGCCTCCGTCTTATCTAGGGCCACCCGTAAGCCCAGCGCCTCAATGCGCCCGACCACCAGGGAGACTCCCCCTGTGGCCAGGCGCGCCGCCTCTTGGAAGTTTGCCCCCCGGGCTGTCACCAGTGTATCGTCTGCGTAACAGATTACACCCAGCCCGGGGGGGAAATCGGCGCGAAGGGCCCAGTCGTACCCTATGTTCCACAAGAGGGGTCCAAGAACAGACCCCTGTGGAACACCGCACGACATGGGCCGACACCTCAAATTACCTTCTCGGTCCTCGTACACGACGGTACGCTCCTCTAAATAGTCTGCCACTAGCCGCCTCAGGTACTTTGGCACCCCATGATAGTGGAGTGCTTCCCTGATGCAGCTGAATGGCAGACTATTGAATGCGTTGGCGATGTCCAGTGACACCGCCAACAGCACGCCGCCACAGCTCACGGCCTCTTCGGTCACGGCCCTCAGGCGCAACACGGCGTCGACTGTCGAACGCCCCGCCCGAAAACCAAACTGGGCGTCCGACAGATCGGGGCCCACCTCGCAGAGGTGCCGGACGATGCGGGCAGAAAGAACCCTCTCAAACAATTTGCCCGCCTCGTCCAGCAGCACGATGGGCCTATAGGCCGCGACCGAATCGGCTGGCCGTCCCGGCTTCCTCAATAGGACCAGCTTCCCGCTTTTCCAGCACTCAGGGAAGCGTCCCGACGCCAAGCTAGCGGCGAACACCTCCCCGAGGCGGTCTGCCATGTGGTTGAGGGCCAGGGCCAGCACTCGGGCCGGTACCCCGTCTGGCCCAGGGGCGGTGTTCTTGGAACGGATCCGTAGAACAGCCGCCCCTACCTCCGAATCCCGGACGGGCGGAACATTGTCCTCCCCGTGCTCCCCGTCGTCTCCGGCCAGGGAGGCCATCGACGGGGGAGTGTGTTCCGCTCGTTGTGGGAAAAGGTCCTCAACCACTTCTCGCAGGAAGCTGGGCTGGAGAGTCTCCGTAAGGGGGGGGCCCGACGCGCGGAGCTTTTGTCGCACCGCGCGGTAAGGGCGACCCCAGGGGTCACGATTAAGACCCTCCAGCATCTCCTGTCTCTTTTCCTCTTTGGCGCGGCTAATGGCCAGCTTCAGAGTTTTCCGCGCCCGCCGGTACTCCTCATGAAGCCGGTCCTCCTCACCGTCTCCACGGTGACGCCGCCGACTGCGTGTGTAGGACCTCCGGGCACGTGTACAGGCCGCACGGAGGTCCGCCAGCTCCTGGGACCACCAGTAGACCTCCTTCCTTGGAGGCCGACGACCTCGAACGCGGGGCATGGCCGCATCGCATACATGCGTAATCGCATCGCGAAAGCGGCCAGCCCCCACGTCGACCTCCTCGGTCGGAGCCTGAGGAGACAGCCACGAGTGAATTATGGCTGCCTCCTCTAGTAGGTCCCGGTTCAGCCTGGCAACAGCCCACCGCGGAAAGCGGGATAAACGCCGCGCCACGTGACCCCTACTGGAGTCCTGGGTCCCTGGATAAACCCTCGTTGGAGGGGGCAGGTGCGGAGGGGCCCGGCAGGGGTGTCGGAGTGGGGAGCGGAGGGAATGCCACTCCGCTCCTCGGCGCCGTTTTAGGCCCCGTCTTGGCCGGCGCCTGGGGATGTGCCTTGGCCGGCGCCTTAGCCGGTGCCTTGGCCGGCGCCTGGGCCGGTGCCTTGGCCCCCCTCCTCGTCGGCTTTTGTGGAGCCGATGGAGTCGGGGCAGACGCCGCCGCCGCGTAGGAGACGCGGCCTCCCACTACGGGGAGCGCGGTCGGAGCGGTGGCCTTAGGCCGCTGTGCCGACGCGAGCGGGGGGCGCATAATCGGCGCAGGGGGCAGTCTCGCCTCCAGGCCAGCCAGGCGTCCGTCCAGCATATTCCCAACTGCGATGAGAATTTCTCGCAGTTGGGAGTCAAATGCCCCTGAGTTGGTGGTAGGGGCAGGCTGGGACGCGGACGGGGCTTCCCGCTCGGGGAGGTTCGCCTGGAAGCGGGCGAACTGAGCACTCAGCTCGTTCACCCGCTCCGTCAGCCTCTCGTTGGCCACCTGCAGGCGAGAGACGTCGCCCGCTAGGCCCTCCACGACCTCCGACAAAGCGGAGGAGGAGTCCTTAAGGGCCCTCACAAACGAGCCCTTAAGGTTTACGGATTTGGTGGCCACCTTGTCGATGACGGCCACCGCCGCTTTCGCCCTCTCCTGCACGGACACGGGAGCCTGGGGGGCATTTCCCCCCACCGGCTGCCGAACCTTGAGCAGGAGATCCGCGATCTCCTCCTCCGCTACGGCCTCGCCGTCCACTCGTACGCTCCTGTAGGACTCCGCGTTTGAGAACGCGGAGCCTGACGGGGTCGAGACCGAGGCCGAGGCCGGTTTACGCGCCCTCCCTCGGCGGCTGCTTGCCACCTTTGGTGGCATCATTTCGCCGGACGTGTCGGTCCCCTCCTCCCTGGAGCGTCCGCGTTTCCGGCTGTCGCTCCGCTCCGCTTCCATGGCGTCCGCGCCATCCGATGAAACGGCGGATCCGGAACGCAAACGATCCGATGCCCTTCGGCTCCCAGAGACCAGAGTCAGACTGACCTCTGGGAGCCCCATCGAGATAGGCGTTCCTGACACCATCTCACCCTCAGTGGACGACCCATCCGCTCCACTGTTCCTCTTCTCCTTCTTCGTTGCCGTGTCCGTTTGACTTGCCTTTTTCGTTTTAGTTTGTTTTCCAATCGGTTTCTGAATGTTTTGCTTATCATTATCCATAATAAATCCCACGAGTGGGGGAGAACTAAAGGTCCACCCGGGCAGAGATCCCCCATTACCCGGGCAAGCGTAAGTTTTTAACCCAACCGAGGGGTCCGCAGGTACCTCGGCTTGGAGTGCGCTCGCGACTGAACTTCCCATCAGCCATGCATCCCCTGGCCACGCACCAGAACACGGGATTCGGGGAATTTTTTAGAGAGGTTATCTTCCTCGCGGTCCGGGCGGTTAAGCCAAGACCCTCGTCCCCGATCAGAGCCGCGAGACTTAACCACAGCGCTCTTCTCGGGATTACGATATGCCGACGGTTGACAGGGAGACTACGTCCTCCTGCCTGCTCGGTGGTAGTGTGAGTACACGCCGAGCCCGTCCTCCTTTCTCCACCGCTATCAGCGGAGAAAACTGTGGCCCCTACAGGGCCCCGCCATCAGGTTTTTTACCGAGGTTTCCTCCTCCATGCTCCGAAGAGCGAAGAGCCAGCAGGGCAACCGGCAGACACGCCCACCCTGCTGGACCAGGCCTTGCCCGAGAGCCGATGAACGGCTGCCTCTTCTGCTAGAATATTGGCCGCTGGCGATAATCCTCTCCTCCAAGAGGACAAGGAGGAAACAGTACCATCGCCAGCGTTTCCAGGGTGCACCACGAGGAGGTTTTCTAGCCAGCACCCCATCCTTGCTACAACCAATGGATCAAAGTATTATTGAAACATTGAAACGACTTTATAGAAAACAACTTTTACGTAGGTTGTTATCTGTTGATGAAGATAATGTAGAAGTCGTTTTATCATTTTTTAAGGGAATGAATTTAAAGGAGTGTTGTTACATGGTTGTAGATGCGTGGGATTTGATTGAAAGGAAAACTTTAAACAAGGCTTGGAACAGAGTACTTAATCGGGAGAATGAAAATTCAATAACCAATACGGATGATTTTATTTTGAAGGATATTAATGAGCTAATGTTAAAGATACAAATATGCCAGGATTGTGATGATGATGATATCAAAGAGTGGGTCACTTGTGACAGTAATGATCAAGGTTTTCAGATTATGTCGGATGACGAAATCGTAGAAAACATATTGCAGATAAATGAACAGCAGGAAATGCAAGAAGATGAAACAGAAAAAAATCTAGACGTAGAAAATGATGCAGGACCATGTCATGATGAAGCACTTCAGGCTCTGGAAACAGCTCTCAAATGGTTTGAAAAACAAACAGAGAGTGATACTGTAAGTTTATTACAGCTGAAACGAATTCGTGATATAGCAGCAATGAAGAGAAAAAGTAGCTTACGTCAAATGCCAATTACCAAATATTTTAAACCAAATTAAACTTATTATTAAATTATTATTATTTTTAATTAATAATATTACATTACATTAATGTATTATTTATTAATAAATATTACTATTATTAAACTTATTTTATTTCACAAAACCCGCTTTTCTTCATACATTCGATTATCCGGACTTTCGATTATCCGAATCCCTAACGACAACAATTAATCCGGTTAATCGAGTTTCCACTGTACATTTATATATACGCTTCTGACCTTCCCCTACGGAATATAGACACTAGTGTAACATATATTTACCTTAACTTTTTACTCAGTTAACATCCTATTCCTGAGAGATAGAGAAATTACAGGGGGCAAAGCTATTGGTGGACCTTACCTTCATCCAGAACCATTTCAACCGAGGGTAGCTTAACGCCTTCAACTTTAGTCATCTTATATGGCTCCTTAAACTCAGTGGATTCCAATTTTGCATGTTTCTCGGCACTCCAGTGACCTAAATAGTATTCTTGAGTCTTAACTTGTTTGCCTGAAATTCAATTTATAGAAAAATGTTGTACTTCCCACAATGCATATTTAGATTTTATATCTTTCTGTCATCAGTTTAGAGTTGTATCCATTAGGTTGCCTACGTGTTTAATGGCTGTTTAAGCAAAGTTCTATTTAAAGTCAGTGTGTTTTTCATAATAATATTAAAATATGAAATAAATGATATAAATGAGAGGCTATGCCCATACTTTCTGCACAGGCACGCACTGCCTTTAAAGAAATACCTTTTCAGCACAGACAGTCTGAAAAATTAACAACATTAAAAAATCCGTCCCTTTTCAGTTTCAGGGTGCATCAGCAAAAACACATGACACTACAGTTGCGCCATTCTACAAGATTCATTTATTTTACAAAATTGGTCACATAAGATGTGTAATTAATGTCAATTATCATCAAATAAATTTTCATTTTTTTCTTCTGTGCCTCCGATACCACCCACCCGTGGTTATGTCGGACTCGAACAAACCAACGTGGTACCCTAGGTATAGGTGTACCCTAGGAAGGAAAACCCTGAAACCCCGACGTACCTCGGGCCATCTACGGCGTGTACATGACCCCTCTTGTGTGAGAACCCCTATGTCCCTTTGTGCTCCCGAAAGGACGCGCACGCTTCGCAGCGCGTCTCGCCACCACCCCGGCCTGCTTCTGCCAGGGTGACAGATGGCCTCACCTACCACCCCCAGGCCTACGCTTATGATGGACGGAGGTCATTCTGCGACCTCCGGCGCCTGAGTCATGGCCATCTCCTTTGCAAGCATAACTTGCTCGCAGGAGACGGCGGAGTTCCACGAACTATCGCTCCGTACTATGGCGGCAATCGTGTTACCGAGCGAGAGAATTCCAACTCCGATGGCCGCCACGAGGCAACGCCGGTCCGGCCGATTCGCAGTGGTGGATGGTAGATACCCAATGAAATATTTGATTACCCATAATAAAATCACAAATAGTTACAGTACATGTTAAATGTCAATCTAATTACAATTAGTGAAGCTCATTATCTAAGTAGATAGGTATCTGACAGTTGTTTCAACATAATTTTTAATTACCAAGTATTGACTATTCATTTAATATTTTGTGGCAATCCCTCAAATACTTTGTAATATACCCAAATAGTGTAGGCACTTTGTTGATACAGCTACTTGCTTCCTATGCAACGCAATGAAGTTTTTCTTCATTTGCCACATAAATACAGTAGTTATGAAAACAACCAACTTTACTATGTAAATAAAAACCAAATGTTTATTGTCACAGCTGACAATATATTTTTCTTGACGAATTCTCAACTTTGACAGTTTGAGAACTATAGAAACTAAGCCAAACTGCTAATGTTTTAAAGTTTATTTTTTTATACTGAAGCATGGCCCCACCAGTCCTTTCTTCTACGATTTGCTACAATCTAATAAAAAAATTCTGACCTTCTCTTTCCTCATGGTACTGCCGAATGTACCTCCCATGACATACTTCATAGCTCCAATAGCTTTCTAGTCTGTACGAACATATCTTCTGTGTAAAGAGTGGCTTTAGCAGGCTTATTGGCGAAGGCCCATCATACTCTCCAATGCTTGTTGTCTCTTTCGCTCGTAGCTCTGGTATCTTACATTCATAGTTTTCTTTATTCGCTGTTGTAACTTTAAGGATTTCTTTTTTCTGTAACTGATGTAAAAATATCATAAAATATATATATTTTTAACTATAGGATGAAAACATGCACAAGCTACCATACCATATATTCATACAAATTAAGTCAAATTTTACAATTTTGAATGTCTTTACTATTTTTGAATATAACATCTCATTCAGAATATATTCATAATTTGCATAACACTATGTCCTTTAAGATCTAGCTTTCAGCTAGTAAATCTGCAATGATATGAATTGCAAATTGTAACAAATTTACATCCATTTTTATTGGGCATATGTCCGCCAATTCTTAAATTCGTGAATAATGAACAACTGTTGGTGATTGATGAAATTCAATTGATATAATTGATATTAGACACTCATTTTGACCAGGACTGAGGACAAAAATGGTGCATTTGTGATCCAAATTAGGTTCGTACATCCACAGTTATATATGAATACTGACTAAATATATTTAGTATATATATGACTTTTGCTCAAAACTAACATAAATGATACAAATAATTGTCCTTATTATAGACTTATAAAACTAAATACCTAAACATACCTCTGGAGTAGCAGGTGGGTTAATATCACCATCAATTAGATTTTCAAGTTCTTTATTGCCCGGCCAGTTTATTCCAAATAGAATACTGTCGTCGAATCCTTTGAAATCATGATCTATGCAACACGAAAATTTCAAAAAACACAAACATACGAGCCATATACCCTTCATGTTACTTATTTAAGCATTAATAAAATCATAACAATCTGAATTTAAAAAATATTTTCCATTTATCAATTTATTCTTTTGGAAAACAAATTATAACGTTGACATGTAGTAAGGTTTCTCAAACTACAACAATAATATATTAAATAATCACCAAAAAACGACCTCTGTAATATAGCCGAATAATACAGGGTATGAGTTGGTCACCTGTCATTAGTGCACGTCAAATTCGTTCAGAAATAAACCTCAACAAATGATTCTTGACTGACTTCTTTATTTTATTCTATGCTGTTCGATAACTTCACCCAAATCGTAAAGTAGACTTTGCTCAAGTGCTTAAAGGACTTTTAAAATACTCAGTCTACCTGAATAATAGCGTCTGTGAGATTCTATGGTGCTAATAAACCACTAAAAAACCTAAAAATTTTATTCAGACTATAAATGGCATGAAAATTAAAATGTATTTTAAGTTGTAATTTAAGTTATTCGATTCCATAATAAATAATTATGTTTAAGTAAATATGTACCAAAATATGAAAATTCAAATTACATCACAATTATATTTTAATTATTATTGAAAATTTCGAGGGTAATTTGACGAAAACGCAGTGGACGCCATATTTATTTATTTAACTTAATGCACAAGTTATACACAGGCAGATTTAATGCCCAAGGCATTCTCTGCCAGTCGACCTTCGGGTGGTGTAGAAAAATGATGTTGTAGGTGCAAGAGAAAACAGAGAATTTAACTTTATTTATATTAAATTTATTAATTTAAGATAAATCTAACTTACATATATACACTATACATAAAATACTATATTCATTACTACATATGTATCTCCATAGAGGTACATATATACATATTGCTCTACGGTCATGTATACTTCCCATTGCTTGCTGGTGTTGTGATACGAAAGTATCATTAAAACGTTGTTTCAAAGTTATGTCGTTGGATTTGCTTCTAGCTATCAGCTGTATCATAGTAAATTTTATGTAGTATAGTCTAGTAGACATAGTACTATACGATAAAGAAAACAATATTAGCAAATTAGTTAATGTAACATGTAAAATCAAGATAGTGTTAGATAATCAAGATTGCATATTAATAGCAACAAAACAAAGCAACATAGCAACAAAAGTAATTGCTGTAGCTAATTTAAGGATCTGAACCAAGTCTATTGCCGACGAACGGTAGTACGCCTAGCGGTCGTTGGATAGAACATTTTTTGTTCTGGCTAACTAGTATACCATACTGATCACAAAAAACTCTCAAATCTAAAATCTTCGGGGTATTCCTCTAATACTTCCGTTCAAATGCTAAGCCGTTTACCAAGCTAACTTCACATTGAAGAATTGATAACCTATGACATTAGAAGCATAATAAATAAAGCCGCATTATTGTTCATTGCGTCTACCGAGGTGCTCTCTTACGACTGTCCATCGCGAACGTGTGCGTATGCGACGTACCTATATGAAAATTAATATTTATTTAATATTAAATAAGTTCATACCAAACGTATTCTTTACGTGAGAAGAAGGCTAGATTAAGTGTTAAGACGTGACATTTAGTTAAAATTATAGACAGTTGTTAAAAGTAACAAATTGGTAAGTACCCTTTTCTTTAGCATTATTATTAATTGTTTTCAAGTGGTAGATACAAATCTTGTTTGAATGGTTTAGTTTTACAGGTTTATTATCTTTTTGATCTTCAGCGACTTGTACGATTAAGTAATATTAATACAAATTGCTTGTTCAAAAAGAAAAAGTTAGTTTCGGCGAACATTCTAATAGCTAGCCATAGAAAATGTTATTTACAAAAACATTTCGACGTGAAGTAGAAGGAAAATAATATTTTCAAAGTAAATTAATATAACTTTTTTAATGGAATAGAGGGCCAACGAGCAGACGAGTCACCTGATGGAAAGCAACTACTCAACAACAACAACTCAGGAGTCACAAGCGCGTTGCCAGCCTTTGAGAAAGGAGAACGCTCTTTTCTTGAAGATTTTAAAGTACCTTTTGATTCAGGCTTCGCCTGCCTCAGGTTAAAGTTTAATGACTATATCTCCGAAATACAGTCTGAGAAATTCATGCAGTTAGGATAAATAACAAACAACCAACCAATACTCATAGAATTCTATAATATAAAAACTAGCAAAATACCACTTAGAAATATAATATTTAGGAAAGATTTGTTAAACGCATAAAACATAGGATAGACATGTTCGATTTTTTAAGTTTTATGGAAATTGTCCGCGGCTCCATTTAGTGTAAGTACTGTTTTGTACTTGTGGTTTTGTGAGTATAAAGTACTGTTAAAATGACCTAAATCGCCCTAAATAAATGAGTTATTTCAAGAAAGAAATGAAATTGAAAATGTGACGATAGCTCCTGACACAGCGCATTCATACGAACATATTTTTAGTTTTTATTTGAATAGGAGTGAATTCTATTTACGTCGGGGTACCAGGGTACGTCGGGGTAAACCAGGGTACGTCGGGGTACCAGGGTACGTTGGGGTACCAGGGTACGTCAATGTACCAGTGATTTTCTTTCTAGGGTACACCTGGTTCCCCGACTACTGGTACCCGAGACGGTGTGCGGATTTTGGTCGGTTCGAGTCCGAAATAATAACCCCACCAGTGGAAAATATAGGAGGGGATTTCCGCACAGGAAAAAAAAAGGAGGGAATTCTATTAAATAAATTAAAATTAAATACCTACCATCACCATCATCAGGTGGTAGGTTTAGATTAGGTATGTGACCGAGAAATCGATTAAGATATTTGTATGATGATAATATTAGTATACAAGCCCCCCTTGATATAAATGGGTAGGTACCTACATAGTAGGCACTACGAGTATATGTTTAGATATAACTCGTTGATATGGGCGGAGACCCTGAAGGCCAGCAACGTCGCACTATTGCGACGACCGCAGCGAGTGCTGGGCATCAGGGGGCTTTATATTTTTTTGAATGGGAATGCTTTTCGCACCATACCCTCCGTTGGGGAAACATAGGGCGTGTGTGGAACTCCTGGAGAACCGGCCTACACACTAAACCCCGGGGCGGCCTACCTCGGCAGTCGGGAGGAGATCCAGGAACGCATCGGTGACTTCTAGAGTAATCCCTGCCGTACCCCATGTCTGAGGCACGTCCTGGAGTGACCGTGAGTGACCGGAGAGGCGCAGTAGCGAGGGCATTTACGCACAGAAAAAAAAAAGATATAACTCGTTGAAACAAATAGTCGTAAATATGCCTAGATCATTGAGATTCTTAAAGCATTCGAATCAAATAGTCGACGTTTTTTTTATATTTTGTAAGCAAGTAATATAAAAACGTGATGTTTAAATACTTACCTACGTTAAAGTTATAATTGTATTAATCAGATGTAAAGTAAATGGCTGTGACAGTAAAATTAATACATGATTATTTTACGGTCACAGCAATTTACTTTATGTCTGATTAATACATTCATTAGTGTCGTATAGTGTAAATATTATTTGTTGTTCATTAAGTATTTACTATTTAAAGATAATTTTTAAATTAATACAAAACAGGCAAAGTAAGACGTAGCGAGGTAACAAAGTGTACGGCGAAAGAACTTAAAGAACTACTACCTACGTTATTCCTCGACTATTAATAAATAAACTACCGCCGGATTTAGGTAATAAATTAACAAAATCACATGTGAAAACTATAAATAGGTAGATGGGATAGGCAACATGTAATATTGGTTTATTAGTAGAATTCCCCTATTCATCCCGTGGGTGTCGTAAGAGCCGACTAAAAGAGCAAACTACGCAGGACAGCAGCACTGCAAAGAGAAGGCAAACTTGACATAAACCCTATAGCAGCCCGTCTGGCCAGCGTAGTATAGTAGACCAAAACCTCCTTTCTAAGGAGAGGCCTATTCCCAGCAGTGGACTTTTAAAGGCTGTTGATGATGACGATGATGATGAGTCAATAATTTGTGAAAGAAAGAATTTGTTAACCTAAATTAAATTTAACCTAAAATAAATTAAATTTGATAAGTATCAAATTTAATTTATTTTGCCGAGATATATAAGAATATTTGAAGATAAGATTGATAGATAGAAGAGATAATATAAGATTTTCAAATTTTCTTATTTTTTAAATTTGCAAATCTATTAAAAAAATTGTATTTATAAGTGCAAAGCATAACTTTCGAGGAAGGAGTGGGCAAGGAAAGGATGACTAGCTATAACTATTATTTTGTTGAATATTTTTATTTAACAGTAGATACGAATCGATCCACGTCTTTTTTTTAAAGTTATACTTATACTTTCATCATTAATATCATGGTGAAATGATTTTAATAATTTGATACTTAATACGAGCGATATAATATTTTGCTCACAAGTAGCACAATATGCATTAACATTGTTTGCTATGATAAAAAAAAAAATTGAACATTCAGACATAAGACTGTGAAAAAATTACATTCGTGATTGTTTTATAGTTCCTTATATTTGTAATTGTTGAAAAGTAAAATTCGGAATAGCAGCTACGTTATAGCTCAAATCAAAAATTGTTTACAGGACCTACATACAGGTACATTACGTATCTACTCTAAATCTCAGCATAGGCAGGTATACTAAGTACGTTTCATGTTCTAGATTTATTACAATAATATTAGGTATATAATTCAGAGAAAGAACTATGTGTTTCTGTTAGTATGCATATATCTATTCAATACAACCATTCATGTGAATCTAGTAGAACATCTGATACTATGATACTGATACTATAGGTATATGCATTTTTTATTAAATAAAAATAACTGCCGCACTAGGAATACCCACGACTGCACGGATGCCGTCACGGTCGCCACGCCACTTCCTACTACGCCGAGTGTTGTGGGTTCAAACCCCACATGGGACGACATTTTGAGTGATCCACAAATTGTTGTTCTCAGTCTGGGTGTTCTTTGTGTCCGTTTCATGTATGTTTGTAAAGTCCCCTGCGATACAGGATATATTCGTAATGCGGGAGTTATCTTTTTAAAAGACTTTTTTATTTGTATATCCCTTGTCGCCACTATAGATGTAAAACAACAGATTTTAAAAGTTTTAAATAAAATTTTGTCATTTTGAACCCCAAAGAAATCGTTTTAAACGGTTGAAAACTCGCATACAAAAATTAAATTACTGTGTTTTACACTTCATTGTGTCCAATTTTTGATCACCTGACGTCATGTTTCGTTTTAGTTGGTTTATATTTGACTGCACGGATGGCGTAGTGCTTTAAGCGGTCGCCACACCACTCACTACTACGCTGAGTGTTGTGGGTCCAATCCCCACATGAGACGACATTTCGTGTGATCCACAAATTGTTGTTCTGAGTCTGGGTGTTCTTTGTGTTCGTTTTGTGTATGTTTGTACAGTCCCCGCGACACAGGATACATTCGTAATGTGGGAGTTGTGTTTTAAAAACAACAATTAAAAACAATATTACACACACTAGATTAGAAAATATCATTAACACAATGCCGTAGGTTTCACTTGCGCGTCGTCAACGAGAGTACGGGAGAGTGATTTTCGGTTTAGGTAAATCGAATGAAATTGATTATTTATATCGTTTGAAAACAATAAAAAAATGTTTTTTTATTAATACAGAGTTTTTAACTTATCAATAGTTTTTATAACTTAGGTAGGTAAATACTTGCGCTTGGTCGGACGGACTTACCAGAACTAAACCCGCTAAGTATATCAGTAACAGTTTATAGGTACTCCGTCATATCCCTGCCTCGTTAAAATCAAGAATGTAGTTATAATTAAGAAAAACATGGTCATCAGCACCAACCGTTTTAAATCAAAAAAATGGTTGATCCGAAATGAACCATTTTTTTTCGATTTAAAAGGTTTTTTTTTCGTTTTAAACGGATTGTTTTAATTGGTTTAAAACCGGTCTTACATCTATAGTTGCGGTGAACTTTGCAGACATACATGAAACGGACACAAAGGAAACGCAGTCTCAGAACAACAATTTGTGGATCGCACAGTGTTGTCCCATGTGGGTGTGTGCGAGGTGACCGCTGCTTAAATCACTACGCCATCCGTGAAATCTTTCCGTTTCCTTTACTTACGCAACTGATTATTTTACAATTCACGAAATCGGTCCTACAGATTGCAGAATAGATATCACACATTTTAAACTTACGCCTCTTTAAGCAATTTTTTATAATTTTATTACAACTAAGAATTATGACCAGTTACGACAGGATGACAAATATGCTCCACATAACATAATTCGAAGCAACCAAATAGTTTTCATAATTGGTACATCTAATTTACATGATTGTTATGTTTCAGAAAAGTGGTCAACATGAACGCCCTGGCCTGGCTCGTATTATTAGCTTTGCCAGCTCTTATTCTGGCAAGCATAAGTATAGACATAATTGCTTCCGAAGACAAATCTGAACCGCAAGTTCACATATCCGGCAGCGAGGTGAACGTAATCAGCGATATAGAAATAGAATCATTTAAACTCTACGACAATGAATTGAAAAGAGCTGTCAACGCTGACTTCGGTGCAACACCTAACGATGTGTTCTTAAAGAGTCCCACTCCATGGAATGATTTGTACAAAAAATACGGCTGGACACAAGTGACTAGAATCTTTAAACCTATTCGAGCGAAGATCTTATCAGTCAAATATAACGATAAATTAGTATCGACTCAAGTGTTTAGGAACCCGAGCACCAAAGTCGCTACTTACCGGGCCCTAATTCGTCATGACGTTGAAGACACAATTGCGTCGATATGGGAGACAAATGAGCAACTTTCGACTGATTTTAACATATCTTACGGTACGGTAATAGGTAAAGCTAGTGTGTCTTATACGTCGAGATGGGGAGAAAATGTGATGAAATCCCAAACGGTTACGGTTGGATACGAAACTGGGATAGTAATTACTTTACAGCCAAACCAAAATGTTCAAGCGGAGTTGTACGCGACAAGGGGAGCGATAACAGTACAAATAGATTATGAAGCGACTCTGGATGGGTACGTTGCAGTAAACTATGCCGCAGCCTATAGGAGACACCATTTCTATGGACTTGACATAAATGAAGTATTAAGTGCTGGTAACATGAAAAGATCGCTGTTTTCCTCTGAGAATATAACGCTGAGTTATTATTTGGATTCTGAGGTTGTACTCCATGATTACGATACCAATGATATTCTTTATTTTCCTAATCTCGTTTGAAATCCGTTTTTCATCTTTATATTTTTGATTTTTTTCCCTTTCATAATTACAATTATAATTATAAATACTGGTTACTCTTCTCCTGGCTCACGTTTTACAAATAAAGAATTGTGAATTAATTAAATGCATGTTATTCTATGTCTACGTCGTATGATTCTGACTATTCGTCGATAACCAATCTTACGATGTTACAAATTAAGGAAAAATTGTGAACTGCAAACATCACTTCTAAGTACAGTTTTTGTACATATTTTAATAATAAATGACATGTATCATAAAAAGGTACCCCGTTAGTAAATGACTACCGTCGCCTTTGGTCACCTCGGGAGAGGGAACAGTGTGGGAGTTGATCTTCCGGTATCTTTACTCACTCAGTGAAATTCAAAGAAATAATATATCGGTTTTCAGTGAGTTACTTATCTACTGGCGCTACTTTATTATTTATTAAAAAAAAGTAAGTAAAGTTAGACTTGCATGTTATATTATATCTATTTTATTATTTAATTAAATATACATTTAACATTAACAACGCTTATTCATCTATTCTCGTCTATTCCGTAGTTTTTCTTCAATCTTTTTCTGTGCCTCAACGGCTTTGTTCAACAACATTTCATCGACAGCCTTCAACTGGAAACAAAAACAAATAACAGACGCGTTTATTTCTAAATGAAACAAGTATCATTCTTTTGTAAACTCGTAAATAAGTGTAAAAGTAGAATTTTTATAAAGACTAATTAGGGACTATTCTTACTGACCCATTCAGGAAGGAGAGGGAAGTCTTAAAAAATCCTCGCGTGGCTACAGGGAGGGAGTGTGGGGGAAGTTTCGGTTTACATTACGTAGCCAATATCATATAGGGCAAGCGCAGTATTTTTTATTTTATTTGAAAATAATAATATTTTAAACAATATTTATGGATTATTACGTGTAGACTAAAGGGGAGAGTCTGGGTACGTACCCTTAACAAGGGTGACATATTTCTAATTTTCTTGTACACATATCAGGCTAAGGTTTTGTATGTGTTAGAAGTGAGTTCTCAAAGTACCTGGGTTTCGAAACCCATCACCGTTTTATAGCAAGTGTGGCCAACTTAGCCATTATACTTGCATTGATTGTAGAGGATTCGATCCCGGGATCCCGGTCATATTGTAGTCCCGAAATTTTCGGGATCAAATTTAATGAATCCCGGGATTTTCGGTATTGATACATTTTTTACATGTCAATAAAAATGTGCGTAAAAAGAAACGCACTTGCCTTGATTTGATGTTTTGACAGCCATCTTGTCTACACAGCTGATTTCATTTGTTTTGCTAATGACCGGTTCTGGATTATGCGTAAAAGTGTGTAATTTATAAAGTTTCTGGGCAGTTGAATTAAAAAATATGAATAGGTATCTATAAACATTGGTCTCTTAAGCATATAGCTTTTTTTTATAGTTTATCTAAATAAGTCTAAAGAAGTTGATTTTTTTAAGTTTATTGTTAGTTTCATAAATTATTTACCGCAACACTAAACAAAATAGGCACTAGTTTGATTATTTTATAAGAAGAAAGTATAATTTTGGTTAACCGCCTTTTTGGAGATTTAAAACTTAAATATTCTGTCCTCACAAAACTAAATGATAAACAAAAAAAATATTTTGATGTTTTACTGTCTTTTTGTTACCACTTTCCATTTCCAATACAATCCCGGGACTATCCCGGGATCCCGAGATTAACTGTAGATAATCCCGAAATACCGGGATTATAAAAATCGACCGGGATCGAATCCTCTAATTGATTGTCATTAGAAGGCAAAGAAAATAATTTTGGTAACATAAAAATACTAAAATCTCAGACAAAATACCTCACTACAAAAACTATTGTCAATAATAGTAAGCTCCTCCATTCCTTTCGCTTTCTCTGTCTCGTATTGGAAAGTAGCTTCCTTTATATTTTCTGTCCGCTGGAGAGCCTTCTTAGTTTGTTCTTGCATCTTTTTCTCTTTTTCTTCTGCTTCGCGAAGAGCACTGTGGAATAGTGAATTTATTTCTCTTATTTATGTAGATAAACATGTAGGTAAGTACAGTTAGTTGTGTATATAATCTATATATCTATCTAATACCTTTAAACGAGTAATTCTTGTATAAATATATAATCTGAATCTCGGAAACGACTCCAACGATTTTTATGAAATTTAGTATGCAGGGGGTTTCGGGGGCTATCAATCGTTCTAGCTAGGTTTCATTTTTAGAAAATTTACCAAAAAAAAATTTGCAAAGCTTGGTTATCCAGGTATTAATAAACTAATAATGTAATAGAAATGTGTGGCGCACAAATTAAGCCCGTCAAATCAAATGAAATCAAAATTGTTCGTCAATTACTTTATATGTATTTTTGAATTAGTAGTAGAAGAGTCTAACACTGGGATCATCGCAGTGGAGTGGGAATTATCTCGCTCGATAACATGATTGCGGCCCTGGTACGAAGCGAGAGCGCGTTGGACTCCGCCTTCTCCTTCTGCGAGCAACTTGAGACGGCGGAACGGGACCGGGAGAGGTTTATAACTCTCCCGGTCCACAGGTTAAATAATAATAGTTTGAGTTTCAATGTATTAGACGAGCCTGTTGGTCTATTGGTTAGTGACTCTGACTGCGAAGACAACTCCCGCATTAGGAATATCCTGTGTCGCGGGGGACTTTACAAACATACATGAAACGGATACAAAGAACACCCAGACTGAGAACAACAATTTGTGGATTACACAAAGTGTTGCCCCATGTGGGGATCGGACCCACAACACTTAGCGTAGTAGTAAGCGGCGTGGCGACCGCTTGAACCACTACGCCATCCGTGCAGTCAGTCAAAGTGTTATTTTGTTGATCTCTTTTCTCACCTATGTACTACAGTTTTCTCCTGCTGTCTCTTCACTTGATTATCGAGTCTAATCTTGGCGGCTTCCGCTCTGAAAAAATGTTAACACAAATTTACTAATATTCTATCAGTTATTTAAAAATGATTCTGTTTATTAATTAAATTATAACAATGTAGGTAATGGAATTTGTATTTGTAACTGTTATCTGTATGGAGACGGATTAAGAATACAGAGTGTCACCAACCCCGTTCATCCTGTAGGTGTCGTAAGAGCCGACAAACTATGCAGGACAACAGCACGGCAAAGAGAAGGAAAACTCGAAACAAACCCAATACCAACCCTTCTGGCCAGCGTGGTATCCAGGTAGGCCAAAACCTCCTTTCTAAGGAGAAGCCTATGTCCAGCAGTGGACTATTAAAGGCTGTTGATGAACTGTTACATTGGTGCATTATGTAAACATAATGTAAACATTACGCAAAAAAATACTCTTGAAATTCTTAGTTTAAATATGTGCTGATGGTATATGGGGGCAAACGAACAAACTAGTCACCTGATGGTAAGTGATTACCGCTGCCCATGAACACCAGAAACTCAAAGAGTCACAAGTGAGTACTCCCCCCCGCCCCCAAGGTTGAGGAGGGGGAGACTCAAAGGGAGTTTGGGCTCCTGTAACCTCACTCACTAGAGGCCGTCGTTATCACTCCGGTCCGAGGAATAGAGGAACGGGTATTATGTCATTCAAATACAAAGGGATCCTTCCTTTCCACCCTCTTTGGCAATTGTCATGATCATGCATGGAATCGACATTGGCAATGATTAATAGTTACTACATGATTCGATATGTCTTCGTCAGATGATATTGTCGTGGATGTCGAAATATTTCAAACGTGTTTCTTATATTTTCACACATGTCATGAAACTATTTAAGCTGTATACTTTTTTATATCATTTTATACATAAATTTTAGTGAAAGAAATAATTACTAATGTTAAGTCACTTGCGCAAAGCGACCCATGTCGATCCTGCATTACATGTTACATAGCAAGGCGACGCATGATGTGGCGACGCGTCGCCACGCTAACAGCCAGTCTGGCCCTCCGCATTAGATGTTTTACATCAAAAAATCAATTACCTGGCGGTCTGAAGCTCCAACAATTGAGCTTGCAACTCGCCCGCTTCTGTATTCAGGACGTCTATTTCACCTTCCTTGCTATCGGACTCTAGGTCACCAGTTTCAAAGTCCCTAAAAAAAGTAAGTGTAAATATAAAGTGGAATTCCGGTTTCCACTAGGATGTTGATAAGCAGACAATAGACTCTGCAGTAATTCGTATGCCATAGTAAAATCAAATAGTATTATTTATTTATTTCCAATACCATAGTATTTTTCTATTAACACAATTCCATAATAATCAAACTAGATTCCCTGTGCAAAACCTGTTTGACGTTGTTTGCTCGGGTATAAAAGTGTTCGCCCGCTCTTTAATATTATATTGTGGTATTCTACACTTTTCTTTTCTTTTTATTCTTATGTGCGGAAATCCCCTCTGATACCACCCACTGGTGGTTATGTCGGACTCGAACCGACCAAAAACCACGAGCCGTTTAGGGTACCAGTTGCCGGGGAACCAGGTGTACCCTAGGTAGGAAAACCCTGATACTGCGGTATTCTACCCTAAACTTAATATTATTAAGTTAATGTTATTATTGCTTATTGGTTTATGTTATTTACTTATTAATTGTCATGTACTAAATTGATTTTGCATGTTGTGGCATACCGCATAAAGCCCAGTGGTTTAAAGTAATGTTTAGTTATGTAAATAATTTAAAAAAAATTGTTACAAATAATGGATTATGTAGTGGGACATACATGTGCCGCGGTTCACAACTCCTTAGAGTTCCCCAAAAGAGGGAACTACTCACTAGTAGTTCCAGAAATAAGTCCTTAAGCGGCCTTAATTTGGGGCGAATCGTATATTTTATTTGAATGGTCAAGATCCAAGTAGCGAGAGGACCGTACAACTATGGCACAAAAATCTTTACCTTAAATTATCAGACAACTTCATAATTTCTTGTAAAAGATTATTAGCAGCATCCAAGTTGGGTTTGATGGTTTGTAGATTCTTCAGACTGGTTTCCTTCTGCATAAGGGTGGCTCGCAATGATTCAAGCTTCTCTTCTGCCTCTTGGACATTTTGTGCTGCCTGTTCTGCTTTGTGTTTGACATCATCAGCATCGTATACCCTTAAAATTTGTAGAAGGTTAATTTCATTATTAATACACTTATACAAGTGTAGATCATTTATTTTTAGCTATTGTACGCCGGCAAAAATAATTTTAATTTTCGAAATATGTAGGTTAAATTTGTACCTGGTACTCTTAGATTGCAACTTTGAAAATGTAATCAAATAGCTGTATTAGACTGTAACAAATAATAAAGAAGTGATTTTCATGGGCTTTTTAGATGATAGACGACTGAATCGAATTCGATCCATTTTATTTTTTGACTAGCTAATAACTAAAAAAGCCTAATAACCTCAAAGCTCTCTTTTTATCTACTTCATCCATTAATTCATCCCTATAACTCTTCTTCTGTTCTAAGACCATCTCTAGTTGTTTGTTCTCTTTTAATATAGCCTCTAACTCTTGTTTTTCTTCATCATGTGACTCCTTCTCTAGCTTTAAGTCTTCCTCAAACTGTTTTATATCATGGTCAAGCTAGAACAAATAGAATTTTATATTATACATGTATAGAAATCGTATATATATAAAAATCTCGTGTCACGATGTATGTTCGGGATAAACTCCGAAACTACTGAAATGATTTTAAAACGATTTTAATTAAAGAATCAACTTAAGATAGAATAGTTTTTATATCAATTTTGACCTCGATGTTTGTTATTGTAAATGAAATGTGTGTTATACGAAAATATATAATTTTAGGCTTTATAACATCACGCTACTGCCAATGGAAGCCAAACATTAATGAAAAATGTTGCAAAATCAGGGCAAATTTACTCCTTTTGGGCGACGCACACAAAGTTGTACGGGTCAGATAGTAAATATATGAAATTAAAATATCTGTGAAAATCACACATAAGCATTTTAAAAGTAATTTTGCAAACTTAGTTTCTTTCATGAAAATGCTTTAAATATTTAATAATACATAATGGTAATTGTTATCACATATATAAAGTTCTGTAAAATAAGTGTTAAAACTAGGTGTGGAGGAACGGGTGTCGTGTCCCTCCAACAAAAAAGGAGAATCCTCCGACCAGGCGGGCCGCGGTTCAGCGGTTGATATTGGGAAGTTCTGTATAATTTGCTTATAGGCGAGAGAATTGTTAATGTCGCAATACAGGGTTAGCAGTTATTCCATAGATCGGTGTAATATCGTTAGATGGCGCTGAAGTATGTTTCTTCGTTTCACCGTATGTGGAAGTCGCCACATAGGCATTCAAGTTGAATATGTAAGTACCTACATTTAAATTACAATTGATTATCAATCAATTTACCAAGTAAAGAATGATCATAAGTTTAGACTACCCCGGGATCTTTGAGCTGCTGCAGTCTCGGTACACTTTCCCTATTAAGACAAACGTTATTTGTATAGGGTAAGTGATATCGTAACGTGTTCTATCTGTACTCTTTACCCCGATTTAGCCTTATTTCTAACTTCCATGTAGGTATGATTACTTTAGGGTGGCGAGAGGAGCCTCCCCGAGCGACGTAATTAAGAGAACAAGAGTCCAGACGTCCGACTACCCCCGACACCTGGCACTCAGTAACGCAGAGTCTAGGTAACAAATCCTCTCAACACGATGGATCAACACAATTCGACCCAACGACACCACCCATTTGCCCTCACCACAGGTGTTACAAAATTAAAAACGGTTTTCGTATCAAGCAAGGTCAAACGCCATTCTCGTCTTCGAGCACTGGGCCGAAACCGGTTAAAGTGTTGACAACCATACAAGATGAAGAAGATTACCTACAGTCCTGAGGAGAGTTAGCGTCTAGCAGAAGGACAGTCGTAAAAACATCAGCTAGACCTTATTGTAACGTTACACATTGCAACAACCCTAAATAAATTTGGAAAAAGCCCAAAAAAAAAAGAACAACGGTTTGGTTGAGTAAGTCATATTAGGCTGAGAATAATAATTTTCTGCTGGAACTAAGAAGTGGGTCAGCTGACGACTTATGCATAAGGCCTAAAATATTAAAATAAGTAAAATCCAACCTTGTCCAATCTTTGTGCGCGTTTAGCTTTCTCTTCTGACTGTTCATTGAGCATTTCCAGTAGTTTGTTCTTCTTTTCTTCTAATGTTTTCACCTGCAATAGAGAATTAAATAGTTCATATTTTATGTAATAAAGTTTATAACAATAAAACATCAGGTACTAACGGCAATTTGATCAGAACGGCCAACTTCTACAACTCATTTTAACCAAAAAATATGAAATAGATTTACATACAGGTTGTGGGCTCCGGTTTCCGCATTTAGACTCAAGAGTAAGAGTACCTATTTACACTATTATTAAAGTTGTGAACAAATAGACCTACTTATTATTATTATAAAACACTTATTAAAATTTAGTCTGTAACCGGTTTTTTAAGATTATTTTTCTAATTTAAAACATGCTTTTCTAAGCTATAAGAGAGCAAATGAACAGACAGGTTAGCCAATGGTAAGGAACTACCTTACCTCCTTTCTAAGGAGGACTTCAAATGAGAACTTGTGTTAATTAACAGGGGTTGATTTTTAGACCTCATTAACCCCAAAATCTGTTTTCGTTTATATTGACCCCTTGGAAATCGATTTAGACCCCAAGGGGTCGACATTGAAAATTTTGGGAATCCCTGATACTATTATATCAGTTCTGCTCCTTTAATAAATATCCATTGATAATACAAACACACAGACATTTTACAAAACACTAACCTGCTCAGTCTTGGCAAACAGTACTTCCTCATGTGGTGCTATATCTCTTAATTGTTCCTCATTAAACACCATCAAATTAAACAGTAGCAGTAGTATGGAATGTGACGTGGTGGCCGTTGGTTGTAAGAAGTGGGTGACACTGATGTTGGCGTCTACTTGAGGCATCACGGTCACCAAATGGTTAATTACTCTTGTCATGTTGATAACCGGAAGAAGGTCAGTGTAGTAAACAGTGTTCTCGGTACGATTTTCTTCTGGTGGGGGCTTAAAAGAAAAAATTAGTTCATAATAATAACTTGAATAAATTTAACACTACCATACGATTACAAAGGCAGAGCCTACTATGGTAACCAAATCATAGTATAGCTCAATTGCCAACAGACAGATCAATATGCCTGTGCAATTTCTAAATCTAGCAATGACAACACTCTAAACATTTTGCAGTTTAATAACCCTTAAAGCATCAATTTGTACTGTAAATTAATCTAAAATCCCTCAGAAATAGGACTTTTAAAATTGGAAAACCTAGAAAATATTCTGGATACTGTTAATTCTAGATAAAAATGACTCATGTAAGATTTGTCTTGTGTCCCTTACTACTTTTGAAACTGTACAGCCGAACTGATCCTGTTCATCAAACAAATATTTGTACTGACTGAGAATCAAACCCTCGACCAGCACTTGTCTAATTTATCATAATTATCAGTATATTGCAATCCACTGTTGGACATAGGCCTCTCCCATATCTCACTCTTCTCTCCTCACTCACTGGAACTGGATGCGAGAAGCGAAAAATCGATCTAAAGTGTCGTGCAATGGGAGAGGCCTATGTCTAATATATATTATGAAAACAAATATCGGAATCATAAACAAACAATGTTTACTTACAGCAAGGATAACATCCCTATCGATGCCAAGTCTATCAAACACTTGGAACAATGCCCCCATTACTGCCTGAGGCTTTTTTAGATCAACAGCAGCCAATGGATAGTTTGGAAAGTCCCCATTCCAGTTGGTTATAAAGCTCTCCACGGTGAATGCTGGTTCTGCAATATAAGACGGTGGAATTTACATAAACTTTAGAATTTATATTATTTATAAACTAAGTCAGTGTTTACTCACGTCTATCCATTGTTTTAAACAAGTTTTAGAGCAATAAAGTTATTCTTCGTAGGAATTACTCTCCAATTATTTTATTATAAAAAACTTGCAAATAAGATCACTGAAAATATATGCTGTAGGTATATTTTAAATCACAGAATAATACAATGTAGCAAGCTTTTTTAAATTCAAATTACATCAACAACAATCAAAACAAACGGTTCAAATTATTACTCATAAATAACGGCTCCTTTGTTTGGTTACAGAGCAAAACTATCTGTTATTCTTATCTCCTTGTGAACCCCTTCCTTTCACAATCTAGTGTAGAGCAGTATGAAAAGTATTCGTCAGCTATGTACATACTACACAATAAAAAGGACATAATTTTTTTTTTAACTTAAAAACATGATTAATTGTGAAATTTGCTCATTTAAATGTAATTACAAAAACAATGACGGACGAGGATATGGACATTTATTCTGTTAAATTTAAGGTATAAAGTGATAAATTATCTTTATCACTTTATACCTTAAATGAAACATATAATTAATTTAGTATATCTCTTATATTTCATCGTTTGGTTTTTATATTCCTTGATATTTGTATTAATGAACCAGTTTTTTTTTAATTCTGTCTTGCCATCTGTGAGATTGATGTTTTGAAAAAGGAAGGCATAGTGTTTCAAGAAGCTGGGGAATCAAATGCTTTTTGATTTGACCAATAACCTTTACTATGAATACCACAAAATACTGTTAAATCTAATAAGAAAAATATACGTACAATGCATAATATTTTAAAAATTAAATTAGAACTTAATGTTACGTAAGGTAAGGGCATCACGCAGTAACCGCGTTGATCAGTGGGCATAAGGTAATATTCTGTTTCGGACAACATGATTTTGAGGACATTGAAATTCCTATTCAAGAAATGTGTATTTTTCTACAAAATGCATTGAAAGTGACAACATCGGCTGTCATTTAATGTCACTTGTCATTAATTGTCAATTTTGTACATTCAAAATTTGTGAAAATGGCGTTCAGCTTCCCAGCTTTTTCTTATATTATAGCGTTAATTGTCGACGCCTTCCTAATATTTTTTTCAATATTCCATGTAATTGCATTCGATGAACTTAAAACTGACTATAAAAATCCAATAGATCAGTGTAATAGTTTAAACCCGGTAAGTATTTGGCATGTTTGAGGTCTAGCCAAAGTTCACGGGATTATATCTAAATAACCTATTTTTTTTATTTTAGTTGGTGTTACCCGAATACCTGCTGCATTTATTGATAAACTTATTGTTTTTACTATCGGGAGAATGGTTTTCGCTTCTGATAAACATTCCATTGATCTTGTATCACATTCACAGGTAACAAATGACATATACTTAGGTTATGTTATGAATATTAAGACATAAGATTAACGTAGTCGAAGGACAATATCTCGGATAAATGACGCCTTAAAATTTTAAAATTACTTTGAATATAAATAATATAAATTAGGAAAGTAACATTGCCTAACAGAGTGAACAAAGGAATTTACTATACTGTGTCATTGAATATTGACCCACAGGTCAATAAACTTTTTGTTCTAAAAATTGCTTTATATGACTGGGAAATTGCATAAAACCAACGATTTCACTATACATTTTTGTTATATGTAAAACAGATATGTTAAAGAAATTAAAGACCACAGCAGAATAGCATGACTCCTCTTATCTATATATTTATTATACCCATAGACAAATTACTCATTATCATTTTCATTATCATTATTTGTTTTTAATTGTAGGTTGTAACTATGGAAATTAATTCTGATTTAAATAAAATGCTAGGGAATCTCTTGTATATAAACTTATAGATTTCTCTGCCTTTTTCTTTTCATGTATTTTTTATTTTATCAAAGCATTGTATGAACCTCTTGTCTTTTATTCCAGGTACTACACAAGGCCAGTTATGTCTGGCCCTGGTCTATATGATCCAACTAGCATCATGAATGCTGATGTGTTAACAGTCTGTCAAAGAGAGGGTTGGATCAAACTGGCATTTTACTTATTGTCATTCTTTTTGTATCTATATGGGTAAGTATTTTTCTAATGAGTCAATTAATATGGTCTTCTGATCTCATACCATAGAGCCTATACTACAGTAAAAAAAACTGTGTATAGACAATAATATAATAATAAGTTATGTATCACGAAATACACATTGATTATCTGAAAATTACATCCAGATACAACAAATGATTGTGTCCATCACACGAAATCGAATCCACAACTTTAGCAGAGATAGCAGTCACAATCCCTAGCCATAAGACAAACAGGAATATCATTTTGAATTTGAAAGAAGAACCCATTTCCACAACAAGTCCAAAAACCTAAGTAGAATAAATGAAACAATATTAACCAGTGAATCTAAAACATCTATGAAATAGTTATGAAATCTGTAAAATTTCAATCATTTTATGTCCAAGATCATATTTTAACTTATTAATTTCAACAATTATAATATTTTGCAAGTTTGTTGAACCTTGTAGTTGTGAAATGTATATGACATAGATAATACACTGTATAAGCCTTTTCTTTAAGATCATCTACATGATCGTTCATTAGAACAATTAACTAAAAAACAAGTAAATTAACTGAATGACAGATGTGACAGCCAATTTATGTATTAACATGTGAAGATAATTATTTTTGGTCTTTTTAAACAAAAATGGTGCACATCATATTTGAGATACTCAATGTTTATTGTCATGATTATACAAAAATGTATAAAATGATAGCTCAAATAATATCAACTAGTCAATGAAACTAAACTAAACATTCAAAACTTCTGACTGTCAGCCGATTTCTAGTCATTATAATTGTAAATATTATTAAAATGAGTGCAAGTCATCATGACTCATATAAAAGAAATCAATTTAAAAGTAGAATTTAAAATTGACCTTAGAGATTTGTTTTGTTTTATTAGAACATGTTTTTATACACGAACAATACACGAACTAAGCATTTCTAATCTGCAAGTTAATAGGTATGCTTAGTAAACATTTAAATAATGCTAATAGCACACTAGGGACATTCTATACATTTATAATAATATTTTCCTTCTACTTCAACTAATGAGATACACAAACGCTTATGTGTGCGTGTGTGTCTAAATCTTTGTAGACTTGGTACATTTAGACTTTTTAAATGTATCAACCATATGTAATAACTATGGGACTGTTGGTCTAGTAGGTGGTGGTCTTAATTGCTGAACCAGAGGCCATGGCTGTGATACCAATGTGATCAGCTTGATTGTCTGTTCTTCATCTGAGTGTAATTAATCTACTTGATAAGTTATTATAAACGAGATATTGACTATGTTGATTTTCGGGAAATAGTTTTCAATATTCGGCACTGTTGCAATTTATTTAGTAATATGAAATGTTTATGATCTTACCATAGCATAGGCTCTGCAGTATACAGGCTATTAATTTATTAACGTCTCTCAAAAAGCTCGCCTCTTAGTACTTGCCAGAAATGTATTAACTCCTGCAAATTTTTCTGACTATAAATTTTAAAGTCTATTGTAGTATTTACTTTATAATATAAAAACATATATATTTATTTATTTGACCAATATTATGTTACAGTGTAGGACAGTTTTTATTGAAAATAGATCGTAAACAGTAATTTCGTTAATACTTAGTTTTACATAGTGTTACTAGTGTAAAACTAAGGCAAAACTACTCTCAGTGGACTGTAATAGGTTTGCCCTCATTGCGGGCACTGTCCATTGAGAACTTAGTACAGTAATATTGGCTAATAATTAAAGTAAAAGTAACGGTAGGAAAGGGATTGCGCTTATACGCTTGCATTTGGGAGTGTAAGCAAGATCTCAAGCAGAGATTTTTTGGGAAAATACAACTCCCGCATTTGGAAATAATCCTGTGGCGCGGGGGACTTTACAAACATACCTGAAACGGATACAAAGAACACACAGATTCATAACCACAGTTTGCGGATCACACAAAGTGTCGTCCCATGTGAGGATGGGACCCACAATATTCAGCGTAGTAGTGAGCGGCGTGGCGACCGCTTAAACCACTACGCTATCCGTGCACTTAAGGGAATGTGGTCAAAGAGAAGGAAAACTTGACACAAACCCTACAACCCGTCTGGCCAGCGTGGTATAGTAGGCCAAAACCTCCTTTCTAAGGATAGGCCTATGTCTAGCAGTGGACTATTAAAGGCTGTTGATAATGTTTTTTTTTTTTAACGATTAAAATTAATATGTCACCGTATTTATCTGCGTTTATATTCTAAATTTTCTTTTATTTTGTTCCAGAATGATCGTTGTGTTGATCGCAGCATGAAAAAAGCATCGAATACTTTATTTGTTTCCAATAAGTCATAATTTATTTGTTAGTGCCCTTTGTGGTCGTATTGTGTCCGAAGTGTCCGAAGAACAAGGAATGTTGTATAGTCGATACAGTGTTTTGATAATAAAAACAATAATTGCTTATGTTATGTTTCATTTAACAACTGCTCTGCGTAAACCCTATCTCCCATTAGCTGTCCTCGATGTAGGGCCTTTTTTTTTTTTTTTTTTTTTTTTTTTTTTTTGTTGACGGGGTGGAAAATCCCTTCGGATCTCCTGCTCCTCGGGGCTAGGAGCTAGGAGTATGTGGTGATTCCACTAAAAACCACCCCGACGGCCGGCCTCAGGTGTCCTACTCTGGGAGGACCCGGACCATGTTATTTCAGGTCCTCCCCGAATTGACACCATGCCTAGTCAGGCCCTATCCCAGGGGAAAATCACTTCCCCCCTCAATCGCGACGTGGCGGCCCAATTTCGTCTTAATGAAATCAGGCCGCCATCCTATCCCCTACCGCAACATTCAATCAGCGACCAGAGGTCCCCACTCTCTGGCGGCCCGCGGCCCCGTCGGCGGCTGGTATGGTCGCCGACGTCCTCTACGCTCAGGATCGGCCCTCTCCCGATCCCGTTCAGCGGTCTCTTTCTGGAGCATTACAGCTTCACAGAAAGAGACCACTGCGCCCCATCCCTCCTCACCCGCCAGCATGGCAGCAATGATTGCTGGCGGGGACAGGTCTCTTCCGATTTGGCCGACCAGGACTTCGCGTTCAGACGCCCACGCGGGGCAGTCTTCCAGCGTGTGCTGGGCGGAGTCCCAGTCGGCTGCGCAGTGCTGGCATTGTGCCGTCTCCTCGCGTCCGATACGATTCAGGTACTCACCGAAGCAACCATGCCCAGTGAGTACCTGCGTCAGTCGATAGGTGACGCGACCTCCCTCCCTACCTACCCAGGCTTCGAGGTTAGGCAGAACAGCGCTGACAGCGCGTTGGCGTGCATTCTGTGGCTGTTCCAGCCGCACGCGCCACTGCACCAGTGCATGTTGGTGAGCGTTCCGCCGCATTTCGAGCGCGTCCTGGCCTTCCCCGCTCTCACCCCAGCGGATCGCGCGAGTCTGGTCATAGACCCTCGCATCCATATCCGCCAGGATATCAAAGGGCGGGAAACGTGCCAGGACTGTCGCCGCCTCCGACGAAATAGTGCGGTACCCTCGTACGATCCGAATGGCCGCTATCCGCTGCGCTTGATTGAGCTTAGCTCGGCAGCGGGAGGAGGCCGATAGGCGCTTGGCCCATATCGGCGCTCCGTAGAGGGCCATGGATCGTATCACCGCACAATAGAGGCGGCGAACTTCCTCCCGCGGACCCCCTAGGTTAGGCAACAGCCTCTGTAGGGAGCCCGCCACCCCACGAACTCGGGGGATCATCCGCTCGAATCGATGTAGGGCCTAAGTCATTCATCAAACAAGAAAAAAATAATTTGGAAGTCAATTCGAAATTGGAATTCAATATGAGTAACAAAAACAAAGTAAAATGAAAAGAAAGTGAAATGTCTCTATGGTTATCTCAAGATTAATGTAATAGGCGACACTGGTTTCTGTAGAAGTTAACAGAGCAAAATAAAATAAATTAGTTAATTCAAACTGACGACTGGATGGCGTAGTGGTTTGTGTAACGGACTGCTATTCCAAAGGTCTCGGGTTCGATTCCCGCTCAAGTCAAACATTTGTGAGCATGAACATTTGATGTTTGATTTGGTCTGGGTGTTTCTATGTATATTATGTATGTATTTACAAAAAAAAAGTATATATGTATTTATATCAGTTGTCTAGTACCCATAGTACAAGCTCTGCTTAGTTTGGGACTAGATGGCGTTGTGTGTATGTGGTAGAATATATTATATTATATATATATATATATATATATATTATATTATATATATATATTATATATAAACACAAAAATATAATAAGGTGGATTGGCTTTAATGCTCGCCTAGGATATCCTGATACAGGTATGGTTGTGGGTTTTCGCTTAATTGTGACGCATCTTAATATTTCATATTATTCTACCAATACATTTCATTATACTGACAGTTGTGAACAATGTGCTGGAAGTGAAAAATCACCAAAATGCAGCAACTTCGTTTTTTAGGACCATGAACTCCAAATTTAGAGCATCGACCACAAAAAATTTGGAAACTGCTAATTTCAAATTAAAAACAAAACGTCACTAAAGTCGACAAAAGTTCATTGACATAGACTACTTTCTATACCTAGTTAATAATGAGATCATGTTTTATGCTTTTTAATATGCTTCTATTGGACATGTAACTTTCTTATACTACGGAATGAAAATAAAAGTAAAACAGTGCTCTTAAAAACTTATCCGTTTTGGGTCCATAATAAAAACTAAGTCATTCATTGACCAAGTATCTAGTTTCATACTATCACTACTATAATATAGTTTATAGATTATTCTGTTATTTGTGCTATTAACTAAAACAATTATCCAATATAAAACACTTAAATTGTTCAATCATATCGATAATTAAAAATAGAATGAACTCACCAATTTTTTGCCCAAAACAGACGAAAAACAGTTTTTTATTCTAGGTACTTATTTGTACATTTATGACCTTATCAACAGCATCGGTTTAAAAAGTTATCCCCTTCCATTTCTTTAAGATATAAAATTTTGTTTACCGAAACATTTTTTCTCAAAACAAATGTTTGTGTTCAATACGAAGATACGGATTATGGACAAGTACAACGTTCTATTAATTATGTGTATGCACAAATAACCCCCTTAAGAGGCAATCTGTGTGTGTATGTTTCGGGGATTAAGGCATCCCACCTGATGATCAGAACAGAAACAATTCAGTTCGCAAATTGAGTGTAGCCAGCATTTATTTTATGACGAGGGTCACTGGTCAGTAAATATTTTCTTCAATAATATTATTAAGAAAAGATACTTATCATCATTAGCCTATCGCAGTCCACTGCTGGACATAGGCCTCTACCATTCCATTTTCTATTATTAAGAAAAGATACTTATTGCAATAATAAAATATAGTTCGATTATAGCAAACGATTGAAGATTCTGATTGCATCTATTTAAAAATTGACTCTCATAGTTTTTCAGTCAGTCAGTAAGTTTAAGGATCAACGATTAAAAAGGATGAGTCCAAAATATTGTCACGTAGGTAGGTATGTATACTCTATGCGCTTCAGGTAAACACAAAAATTCGTACTTAGTACTACTTGATTATTACGTATTTCGGTATTTTTTAAATAATTATAATATTCTGTTAACGATAAATGCATCCAGATTGGACCTTGCCCCACCGTGGCTACGCCCTCGGTCTACAAATTGGTCTAAATAAATAATACCAATCAACTGTCGTCGTAAAAATTACGAACCTAATTGTGTTAATAAAAGAATTTACAATTATTGTAATCTACCCCGTTTGTGGATCCATCCACCATCTCTGGACAACACGGTTCAATTATGTTCACAATACTCGTAAATCGTTAATAAAGAATCAACATTAAGTGATGGAGCAACAAGAGAAAGTTTAGTAGTTACTCATAAAATGTCACCTGACTACTATGATAAATCAGGTTACAGAGATTTAATAAATAATATGTGTCGGGCTCGTAACCTACCGAAACCAATACGTATGTTTGTATGTACGTTATTTGTCTAGCTAGTCTAAACGGTTTGACGGATTTCTGCTTGGAAGATGTCGTTAGATTCGTCTTAATTGCGAGAGTGAGAGTTAGTATTAATTGTAACATTTAAAAATCAGAAAAATACCTGTTTGTAAATTTTAAGTAGGTACATATTAGTAATTTAGTATAATTTAGTATTTCATTTTTAGCTTAGGTATCCATAAAATCAATATTATTCCGTAAATTTTCGAGCAATTGTTGATTAACAGATTAGTAGTTTGTATCTTCGGTGTTTTTGATGTTAAAAAATATTCATTATTTGTTCTTGACCCCAAAACCATACTATAAAAATATATCTGCACTTATTTAGCACAAGACTGACTGGCCAGACCACCTACGCTGCACAAATATTGTGTGATGAGCATGATCATATTTTATTGTGTCTGGGTTCATTCATTTATCAGTTATGTTCATGTATTTAGAAATATATAGGCATGTTTATTTAGAAATAACGGTTGACGGCAATGAGAAAACATGAAAATGAGAATAGGTACGTCTCTGTCTAATACCCCTTTGGGGATTAGATAAGGCGTGAGTGTATGTGATGAAAAGCTTTTTTAATATATATCACTTCATTGAAATGTTTTTCACTAGATTTCGCGAAAACATGTTTTTCAACCATGCATGCATATACCTACCTATGCAAAATTTCGTAATTTTCGGTTCAGTATTTAAGACTTAAAAACATAACAGAGAAACTCCCTTGTGCATTTATCTTTACATAGTATAAAATAAAGTAGATTTTTTGTTTTATGCTTAGATCTTTTAAACCAAGCAACGGATTTTAATGCTGTTTTCACCAATAGAGAGAGTGATTCAAGAGGGAGGTTTATATGTATAAAATATGCATATTATTATAGTAGAAAATAGTAGACTAGTATATCTCAAAAAGATGTATAAAAAAAGTCCGCGATGGTATATGTCTATCTCCTAAGGATAACCCACAGTAACCATTTTTATCTTTTAAAATGTTACAAAAAAATAATGGGTTATTTACGAAGCTATTTTAAACAATACATTATTATTGCTTATACAATTAAATACGTTAGATACATTGTGCATTTAATGAAGATTATAATTGCTCTTCACAGCATATCATTAAAATTAATATTTTAGAAGATATTAGAGATTGAAAATGCGGGAGCAAAGCTACCGTCGCTGCTTCGGGCCGTACGTCTGTCTCGGGTGGCAGGGGCCGGCAGAATCGTAGCAGGCCTATAAATAAGGTAGTATAGTGCTATCATAATAATAGTATAATTAATTACTCTACACTGACACCACATTGGTAGTATCTACATTGCACCCGTGCGAAGCCGGGGATAATCGTAAGTTAAAATTATAAATGGTTATTGAGATTACAAATGTGAAAGGATTTTGTTGTTATCTTCTATTTAGTTTAATTAAATGCATCTCAACTCAGAATTTACGATTTTAGTCGTTCATGCGAAAACATGCATCTGTAATTTAAACAAGAATGCATCGATTAGCTGATGTGTCATTTAGTCTCGCTGATCGGACGTGTTTAGAGGAAATTGAGTTTCCTTTAGAACCACGTTTTTAAGAAGTAAGCGTGACCATATATTCAGTTTTATAATTGTTTTTTCTCATGTATATTTATAAGAACTGGTAATCGTCTGTCGTTCGTTATTCAAACCTACTTAGTAAATTTTTGTTTTACTTATGACCAGTATAACTTGGTCTGTCATTCTTCAAGTATTTTCATGAAAGTAATGACCGCCCAAAGTCCCCAATTACAGGAAGAGTCATGCTTCGGTACAAGGCGCAGCCTCAACCGGAATTATAACAGGCCTCACAGAAAACTGTAAATTTTTTCATTGCTTTTCACCTGAACCCAGGGAGGGTTCAGGTGAAAAGCAATGATCCCCCTAATCCCTAGGGGCTCAAAGAGTACAACGCATTTGTGACACATAAGTTGCAGTTTACTCGTCTACTTGTTTGCCTTCTGTACCCTATAAAAAAGGAAGTATACATGGGTACGCGAACGAAGACGCGAACGCGAAGCGAACGCGAAGAATGCCTCAGCCTCTGTAAGCGAATTGCAGTTTAAGTTCTGTTCTTAACCCATTACCTAACGTACTTTATTCTTCCCGTCTTAAATCGATTACATTTTCCACAAATATTAACCTCATTCAGGCAGCAGTTCATAAAAGAAACTAGTGAAACCCCTTTTGCAATACCATACAGTGCGCTGACCCCAAATGAAATTATGAAACAAACAAGAACATCTCGATACTGGCTTATTTTGAAAATGAATTATTTTGAGGCAGTCGAAAGGCCTTAAACAGATAGTCAAACCACCTTAAAATATTCAGCTGTAGTTGTGTGATATTTATAAGTAAGCCAGGCATTACTCTTCTCAGCGAAGTCGGTTCATCTCTGAGGATGGTTCTATAAAGCTAAGCAACTTTGCTGTTCTGATCTCTATCATAAAAATACACACAAACACACACACACACACACGTACACACACAATAGTACAAATACACACACACACACACACACACACGTGCACACGCACGCACAAACGAAATGCAATATACACATCACATCATCACATCAACAGCCTTTAACAGTCCAGTGCTGGACATAATCCTCTCCTTAGAAAGGAGGTTTTGGCCTACTATACCACGCTGGCCAGACGGGTTGGTATAAGGTTTGTGTCAAGTTTTCCTTCTCTCTGCAGTGCTGTTCTTCTGCGTAGTTTTTCCCCTTAGTCGGCTCTTACGACACCCACGGGATGAGTAGGGGAGGTGACACTCTATATTCTTAATCCGTCACCACACGCAGTTGCATGCAATGCAATATACAACCCACAAAATTTGTTAAAAATTAATCCTAAAACTGGCGAATGCAATGTTGCAATCAAGACAATTTAAAGAGGGGAAGACCTGGTGACCTGGCCACAAGGAACCAGTCCCCACAGTATTGATGCCCATTTTTGTGATTGTTTTAGTTATTGTAATTGTTATGATGTTGCGGTGAGAAAATAAAAAATATTATTATTATGTTGGCACCAAACACTTATTGTAGTTTAAACGTAGGAGGGGGGCAGGCTATGCTGCGGCACATATTTGCCAGCTCGACCGGAGTTATACAAGGGGTTCACAATAAACCGATCTTAAGCATTTCTTTCTTCAATATTTTTTTTATCTTTAAGTGAGGTTGCCAAAAGCTCATTCTTCTCTTTCCCTGATACTGTTGGGGCCCACCCACCACCACCACCATCTAAAAACGTGGTATTGCACTTGTGTCTCGTGAGCTACAGGTATCTATTGGCAGCGATAGTCATTTACCATCTGATGATCCGTCTGCTCGTTTGAAGAAATATTTCTACAGCGACATATTGCGCGGACGCGTCCCACAGGTAAGAAAATATTTACCTATTCCTTTTTTTATTTTGCCCTTATTTTGGTAATATACAATATACAATTATATCAAAGAACTATTAATTTTATAATAAGAGTTGACAGACCGATACGCTTTCTAAAACCATTGGAGAGTAGTTACATTAAAATAAATTATACAAGTATAGTTACATGTTTTATTATTGTAAAAAAGAATTTGAGGAAAATACATAATGTTTTACAAGTACAGAAGAAATTTTATTTGAAGACAATACACCGGGGGAATAACCGAAATGCAAAGCATTTTAAGATTCACCCTTGACCGCTTTTGAAGCAGTTACGTCACATGACCAAATCTGTATCATACAAGACCGATCAAGCTTAGCAGTGCATCAAGGGCTTTTTTAATCGTATATCGAACAAACGACAAGTCACCTGATGGAAAGTGACTACCGCACCTGGACACCTGCACCTCAAGAGACACCAGTGAAGCCAACTCCGGGGTTTTCTTCCATAATTTAGGGGGAAAAAATCTATTGGAGTATTTTTAACAAGTTTTACAGTATTTTCAACGTATATCAACAAAACTAAAAAAAATATTTAATCAGATCGATTGATTCCAATTTAAAATTTCCAATTTTCCAATTGTAAATGTAAAAAGAAGAAAGAATAGCTTAACACCGATTTTGTGTGAGGACGTGATATCACTCCCGTCGAGCTAGCCCTAAGTCGAGGCATAACACTCCCGTGGTTAGTTTGTGATTAACTTATAAATCATCATCATCATCAGAAACAGCCTTTAATAGTCCACTGCTGGATTTAGGCCTCTCCCTTAGAAAGGAGATTTCGGCCTACTATACCACGCTGGCCGGACGGGTTGGTTTAGAGTTTGTTTCAAGTTTTCCTTCTCTTTGCAATGTTGTAGCCCTGCGTAGTTTGCTCCCTTAGTCGGCTCTTACGAAACCCACGGGATGAATATAATAATAATAAATATTTCGGACATCTACCACACAACGCCATCTAGTTTTAAACTAAGCAGAGCTTGTACCTACTATGAAAGCTAGATTGACTGATAGAATACGTCTTGTATTTTTTTTGTAAATACATACATACTCGTATTACACATATGTAGACAATACCCAAACCCCGAAACAAATATTTGCAGAGTTACATTTAGTCCATAGCAGTCGTATGCGCTACCTACTACACCAACGAGGCGAAAAGGGGTGGTGACACTCCGTATTCCTATCACCACACGGATAGCTATAAAACTAACTTATAAAACTAAAACAAAAGAAACCCATCAGCTTGTATATGACTTATTAATTACTAATGTATAAATCTAATGTATGTACTTAGAAATACGTACTTAGAAATACAATGTTAATTTAGAAATATATGTATGTTATGTGCCCGATCAACGACTTCCGTACTATTACGTGAGTAGAACTGGATTTACTATGGTTGAAAAAATGAGAGCGTTTAATACCCCTCTGTTTACCCCTTTAGGGATAAAATACGTGAGTGCATTATGTTATAAACTACGGAACCGTATTTACTGAAGAGAAATTTGCTCAACCAGTTGTAACGAGTTATTCTTTAAAATACGAATAGCGAATTCGCATACATTTCCTTGTCAATACTGCATAATATATAAGTAGGTATACACAATAACCAGGAAAGATATACAAATTTATTAATTAGCCTTAATTAGGCTAATTAGCCTTAATTTAGGAATTATTCTGGTGTAAATATAGATTTGAAGAAGTGATGATGATGCGATATCATGAATGCCCATCTAGGCCTATCGTACTCGAAAGACTTGCTGTACTATATTCTGTATAAAATAGCATTAGCAATCGAAAGTCTTATTTTTAAGGGACTTCAAAAAAGAAGGAATTTCTAAATTCAGTTGTATTTTTTAATGATTTTTACCTCAGAACTACGTAAGGGAGTTCTGACATGAAAATTATTGCATCTTTTAAATCATACTCACATGAAATGATGGGTTTTAGTCACTGTGATGTCACCTGTAATTGCAATTTGGTCATAGACAAAGATAAATGCCATAAGAATCAACTAAAAATTTTTTTACCAGAGATTACTTTTGTTTGTTGAGGTCACAGGACACACCTTTGTCACAGGAGTGATTAGGTTATTTAAAAATCATATGATTTATCAAGGGTGATAGTTAATTTATTTCATCTCCGTAGGTAATTTTTGCGTGTGAGATGTGCGAGATATATATTATATTATTATTAATTTATGAACCGATTTGAAAATTTCTTTTTTTTATTTGTGAGAGTATACTTCCCGTTCGCTATTACCTAAATTTGAAGAAAAATAGTACCCCTAAGAGTGAAAACTTTAGGAATAAAAAATACTGTTTAATACAATACACGATGAAAGCGATTGAGCCACACAAACAAAAATTAAATTTTATCAACAAAATTACATAATTGGATGGGTTTGATGTTATAATTATTTACTATGAAAAGTATTGCACTTATTTACGTATTTCTAGACTAAAGGGCCCGGAGTTTCAGGTCATACAGGGCCTTAATTCTGCTATTTTATGTTCACGCCAAGCCACTGGGCCTCAATTCTGCTATTTTATGTTTACGCCAAGCCAGTGTCATACCACTGACACGCTATTGAAATGCCATCGAGTGGCCATTGGCATCCGTATAAATATCGGTAGTTGACAATATATTACGTTTTTTGAGAAAATGATTTATTTATTTTTATTATAATAATTTATTAAAATTAATAAATAACAAAATAAATTAATATTTTTTTTATCAAAAAACAAAAAAAAAAAAAAAAAAAAAAGAAATATTAAAATAAATAAATCATTTCCTTATAATTTGAAAATATATTACGTTTTTAAGGAATATGATTTATTTATTTTTATTACAATAAATTATTAATATAAATTATTAAAAAACTAAAATATAAACAAAAATAAATAAATAAATTATTAAAATAAATAAAAAATGTTTCCTCAAAAAACGTAATATATTTTCAAATTATAAGGAAATGATTTATTTATTTTAATATTTTTTTATTTTAATTATTATTATTAAGTTAAATAACTAAATTTAACTAAATAATTTTTCAACTACCGATATTTATACCGATGCCAATGGCCACTCGATGGCATCTCAATATTGTGTCAGTGGTATAACAGTGGCTTTGCGTGAACATAAAATAGTAGAATTGAGGCCCAGTTGTCAGACATCTTCGAAATACCTACACATTAGTAAAACCGTACATCTGCCCCAAATGAAAGTATTTTAGTGTAAATGTAATTTATTAGTTATTAATTTGTTAACGGTGTGCACTATTTTTATATTCCTCGAGGCATTACCCCTTGATAAAGGGGCTGAGGTATCGGCTATATCTTTAAATGTATTTATAAAACGGTTGTTATTGTAGCTTTCACCACTTAATTGCTGTGACTCACAAATCGAAATAACTGTAAATAATCGTTAGTATAGACATGATGCCAAACTATACAGTAAATACAAAATAAAACAACAGCCCTATGTGTATAGAATATCATGCACGTAACTTACTTAAAATAACCCGTCCATTTGCCGCGCTCGTGTCAGTCGACAGTTCCCTTCCAGGCGCGACGTCGCTCACTCGCCATGCGGACGATCGCATTTCTACTCGCGTTAATCGCGGCGGAAAACGCACAAGCCGCAAGAATTCTCGGCCTATTCCCTCACACTGGCAAAAGCCACCAAATGGTTTTTGATCCGTTGCTCAAAACTTTAGCTGAGAGAGGACATCACCTCACAGTCGTCTCTTTCTTCCCAATCAAGGATCCACCAGCAAACTACACCACCGTGAGCTTAGAAGGATTATCACCGCTGGGATTGGAAACGGTTGATTTGTCGTTTTATGAAGATGACGCCTCTGCCACAGTTCTAAGCCTTTTGGGGATTAAACAAATTTACCAGCAATTTATGGACTTTCAACCACTGTCAGATTTAGCTTTGGACGTGTGCTCCAAACTCGTCGATTTTCAACCCTTAGCTGAGGTACTGCAGAAGAGTTACGATATTATTTTAGTGGAAACCTTCAATAGTGACTGTATGCTAGGGTTAGCACATGTGTATGGACTGAAAGCGCCTTTTGTTTCATTATTAACAAGCTCAATGATGCATTGGTGTCCTGACCGCATTGGGGTCACTGATAACCCTTCCTATGTACCTATACTTAGTTCAGAATTCACTTCTGAAATGAGTTTTATGCAAAGGCTAGAGAACACATTTATGAATGTATACTATAAGATATGGTACAGATATGCGATTCAGTTGAAGGAGAAGGCCATGATAGAAAAGCGGTTTGGGAGAAGAATTCCGGATTTACAGGATCTCGGTAAAAATGTTACTGCTATGATGTTGAATACGTTTCATAGTTTGAATGGCGTTCGTCCCTTGTTACCTGGTGTCATTGAAGTGGGAGGGATGCATTTGGACCCTAGGCCTAGGGCTATACCCCACGTAAGTAGTGTTTATATCTTTTCCTCAAATTTTGTATTTTATTTGGTAATATATTACCCTGCGCATTTCTTCTATCCTTATCCTTAAAAAACTAATAATAAAATATTAATGTTTATTATACCAGTTAAAATGCTAACAGTGTGTCAGACGCGTCTATTACACGTCTAGACGTAATCATACATGAAAATTCGTAGAGATTTTACTATTTTGATATTTTACTTGATATTGGCAAGACAGAACAAATTGTTAAATCCAACACTTATGACATTATTAACTCTCAGATGCTATTTGTAATGCCTATTAGCAGTAAAAGTTTACGAGTTTCCAGTGTTAATATAATAAATGTAATAAAAATAAACAATAATAATAATAAATAAATTTATTTTAGACATTAATCCATAAATGTGTTAGTAACAATCATCACATCTAGTTAGTTCTACATTACAACAAAAACAAATTACATAATAAATCTTGGGGATGCGCTATCATGCAGACGTATCCACCTTTTTAGGACTAGAAGGTCCCACCTCTCGTGTGTTTTTTATTTAATAACCGTAAATCTGAGTGCTAAGGAAAGGTTATCAGTAAATTTAAAACGGCAGGTACGTATGTACCTAAAAAAAATAACGTGTCTTAAAGTAGGTCAAAGACAAGTCGTATAGCTCTGGCCCTTATTTTGAATTCCGAAGACCAGGCATACCTATTGTTATACTTTTTAAAGTATTTTTTTTAGTATGCACTTGCTAAATTCTTTGGAGCCAAGTTTTAAATTAATACATTACGCTTTAACAATCGTATTTCAATTAAAATTGATGGATGATATACCATTAATGTATATAATATCACTCGAAAGTAAACGCTGACGTAAGTACATTATGAATATTGAGTTGTGAATTTATTACAATCTTACAATACGTATAGTCAGTATAAATTTCCATTACTCATACCAGTCAAGATACGGATAAAGTGTATATGAATTGTCCGTTAGTATAATTTAGGAAACGATTTTTTATTTAACGTAATACAAAACATTGGTTACTTCATCATATGTCACACAGAAGGTAAATGATATCAGAATGATATGGCAACACACATTGTTAAACGAAAGACAATGAAGTAGTTTCGTTTAGTATGTAAATCTATTATTAAATACGATCCTCCTGTTTCGAAAGATTAAAATAAATTGCATGCGTATATCAAGTAAAATCTTTTTCTAAAGTATTTCTTTTAATTCACGGATGGCATAGTGGTTTAAGCGGTCGCCACGCTGCTTACTACTACGCTGAGTGCTGTGGGTCCGATCCCCACATGGGACGACACTTTGTGCGATTCACAAATTGTTGTCTTGAGTCTGGGTGTTCTTTATGTCCGTTTAATGTATGTTTGTAAAGTTCCCCGCGACACAGGATTTATTCCTAGTGCGGGAGTTGTCTTTAAAAAAAAAGGTCAACCAAACTCATATTCTTAGATTACAGAACAACTAAACTTATAAATGCTTTTGAAATCCAGCTATAAATATTGAGTACCACAATAATATATTCCGTTTTATTCCTAACTATGAGGAAACTCTAAATTATGCTATACTTCACAAGGCTTCTTTCACTTCTTCGGATGATTTCGATTATAATCTATAACTTAGAACCAAATTAGGAATCTAATATTAACGCAATAGATAGAAGTGGTGCTGCAATCAGTTCTTAAAATTAGGTATAGTTATTATTTTCGGTCGTAGTTTCATTTTTAATTTATAAAGTTGTGTTGTCCTATACGATTTATTTCGTAGACGTAATCATTTTTATTGTTTTATCGAATGGCACTGGGTAACTAACTCATCAACAGCCTTTAATAGTTCAATGGCCAGTCCAGCTGGACATAGGCCTCTTCTGAAAAGGAGGTTATATTATTATTATTACATCCAAGTTATGTCAGTTTCAAATCAATTGTGTCTCCAAAACGAAAACCAACGTTTGGGCAAGGCAACTTCCGTTAGGTCGACTAACTACCTACTAAATGCTAAAAACTTTGGGTTGAAATCACGGTTGAAAATGATCTATTCTCTGAACGGACAATCAGATATGAAAAATCTTTTTGCATTTGACACTGCTGTGTATGAATTATGTAAAGACATTATTATTCCTACCATTACCAAATGTAAAAGTATAGTTGTTATATTTAAAATTATTACGCACCTTTAAAATACGCTCTAATGTACTTTGTGAATAACGTAAGTGTTGTGAAAAACGTGTTTTTTTAATACAAAATCTTATTTTAAAACCGACAAATTGAACTTGGTATGTACCGGTGAAGTTTATATTAGGTCCTTACATAATATATGAAATTAGCGTTTTGTCGTACTGACCACTTTGATCTAAAAAATCTCCTCTTTGGTTAAGAATTCCAAATTCATATTTCTAAATTCATTTAGATGGTATATTTGAGTTTTGAAAACAGTCGGCTTTGATTTTTATACACCTAATAGGGACCATAGACCTCAGTATCTGGTATAAATTTCAACTTGCTAGGTCTACCCGTTCCTGAGAAAATCGGTGGTGACACACGGACAGACGGACAGACGGACAAGAAAGTGATCTTATAAGGGTTCCTTTTTTACCTTTTGAGGTACGAAACCCTAAAAATAATAATAAAAAACAGGGAAAAGGATAATTTTCATTTACGCAGAGGAACTTCATATTTACCACAAAATGACATCGAAAATTTAAAAAGTTGCAAAGTGTTTATTTTTGTTTATAATATATTCATATAATTTAATTATGTATCTAATGCTTGTTTAGAAGAATTAGTTTTCTATCAAAGAAAGTTTGCTTGCGTCATCAAGATCATAAATTAATTGCAAACTATATTCAACAGAACAAGTTCTTGACCATTTTCACTTTTTACCGACACTAATTTATGTGCAAAAATATAAATGAATGAATGTCTTTCCATTACCTCGTGGCATTAGTAAGCGATGTAAACACATTTTTTACTCTGCCAACATTCTTCGTGGATGAAAATATACTCACCTCTAACCTTACGACAGCCATGCTTCAGCAGAAATGGGCGGGCCCGACTGGAGTCCACGGCATCACAGAAAACCAGTGTTAAGCCATTCTTTCATTGCTTTTTACCGAGTCCATAAAACAGATAAATTGTCATTAGGGTTATTCTTAGCCCAAATCCCATCCACCCGTTTCTGGGGAGGAGAACTCAAACGGTGGCGACACACTTGTGACTCCGTTTTGTAAGTGTCTGTGGATGGTGGTAGTCTCTTACCATCAGGTGACCTATTTGCTCGTTTGCCCCCACATACCATAAAAACACCCCATTCAGTGTTACCAATATAAAGACTTTGGTAAATACTGTTGTGTTGATACGTTTGCTTGCGCTGTAGGCGTAAGTAAAAAAAAAAAAAACAGATTATTGTTAATATGACGGACATATTAGCAACAATCATCACTCAACTCACTCACTCAGTCAACAATCATTACTCATGTAAAAGAATTTATTGAATCCGGTCGGATTATCACCTTACCGAGATGGAAGGTGAACTGATTCGTCGAATAAGAACTTATAAATAGGAACTTAAAAGAAATAAACATAATATATACCTAAAAGAATTTGCTTGTGTAATGCATTCAAATACACAAGCAAATTCTTTTTATCATATAAAAATTACTTGCCCTGACTGATTCATCAACGCAGAACCTAAACTTGAAATGCAGACAGCTGATGCTTTTAATGTTGAAGAAATGATATTAGGAGATTTCACCCTTAAGGAGGTAAAATAAGACATGTATGGTTGTATGGAAGTTCGTCATTTGCAAAGTCAATTCAAAGTTAGAACCATGAAATAAGAAATACTAATTTTTTTTAAACTTCGAAAGTGTGTAGTTTTAACTGTTCATTCGTTCATTGAAAAGATAAAGTTGTACAACTATTGTTAACATGCGTCATATATCTAACAGCGCTTAGAAACCTTAGTAGTGCTGGCTCCTAGACTATGACATGTATTCTATTCTTACTCACAAATTGTATAGGACTTTACTCATTTCTAAACATAGATTTCTAATTTGTGTTAGTTCATAAAACTATTAGGGGAAGGCAGATTGAGTCCTATTTTAATGACAAAAAGACTTTTAAGTACTTTCATCGCCTGATTTAGGTATTTCCGTAGAAAAAATGTATATTGATTTAGAACCACCATTCCTTCTACGCATGAACGCTTTTTAAAAACAGATTTAAAAATAGAACCTTAAAGTTATTCATGGAGTTGGCATAAAATATTTGTTCCGTAACACTAGGTATACATACATCTATTAGCGCAGACCCGTGGTATGATATTCCTTTATCTTTATTTACCTTTTTGTTAATTTGTGCACTTTCAGAATACACAGAAAGGCATTTTATTAATTTTCTCAATTTAATTAGTACGTGCGTTAGTGGTATCTGCCTCTTTTTTGTCTAAACAAATAAATTAAATTGGAGTGTCTGTTTGCAATATTAAAATAACCGCTTTTTACTAAATGCATATGTATGTTTACATGGTACATATGCCAAAATAAAATTTCAACAATAACAACGATTTCGACAAGACTTTCACTGGCAGATAGCTGATGACATAAGGAGTAACTTAGGCTAATTTTTTTACACTAGCTTCGCCCCGCGGCGTTGCCCGCGGTTATAACAACAAGGCGGGTAACACCGCGGGTCTCAGCTAGTATTTAATATAATTTTATATTACACTTACGATGCAACCTGAACAGTCATCAGAGATTTTCACACATAAGGTGTCTTATATTCGTGTCAGTTGTAGAAGTATCACAGAGTGGTTTATTTTGTTTTTTAGTTAGTATTTTTATGGTGTAGGAAGGCAAACGAGCAGATGGGTCACCTGATAGCAAGTGTCTACCGCCGCCCGTGAACGCCTGCAACTCATGATAAGATGCCTACTCCCATAACCACTAAGAGGGTTTGGGCTCCAGTAACCTTACCCATTCGGGGAAAAAACAGACCAAGTGATAATAATATTTCACACATCTGACACACAACGCCATCTAGTTTCAAACGAAGTAGAGCTTGTACTATGAAAACTAGATTGACTGATAAAGTTGTTATACACTATATATATTATTTTTGTAAATGCATACATATTATACAAAGGAAACACCCAAACTTCAAAAAAAATATTTGCAGATCATACAAACATTTGGTCCGACCCGGGAATCGAACCCGAGACCTCAGCACAGCAGTCGCATACACTACCACTGTACCACCGAGGCAGTCAATATTATTCCTTTTTCTGTGGCGAAAATCAATGTAAGAATCGATTGACACCGTTTTTCTGTGAGGCCATGGTATCAGACCGGTCGAGCCGGCTCGGTTTGTGAAGAATCATGGCTCTCCCACGGTTCGGTATCCTGACTGCACTCAAAGTTTCCGATCTATTTAATAATTTATTATTGCAATAGACCTTTTTATCACATAAGTTATCACAGTCTGAGTTAAGTATCACCAGTTAACTTATTAAAATCTTGCTCTGACGCCGTTGCTCACGTTGAAGTTGATTTTGTCAAGTGATTCTGAGGGCCAAGTGCGACTTTACATCAGAGGGCTGAGTGGTTGGCATAAGGTCAATCGAGTCACTTCTGAGGGGGAAGTGCGTGTTTATTTTACTTCTACTCGATCGTCACGGTGACCGCGTACGGCGCTACGATTGGCCCGCACTGAAATCTCCACCAATCGCAACGCAAAACGCGCTCGCCATCGAGAGCGAGTCGATGTCAAATAAACTTGCACTCGGCCCTCTGGTGTGCATCAGTAACAGTATACTCTTTCTCGGGCTTACCAATACTAAAATTATAAAGCTGAGATTTTGTTTGTTTGGACGCGACATGCTGCTTGACATAGGCCTCTCCTTAGAAAGGAGGTTCTACTGGTACAAATTGAGTAATTCTTTCAGTGTTGTAACCCATTTATCGAGGATCTAGGCTATATTACATCACGCTAAGACCAATCGGAGACAAGCATAAATGCAAAATATTGCAAAAACGTCGAATATTAATTCCTATTGACGCAGACGTATTGGGTCAGCTAGTCGAATGAATAAAATATTAAACAGCGCATTAAATATGAACTAACACACAATTTACGTTTAAATATTAGAAAATTAGCGATGATACAAGTAATAAGTGGAAACACAAATTCTAAACGTGCAAAATTTCATAAGTACCTATCGGTTTAGCCGTTAATGCGGATTTAAATAAAATAAATAAATACATAACAAACAAACTACCGTCCTCATGTATATTATTAGTTAGTATTCATATATGACAATGCACCACAGAATAGTGATTTTCATTGTTTCAGAAATTTTATAAACGGAGTAGGTTTAAACACGATACAGGACATAAGAGAAGCCTTGTCTTTAGGAAAATTGGCCCTCAGTAATCTTTTACAACGGGGTTCTTTTACTTTTTCCAGGGGCTAATAACACTTTTTGACAGGATGAAAACGAAATAAACTCGTATAGGAAAGTTAACGGTCGCGGTGGTTTAGCGATCCTAGTTGCTAAGCCAGAGGTATGTATTCGATACCCTCATAGGACAAAATTATTGTATGATAAGCACGACCATTCCGACCTGACCTGTCCGTGTGGTGACGGATTAAGTATACGGGGTGTCACTACCTATATTCATCCCGTGGGTGTCGTAAGAGCCTACTAAGGCAGCAAACTACGGAGGACAACCCGTCTGGCCAGCGTCGTGTAGTAGGCCAAAACCTCCTTTCTAAAGAGAAGAGGCTGTGGCGAGTAGTCGAGTGCCCCTATGCGTTAGGACGAAGCACCAGATCATACGATCTACGTAACATATGGCGTGATGCTCTCCAAGGGTAAGAGAATAAAAAAAAAATACAGAAAGCCCCGCCTACCGCAAGATGGCCGCCCACTTTCAGTTGTACTACTAGCGCGCGCGCAATTTGGTAGACGCACATCTTTTGTTCCTCGCCGACGCCCACATTCAGAAAGTCCCAGGACCGAACCTTTACTATTATTAATTGTTTTTGTATAAGTATAAATACTTTATCGCATTGTATTAGAAATTATTCTGCCTTCTGTTATCAGCTTTGTACAAATAAAGATTTGATAACTTCGTTGTTTTAGCTCCTTAATTACTAGTAGTTAAGAAAGAATTATCCGCTTCGCTTATAGTGATTTAGGATAACCAACTCATTAATAGTGTTTAACACGTTCAACGACACTGGGACTGGTGTGGGTTCGATTCCAACCTATTTCGCTTCGCTAGAGAGAGTTCCATTCCAGCCTATTTCGCCTCACTAGTGTGAGATCGATTCCAACCTAGTTCGCTCTACTAGTGTGGGTTCGACTCCAGTATATCACACTCCACAGTGGTGACCCCGGAAGAAAATGCCGGACGAAAACACAGTATCTACCAAATTATAGTTTCAAGAAGCATGTCGAGTTGAAGTGAGGACAACGGTGTTCAACCCAGATGATCCAGTACTATGATTTGCGCAGTTGGAAAGTCAGTTCGTTTTATCTAATATGACTACGGACTCCAGCAAGTATTACTTCGTACTGTCGTAACTGGACCCTCAGCATATAGCGGCAGTGCGAGACCTGGTTGTGTCTCCACCAGCTACGGGCAAGTACAAGTAGTTAAAGGTTGAGCTAATAAAGCGTCTGACAGCATGCCAGGAGCGAAAAATCAAGAAGCTTATACTGCACGAGGAGTTGGGTGACAGAAAATGTTCACAGTTCCTCCGCCACCTACGGCATTTAGCTGGCCCGACCGTCCCTGCGGATTTCATCAGGACTATCTAGTCGAGAAGACTGCCGACCAACCTGCAAACCGCAAATCAAGATGAGCCTCGAAGACGTGGCTGAACTGGCAGATCGCATCAATGACATAGTGACACCAACTGGGCAAGTAGCTAGCACAAGTACTCCCCAGCAAGTAGCAACTGAACCACCGACTTCCGCCTATGTACTGCAGTGGACCGTTAAATGCTGTTGATGATGATTGATGGGTCTTAGGTATAATTTCTTTAAAATATATATGTATTTAGAAATATATAAATTTGTTTATTAATGTTATGTCCATATGTAATGTTATTATGTCCACCCCTTTGGAGACAAACACGATAAGGAAATTATATATTTTGGCATCTCATGAAGTATATAACGGGTTTTACTGAACAAACAACGATGCAGTGATTACTACATTATAAACTGCATTTCCGTGAATACTTGCACATTGTTGAAACCTTTTTACGTTACGCCGTTGTAATGGAACATAATGCTCTCTGTCATTATGTGTCTTCAATTGTAATGCACCTTGCATTGTGTGTAATTTCTAGTTTATTGTCCTTCAATGTAATATGAGAAATATACTGTTTCTATATTACGTATGTACATATGTATGTATTTTACAGTTTCAAAAAAGTTTTAAGAATATAATCAGCATGAAGAAGCATGAATCCACAGAGGTCTGAGTCTATTTATAATCTAGCGTATGGCGTATGGTATCCACGTACCGGATGGCGTAGTGGTTTGTGTAACGGACTGCTATTCCAAAGGTCGCGGGTTCGATTCCAGCTCAAGACAAACATTTGTGTACATGAACATTTAATGTTTGATTTGGTCTGGGTGTCTCTATGTATAATATGTATGTATTTACAAAAAAGAAATATATATGTGTTTATATCAGTTGTCTAGTAGGTAGAATATTATTAGTTTTGGTCCTACAATCAATTATCCGTCCCATTGACCTACTTAACGTGGCTAGGCCCCCTGCAAGTTAGTCCGACTTCCTGGTGAAGGTCGCGAGAAGCCGTTGGATGCGGACAGCACATGACCGGTTGTTGTAGAGAGCGTTGGGCCTTTGTCCAGCAGTGGACGTCTCTCGGCTGAGGTGATGATTTGATTATTATTATTATTCAATTCACAATCCTAATCATAGACCAGCATTAGATGATTATTTTTAACCGACTTCAAAAAGCAGGAGGTAGAATATTCGGATGTTTTTTTTTTATGTATGTTCGTTCATAACTCTGTCATATATAGACGGAATTTCAAAATTCTTTTTTGGTCCCATTTAAATTTGTGTGCGTTACCCCAGCAAAATAATGTCGAAAATGGTCATTTAAACTTTATAGATAATTAGTTGCTCCCCTTCTGTAATTGTTAGGCACATTTTTAAATTTGTTTCACTTAAACTTTTTTAGTTATTTCAAAAAAACATTTCCTGCTGGGGTAACGTTTGAAACGTTACCGCAGCCAGACATTTTCTTTTTTAATTGTAATATTGAAATAAATTTTAGCTAAATAATTAGTTATCTGGACTAGGTAAATGTTACAACTTATTTGGTATTTGTATTTTCTTCGGCTGCGAAGTTATTCGAGATCCTGCTGGAGTAACGTTTGTGGGTTTGCTGGATCTCTGAAACGGGTAAGCGGATTGTAATCATCTTTTGTACATAACTTCTTAAGGATTAGTTTTAATTTGTTCGACAATAAAATAACAAAAATAATGGACCGTTTAAAAATTATTTAGGTAAGTATGAAAACACTTCAATACGTCCTAACACTTTAAATAAGACCTCTAAAGACTTACTTGAAACGTTATTCTATTGCTTGTAACTACCTTCAAATGTATACAAATTTTCGTAAGAATACTGTAACTGACTAAAAAGTTATGATGAAATGTAGCTCTCCACGTTCACGATCACAATGTGTGCGGCCTTTTTTGGCCACCGATAAACCTGTGTGTGGATATATAAACTGAATGTTATGCCAATAATTAGTTGTTTAGTTCAGTTGTCTACCTGTAAAATTTCAGCGTAGTACATATAATAATTTCCGAGATAATTAAATAAAAGTCATTAGAAGGTGCAAGACCGTGGTAACCCGACCATGTTTAGGTGGTTACAAAAAAGCGATCACCCAGTACATTGTGCTGGCTTTTAAAATATGTAGGATATTATTTGCAAGTTTACTACGGAAATGTACATAAGTGTTACAAAAAACTAGATGTTTTTTAAATATTTTTTATTTAGGATTGTTTATTGCATAATTAGTAATCAGCCGGGAGATTAGGTATTGTTTTGAATGCTTTTGTTTTCTCGTAATATTTAGGTGAATTGTTTATAGTTGTTCATAGAATTGGTACCTGCGTAGTATTTGTTAATTGAAGTTTAATTTTAGGGTAGGTATAGGTAATTTAAGTTTTGAAGAGTGTAACGTATGCGTTGTAAACAGGTATTTTGTGAATAGATGGGGATTTTTTTAAGTGATGAATCGACTTAGGCTAGCATATCGCGAACAAACTCTGTATTGCATTATTTCTGTAATAATGTTGGAGAAAATAAAATATTTGATCACACAATCGCGGTGAGTTAAATTATAATAAAATAAATTGTTTATGTAAAATTAGTAATAAGTGATATACCTATCTACAAGTTATGATCGTTTTTAATTTGTTCACCCTGAACGAAATTTCAATATTAGCATTAGTAATTAATATCCTAAGACAAGAATTGACAATTACCTAAAACTAATCGAATTAGCATTAATGCCCATTATTAGTAATTAGGTACACAGATATTGAAGAACTCTCAAGAATACGATAAATATTTGCAAAAATAGAAAGCGGAAGCGCACACGTACTTTACAACACGTATATTATCTGCCAAAGGGTCAAGTTTAGTGCACTAGATGCAAATTGCAAACAATGAAGTATCCCTTCGCCCCTCCCCTCCCGCGTTCTAGCGAAGGATGTATTATCAGCGATTCTTGATTGACAAATATTATCTGACCAATAATTTTATCTATAAAAATGTATCACTTTCACTCGATAAATTAAATTACCGTTATTATATCAAAATATCATTCAACAACTGTTCGTTTTTAACAGAAATCAACAGTCACGGGCTCAACGCTTAACGGTAGGTACATAGGTATAGATAATTCTCGGTTCTCGGTATAGACCACAGAACAATATTACCTACTCTTACGAGGTATACGACTGTTGGGCGATGCAATGTTGATGCATTCTAATTTACAACTGTATTCTTCTACTATTCGGTCTATTTTAACTTATTGTAGATGACTTGTTGCTTTAAATATTTTGATGCATTCAAGACTAAGCTCTATACACCCCAAAATAAAATACAATTACTTTAGTGTTATTTCTTCACAAAAAAAATCAAAGAAATGAAACGATTTCTTATTGGTTTAAATTTTCGATTGATTGCAGTCAGGTGAATCGTTCATACATGTATCTACATATTTATAATTTTAGCGGACCAGTGCAGATTTTCTGTTGATTGTAGCTCCGGTAGTAAAAAAGACTAAAGAAATTTTAAGTAAAGAAACTAGTGCTTAAGATCAATTAAGGAAAAAAACAAAATAAATAATGGGTAATAATAATGAATAAATATTGAATGTATTTAACACTGTACGCAACTGTACCGAAATCGTAAGGTGTATTACACTAAACATTTTAAAAGACAGCGCAATGTACTGGGTGATCGCTTTTTTGTAACCACCTAAACATGGTCGGATTACCACGGACTTGCACCTTCTAATGACTTTTATTTAATTATCTCGTAAATTATTATATGTACGACGCTGAAATTCTACAGGTAGACAACTAAACTAAACAACTAATTATTGGCATAACATTCAGTTTATATATCCACACACAGGTTTATCGGTGGCCAAAAAAGGCCGCACACATTGCGATCGTGAACGTGGAGAGCTACATTTCATCATAACTTTTTAGTCACTTACAGTATTCTTACGAAAATTCGTATACATTTGAAGGTAGTTACAAGTAATAGAATAACGTTTCAAGTAAGTCTTTAGAGGTCTTATTTAAAGTGTTAGGACGTATTGAAGTGTTTTCATACTTACCTAAATAATTTTTAAACGGTCCATTATTTTTGTTATTTTATTGTCGAACAAATTAAAACTAATCCTTAAGAAGTTATGTACAAAAGATGGTTACAATCCGCTTACCCGTTTCAGAGATCCAGCAAACCCACAAACGTTACTCCAGCAGGATTTCGAATAACTTCGCAGCCGAAGAAAATACAAATACCAAATAAGTTGTAATATTTACCTAGTCCAGATAACTAATTATTTAGCTAAAATTTATTTCAATATTACAATTAAAAAAGAAAATGTCTGGCTGCGGTAACGTTTCAAACGTTACCCCAGCAGGAAATGTTTTTTTGAAATAACTAAAAAAGTTTAAGTGAAACAAATTTGAAAATGTGCCTAACCATTACAGGAGGGGAGCAACTAATTATCTATAACGTTTAAATGACCATTTTCGACATTATTTTGCTGGGGTAACGCACACTTTAAATTTCATTTTAATCTGATGATGAGTTTCGGAGACAGACAACGAAACTCTTCCAAAAATGACAGTAAATCAACCGCGATTGCTGCTAGGTTTTTAGTGCTCTTTGTTAGTATTGTTTGAAGTCAGTTGAACTTTTTTAAGAAGAATTTTCTTGTTTTTGGTGTGTAATGTACTCTTATATATAAACCCATCAACAAATCCTCCAGAATTAGGGAGAGAATGATACACAGTAATAAGCAACAAAATAATGTTGACACCGGTTTTCTGTGACGCCGTGGTATCACTCTGATTTGGTATTTATACACAGATGGCGGCAATGTTGAATTCTAAAATAAAGAAATAGATTTACTTCCTATTCCTAGTTCTAATCTACCTATCTGCCTTTTTGCCCGAGCGGCCTGAAAGATGATGACAGTATTTAAATGAATTATGTCGATAACAAAAGTTTATACCGTGAAAACAATTGGTGTGTGTCAAGTCTTCAAGCCGTACAATAATTGGCATTTGTTCATTATGGTTACAATAGGATTGCATTATCGATAAGATAGCACGCATGAATGAAGTTGGTATTTTATGAAAGCCACTACTTAGGTATTATTATTCTTTTACAACAATTAACAATAGTGCTGGGTGACTGAACACTAGCGGGATATTGGAACTTTGAAAATACGTCAAATCAGCTAATGTTATGATTTTCGTGCTGTCGCACTGAGTGAAAACATTTCATACGGCCAACATTAGAATTTTTTTTATGGCCTTCTTAAGAAGCTGATAAGAACCAGACTGCTGATAAACATACTTATATATAACTAAATACTATATATATATTGTTGACAAATTACAACTAGACACCGAACAAATGATCGTGTTCTTCACACAATTATGTGTCCTGAGTGCGAATACAACCTAACGGTCGGCAGTCAGCCTCACTAACCACTAGACCAGTCAGCAGAAGATAAAGGTGAACTGAAAAGAATAGATTAAGAAACAGAACAGGATTTGACCATGAGGTTGCTTGGTCGCAGGAGAAGTTTAGAAAAGAAACTTACTGTTTCGTAATTGCTAAGGAATCCCTCTTCGATGTCCGAAAGGCGTTGAGTTTAATGACACTAATAGAAATAAAAAATAAACAAATAAGACACGTAACCTTACAACTTACGACATACAGACTTCCTAAAAATTTTACATTGCAGTTTGTTGAATATTTGCTGCTAAGCCAGCCGTCGTGGGTTCGATTCCCACCCAGGACAAAAATTATGCACTGAGCAAGATTATTTTTTCTGTGTCTAGGTGGATTTTATCTTTAATATGTATGTATTTAGAATGTGTATAAGTATGTTTATCAGCACTCTGGTTACCATAGTACATGCTCGGCCTAGTTTGGGAACAGACAGCTGTGTGTGGGATGTGTGGGGTTATTGTTTTTATTATCAGATTTCATCTGTTTGTTTAACAGCAAAAGTTGTAATAAAACTCTTGATCGTGGAATATTAATGTCGATGACTTGGCCACGTAAACGGTCAACGATCATGGTTCAAAGATCCTTCTCATTATTATTTTTGTCACATATCATTTGTAAACATTTGTGTAATAATCATTCAATGTTTTTTTTTTAATTTATATCCTTTTTTCCACCGAGCCTTTTCCCAAACAAGTTTGGGGTCGGCTTTTAGTCCACTACGACAAGGCTTAACTTCGTTTTTTTTAAGACTACCTCCAACTACCCGTAACGATTGCCAACAGATGTTCGTATAGCAAATGGAACCGACGGTCTGACGTGCTCTCCGAGGCTCCAAGCGGTCTCAGCGTGTTAAGAATGGTCACCCATCCATATACTGACCTAAATATGATTGCTTAACTTTACCAATGAGCTAACTTACTTGGTTACTACTTAGCCACGATCCCTTTTTAACTAACAATAATAAAAATAGTAATAACTTGACATATGTCACACACTGCCGTCTGATGCCAAACTAAGCAGAGCCAGTACTATGGTAACCAGACTTCTGATAAACGTACTTATATATTAAATACATATATATTACATATAAATTACACCCAGACACTCAGACACAAATCAAATGATCGTGTTCATCATACAAAAATTTTTCGTGTTTGGGAATCGAACTCACGACCACTGCCTTAGCAGTCAAGATCACTATCTACTAGAATAGCAGGCAAGTCAAACTGCAACTCTGTAACTAACAAAAATAATCTTGATTTGCTTTTCCGACATTATTATTTTCGTTTTAAAAGAATTCCACACCGTATTCTTAATAACGTACGCAGTAAATAAACAATCCAATAAACTGATAACCTTTTTTTAAATTAATTTATAATTGGAATTTAATTGTAGTAGATAAAACAAAACTTCGTCGCAGCAAATTTTTTAACTATGATCTTAGTCAGTCTAATATTTTCAGAGTCATAATCATCATTGTAAGACTCATGCAAAATGATGATAATTGTGTCTTCCGTTACGTATCCTTCGATGGCGAACCTTACTACGCATTTCTTTTATGGGCGCGGATATGAATACCAAACTCCAATTTGGTCTTAAAGATTTTGTCACAAACTCACAGTGCAGTTGACTACCGCAGTTATAGGTGTTTATACCACATAAACAGCTGTGTATTAACCCAAATTTGGGGGACTGACCACGAATTTTCTTAAAAAAAACTTTTTCTGGAACGGGCGAGTGGCAGTTCTGCGCAATACAAAAAAAAAGGTAAAAAGTGTCAGCCATTTGGTCGTTATTTTCGAACCGGGGCAGAAACTTAATAATAGCGACGCCCCCTCCAACGTTTGAGACCTTCAAAACCTCAGGAAATATATAATGGTTGGCATTTGTTGTGACTGGGACATAACAATATATTGGTTCCTAATATTTATAATAGTTTTCTCCTTCATTTTATCGAGCTTTTCAAAGAATGCAAAACTGCCGAGTTTACGCCTAATACACGACAAATAAATTGTGTTATGATTTTTCATACGTTGAATAAAAACGAACGATGGCCCTACAGAAACACCAGAGGTATTATTATTTTTATATTGCACTAGCGACGTTTAATTTTTTTCGCGACGTCTCTCAGATCACTTGTCTGTAAATAAATAATAAATAAAATGAAACACTTTTATTCAGGTATCCATAAAAAAATCCTAATTATTCATAATAGTAAAGTAATAGTAAGTTCATAATAGTATTCTATCAGTCAATTTAGCTTTCATAGAAGAAGCTTAGTTTGCAACGAGATGGTGTTGTATGTTAGATGTCCGAAAACAGTTATTGAAAGGCACGTCTTTTACATAAATTACACCCAGACAAATAAAAAATGATCTTGTACATCACACAATTATTTCTCCTGTGCGGGAATCGAACCCAAACACCTCTCATGTACACCTACAACTCTCTTAAGATGAAAGTGACACAAGTTGACTTTGTTGACGCATGTGCGTTGCCGCCATTTATTTATGTACCGCAAGGGTTGGACTTCCGGTATTCTTAGTGTGTCAAACAACAAAAGAATTGGTCACCATGATAATCGAGTAGATGAGAAATAAACTCGAACTTGGGCCTCGATTTTCTGTGCTCCGGTCGAGCATGCATTCCTACGATAAGAAGGATTGTGTTCATAATGCATCTTAGCGTTGGAACAATCTGAGTTAAAAGCGAACAGATATGTAAAATACAAGTTAATAAGAGCTATAAAAATTCTGACATCTTACAAGACAATATATTTCAAAGACAACTCCCTTCTTTATCTAGACTTTTGTTAAGTAAATCTTTTATATCATAGAGACCTTACAGCTGTGATAGGTATAGCCAAACGTCTTCCCCCGGGTTAAGGCCTATTTAGGTGCGGCGTCGATCCGGGAGAGGTCCTGAAATCACATGGTCCGGGTCCTCCCCAGGGTAGGTCGCCTAAGGCCGGTCGTACGGGAAGCCCCTGTGTCCCCAAGGAGCCGGAGATCCGAATGATTTTTCACCCCGTTATGGCGTCACCAAAAAAAAAGGTATAGAAAAAAGTGGGTCAATCCACATTTGGCTATTCGTTAACACAGGTAACTTTAAACACGGGTGTTTAATCATGAAGACGTCAGTCGTCATGAAGTATAATCATTTCTTAAAATCAGATCAAATAAAAAGTTAAGATGGAACTTGCGAAGTACAAAGTGACGCCGGTTTTATAAACATGTGTGCGTGGGCCGGTGCTGATATCATAATTTTATTTCATTGATAATATTAGTTTCTACGCTTACTTATGTCTGAATGCGATTTTATCCTACTATAGGTATATCTACCTCTTGTAGTTAAATTTTTACAGCCTTTCACAACACAATTTGGCATATTTACTTGTAAATATTATTGACATTTTTGATGACGTTCTGACTGACAAGGCGTAGTTCCGTTGTACGTCTGTGTGTGTACACGCCAAGGCGTAGTTTTAATTGGCCTCACTTGTTTGTTCACAGAGCACCATCTTAATTTTGTATTTGATCTGAGTTCTTAAAATTGTCGAACACATAACAATGTGATCACGGCCGGCACACACATTTACGATCTGTGGTATACAGGTACCAAGTAATTAATAGAATGTGCTTATGATTAAGTTTTATTTCAAATTACACAAGGTAAAAAATGTATTGGTGTCGCAACATGCGTACGGGTATTCAGCGCTATCTAATGAAAATGGAACTACATAATAAATTTTGGCCCTGCATCGCCTTGTAAAATGTTCTGGTAAAATTACTAAAAGTATTTGTGTTTGATTATCTATACACCAACCAGACACAAACACAAATACTAAAAATGTTGTGTTTGGTTATCTATAATATAAAAGCACAAGGACTCATAATTAATTAGAATGTGAAAGATTATGAAAATCTGTTTATAAATTGTTTGTTTCACAGATAATCAATTAAATTAGGTTGTCTTTATCAGTTTATAATTGAAATGTCTATGCCCGTCTGAATAAGTAGGTCATACAATAAGGCTGTCACTAAATTAAAACTTTATAAAAGTAAAGAAATTGTGGATTTTTGATGTCGTAACTGCAGTTTCTGAAACCATGTAATCAACTACTGAAAAATGTATTTTCGATGATACAGTAAATTTTAATAAAAAAAAAATTAGAGAAAAATAACAGAATAAGAATGAGGTCTTGGTTACATTTTGTATATTTACATCTCATTGTAATTAGAGTTCAAAGCTTTTTGAATGTGTAAGAATGAATAAAACAAGAAACAATTTTAAAAATCAAAAACCCGACTAAGGAAAAATTTCAAAGTAATGCACTAAAAGACTGAAACAGCACTACTGCGAGCAAGTTATGCTCGCGAAGGAGACGGCGGAGCGGGACCGGGAGAGGTTTAGGACTCTCCCGGCCCGCCAGGCCCGGGATCGGGCCAGGTACCGCAGGCTACTCAGGCGCCGGAGGTCGCTGAACGACCTCCGTCCTCCATAAGCGCAGGCCTGGGGGTGCCAGGTGAGGCCATCTGTCACCCTAGCAGAAGCAGGCCGGGGTGGCGGCGAGCGCGTTGCGAAGCGCGCTCGCTTCCAGGGAGCACAGGGAACATGGGGTTCCCACACGGGGGAGGGGTCGTCTACTCGTCTGTAGATGACCCGAGGTATCAGGGGTAAAGGGTAGGGGGTCAAGGTGTCGGGGTACCAGGGACTTCCTTTCTAGGGTATACCTGGTTACCCGGCTATTAGTACCCGAGACGGCGTGCGGTTTTAGTCGGTTCGAGTCCGACATGCCACCGACAGGTGGTATCCGAGGGGATTTCCGCACGGAAAAAAAAGGCACTTGGAAGGTTCGAGGTAATAAAGAAATTTACAAACAAACATACAAAATACCAGCGAAAAGCAGAAAGTTGGTAGTCGTGTAAAAACGTAAAATCAAAAGACAAATTCTTCTGTAATCGGCCTCAGCTAGGTGTAAACCTACTACCTACCTACCCGTGTTTTTGCCAGTCGCTTGACTATGATGTCAGATACAGATAAAAAATATTTTTTTATATACTTATTATAGGTACTATAAGCTAATAATTATTTCAACATGTAATAATAAATACATATATTACGTTCAACGTTCATGGTACGTTTTAACAGGGGAAGTATAGAATTGATCAGCACAGGGATCAATTAAATTGACCTCTGGAATTAACAATCAATGAGCTAAACTCAACAAAGTTTTTCTTACGGTAAAGCGGCTAAAAAATGTTTTAGGATCGATTCAAATTATCTAACATTCAAGTTTGCTTACAGAATTCAGTCGATCCCATACATATCCCTTACGTCAAGAGCGCTAGTCAATCACGTACTCATACGGTTATTTTTTATAATTTCTACGAACAATTTTAAAAGTAATTTCCTTCATATATATGAGTTTAGGTATTATAGTTAGAAACAGAATATTTTCAGAGCTTAGAATGCTGAACCCGTTTGGTGTTATATCATACGGCACGTTAAGGTAACAAACAGGTCTCTTTTAGTAATAAAATTGGTTTTCATTAAGTTGGTACTCAATATAAGATACTCATTCATTGTACTCTTGTTTGGACTTTGATATTCAGGACTGAAGATGTCCTAAACGCCTATTATGCAAAACACTTTTTTTCACAGCTTTCAATTTATAAATCTTTGTTTTTAACGGGGTTTTACCACAGCTTACTACAGCGCAAACTAGAGGTACAGCTTTTAATAGCATACTTGAACAAATGCCTGAGTTTGATTATTTGTCAAAAATAGTTTAATCTAGCAATTAAAACATTCAAACGACCCAATAATCACTGCAAAGACACTAACCCCTTGGGGTTAGTAAGCTCTTATCCCTTTTTGTAGTAGTGTCCCTGATAGTGTACCTTTCTATTGGTGAATATTTATAATCGGTTTAGTGGTTTAGGCAACAAAGCGTAACAAACAAACAAATTCACTTTTATTACTAAAACAATATTACATTTCAATACACCAATAACAGTAATAGTTAAAAAATAACCTTCATTTGTGACAATTTATATCGACCAATCGATTGATTAATAGCTGATCATGCAAAATCATATTGTGTTAAGTACCTACGATACTTTACTTTGATAAATAGTTGGTAATTCATAGATATTAGAGAGTTTTCATTCAAAATGGTCAATGTTTTAAATAATGTTTAACATTAAAGCACGCATTGATTAAAATTTTAACTTCTGCACTTTAAACATTAAAAAAGGGAAGAAAAATTATATGTCAGCTCCGACGCCCGACTGGAGTTTACTCCTCAATGTTGATAAAATATCGATATTATTATTTAGAAAAATCTATATTTATTACTAATTTTTTTTTAAATGTTAGTTAAATAATTAGAAGTCGTGTATTAATTACCATTTATTCTGGGGTGTATTTTGTTTTAAAATAATTTTAATTTTGTAGTGGACTAAACTGAAACAAATTGCAATCATAAAACTAATAACAAGCTCACAATTTTTTTTATTATTACTACCACGTAAAAAAAAATAGTTGAACCGCCATCTATAAATTACATTTAGCACTAAAAAACGTAACGAGGTCATTTGATCGCAAAATTTTACTCTTCATATTTTTTTCATACCGGGCGCCTTGTATGAAAATCGTATCTTCAGGAGTAAACTCCAAAAATGTACTATGAAACTCAACAAAATGGCATTACATCTTGTATTTCGTTTATGTTGTCTATTGCCTGTAAGATTATCAAGATCTTGAAATTCTATTATGGCGATTTTTTTTATTAAATAATATTATTTATATATTATATTTGTTACAGTATATTGAGCGTTTCTTGAATGAATCGGAACATGGCGTCGTACTCTTTAGCTGGGGTTCTCTCATCAAGACGGCAACGATTCCAAAATATAAGGAAGACATCATCATAAATGCCCTCTCGAAGATCAAACAGAGGGTCATCTGGAAGTATGAGAACAGCGATGAGGAAGGAACACTTACAGGAAATATTCTGAAGGTGAAATGGATACCGCAATATGACTTATTACGTGAGTATTGGTTTTTATTATAAATTCATGTTGAAAGTAAATAAATTAAAGTCATTGTGCTAATTACGAACTACACAATAGATTCGCTAATGGAATAATAAGTTTTTTTAAAAAACGGCATCTTAACATCAATTGTCAGAAGCTCGATACACTTTCTCTATGCATTTCAAATTCTTTATGTTCTATTTATTTCTGTTATGATTAGTTTCGTCGTGAAATTTTTGTTAGAAAGTTTAAAATAGTAAAGAATCAATTTTGGCCTTCTTATGGTTTCTTTTTTTTGGAGTTTATGAACCAACAACGTGTACAAAATAAGACGAAATCTATTTTATCGGTGGTTTAGAATCGATTGTCGAATGCTTAGTATTAGTAATGTAACGGATCTTTGTTAAAGATCACGGATGCTACTGGTCAACGGTATAATTTAATTACACCTAGGGATGCCAGACTCAATAATTTAATAATTTGTAGTGTTACAGACGAATCAAATTCAAATCACAGTCAATCCCAATAGAAAACTACATTAAGCTTACACAGCCTTGTGTTCCTCGAGACTTTGACAAACAAAGGTTCCCCTTTTAAAGCTTTCTGTTTTTCTTTTAAATGAAGTAAAGAAATGACGCTTCTAATAAGAGGAATATTTCAATTTTTAACCAAATCGGTGAAACAATTCCGTTTGCGATTTATCTTATAGAAGATGCATAAAACACTATCTACCTTCTTATCTTCTAAAAAGTGACTATCATCGTTTAATATGAGGGTTGAACAGTTCTTTTTTTTTTATAAATAAGTGAACAAAATACATGTGGATACAACCTATCCAGACAGTGGAGACTTGGTACGTTTATATAGCCACTGCGCTCGTACTTGTGCACTGTTTGGAGTCGCTTTTTTGTGTTGTTCGCTTAGATCGTTTAAACTAAGCAGCGGATTTTAATGTGGTTTTCACCTCTAAAGGGAGTGATTCAAGAGGAAGGTTAATATGTATAATACATGCATATTATAGTAGAGAAAAGCCTAGTATTTCAAAGATTTGTTGTAAAAAAACCTTTTGAGATAGACCAAAATAATGTACTACAGAATTGTATATCTTAAAAAGATCTACAAAAAATCCGCAATGGTATATGTCTATCTTCTAAGGATAACCCACAGTAACAATTTTTATCTTTTAAAAATTGCAGAAAAGTAATGAGTTATTTACGAAGGTGTTTTAAACAATACATTATTATTGCTTATCTAATTAAATACGTTAGATACGTTATGCATTTAATGTAAATTAAAATTGCTCTAAACAACAAATCATTAAAATGAATGTTTTAGAAGATATTAGAGGTTTAAAATGCGGGGGCCCAACTACTGTCGAGTTGGACGTCCGTCCCGGGTGGCAGCGGCCGGCAGGATCGGAGCGGACCTATAAATATTGCATTTAAAGATGTCCTGTAGTATAGTCCTATCATAATAATAGTATAATTAATTACTCCACACCGACACCACATGAGTAGTTTCTACATTGCACCCGTGCGAAGCCGGGGCGGATCGCTAGTTATTAATATAAGAGGGTTTAGGTAGTAAGGTACACACATATATGTTCAACCAAACAAACTGTTTACAGCTTTTTAGTATTTGTAAGTATAAAGATGTGTATTCAATTCTTTTTTTAATGTTAAATTGTTTTACACTCCAGAACACAAAAAGGTGATCGCCTTCATCGCTCACGGCGGTCTTCTTGGCATGACAGAGGCGGTTTCAGCAGGCAAACCCATGTTAATTGTACCATTCTACGGAGACCAGCCCTTGAACGCAGCGTCCGCAGACATGATTGGACTCGGGAAGGTCATATCTTATGCTGATTTGACTGAGAAGACATTGTTGGAAGGATTGCAGACTGTCCTGAGTGCTGAGTGAGTAATTGAACTCTTATATACTTATCTTAAGATATAAAGTAAGCATTTCTATTTCTTATATTTAATTACAGAATTTACTAACTAAATATTACATTAATATACTTGACTTTTTAACTTATGTACTATTTACATGCATGTGTTATAAAAAATCTCCGCAATGTCGCCTTTCGGTAGCTTTTCTAGATGGCTTCCACCACATTGAATAGTAATACTAGTAACTAGTTGTCTGTTCAAAAAGGTCGCGAGAAGTATCGATAAATCTATTAAGGATTATTTTAAAATGTGCAAGGTTTAAACACTAGCATTTTTTCTAACTAGGTACTATTTTATTTAATTCCTTTGAATTTCGTTCCTGAAATTTTAAGGAAACATAACTTACAATAAAACTTGAAACAATACTGAGATTTTATGTATGTCTAGATACTATTTTAGTAAAATTACATTAATTTACATGAATAAACAATTGGTATAAGATGATGTTTGTAAAACGTTAATTGTTTGGGGAAAATTATATAAATGATAAAAGCGTCAAGATAGGACTTGTACTCGTAATAATGGTTACCAATAAGGCCAATAACACCGCCTAGTAGGTATTTTTTTTTTCTTTTAGGTATGTCGTCGCCTTAGGTTATATGTTCCATCCACTTTATGTATATTACTTGATTCTAGACCGTTTTTACCTAATCATCAATTTGTTATTGATGAATATAACCTAAATTGTTAAATTTGTATGTCAAGTTGACGTTGTTTTTGTTGAAATTTGTTATAATTATGCACATATTTGTAATTGTATTTACGGATATGGACTTTGAACATTTAAATATTGACAATGAAGATAGCCCCCGTTCGGTTTAGAACGTATATTTGTACAATGTATCAAAAAGTAACAATGGATGAGCCATACATGCATGTATGGGCATGATCGACCGGACTGATACCATGTCCTCACCAGGAAACCGGTATTGAGCGATTTATTCTTTGTTTTTCAAAGGGTTAGTAGTGTTACCGGTAAGTTCTCCCCTCTGATTCCCGAGACGAGGAGCAGCTTCAAAGGGCGGCAACACCATTATGACTATAACCTGGCAATCTCGTGCGCGACCGTCCCGCGGGGTGACAGACAGTGGCGGGGGCGAGGTAGCGCGTCATTCTAGCACACGGCTACACACGATTCCCTTCCCCGCTACACCACCCGCTACCCGCTGACATCTTGAGTACCTCGTCCCCGCCACCGTCTGTCACCCCGCAGGACGGTCGCGCACGACGTTGATGGACTATAGTTCCAAGTGTACAAAACCATGACTTTTATATTACATGACATAGAAAACATCAGAAAAAAATTAGTAACTAAGAATAGACTTTATTATTTAAATTCCAAACGTAACCCTAATAAATACGCATAAAGTCAACCATAGGCGTAGTCAGAACGTATAAATCATTATTGAAATATGGCTTGAAAAAGTACTTAGATACTGTTTTATTGTTCCTGAAAATGCCAGTCGAAGCCTTCTGAAATCCTCTAACATTACTCTAGATGCAAATGGGGCGTTCAACATGCAATTACTTTTAACTTGATGGGTCTGAACAGCCCTGACAATAGTCGTTAATATCAATCAATAAAATTCTCGTAATTAAAATTGGTTAATAATTCAGTGCCGATCTGCATTCGATCTCACAAATGTCATTTTATGAAATGAAAATATATTCTCGTAGTAAAGTATTAAACATCTAACGTTGACTGTAATTTTAGTTATATCGTATTGTGACCGAAAAGTGAATCGGTATTCTAAGTCTTTAATTACGAGAATTCCCTTCATGGCATTTGTAAGATCGAGAGTAGATCAGAACGGAATTTTTAAAGAAATTCTTATTACGAGAACTCCCTTCTTAGCGACGTGAAGATCGCATTAAACGTGATCGGTTTGAGCTGGTTTAACTGATTTTTTTTCATACAAAACTGCCATATTGTTTTCTCTAGTTAAATTATGTATAATTCGTAATTATATTCATTACACACGATACAAACTTACGCATTCGATATCAATCACCGGAGCGTAATTTATTCTAAATTACACATTAATAAGTTACATATTATTATTTTTAGCTATGTAATCAAGACCTAGAGATCCTAACAAGCGCTGTTACATTATCTTCTCGCTTCTCAATACAATTATCCAAGCAACTTCACAACGAAGTTATTGTTATATTTTGACAATTACTTGTCGAGATGTATGTGCCACGTGCAACACGTGCTCTTTAATCCTTACTGTCATACTTATCCTTACTTATATTATAAATGTGAAAGTGAGTTTGTTTGTTACGCTTTTAAGTCTAATCCAAAAAAAATACAATTTTAAAAATTCTTTAACCAATGGAAGCTACATTTTTTTTTGTTCAAATAACTTAACAACAATAACTTAGAAAAAGGAAAGAATAAAGACTAAGAAAATGTCACGCTCCTAATATTGGGCTGAAAAAATTGTATTTTTTGACATTTGAAGGTCTGTATCTGAAGAGCTCAATCTCGCTACCCAATTTATGCATATCATTTACAGATTTACTGGCTCGAATAATAAAGGATTTTTTGCGGTAGTTGGTATTTATTCGAGGTACTGGGTGGATTATGCCTAGTGCGTAAATTATGCGGTACTCTGAATTTAATTTTCTCGAGAAGAATCGAGCAATCTATATCTACTTTAATGATTTTTAACAATGTAACAATATCGGAGACAGTACGTCTATTTGTTAAAGGCAGAAAATGATATCTCTTATACATCTTGTCACATATCCGTGATCAATACACTTACACTTATACCTACTGCAAATATCTTAAAAATATTTTTTGGATGGACTCAATACTTTTATAGGCTACTTTTTAATGCGAAACCTGACATACACGCGGGCGGAGTCGCGGGCAAAAGTTAGAATATTTCAAATGTGAAAGTGAGTTTATTTGTTTGTTTTTTTTTACGATTTTAGGCCTAAACCACTAAACTGGTTTAAAAAAATCTTTCACCAATGGAAAGCTGCATTATCAGCAACATAGGCTACTGTTTACCGCGATAACCGACATAAACGCGGCGGAAACCGCGGGCAAAATCTAGTACTCATTTCTTATGAGAATATTTTTTTAACCGAATGTTGAATGTCGGACATTCGATTTCGAATGTGTGTATTAGAGGAGGTATCAATCGGTATCATGAGGTATGTATATTTCTTTGGCACGCTCTGGAGCCTACGAAATATGATGATAATGGATTTTGACTTGGGGGGTGTCCTTAGATTCGTCTTAATAGTGAGATTGACTGTGGGTATATCACAGAATAGTTAAAGGAGATTAACCTCCTTTAACTATTCAGTGGGGTATATGACTAATATAAAAATTAAAATCGACGGTTTAAAAAATTCAAGTAAGGAAGTATATATCGGTTTGCTTTTTGTTCATAAATTTCAATAATTAGCTTGATTTCGTGTTGTTAGTAACAACTTTTAGTCTTTTTTTAGACTAAAAGTTGTTACTAAGAACAGGGGCGATCGAGGAAGTTGACCAGTAGGCCATTTTCTGACTTGTAGGTGCGGCAGCGGCGCGGGATCTGTAACCTCTGTACCGAAACGATACCTTCAACTACTCACTTATCTGTATATTCTCGGTTTAAAATCCAAGACGATATCTTCGGTGCAGCAGCACCGAAGATATCGTCTTGGAGTGATGAAGATATTTTGGCGTGTTAATATGGTTATACTGCGTAAAAAAAGTAAACGTTATTGGCGTCATCCTTATATCGAAAATCTTTTATATAAAATTCTCGTGTCACAATGTTCGTTCCCGTACTCCTCCGAAACGGCTTGACCGATTTTCATGAAATTTTGTGTGCACATCGGGTAGGTCTGAGAATCGGCCAACATCTATTTTTCATACACCTAAATGGTAAGGGTGACCCATCCCTAATTTTTTTTGTTTTGCAATACAACGTTTGCCGGGTCAGCTAGTAATATATATAATAATAGTGAAAGTACCCGTTACTACGCTTTTTGTAGTTGGGAGGTCTGCAGTGTAAAGAGCATGGGCCCATAACACTACCCTGAAGGATACCTGCTTCGATTTTATACAGGGATGTAGATTTGCAACCTTGTTTTAATATAAAATATCTATCGCTTAGATAGGATTTAATTAGGTTGTAGCAATTAATAGGTAGATTCTTGTTTGGCGCCATTTAAAAATAATATGTATATATTTAAACGCCCATTAGCGCACACCACAAATAATGTAAACAATTGCAGATAAACTTTGTTTATTTATTACATTATACTTAACAATCAGTCACACCTTATATTACTAATAGAACACTTTAAGTACATACTGAGTTAAAATAAAACTATAAACTGCTAACTGTGCAAGAATGTAACAGAGCGAACACAAAACTTTAGGAACATGCATAGAAATCACATCCATAGAAATCGTAATAATAAGTTATGATTTCTATGGCAACATGCAACTTTATACCCAATGACGTATTATAATATGGTTTATATTTAATTGTTTATACCTATTTAATTTTCTTTTAACAATGATTATGGTCGCATTTTGAGCACAAGACAAAGACGAGCACCCTAAAAAATTTAAAAGATGATATATTATAATGTATAGATAATTCATCACACATCACATCAACAGCCTATAATAGTCTACTGTTGGACATAGGCCTCTCCTTAGAAAGGAGGTTTTGGCCTACTATGCCACGCTGGCCAGACGGGTTTCAATAGGGTTTGTGTCAAGTTTTCCTTCTCTTTGCAGTGCTGTTATCCTGCGTAGTTCGCCAGTCTGCGGTTCGCCAGTTAGTCGGCTTTTACGACACCCACGGAATGAATAGGGGTGGTGACATTCCGTATTCTTAATCCGTCACCACATGGATAGATATAGATAATTACCTGTAACTAATAATGTATTACATTGTCATTATTTATCGAGTCACGATTTAGCGGTTAATATTTACTTACTCTGCTACAATTCTAGTCCTAACTAATTATTAAGAAACGCAACATTATTCGTGTTATATTCCGCGTGATTGTGGTTTAATGCGAGATCATGGCTGAAGAAAATAAAATATATTTCCTTGGCTCAAACCGTGACCTGCATATCAACGAGTTATTTCCGAGTATAATCTTTGGCACTAGAACCAGGATGACGGTGTTCTGCGTAGGTTCAATTGTTCTATTTACATTTTATTGCACTCTGCTATACCTATCGGTTCACGATTCCTGTTTGTGTTTGTATTGACACAGCACAATGGAGCCAAAAAAGAAAACAAAATAGTTAGCCCCAACGGTAATGACAATTGGTCTGATTAAAGAAAGTATTCGAGCAGCGCCATCAACCGTTAAGTTTAGATCTAAGCTGCGTTATACATTAACTACGGTTATTATCTTCGATATCCCCTAGTTTTCTGGTACTTTTTCTAATCTCGTGCTGTAATCTTACCTACATTTGTAGATAACTACATACCACAATTATAGGTCAGCGGTTGTCGCGAATTTTTCTTTTAAAGACTACTCCCGCACTAGGAATATCTCGGGAAATCGGACGCAAAGAAGACTCAGAATAACAATTTGTGGATCACACAAAGTAGCGCAGTAGAAAGCGGCGAGGGGACCGTTTAAACTACTACGCGCGCAGTTGAAATCTTGTTTTACACAGCTTCTGGTTAGACAATAAAAGGGTTAAGAAAAGAGAGAGAGAGAGAGAATAAGGCAATACCCAGAACCAAAATAAGAAGCTTTGTAAGGTGGCTACTATTGCCAATGCCAATACCAACGCCCACACACTTTGAGAAGAACAAATTGCTTTTTTGATTATAAATATATTATTATTTTTATTTTCGCACACTTGTAATTAAATATAACATCCATCCTACTTTTTTCTAGTTATAAAGTATCATCTTATTCCTAATTTGAAGACGATTTCACAGAGTGTGCAATAATTACAGTGGCTTTAGACTTTGTCACTACACCGCGCCAATTGTTATGGGTTTGATTCCCGCACGTGATAAAAAATGTAAAATTCTACAATAATATTATTTTCACACATTTCACACGGCTGTCTGATCCCAAACTAGGTAGAGCCTGTGCTATGGTAACCTGACTGCTGATAAACATACATATATATTTCTAAATACATACATATTATAGATAAAGTACACCCAGACACAGAACAAATGACCGTGCTCATCACACAATCATTTGTCCTGGGTGGGAAACGAACCCACAAAATAGTTGTAACAAAACTATTTGTTCTTTATATCCTTTTTTTATTCTATATTTATAGAGCTCTCCGCATCATAGTATATCATAATCATTAGTATTCAAATCAACATCACGTTGTCTTTAAGAAATAAAAAAGCACTTTCGTATTTACTTTCGAATTTTGGGCAGAATTTGTATTTTACCACATTTTTATTTTGAGGTTATTCGTTAGCTCTGAACAGGTTTCAAGGGGCTTATACAAAACAAATTCTTATTATTCAGCGATCGCCCCATTACCTACTTAATAAAATATAGTGTGTTCCGTACCCGATGCAAATTCTTTAGGTCATTCGCCGTATATTTTCGCCGTTGGCTACGTCAAGTCATACATATTTTCAAAACAAATAAATTACGTGAAACATTGCAAACATTAATTATAAAATCATTTCCAATACAATAAATACTTTCGAAGTATTGTTTCTTTGCAATTGACGGGTTTTTCTAGGCATTGCCTGGACAGACGTGACTGGCATTCGACTGTCCTAGCTGTTAGTAGGAGAAGTAGTAGCCAGAGTTCGTGGGTTCGATTCCCACCCAGGACAAATCTTTATGTGATGCTGATCATTTATTCTGTGTGAGTGTGATTTATCTAATTTATGTATATATTTAGAAAAATATGTTTATTAGCGGTCTCGTCAGTTTGAGATCAGACGGCCGTGTGTGAGATGTGTGAAGTTATTATTATTTAAAAGCAACTGTTTCAATGTTGCAAGTCTCTTTTCTGATCATTTTGAAAATAAGTCAGACTATCCATTAGATTTTGTTATTTATTACGCAGGTAAACGGCACTGCAAACAGAAGGAAAACTCGAAACAAACCCTATGCCAACCCGTTTGGCTAGCGTGGTATAGTAGGCCTAAACCTCTTTTCTAGAGAGGCCTATGTCCAGCTGTAGACTAGTAAAGGCAGTTGATGATGATGATGATACACTAGATTTTTCTCTTTTTGTGATTATATAGAAGTCGAGATTGAAAAACTGCAAAAGAAGAGAGGTTGCGCCATATCTTGCCTTTAAATGAGATATGTAAGATAATAGTAATCTTTATAAAAATAAAATAAAGTCGTAAGGAACGGCTTTTAATAGTATACGCACATGCACGTTCTTGAATTTTAATGATAATAATAATATAGAGAATCTCGTGAAAGTTGAATAAGAAAAATAAATTAAATATTTGGATTTATCTCACGAGATTGTCGATATGTGGATTGTTGTTTCGGCGATCATTGTTCCGATAGTCGTATCTGTTCACGGATTGATTGCCAAGAGCCTCGACAAGGTGTTGACCTTAAGAGGCTCACGTTAGACAGCTGGATCAAGGGTCTGATGCAGAAGGCAGTTTTTCTTGACACGGCTCGTATAGTAAGGACGTTCCTGTCTTTGGAGTCCCAACCACCGGTATCTTGGTCCCTATACCCGATATCGGTGGTCTACTGTTTTTTATATTTTTAAATGCATTTCTTTTCTTTTGTAATATACTTAAAAATGTAATTAATATGTATTTATATAATGTAATAAAGAGAAAAATCATATAAAATTATGATAATGATAATAATAGATAAAGATGGAACTTGCTCAATTTTACTTGATTGAATCTTAAAGCCGCAACAGTAACCTTCTCTTTTATTTAAACGTCACGTTATCTCGATTTTCCCTTGTCTCGATTTCCTCTTAGTTTTTCTTCTATAGCATTGTGTTATTTATAAATAACTATTTTTCATTTCAGAATGCGACTAAGCGCGCGCCGTGTATCCAAAATCTGGCACGACAGGATAGCTGACCCCTTGGAAACGGCTGTATATTGGGTTGAACGGATTATCCGATGGGGTGACTCAGATCCCCTGCATTCAAAAGCAAGGGACCTCTCTTTCATAGAATATAATTTACTCGATGTTGTGGCTGTGATCAGTGTTACTTTTATACTATTCATTTTAATTATGTGGGTAGTTCTAAATAAAATGTTGCGGTTTATTAGCGGCAGTTTCCATTCTAAAGAGAAGTTACATTAGTAATTAATTAATAAATGTTGTTTTAATAGAATATAGAAATAAGAAATGTTACTTTGTTTATTAAGAAATTAAATCTTATAAGTATGTTGTACAAAGTCACTATTAGGAAATCTATGATCACTAATGATGCTAAGGCAACAAAATATATTAATGTAAAGAAAATATAAGATTCTTAATCAAATGCCTACAATGTGATAAAGTTTCAAAAAGTCTCTTTGAAATCGTTTTTTTTTTGCAAAAATTATATACGCATAAGTTTTTTTAATTTTGTTGTTCGTCGAATAGACTTTTGCTAATGGGGATCTTTTGAAACTAAGTTTTAAATTAAGAATTAAGTTTTATATCAATTTCGATTCGAATGAATTTAAATTATTTATTTTCATATCTAGGAAATGCCGGATAAATCATTAATATAATTATTACTTTTAAAGGTAAATATTTCATTTCACACTTTTAATTACAAAGTAAGATTTCAGTAGTATTGCAATTTCTACTAAAATTGGAAACGTTCTAAGTTATTTGCAGAATATATGGTAGGATCTTTAAAATATGATATTCTTTCTGATCTGAAATAATTATTTGGACAATTTTCATATTAATAATTGAGTAGATGGTATTTTGCATAGTTTAAAACCAAAGATACTCTTTACTATGCTCTAAACCTTATATATCCTGCAAATAATATCTTTCATGTAGGCCCAAATCAACGAATTAATGAATGACTTTAATAAATAAATTTTAACCTCGTAGTAACACAATAGTTGAGGCAGTTTAAAAGTGTAAAATATTAGTAGTTTCCTTATCACTCACTATGGTGTCACTCTGTTAGACCTATTTTTGGGTACCATAGACACCTCGTGTAGTTTTTATTTGTATACGAGTATTTATATGTAATTACACATAGAAGAGCAATTCCAGTAAAGCTAATACTTCCCTATAATAGAACTGAACTTTGTAAAGAATGATCAAATATTGTAATTTGGATTTTTATATACTAAACTAAGTAGATCATTTGTAGTGATAGGGCCTTTGATACACTAAGAAAATAAATAAACAGCTTATGTTGTTTTCTAAATATCATTGCGTACACATATTATTGTAACACATAGGGATATGTGCACAATAATATTTTAGTAATTTTATGTTCATATAGGTGATTTTAATGTTATAACTGCGACCTAACCATTTGACGATATAAAGTTCATTTCTGCTATTTATTTAACAAATAACTTACATCTCCGTAGTTTTTTTTTATAGGTGTTGAAAAAGACAAAACTTTTTGTTATTAAATCATGTTATAAAATATATAAAAAAAAAGATTTTGTAAAAAAAATCTATATAGTTATATATATCTATCTACCTATATATCTCTCTTTTAAGAAAAACGCAGTCGTGTTTTTTACATGGTGATTGTATGTACATTATTTACATGGTTACAAGTCTCAATTATGGACAGTAAAGTCAAAGAGAACCATCTCTGTTTTGAAAAATGTCCGTAAAAACGCGGCCAATAAGGGTAAATTGATAATATTAGACATTGTACTAGACTGCGAAAATAGCCAATGAGCTTAACAGACATCAAATAAACTTGTAATAACTTTTTGACAATAAAAGTATTATAATATTTTAACTCGTCACACTTCATTCCGTCTACAACAGCTGAAAATTCATATCTTAGTTTTTCATACGCCAGCGACCTCTATTTTCAGTATACAGCGTGACACTATTTCAACTTTCCCCCCATTTGTGATGATTCTCCTTGCCTCTACACTCCATAGTCTCAAAACACAAATGTATATTTTGATTGTATTCACTCAATAGTAATAAATACTACAGATAAGGCCATTACCAATTACTTATCTGTCATTAATCTCAATGGCTGAACATGCGAATTTAATGGTTTTTATATTTTGCACTATATCTGAGGCGACTTCCACATACGAAAAACATAAACATGCTACAGCGCCATCTAACGAAGACACACTGAACTACGGAGTAACTCCTAAATGAGAATTGCAAACCCTATATCGCGATATGAAGAATTCTCTCACCGATTAGCATATACACATTACGCATATACGCATATACACAAAGGGATTGCCCTTCGGTCTACGCATTCCACCGAATTTTGGATGTTTAATACTTTACTACGAACATATCTGATCGCAACTGAATTGTGACCGAACTCTTATTTCGAGAAATGGCCTTCAGAGGAACGACTGTCTAGCAGCAGACTGCGATAGGCTATTGATGGGTATTTAAGATTTGTTTGATTTTTATAAATAAAACACTATAAATTAACGGTTGTTTTCAGTTTTAATTAAATATATACTCAACATTTCACTCGTTTGAATAAAATAAATAATTTCAATCACGATTTAAGTTATACAGCAAATGCGGTTTGGCTGACCGTTCAATAGATATCACAAATACAAGATTGCCCGGACTCATCTAGTCCGGGCGAAGATGACGTTACCGTCAAAACCTATCGAATTTTGTTTGCGGTCTGAATATATATAGCATCCCAGCCTTATTTTACTTAGTTAATAAAGAACGTGTTGCAAAAGATATTAAATGGTTACCAATTATCATCATTCGTTTACCCCATCGATTCGGTTACGGGTTACCACCTTTCGGTAACTCCGGTTACCATCATTCGGTTACGCAATCGCTTACCGGATACCACCATTCGGTTTCCAGCTACACTTATGCGTAACTCAACCAGTTACCGGTTAGCTCATACAAATATGGATACCGGTAATGTTTAAAAGTGTCACTTGTGCATTAAAAGTGCCAGTTTAATTTTCAGACAAACTACTAAAGTGCAGAAGTAAAATGGAAGTACATCACACTCTATGCAGTTTACCAATACACTAGCGCTTTTCTATTCAATTCAAACACAAAATTTAAGATTTGTTTAACACAGGTTCACCCTACTAATATCGTTCTTAACCCCTCTAACTAAGCTCCACCAGGTTGGGTTAGGCCCCATACCATTTATTTAATCACCTGACGCCTGAGCTTTCGAATTAGATGTGCTTAAAACATAATAAAAAGAAGTCTCCAAGCATTAGTTCACTCTTAAGCTTTTTCTGGCAAAAATTAGAACAAGGGATTCATACATAAGCAGGATTTAGTCATTCTTATGCCAAAATAATTGTTGTCTTCGTGTAAAATATGCATGTATTTACAAAAAAAAAAAAGATAAGTATGTATTCTATCAGTCCATCTAACTTTCATAGTACATCTGCTTAGTTTGAAACTAGACGGCGTTGTGTGTCAGATGTCTGCAATATTTATTATTATTATTCAAAACCCCCAAACTTTACTGTCATGAAAAATACTGTGACTACTGCATTGCAGGCGTTCACGGGCGGCGGTAGTCGCTTTCCATCAGGTGACCCGTCTGCTCGTTTGCCCTCTGCCATAAACAAATAATTAGCAAATACAAGCATAGTTTTAGAACAGTCAGCCAATGGTCAACGGTTTGAATTCTGAAAATTCATCAGTCTCCAATAAGCTCTTAAGCATAATTAACAATGCATAAGGTTTTTCAATAGGGGCACTGGTAGTGTTCTGCGGCCTTGTTTTTTTTATATTTATTTTGTTTTAACTTTTTAAGATCTACGCTGTATTAAAGAGTCCCACAAAGTTCACATGGCAATGTGAACTTTGCAGAATACCCACATGTCGTTTTAATAAAACCTCTTTTCATGGTGCGCAGGAAGCATTTAAATTATTAAATAGACGTCTTCACGGCGCGTGATAGCGACATCAGCCCAGAATATGTAACTTCGCTAGATTATGAATCTATTTTGTTATGAATCTTGAACCACCAGGGCGTGCCATCTATAATGGAGCCAAGTGATCATTGGGCAAAAATGCAAGATCATCTCATGATAGTCTGGTTCATTTCAAAGTTTGATCACTCTTAATAAAAAACCCTGTACAAATACACCTCTTTCTATTCAAACATAGCATCTTGGAGTTTCTTTATCTTCAAAGGCAGAATGTTAACCATCTCTCTGCATAATTGAAACTCCTCTTGCATCTTTGCTGCAGCCGCCTCACTTGCCATACATATATCCACAACAGCCTGGTAGGAGTCCAGGCTCTGTTGAACATGAATTAACTGCATACTCTTATCTACCGCAATTCTCTTCATGCTATTTCTACCTATAAAGGCATATGCACTTATTACAGGTCTTATTAAATCATCCGTTAATGTTGCAGGCATTTTTCCTTCTTTATCTTTTACAGAGTTTAAGAAAGCAGTATAGTTTTCAATGCTTTTTTCACAAAGCGTGTTTATTTTTTTAAGTGCATGAGGTATCGGATTCCCCTTAAGTTTATTCTGCTTATCAAGCTTTATATTCAACATCTCTGAGTAAACTTCACCAAGTTCAAACCATATTTGCCTGCAAAACTGTAAATAGTATACTGGATTGACTTGCTTTAGTAATTCTTCAAGCAGATCAACACGTCTTTTGTGCATTTTAGAGCGTCTGTCATCATCTTCTTCAAAGAAAGCCAAATAGCTGTATGACTGAGAAATGTCTTGAACAATTTCTATATAATCTGAAGCTAATGTATCAAGTTTATAGTATTCTTTTGCTTTATTTAACCAAATTTGACAACTTAAGAATACTTCTCTAGCATCTTGGTATGTAAGTAAGTATTGGTGTCCAATTTGGTTTTCGTACTTACTGACATCAAGGTCTGGGAAAGATAACTTGGTGACATCAATACCTTTGATCTCTTCATGGTCTTCAAATGTAAGTTTTGACAAACCTGTAATAAAAAATAAATTCATAACTTCGCTGTTTTTCTTTTCTTTTTCGCTTATTACTTCAGACCTCCATCATTAATTTATGAACTGATATTCGAAGAAAAAAATTCACCACTAAGGGTGAAAATTAGGGAATGAAGAATACAATTTATTACAGTACATCATGACATTGGCTCAATAATTTAGTTAATTTTTTATTTATTTCATGAATTAAAAAAGTTTACTAAAATACATTACTATCTAGTCCTGCCTTTCTTTTTTTAATTTAGTATTTTGTATATTGAGTTTGAACATTTAGTATATTGAGGTCATTTATAAATATATGATCTTAGGTACTTGTGTTGATGACCTCAATAATATATTATGAGAATATTGAACTGCTAATGGTTGTACGGATAGCCTATGACAGCATTAATTTCTTATTCATATCATCATCATCAACAGCCTTTAACAGTCCACCGCTAGACATAGGTCTCTCCTTACAAAAGAAGGTTTTGGCCTACTATACCACGCTGGCCAGCAGCTGTCTTTGCAGTGTCCTGAGTAATAAATAAATAAATCTAATGTATAGTAGGATGATTGGGGATGGTGACAATCCATATTCTTAATCCATCACCACACAGACTTATTCATATATATTTTCTTAATCAAACATGTCATATATATTTATGGTCTGTGTTTATACAAAAAATCCAGTGCTATTAAAACACATGATATTTTTTTTCATCTAGACCCCATTGTCATCTATCTACCCTTATCCCATTTTTGTTTTGGGGTTACGCAGTAAGTATTATATATATTATAAATTGTGTAAGTTGCAACAGTTAATAGAAAAGAATATCCATATGTTTTTACTACTATTTTTTTTTAAACACACCACATGTTCTGGCTGCAGGGAAGGTGTTAATGATTACAGTATAGTATTCGGTACTCGGTATTCGGTTTAGTGATTTGTCAGCTATATAATTAGTCTGTTATAAAAAGTACAGTATTAAGAAGTGGCAACTCAGTAACCCCTAAAAACACTGTAACCTTGTGCTGCAGGAATGACATATGTAAAAAGAAAAAACTTACCAGTTTCACAATCAAAAGGTTCTTCATCATCATGCATAAGCCTGTCTCTAGATGTAGACATTAATAAAATGCAATATTTAGCCCAACATCTTGCTACATCTGCAGATCTATGATTAAATGTCTCAACCTTTGCCAAATGTACTTCATCTTGACTCTCCGAAGATAATAATTGTTCTTGATACTTTTCTAACACACTTGAAGCTGCTGCTAAGTGGTGGCGAGACTGCACAAACCCATCTCGTTCTGCAAACACTTGTGCTAAAGTAGCAGAATTCAATGCCCAATCAATTGGATCATAATCTTTTAGTTCCAACTGCCTCCGTAATGTTATATGGCAGTACACTGCTGACTTTAAGTTCTTGTTTAATGAACCATATACTTGAGCTAAATAATACAGAGTTAATGTAAAAGCTTTTTCTAATTGAGAAGTATCACCGGTAAGTTTCTCATCTAATTCCTTCACAACATGCTCAATAGGCAGGGGTAACTCCAAAGTAAATTTAAAAGCGTCATATAATTCCTTAGCTTTGAACAAATAAGTTTTTGACTTCATTGGTTCATCACGGTTAAACCATAAGATCCCCAAATTATTATACACACTTACGAGTGTGATAACGATTTCTGGTCTATTACCATGTGGCTCAAGTAATTCGACAGCTTCTGACAATGTCTTCTCGCTTGACGCCAACTCTTCTGTATCCATCTCTATGCTGCCTATGTTGAGTAAAACAACCCCTAACATAGCACGTATTTTAATATCATCCAAACCTGTTTCAGAACCCAACAATTGCTTCAAACCTATATGCATACTCTGTAATATTTCTTTCGCTTTGTATTTTGAGAGGTAAGGGTTATTTTCTGGATCATTTTTGCTGTCTTCATCCAAAAGTTTACGGCTCTTGGAATAGTTCTCCTCAAAATCGTTGAGGATCTCTTTAAGAGACATCTCGTTAGTCATCTTCTAACAGATTTTAGGAAATCAATGTGTGTCTACTACAGAATACAAATTTCTATTACTACAATAGCAGCGCCATCGTTTACCGATGACTAAAGAAGCAAATATTTTTTTTAACTTTGGAAGTAATAAATTCTGTCAGTTTTGACGACTAGTATATAGTTATCTGTGGTTTTGACTTTTTAACCTACTCGAATAGGTTTTGTAAGCAGCTGCAGATTAAAAAATTTAAACATCAACTTTTTATGTTGGTTAAGTTTAATAAAGCCTGAATACTAAATAAAAACGAAAATCAGATATAAATATGAAAAGTGAAAATCAAAATTACTGAAATGGTCTTTAAATAAAATCACCCTAGATTATAATAACATAAGAAAGTCACTAAGGCTACTAAATTGCAAATAGCTTGTAAAATAGGTTTGCATTGCAGTAGTTTTAGCCACTCAAGGCGTGTGAACACTTTTAGGCGTTTTCCACTCATATTTTAACAGGGGCTAAGACCATTTTCACTTTCATAAAGTTCAAAGAAACTTTTCTTAAGCATTATGTTTCACTAGCTGACCCGCGCAACTTCGTAATAAATTTTCTCCGTTTTTGAAACATTCTTCATTGGTGCTCCGCTCCTATTGGTCTTAGCGTGATGATACCTATAGCGTGATGACGCCTATAGCCTTCCTCGATAAATGGGCTATCTAACACTGAAAGAATTTTTCAAATCGGACCAGTAGTTCCTGAGAAACAAACTCTTCAGCTTTATAATATTAGTATAGATTTTCGACCACATTTTATAGAAACCGTACACAGATAACAGAATAGATTTCAAATATTTGAGATTTTCATTATTGTTATATAAGCTAGATAAACTAGACAAGGATATTCATGATAAACGATGAAAAATGCTAGTTACCAACTTCTAATTTAACATAGCTTTTCTCGATATCTAATAATAATAATAATATAAGCCTTTATTCAGACATTACATTAATATTAAACTTATCGTAACGATTCGAACGAGTCGATTACCTACATGAACAACCCGGTCTGTTTGCCCAATTTTGGCAAAGGCCTTCTCCAATTTCTTCCACTCCGTTCTGTTTTGCGCTTTCCTTGTCCATATTTTTCCTGCTATGATGAGAGGCAGACAGCTTCGAAGGTGAGAAGATAAAATAAAATATCTTCTCACCTTCGAAGCTGTCTGCCTCTCTCTTTTTCTATCTCTTAGGTCCCAAATTATTATTTTATTGTTCCACTTTTCAGAGCCTCTCATTATATGACCTTAATGTGTTTTCGTAGTACCTAAAGTATTAAACATCTAACGTAGACTGTAATGTGATTATATCGTATTGTAAGATTGTAACCGAAAATTGAATCGGTAATCTGCTGGTCTTAGTAATACTTTAATATTTCACTCCGAAAATACATTTCATGACAGTTGCGAGATCGAAAGTTGATCGGAGCTGAATTGAGACCGAACTTTTATTACGAGGATTGGCCTTCAGTCTATTTCCACTTCAATATTCTTATTCTGGTAGTGATATCAACAAGTTTTATGCGCTTGCTGATAGTTTGGTTGCTTATTCTATTGGACTTCCTTACATTTAGCATGCATCTTTCCATTGTTGTTTGGCATGTTTTCAGTTGTGAGATCGAAAGTTAATCGGAACTGAGTTGGGAACGAACTGTTATTACGAGAATTGGCCTTCTGATGAAAGTTGTCAGGGTTAAATAAACTATTTAAATCCGGTGTCTGAAACACTAGATTTTTTAAACATGTAAACATATGTGCAAATTAATTTGAAAATACCGATTAAAAATGGTTTACTCACTATTTTCAAATTAATTTTAGTGTAAAAGATTAAGAATATGGAGTGTGGGGTGGTGACTTTATCCAATGGGTGTTGTTAGAATCCACAGAGGGAGCAAGCTATGCAGGACAACAGCACTGCAAAAGAAAACTTGAGACAAATCCTAAATAAACCTGTCTGGCCGGCGTGGTTATAGTAGGCGAAAACGTCCTTCCTAAGGAGCGGCCTATATTCAGCAGTGGACTATTAAAGGCTGTTGACGATGATGATGGACATTATAGGTTCTGACAAAAAAAAACAATGTTTAAAAAGAATAAGTCACATTATTTGCACTGTTTATTCTTAAATAAAGTTATCTCAAAACTTTACACATTATCCATCACATCTATGATGGTTTTCCTACATAGTGATCGGAATTTAGGTGCTAATTGAGACGATATCACTAGTATGGATATGACGATATTCCCTGAATTCTGGTAATTATGGTTAGGCTTAAATTTATTTAATATTATTTTAAATGTATAGCAATCGAGTTTGTTTAAGGAATAGATTTATTCATTCGTATTAAGCATTTAGATTTAAACAGTAGTGTCTTACAAATTATCATACATCCTTAAAAGTGCAACAGAAAAAAATTAAAACATTCTGAAATTGTTTTGTTTAAGGGTAGCGCTACATTAAGTAATTTTAGATATCCCAAAGTGTTTCATCTGAAGTTTACCTACTACACAATACCTTGACAAAAGTCAAACCTGATTTCGTACCAAACTAAATTTGTTCTAGGCCAAATCGATGTATCCTACATTATGCATGTCAAGATATACTTGTGTAGGTATAAAATCTAGTAAATAAACCAGTTTGGCTGAAACAAACTAGTTTGGCATGATATTGGGTTTGCCCAGCAACATTACATTGTTTATTGTTGGTTTTTGCAAAATTATTTACATGGACCTGTTATTCTACTTATTTCTTTTTTTTTAAATAACCTTTATGTACCTAGTAAATGATTATTTCACATAATTATTAAAAAAATGTTGTATAGAAGTACAAAAATCATTATCATTCAGAATTCTAATTCCCGAAAATTTTTGGTCAAAGTACCGATTCCTGGGATTTTTGATCATACCTATACTTTTGATAGTAATAGCACCCAAGATTCTGATATATATACATCACTCATATCATTCGGCATGATTCCCTCATTCACAAATATTAACATAATTTTTCATCTTTATTATTTACATTGTACTGTTGAAAAATGTTAAAATATAAAAAAAAAGGTATAAAGTCAGTCCGTATAAAATTGTGTTACTACAAATGCAAAACAAATTCATGAATAAGGAAAGATACCCATATTTCTAGTTAACAATATAGTTAAGTAAACAGTGCTTACTATGAATGGCATAGCCAATAATACGTGTTAGGAACCTGAAGGAGGTTCTTGGTCCTCCATCGATAGGGCTCTAGGAGGAGGTGTGTGGGCATTTAGTTGAGAAAATACCTCTTTTTCACCTAACGCAAGAGGGTCAGGCTGAGTTGCAGGCTCAGAGTGAGCATAATCCATCATGGGGGTAGGAGAAACGGGTCTTACAATGCCAGCTCCAGTTGCTTCCTGTTCCTCTAAAAATCTATCCATGTAATCTGTATGACCTGGATGCAAGGTATACTTTTTCTTTTCTAATCTTGCTTTGTTTGCAAAAATATCATGCCTCTCTGTTTTCTTCCATATATAGTAAAACTGTACAAGTTCTCCAACTGACCGTGTTCTCACCTTGTGCTGTCGAATTAAATGGAAATCTTTGCCATGAGCTTTCAAACCATTTTCAAAGTTGCGACATTCTTCTTCTGACCAAAGACTTGCATGAGCAGGAGTTTGTGCTGATATTCGTCTTCTTCTTAAGGCCTCTTCAACATTGTGACCACATTGCTGTAATAAATATAATGCTTCTTCGTCATCTCTAAGCTGCTTACCTCGAGGTACAGCATCAATTCCTGTTGTTGAGCTCATCGCCCCGATTTTTCTCATATAATCCTCTGTTACTTTTTCATCTAAGGTACATGGGTTCCATAATAATTTGTCCTCATTCTCATATGGTAGTGCATCATCATAGCTACATAAACCTTCAGGTATTGCAGCTTGGTAGTCACTCCCAACCATGATTGTCTTTTTCCAATCATCTTCATCAGGACTATAATCATAGTCATCTTCTTCTTCAGAAGGTGGCCTTGACCCGGATCTAAGGCATCGTGTGGCTTCTGGACTAGTAGTCTCACTGTATAATTGTTGCAGTGCCGATTCTGTCTTCAGTTCAGGCTCCTCTGGTACCACTTCAGGAGCTGGTTCTTGAGGTATAGGTTTATCCATGGTTCTATCGTATCCGTATAACGCCAATAGTTCCTCTAAAGGCATATCACCTTCTCTTTGAAGGCTGTTCAATTCGGCCTTGGGGTCCTGTTGCTCTCCCGCTGCTAAAGCTTCTTCTTCGTCTAATGTTCTTTCGTCATCAAAATCATGTACCATCATATCAACAGTGGGCTCGAATAGAGACTTGTCGTTCCCCACGTCCATGCTCGCATCGTGTTCGCTTACATTGGTCACCAGCGCGCAATCTGACATGACTATACCCCACTTCAATATTGTAACACTACAACATTATAAGTATTCAATGATGTAATTATTAATTTGCGTAATTTAATATTAAAATAAATAGAAAACATTACAACTATGACATATTATGCGAATATTTAAGAAATATACTCAAGAACAAAACAAAAATATTTTGACACGAAAACGACAACCACAGCCTTGTTGAAACTTTTTAAATTATTTCACATCAAAAATGAAACTGAGTCTTTTTATCTACATTGTTTGATTGGTGAGATGCACGATTACCCCCTAATAGATTCCGCATACAGAGCCATAAAGGCGCGCAACACATAGGTATTACACGTAGGCACGTCCGAGTTCTTTCTAATTTAAAATAGTTTTATATACATTTATTATGATGGTATAATATTTTTAGGGTAAGCAAATTATATTATGATCACGTTACCTTATTTCAAATGCACTGGCGTTCATCTATAGTGGTGCATAGTAATAACAATTAAGCATCCGTTGATGAAATATCCTTTCTAAGTGCTCTACTTAGAAGGATATTTCATCAACGGCCTATGTCCAGCAGTAGACTATTAAAGGCTGTTGATGATGATGATGATGATCCGTTGATGTCTTTTTGAAATGTCTCTTTCACTCATTACGTAAATTACAAAAGTCTTTGTCTAATGACAGCTCATGTATCGATATTGTTGTGATTTATAGGTCGATATTTGTTTGGTCATCCTTTGAAGTTTTGGTATTGAAGTCATTATTTTGTAAAAATAGTGGCGTATCTTTGTGGTATATTTTATGGGTTTCCTAAATTTCCCAAAATAAAAGGATGTACATAGGCGAGGGGATGATTGGATTTCTACCAAAATGGTGTGATATGCTCAAGACACTTCAGAGAAGACAATCTTCACATTATGAAAAACCGCTATAGCCGATAACCGATAGCTGTTGGAAGACAAGGAAGATATAATTACAGTTAGATTAATTTAAGCAGACCCGAATCTAAAAGAACAAGATTTTAGCATACTGTAACCATTCAGCCAAATTATGAAAACGGGGAACTGATAAGTAAAAAATCTAATCTTTGGGGTAGTATCTTCATCTGTTCCTTAAACAACTTTACTTTCTTTAAACATATTCTAATGAGTTATTAGATATTTGGACCCAAAAATATCAATTTACACGTAGACAGCTTATAGGTGTAACATAATTTAACTGTACTTGTATGATTTATTACATAATTTGAGCATGTATTAGAAATGAAAAGGTACAACTTACAGGTTTTACAAGAATTATTTTAAAAGTATAGTGCACAAATTTAAATATAGAGTTATATATAGAGTTATATATAGAGTTATATAGAGTTAGTGAATATTATTATCTACAAAAGAAGGTACTCAAATTTAACCTAAGCTTACTTAGATCACGAAATTTTTTAAATCTTGTTTTTATTCTCCTGTAAAGTATTGTTTTTTTACTTGTATCACTTTTCAGAGTAGGCACTGAAATATATATAAATTGTTTTATTTTTTAAATAAATATCAAAAAAAACATTGCTCCATATAATTGTTTATCAATAATCAAGAATAAAATAAATATCAATCATCAATCCCAACCGTGTCCCGTCACTGTGATTTGGTGCATTTTATGTTTGACTAAAATATCCAACCACAGCGGATTTGACACGTCCCCCGCAACCCTTGCATACCGCCATATTTGGTGAACTAAAATCGGAATAAATAATAAATAATACGGAATCTATTAGGGGGTAATCTGTGGTGAGATGTTTTCCTTTAGCCATCAAACGAGTCCTATTCGACCAATTTTTTTCAGATCCAATCAATACAAAAATTGGTCTAATGTTAAAAAAATATCAATGAAGTAGTTCGTGAAAGTAAGTATTCTGATTTTCTTTTATAATTAAAATTTTAAATAACGTAAGATTAAATCATAATTATACGTTCTTAAAAACTAAGCTTTTGGTGCTAATTTATGTTGTTCGGAAACTCTCGAAACTAAACTAAAAACACTTGTTTAGTTCTGTCAAACAAATTTTCGTATTCTGAAAACGTAATATTTGACAGGACAATTTTTTTTTAGAGTGTTTTAGTTTAGTTTAGAGAGTTTTCGAACAACAAAATTAGTACCATTATATATATTTATATAATCTACAATACTGTAGTTTAATGGACTAAAACTTCAGATATAATATGGAATATTTTGTAAACTTATCAAGGTTATAGAAACTATGTGAAAAACCGAAACCAATATTTTAGACAAATCTCAATTTTCAGAGCCTATGAGTCTGATTTGAAAAATTCAAATAAAAACAATATTATTTTGTTAAGAGCTTTTATATAAATGTTTACACTATAACCCATTGGATTAGATCTATAAGTATATAGGACAACCAACGGGTAAAATGTTGTTCACCATGAATGAATCATGAAGTATAGCAAGAATAACCACCTAGCTAGCTATACATCGAGTCTCAAAAGGCCAAGGCACTAAAATCTTAATCTGAATTTAAAAAAGTAAACGTCAGTGAATGTCAAACAAATATCTGTCAAGTGAATGCGCTGATTGCGCTGTCCTAAGGAGAAATTGTTACCTATTTGTAATTTATACCAAATTAAAATGTTGTTTGGACATATTTCAATAAGAATAAAATAATTTGATTTTCATGCAACATAAATCAATACAATGTTGCTGAAGTTATTTATACTGTTTGTAGCTGTCGTCAAAGTAACGTATAGTTTTTCCGACGTAGGAAAATGGGAATTACCGCTGAATGGGGTAACAATGTTTTATTTTATTTATACATATAAACATATTTTGCATTATTTTTATTATAATATATTTCAAAGGACATGACGATTAAACGCTTGAACTAAATGGTACAAATTTAAACGCCTATTTATGTGGTTGTTCACCTTCTGAGTCATACCTTACATAGAAATGTAAATACTTGACCATATGTATACTTTTTATAAATATATTTACCTCTCTTATTAATGTGCCGCCTATTTAAAAACTTATGTCGTAATTGAAAACAAATAATACTTTCATTATTAAAATTAGTAATCTTTATGTAATTGGTGTTTATGCAAGATACCTACTAGGTTGTTTACTAGATAGTTTTACTCCATCGTTTCACTACATAATTTGATAATAATTACAGTATAGGTTTTAAACTCTTTTTAATGATATATGCACAATGTAAAAAAAATATGTAGCACCTGTCTCACTAACTTTTTAAATGAATATGTCTTTTTTATTATAATTGACAGAATATAGTTATATTATACAGGCACAGACATCTTTTTAAAGAGCTAGTTGATTATTGAATATTATATTATAGGTTAGTTGATTATTGTATAAGTAATGATTTTTAATAAATTTTTTCAGGAGAGTTGTGTCTTCACACTAGCTAAGTCACTATTTCAGGATTCTAAGCTTATTGTAATGTGTAAGTATACCTATTATTCATTATTTATAACTCTTTTTACTAATAATTAAAAACAAGAACTGTAGTCAAAATTACTTCCTTGACATTATCCATAAACTATTTAATGCACACATAAAAAAAAAAGTTAAATATCAATTAACAAGTATAATTACTAATAGATACCACACCATATTAACACCATTTTTAGTTCATGAATTTCAATGAAATGTTTATTTTAATGGAGTTCTTTTTGTTTGTTTTTAATTAAATACATACCCAAAGTGAATATTGTTTTACTAGTGTATGTGATAATTGGCATATGTCAGGCAACAAACAACAGGAATACTTTTCCAAACCACCATACCATTGACACCTTACTATCTCTCATTAACGGTATGGTACGGTCACAAAATGTAAATGTTCATTGGAATGAATGTCAACTTGGGCTTAAAGGAAGGGATAGGACTATTCCTGACATCAGACAGAAGAATTACTGAACATACTGACATAGACATGAGACAGAATCAAGACAAACAAGAGGAATTAGCACTAAAAGAGTAGCAATGCACTTGTGTCACTTGACTGCATGAATGGTGTAGTGGTTTAAGTGGTCACCTCGCCACTACCTACTGCACCGAGTGTTGTAGGTTTAATCCCCACATGGGACAACTTTGTGTAATCCATAAACTAAGTTCTGAGTCTGTTTGTTCTGTGTGTCCTTTTCATGAATGTTTTGAAACTTACATGCGACACAGGATTCATTCATAGTGTTGGTGTTGTCTTTTTCATAAAAAAAGGAAAAAAGAAAGTTGCAGGTGTTCATGGCTGTCATACAAAGATTTGTGTTCTTATATTATTGTGTTCTTATCCATTTTTTGGTTGCTCTGATTTTAATTGAAGTGTCTTTTTTAATTTGGTATAAGAAGACTTGCTTGCAGGAATTGTTTAATTTTAGCCCACTTAAGTTAGAGCATTGTTTGAAGCACTACTAGTCCTTACTTGTTTTAAATTATATTAGTATTAATTTAAGTTGAAATTGTAATAATATGGCTAGTTTAATTCTACTATAGTCCACTCGTATTTCTATAATACAAAACATCAAATATGTTAGTCAATAATAAATATACAATCTTTAAATGTTTAAGTCATTTTCTAAATGTGGTATGTTTTGAAACACATATATGTTAATTGTTTCTAGCTTTTATCCGCGGTTTCGGTCGCGTTAATGTCGATTTCGTTAAACAATTTTTCCTTGTTAAACAGTAGCCTATGTCATATTCGAGATTATAATCACTGTGCCAAATTTCATCCAGATCAGGTCAACCGTTCTGGCGTCAAATATATGGATTTATGTGCCTATGGAGGTACATAAATCTTTGCAATTTTCGGGTTTATAATATCGATGGGGTATGTAAATCCTTTTAAAATTGTATAGATTTTTGTACTTTTGAAAATACTTTAGTACCATAGGATTTATTCTTTGTGTAATATTTCTTAAAATTAGAAATGACTGTAATGCTATTAATCTGCACCAGTAATTTCCTACTTTTATGGGTCTTTTGTCATTACCAGATATAAATCCTAATCCTTGAGATTGACTGAAAAGGGACGGAAGACGTGTAACGCGTGAAATGGCGCTATTTGATTTGACCAATGAGCGCGCCTTGTTCTAGAGTTGGCTGTCAGTTGAGCCTGGTGAGATGTTAAATATTACATATCGTAGGCGACTACTGTAAGGCTCGTTTTGTATGCTATCTTCTTCTTCTCAGCCGTAGACGTCCACTGCTGGAAGTATGCTATAACTCTTTTCAATACTCAATTATTTATTTGCATTCTACAATTTGTACTTAGGTGGTAGGTTTAACATTAACAGTTCATCATGGACCCTGTCAGGCACAGCAAAATACATTTAAAACATGTAAAAAAATGGAATAGAAATTACGTTAATTTGAATAGAATTTAAAAGCTTCTCAGAGCCTATACACAATATCTATTATTCATCGTTGAAACACCTAATTCAATGCTATGTATGATACGTATTAGTAGATAACATCTCTAAATTATACCTATTAGTATCGATTTATCAATCCATAGATCTATATTCTGTTTAACCTGAGTCTCCGTTATTATTTACATGTATTTGCTTATTTCCGTTGTTAAAAAAGTTAATCGTTTCTGTGAGCCACCAATAATAGTATTAAATAATATCTTATCTTATTTTTTGTTGTCAAATACTATCAAATCACTATTTGATGTTGTGATTCACCGACTTATAAAGCTATTTATACAATTTGTAATGTTATCTGACCTATATTATAAATATTAACCAGGAGCCTAAATAAATCGGTCAATCAGAGTAGATTTAAATTGTTAATGTAGCCAAGATATTTTACAAAATACCCTTACATAAGATAAAGTAAGATACCTTAAACAAAAGGCGAAGCCAGAGGCGATCATGGGCCGTAAACAACCGCCTGGTATTTCATGGCTTTCTTTGATCTCCGGAGACTGCAGTGAATACCCGCAATATTGCCTCGGTATTGACCCGCAGGTGTGTCCCAGCAGAATCTTCTAAAAGGATAGAAAGTTGCTTCCTCTGAAAGAATTCCTGTGCTGCAGCCCTACCTAAATGATAATGCTGTGGTGTCCTATAACTGAAGGAGTATACTGTTCAAAAAACTCTGTCTGTAATATATGTACCTTTGTCTATATCCTTTGTTGGAGATCCAATAAATAAATAATAGACTGGAGCGTTTCCATCAAGCCCGCACACAATTGTGTTTCGACGGAAAGGCTAATCCTTCACGCTTCCTAATGGCGTAGGCGGGCACCAAATAATATTCGGTTAAACTTTTGCTTTTGAAATAGATCTGAACCCTTTTGTAACATTTACATTATTCTCATATATCATCGCTTGGAGCTACTATCAACGCTTGGCGATGCGTAGAGATGTACCTTTATTCTGCATTCTCTATTGTTTGTATCACGGAGATTGCTCCAGGAATTGTTTGGACTAATACCGGTCGCAGATTTCCGCCATCGTTAAAACACCCATTTCCATCACTTGGATGTGCACTCCATGACTATGCGCTTAACAAGAAATTTATGCCCTCGCACAGACACTCTGTGGAACAAATTGTCACCAGTCATATTGCCGAACCGATACGACCTTCAAAGAAGAGCGTTCTCAAAGGCCGGTGACGCGGTAGTCACTTTTCATCATAATCATAATCTTCATTTATCCGTAACATAAAAAAAAGTACTCTTGGATCGAAAAGATTTTACAGAACTAGTACACAATTCGCCAAATCATTCCAATAACAGCACTTTAAGTATATATTTGGCTAATGTGGTTTATTACTCTACAATCGGGACCCGTTTTTACTTATCTTTGCCAATTGTATTATTATAGTAGTAAGTTTAACAAGATGTTTTGCACCTTTAATATATTGAACATTTGTATAGCGTGATACTAGTCGTATAGACACAATTCAGTAGTCATATAATCGTGTTTTTTGCTGTAAGTAAGTAAATAAAACCTACTTACGTACAGCACAATACTTATATTATCATATATAGTTTGCTTACGTTTCGCAGTAACAGTAACTATTATCACTTATCAGTTCGATGCCAATCAATACGTCATCTGAACTCGCAATGGACATTTTACCAGAATAACTATAATGTTATCATGAAGTATGGCTGTTTTTTAAAAATATGGGATAAGGGGCAAACGAGCAGACGTTTCACCTGATGGAGAGCGATTACCGCCGCCCATTAACGCTTGAAACTCAGGAGTCACAAGCGCGTTGCCAGCCTTTGAGGAAGGAGAACGCTCTTTTCTTGAAGGTCGTATCGGTCCGGAAATACCGCAGCCGATAACTTGTTCCACAGATTGGTAGTGCGAGGCAAAAAGTGTCTTGAAAAGCGCATAGTGGTGGAGCGCCAATTATCCAATTATTTATTATTATTAATTGTTATTTATTTATAACCGTTTAGTTCTTAGTCGATACTTCACGCCTTTCACCCTGAATAAACTACCTCTTTCTTATAAGGGAATAAATTGCTCTTGATACTTCCAGCTGTTGCACTGCCTTGGCTAGGATCTCCCATAGGTATGAGCCGTTCGTGTAGAACTGCTGCTGGCTAAAGAAGTTTTGAAAGTATGCTATTTATTACTAAGGTTTTATGTTTTCAAATTAACTAACAAAATAAACTTTTAATAACTCCTTAGTTTTTATAATTTTCGTGACATTCATACAAATAAATGAAAGAATTATAGTGTAAGAGCGAAAGAAGTGGTTGCTCCAGGTGCCAAGTAGCCAAATGCGAACAACTATTTCAAGTCAACGAAATGCGTCAACAAAATGAGCTGAAAGACAATTTTACTTTATCCGGGTTATAGGCTAGGGCCGGTGCCGAGTGTTTTTTCTAGATGATACCTGTTTTTTTAAGTGACTTCAAAAACACGAGAAGGTTCTCCTCGTTTTAATAATAATTGGGACGGTGTACTTCCCGTTTTGGTCTCATTCAACTTGAAGATGTGGTAGACCAACCCTGTGGTAGAAAAATTAAGGAATTAAGAATTCAGTTTATGACAATTCATCATGATGTAGTCGTATTTTACTCAGTTGTACTTTTCTAATAGTTATTTATTGTTCTTTTGTTTCAGTTAAATGTGATGTAACAAATTCGACAGATGTGACAGTTACCTATATGTGGGCAAAGACAAAATGCTCGCCAGATTATTTACATTATTTTGAACAGGTATCGTGTATTTTATGTTTGTAAGTTGTGGAATTTTCCATAAATAAGTCTTTATACTTTTTGAAATATACTTACTAGTAGCTGGTACCCTCGACTACGTTCGCGTGGAATTTGGAAAGCGCTGCCTTAGCGATACGCGACTGCAGTTCATGAGGCTTCGGGTTCGATTCTCGGACCGGGCAAAATTTTACTCCTCATATAGACAGCTACCTGGTAGTAAAATATTATCAAAATCGATCCAGCCGTTGAGCAGATTACCCGGAGCAGACAGTCATTTTTTTATTTAAACTGGTTTTTAGGCATAGGCATCGTGCGAATAACCGTTTGAGCATGAAAAAACCTATTATGTTGACACTCCAATTTTATTTATTTGTATAGATAAATGTACTTATGGTTTGTGTCAACATGAGGCCACATCTATTAATAGATTTTATTTAGGTTATTTAAAAAGTTCATGTGGATGATGGTATACTATTTTCATTTAAAGAAAAGGGTGCATGCTTCTACCGTGCTCGGCAGGCCTGAGAGGCAGAATTTACGTTGCCGTGTACCTACTACAGTGTTACTTTCACGGCAATTATTGATTCTCTTTTTTCAGCAACAAGTAGTAGCATGTTCTAACAGAGTTGAGAGATCGATCGATGATAATGGGACGAGCCCGCTGCAAGTACTTAAAGAGGAGACGAAGACGCTCACGTGTAATGACAATCATCTCGTATCATTCGATGATAGCAAGGCGTCTGATGCAGCTAAGGATACCACCGGGGTGGTAAGTTACGTTTCTACTTACTTGTGGTCAACGAAGTTGCTTTGTTATCTGTACTTGAGAAGGTGTGGTGATCGAATTGAGACAATTGAATCGAATTGTTCATTAATTATTAAATGTACATATTGTTTGCTGCTACGCCAAAGGTCGCGGGTTCGATTTCCGCTCAAGTCAAACATTTGTGTGCTTTATTTTTTTAATATTTGATTTTGTCTGGGTGTTTCTATGTATAATATGAATGTATTTACAAAAAAAAGTATAGATCTATTTATATCAGTTGTCATAATCCTCTTTCTGGGGCAGACGGGTAAAAAAGATTTTGTTTTTTATAAAGACAACTCCCGCATTAGGAATATATCCTGTGTCGCGAGGAACTTTACAAACATACATTAAATGGACACAAAGAACACCCACACTTAGCTCAACAATTTATGTATCACATGAAGTTTTATACCATGTGAGGATCGAACCCACAACACTCAGCGCAGTAGAAATTTACTATTTATATCAGTTGTCTAGTACCCATAGTACAAGCTTTTGCTTAGCTTGGGACTAGATAGCGTTGTGTGAATGTCGTACAATATTATATATATTACTAGCTGACCGGGCAAACGTTGCTTTGCCTAAAAAAAAATTTAGGGATGGGTCACCCTTACCATTTAGTTGTATGAAAAATAGATGCTGGACCTACCCGATGTGCACACAAAATTTCATGAGAATCGGTCAAGCCGTTTCGGAGGAGTACGGGAACGAACATTGTGACACGATAATTTTATATATGTATAAGATTATTTATAATAATATTTTAATCTCTATAAACCGTTATCGTGGGAGAACTATGCTCATATGGGCCAGGCTCGTCAATAATACCACGGCCTCAGAAAACCGGTTTTAAGCAGTTCCTTCATTGCTTTTCATCGAGTGAGTGCGGTTACAGGAGCATAAACCCTTCCCCTGTTGCTGGGCTACAACGCACTTGTGACTTTTGAGTTGGAGGTGTTCCTGGGCAACGATACTGGTAACGGAGGGACTTTACAAACATACATGAAACGGACACAAAGAACACCCAGACTCAGAACAACTATTTGTGGATCACACAAAGTGTCGTCCCATGTGGCGATCGGACCCACAACACTCGGCGTAGTAGTAAGCGGCGTGGCTACCGCCTAAACCACTACGCCATATGTGCAGTCAAACTACGTACTATGCTAGCTCATTGAGATTCGCGATCTGTTCTGTTCTGATATGGCTTGAGGTGGATCACTGTGTCGCTCAATTTCTTACGGGTCATGGTAACTTTAAGAGCAAGCTTTATTCATTTAAATTAGTCGAGTCACCATTGTGTCAATGCTCAACACCTAACTCTCACTATGAACAGTCTGCTCATCATATCCTCTGGGAATGTAGTCTTTGGTATAATGAACGTAATATAATGCTGAATAGCTTGCAGGTGACATCTGGGGCGGTATACTATGGGGATCTTGTGTCAACTAGGGTGAATTTCCGTGCGTTTAGGCGATTCTGCCATACATATTATAGAAATCAAACATAGCTCACGTAGGACCCGTATTTGTGGCCGTGGTGCTTCCCTGTTTAAAAGGGTGTATGCCCATTTTACTTCATTTTGTCTGCCGCTTTGCTAAGGAGGGAAGTGGATTTACTGTATTTCCAACTCCTCCAATTTTCTTCTGATTAATTTCGTTGCGGGTTCCAAGACAGTTTAATTTCTTCTTGGGACTTCCCGAGTGTCATAACTCGGTGTGTTCGTGGGTCACTGCTGTGGATCCTGGTGTACAGGAGTTACAGTGGTGGACGTGTGGGTGGGATTAGTCCCAATAGCTCATTGAGACTGTTCTAATAAGCCCAAACATGGTATATATGGAGGAGTTGGCTGCAAGTTCCAGGTCACCATGTCGTGGAAATACCATCAAAGTAACAGTATACCAAATTTCAGATCAATCGGATCTGTGGAATTTAGTGAGATCCCTTCATCATCTAGGAAGTGAGCTGACGATCTGCGAAATTTATAGCCAAGAACCGTCTCAATCACATCGACTTTCGAACAAAAAATCCACATCGAAATTGGTCCATCCGTTCGGGAGCTATGATGCCATAGACCTACGCAGGTTCAACTTATAACATGAATGAAACGTGAAAATCGGTATGCGAATACACGATTCCTGTTAGGTATATATTCTTCAGTTTTCCATTAGTAACGGAGGGACTCCAAGGGCAGCAACGCACTTGTGACTGTTGAGTTGCAGGTGTCCATGGGCGACGATACCATCAAGTGATCCGCCTGCTGGTTTCCCCCCCATACCATAAAAAAAACCGATAAAACCCGTTAAACCAACATGCTAGTTATCAATGTTTTAAAGTTTAGTACTGACTATAAATGTATAAACCTTGTTGTGTTCTAAAGATAACGCTTGCTTGTTTTTAACGCTTGTATTTTCTATGTAGGTAATATAGATTATTTTCCTTCCTCTTCACGTAACAGTGATAAACTTACAATGTTATATGTTAAATTCATCAATATCGTTCGGTTTTCCTATTAACAGTTCCAAAGAATCTTTTTTTTTGTCCTATGCCGATATGAGTTAGCCGGTCAGATGTCTGTTTAAAACCAGTTTAATTCTTTCGAAGATGGAGCAATATGTTATAGTTCACACGGGCTATTTGCTGCAACTCCACGCCAAAGCGACTATGCGAGAGAAGACTCTTCCTCTATTTTGTCGTTTATGTTGTAAGGTAACTTTTTGGCCTATGCCGATATGAGTTAGCCGGTCAGATGTCTGTTTAAACCCAGTTTAATTCTTTCGAAGATGGAGCAATATGGTATAATTCACACGGGCTATTTGCCGCAACTCCACGTCAAAGCGACTATGCGAGAGAAGACTCTTCCTCTATTTTGTCGTTTATGTTGTAAGGTAACTTTTTGGCCTATGCCGATATGAGTTAGCCGGTCAGATGTCTGTTTAAACCCAGTTTAATTCTTTCGAAGATGGATCAATATGGTATAGTTCACACGGGCTATTTGCCGCAAGGACTATGCGAGAGAAGACTCTTCCTCTATTTTGTCGTTTATGTTGTAAGGTAACTTTTTGGCCTATGCCGATATGAGTTAGCCGGTCAGATGTCTGTTTAAACCCAGTTTAATTCTTTCGAAGATGGATCAATATGGTATAGTTCACACGGGCTATTTGCCGCAAGGACTATGCGAGAGAAGACTCTTCCTCTATTTTGTCGTTTATGTTGTAAGGTAACTTTTTGGCCTATGCCGATATGAGTTAGCCGGTCAGATGTCTGTTTGAAACCAGTTTAATTCTTTCGAAGATGGTACAGTTCACACGGGCTATTTTCCGCAACTCCACGTCAAAGCGACTATGTGAGAGAAGACTCTTCCTCTATTTTGTCGTTTATGTTGTTAGATGACTTTTTGGAAGAAAAAGTATTCCAGAATTGATTACATCGCTGGCTCCGTTCAGTTGAATAATTCATACTTATATTATAAATGTGAAAGTGGGTTTGTTTGTTTGTTACGCTCTCACGCATAAACCACTAAACCGATTTTTAAAATCTTTCACCAATGGAAAAGTCCATTATTAGCGAGTAACATAGGCTTCTTTTTACTATGAAAACCGACAAACACGCGGGCGGAGGCGCGGGCAAAAACTAGTAATAAATAAAAAAATGTTATTTCAAGGAAACTAATAAGTTGACTCTTAGTTTAGTATTATTTTATCTATATTAATACGTAACGAGAGTTAATTGCATCTTCTTTTTAGAATTTCCTTTTGTTTTGCTCAAGAAGGAATATTTAAAGTTTATTATGTAAAAGGAAGGAAGCTATTTTTTTAAAACTATGTGTTACAAAAAAGAGTGTACTCCTACTTTAAAGGCTGGTAACACCCTTGTGACTCCTGAGTTGCAGGCGTTCATGGGTGACGGTAGTCGCTTTCCATTAGGTCATAGGTGACGCGGCTGCTCGTTTGCCCGCTATACCAAACAGAAAAGGCTACTGAAAGTAATAAATCCAGAATGTTAAGCTAGTACTCACACGGAAAATCTATAAAATGACAATTGAAGTCATAGAGTTGATGACCCGAAAAGATAAAAAAAAAGGTTTTCGGGAGTCCCTGCTTTGGTTTTTCGAAATCACCGCAGTTATGGGTGGTTGGGATTCATCTCCTAAAAAGTCTGCTATAGAATATATCGACTACTTATCAATTCCTCTTGCAGAAACCTCGCCGCTCGCTGTTGACAGTCGAGAAGGAAGGTATCTACGTGTTGAAGATGACCGTGTCTTCCAAGTTCAAATTCAAGGCTACCGTTAGTGTAGAAATGGTTTCACCGTCGGGCTATCTCAGTGCGGCCATCTGGCCCTTATTGCCAGTGAGTATTTTTGGTTATATTATATCTTCTGCTTTCCTATTGTATTCTTAATATTTCTAATTATTATTATTTTCTGCTTTTACTTTTAGCTTTAGTTCAACGCATTTATTCCCTAAAAAGAAGTTTATTTTATTTATGCGATACAAAGGTTTAAATAACACAGAAATGTAGAGAAATCCTATTTTATTTGTTCTTCATCATTTTTCACCATAACGAGATCTGATTTTTGAAAACTTTTTGTTGAATATAGACGTGTAATAATTAAAAGGATTATATTCCTACATATAAATATTATATTTTACAAACAAAATATAACACTAGGTTGTTTCTTTTAAGCCTTATTGTATTTTCCGACCGTACTTTTGGTTTTTAATTATATATTTTCCATTTACATCTAATATTTTATATTTGCTAGTGGTTCTATCTTCCCCCAGTTTTTCGGAGTAATGTGTGGAGTATACACTTTGCTGTGCACCGCGTGGCTGCTGGTGTGCTGGCTGCAGTGGCGCGACCTTCTCCGCATACAGTACTGGATCGGAGGCGTCGCGCTGCTGGGAATGGTGGAAAGCGCCACGTACTACGCCGTATACTCGAATATTAATAGCACTGGGTATGTTACTTAGATTAGCTACAAAAAGTATATTTAAACCCCTATTTAAATATATAAACTGCAAAACTAACTGTCAATATCCTCTGGGGGCGCTAGAGGCGAGCCCTATTCTGAGCGGTCAGAGCCGCCGCCCATACTGGTGCACCGTACAGTGCCATGTACAATCGTCTTGTCGCGACGTTTAACACCCAAATTAGGTAAAAGTCGCCCTATATTCCATAGGAGGGGTCAAAGAACAGACCCCTGCGGAACATCGCACGACATGGGCCGATTCTTGAGATTACCATCTCGGTCCTCGTACACGACGGTACGCTCCTATTTAAATATATAAACTGCAAAACTAAGCCTCCCTATTTAAATATATAAACTGCAAAACTAAGCCTCCCTATTTAACTGCAAAACTAAGCTCGCTTCGAGAGTAAATCCGCTTGCAAAATGTAGCTTTAAATTGTCGTTTAATTGTTAAAAACATAATAACTTTGTAAAATTCTCTATGATTAACTAGGTTAAAAGAAATTATCGTTTCGTACGAAAATTTTAAAATCAAACATTACAATCGCTTATTTGATGATAGCAACGTCAAACAAGAGAGAAACTGATTTGACTTTACAGTCGACTGACGTTGTTTTTTAAATTGTGGGTCAGGCCTTCGGCTCTCCATCACTGGAACTAATCTATACTAATATTATAAAGCTGAAGAGTTTGTTTGTTTGTTTGTTTGTTTGAACGCGCTAATCTCAGGAACTACTGGTCCGATTTGAAAAATTCTTTTAGTGTTAGTTAGCCCATTTATCGAGGAAGGCTATAGGCTATTTATCATCACGCTAAGACCAATAGGAGCGGAGCACCAATGAAGAATTTTTCAAAAACGGAGAAAATTTATTACTATTGAAAGACGCAGACGAAGTTGCGCGGGTCAGCTAGTGGTGAATAAAACAACCCGATCTTTGAGTTTAATATAGTCTATAATACGCTGGATTAGTTATATCTTATGATTACTTTCGAACGGAAATTGACCTATTGCCCTTGTTTTCTAAAATTTACACTATCACCAATAACTGTTAAGTAACTATTCTTCACTTATCGTTGTAAACACTGTTCTTATCCCTTAACTTGCTCAAGAAAAACACCTCACTTAATTGAACCCCCCATTAGGTTATTTCAAGTAGTTGCTAACTTAGATTTTCTGTTGGTTTCAGATACTTCAACGCAGAAGCGTACATGTTTGCTGAGTGGGTCTCGGTCGCTAAGCGAGCCTTAGCTAGAATGCTTGTCATTATTGTATCACTCGGCTTTGGTATTGTCAAGTGAGTATCTTAGTGCTTTTTACATATAAACGAGCTAATTGACGGGCCTGTTGGTTCAGTGGTTAGAGGCCTCGACTGCTTCGCCGGAGGTCGTGGGTTCGATTCTCACCCAGGATAAATAATTGTGTGATGAGCACTATCGTTTTTTCTGTGTCTGGGTGTAATTTATCTATAATATTTATGTATTTAGGTATATAGGCCTCTCCTTAGAAAGGAGGGTTTGGCCTACTATATCTATACCTATATACTATACCTAAGGAGAGGCCTATGTTCAGCAGTGGACTAGTAATGGCTGTTGATGATTTAAGACTATATAAATATGTTCATCAGCAGTCTGGTTCTGCTTAGTTTGGGATCATATTGCCGTCTGTGAAATTGTGAGGTTATTATTATTATTAATTATTGAAAAAAAAACGACTGTGAAATGAAAATGTGTACTCAAAATTTACACTTGTCATTTTCACAATTAAGATGAATCTAACGACACCTCCCAAGCGAAAATCCATCAAGCCGTTTAGGCTAAGGAGTGTGCCAAGGAAATATACATACATACATACACTCGAAAACGTAACTCTCCTTCTGGGGCAGACGGGTAAAAAAGATTTTGTTTTTTTTTAAAAGACAACTCCCGCATTAGGAATATATCCTGTGTCACGGGGAACTTTACAAATATACATGCTGCTACGCATAAAGGTCGCGGGTTCGATTTCCGCTCAAGTCAAACATTTGTGTGCTTTATTTATTTAATATTTGATTTTGTCTGGGAGTTTCTATGTATATTATGAATGTATTTACAAAAAAAGTATAGATCTATTTATATCAGTTGTCGTAACCCTCCTGGGGCAGACGGGTAAAAAAGGTTTTGTTTTTTTATAAAGACAACTCTCGCATTAGGAATATATCCTGTGTCGCGGAGAACTTTACAAACATACATTAAATGAACACAAAGAACACCCAGACTCAGAACAACAATTTATGTATCAAATGAAGTTTTGTCCCATGGGGGCATCGTACCTACAACACAGCGCAGTAGAAAGCGGAGTGGCGACCATCTAAACCATTACGCCACCCGTGCAGTCCAATCGTAGTAAATAGACTCTCGATGTGCTACCATTTGTGGGAGCTTGTAAATTAACAACAATAAACCTTAATAATTTAAACCAAGATGTGGTTAGGATTTGTTTGAGTTGGGCAATACCCGGCTAGGGACAGTGAACTGATTGCCAAAATTTATATTAAATTCCATTTAAGTTTTTAAGTTATTTTCATTCCGGAAAGGTATTCTCAAGTGGTACAACAATAATAACAAATAATAATAAACAACAACAGTAATAACAATTTAATTAGGTCGACACCACTTGAGAATACTTTAACACATTTACACTTTTACATTATTCACAAAATGTCATGTCAGAAAATGACAAAATCTCCATCCTAACATTGTCTGGTAGAGATCGCTTTTAGTGATGAGACCGCCCATTGTACTCTTGTTTTAATGTCAAGTGTCTGTTCATATTATTGCTAGATTGGTGTACAATAAAGGATTATTTATGTGTCTATCTGTCATCGGTCAAGTCCGTTTCGTGACGGATTAAAAATACGGAGCGTCACTGGCCCTATTCATCCTAACAACATCACTACAAATAGAAGGAAAAATAAACCCTTTAAAAAAAAAAGTTGAACCGACTTCAAACAACACCGACAAAGAGCACTAAAAATTAAAAAATAATTACAAATCAAGAAGGGATACAAGAAGGGACTATTGGTATTATAATGTTACCTGTTACATTGAGGGTACTTATTATAGTTTTTTACTTAGATTTGTAATTATTTTTTAATTTTTAGTGCTCTTTGTCGGTGTTTGAAGTCGGTTCAACTTTTTTTTTAAAAGGGTTTATTTTACCATTTTTAGTGTAGGATATGTTTGTAATGAGTAGATAAGTACGATATTTAAAACACTACGTACCGTAATGTATAGTAACAAACTGTAGTTTGTTAGATTATATTAAATATTATATTAAATTACTGCTGGACATAGGACATCCTTAGAAAGTTGACCCATACAAAATTTAAGAGTTTTTTCCAGAACTATTTTAATAAATTAAGTATAAAATTACTTACAAACGAAATGCGATGCCATCCATAGCAACAAAACGTCTATCCGAATTATTTTAACAAGATAGAATACAAAATTTCAACCTTTTCTTCTTAATACAACGAAAATTACTGTGGTGACATAAATACTCGAGTTCTCTGCGTATCACATCGCGCAGTCTCTGACGGTTGCCATGGTCTATTTGGCTAAAGAAATACTCTTAGCTAAAACACGTTGTCGGGGCTGTCACATTCGCAATAATTGTGAGGGTTTCCCTCGATTTCTCTAGGATCCGATCATCAGATCCTGAATTGGTGGTAATGGGACCAATTCGGGAGCATACCCTTTCGATTACAAAAAGAATTTTGAAATCGGTCCACAATTGACGGAGAAATCGCGGCACAAATATACATAAAAAAAAATACAGACGAATTGAGAACCTCCTCTTTTGTGTTTTGGAAGTCGGTTAAAAAATATATACAAACCCGTCTGGCCAGCATGGTATAGTAGACCAAAAGCTATGTCGGGCAGTGGACTAGGAATGAGTATGAGTGTGTCGGCAGGCCGCGGCTGGGCCCGGCGCTGCAGCGCGTGGTGGGCACGGGGCTGCTGTGGGGCGTGCTGGCGGGGATACACGCGTGGCTGCGCCTGCACTACAAGGCCAGCGACTCCAACCGCGACCTGCTGCTGTCCGAAGTGCCGCTGTCGCTGCTGGAGAGCGCCATCTGCTGGTGGGTCTTCGTGTCGCTCGCGCACACCATGAGGACGCTGCAGCTCCGGAGGTTACTTTCGTTTTTAAGTTTATCCTCTTATATAGTAATTAGCTAACTTGCGCAACCCTGTCTGTGTCTCTCAAAACGAATCACTTTACCCCGTTTTTGCACATTTTTCATTAATGCTCGGCTCCGATTGACACAGCGTGATGTCATACTGCCTCGATGGCGCAGTAGTAGCGTATGCGACTGCTGTGCTGAGGTCTCGGGTTCGATTCCCGGGTCGACCAAATGTTTGTGTGATCTGTAAATATTTGTTTCGGAGCTTGGATGTTTTCTATGTATAATATGTATGTATTTACCAAAAACAAAAAAAAGTATTTTATCAGTCAATCTAGCTTTCATAGCACAAGCTCTGCTTAGTTTGAAATTAGATGGCGTTGTGTCAGATGTGTGAAAATATTAGTATATTATATTAATATATAGCCTAGTCCAATACTAAAAGAATGTTTCACTTAGTCTCTCGAACTAGTAGTTAATAAGATGAGAGCGTTCAACCCAACAAACAATCTTTTCAGCTTTATAATATTAGTAAAGATTGACAATTCTTTATTATAATTGACAAATAAAATATAATTTATTTTATTTACTATAAAAAGATTTTTTTTTTTTGTTCCAGAAATACGATAAAATTATCCTTGTACAGACACTTCACGAACACGCTGATATTCGCCGTAATATCATCTGTCGTGTTCATGCTCTACTCCATCAAATCGTACAGGGTGTTTAAGTGTATAACGGTGAGTTTTAAAAGAGGATCATAATAATTCGACACACCTCACACGGACCTCCAGTTCCTAAATTCGTCGGAGCCTCTGTTAGGTAATCCCACTGCTGATAAACATACTTATATATTTCTTATCATCAACAGCCTTTAATAGTCCACTGCTGGACATAGGACTCTCCTTAGAAAAGAAGGTTTGGTTTACTATACCACGCTGGCCACACGGGTTGGTATAGGGTTCGTTTCAAGTTTTTATTCGCTTTGCAGTGCTGTTGTCCTGCGTAGTTTGCTCCCTTAATCGGCTTTTATGACACCCACGAGATGAATAGGGGTGGTGACACTCCGTATTCTTAATCCGTCACCACACAGACAACTACGGATATATATTTGTAAATATGTACATACAAATGTAATATATAAATATCTCATGTCAAGGTCTTTTTGGTGAATATGTTAGGTTGGTTATATTCGGTAGGTACGAGAATAGGTAATAAAATATTTTTCACCCTCCTACCCCCACCCTCCATTTCTTAATTGCGATTTTAGTATTTTTGTAAACTTAAACTTTTTTTGAAGCTCGAAATCGATCGAAGTAGCGTGCTATGGGAGAGGCCTGTGTCCAGCAGTGGACTGCGATAGGCTGATGATGAAGAAACATATTTTTAGATTTATAATTACGTTCTTTTGATTTCTTCGATAAAATAATTTATATGTCAGAACGTTTGCCGAGTCAGTTAGTTATAAAATTACACCTAAACACAGAACAAATGATCGTCGATCACACAATTATTTATTCTGGATGGTAATTAAAATATTTTATTTTATTTAAAACTTTTTTAGCGCAGGCGTTTCTTAATTTTTATGGACGAAACGAGTAGACAGGCCAGTTGATGGTAAGCATTTTAAACCCTCCCCGTATCAAAGGTTGTTCTCCTTTAACCTCACTCAGTGCAAAGCAACGAAAGAACTGCCTAACACCGGTCATTTGTGATTAAATTATTTATACAATATGTTTGCGCAGGAGTGGAAGGAAGTGTGGATGGACGAGGCTTACTGGCACATCCTGTTCGCGAGCGTGCTGACCGTGATCATGGTGCTGTGGCGCCCCACCAACAACAACCAGCGGTACGCCTTCACACCGCTGCTGGACTACGCTGAAGACGATGAAGGTAGATTTATATATTTTACTTTATTTGTATTGTATCAATCTCTTTCGGGTATCCCTGGGAGTTAGTATATGCACGTATAAAATTTTAAATCTTGATGATCGTCGCATTTAAAGCAAGTGCCTCGAAATGACTATTGATGCACTATTAATAAAAAACCCAAAATAAAGAATTATAATTATTCTTACAGAAGAAGAAGAACAGTTCGTGAACGACGCATACGGTGTAAAAATGCGAGGCACGAACAGCACAAGTGAAATGATCGAAGGCCGGGACTCGGAGCCCAACACTAATTCCCTAGATTCTGATCTCCGGTGGGTAGAAGAAAACATCCCCACCAGTACCCTACCGCTCCTCGACTCCGACGAAGAAATCATTAATACGAAGTTCGAAGTGTCGAAAATGCAGTAATTACTTAAGTGAAGTGTATAAAGTATTATCGTAAATGTGCAATGAGTTTTTATTTATATCATTTAAAATAAATATAGTGAAAAATATTTTATTGAATCTATTGTTATAATAACCTTTATACATCAGAAATACGGTAGCATTTGCTAGAACACATACACGCACTAATCCGCATTGATTAGGAAAGCATGAAAAAAATCCGACCACAGATTAGTTTTATAGTAAACCATAAATTGGTACAACAGATTGTTCACTTCGCTTCAACTAAGTAATCAGCCTAATATGAGCCTATAAATGCGATTTGTCTGTGCTAGGGTAGCTAAATAATTGGGTAGTCTAAGTATTTGTATGATACATAGATACGGACACTCATCTATTTTTCAACCAACCCGGCCTGCTTCTGCTAAGGTGACAGATGGTCTCACCTGTCAATCCTAGGCCTGCGCCAATGGAGGACGGAGGTCGCGTGAGTCGTCTGTGGTACCTGGCTAAATCTCTCCCAGTTCCGCTGCGCCGTCTCCTTCGCACTAATAACTTGCTCACAGGAGACGGCGGAGTTTCACGATCTCTCGCTCCGTACCATGGCCGCAATCATGGTACTAAGTGAGAGAATTTCCACTCCGATGGCCGCTACAAGGTCACTCCTCTGCTCAACCCACGCCGGGCATTCTGCCAGCGTGTGGAGAGCCGTGTCCACGGTCCGGTCATTGCAGTAGTGACACCCAGGTTGGCTCCTTGCGGATCAGACACAGGTGATTCCCGAAGCATCCTTTCCCGGTGACCTATGTCATCCGGTATAAGAGGGTTCCGTGATGCCTCTCGAGCCAATTCTCCATAACGGGTCTTACCGCCACAATAACGGCGTGCCCAGTGTTAGAACACCATATTTTGTGGACTTACTTTCGTCTATATAAGTGGGTAAAGTGGGCAAGCCTATTGCCGTCATTTGTGTAATTCAGGGCTCTGATGTTTTGTTTTGTTTATTTCTAACAGAATATCGTCATTATTATTTTAATATCTTTAAAATGCATACGTTCCTTTTTGGCTAAGTCAGTTAACATTAAACTTTTGACAATAGCAAGTTGTGACATCAGCGTCACTTTTTACATAAAGACAACTCCCGCATTAGAACTACATCATGTGTCGCGGGGGACTTTACAAACATACATGAAACGGACACAAAGAACACCCAGACTCAGAACAACTTGTGGATCACAATGTTGTCGCATGCGGGGATCAAACAAATAACACTCGGCGGAGTAGAAAGCGGCGACTTAAACCACTACGCTACCGTGCAATTAGCTTTTGTTCGTTGAACAGAAATGGTAAGTCTCAATCATCTTTATTTCGTACGTCGTTAGGGGTTTAATATAATGTTATATAAATAAAACAAATAGTAATTTTAAAATCTTTTTTTTATACATACGCAATTAAATATATTTGTTCTTTAGACACGATCTTTGGTATATAAAATATAATATTGGTATATGGCCACAATACATTAGGTTAAAATGGAAGTTACATAGAATTCAGTCATACAGCGCGAATGGAAAATCAGTTATACATTACTTACAGTAAATTGTTAAGAAAATTATAAACTATTTATAGTTAAAATACTTTGTGCTCTCTTATAAATATAATGGAAAACATTTTATTGGAAATTATTTTTAATTTTACGTAAAACATGTGTTTTTCACTTCATTATTTCGTATAGTTTTAACTTGTCTAAGCTTAAGTTATGTTCAATCCGAGAAGACAAGACAACTTAAGAAAGAGACAAAGGGAGATAGATAATATAGTTATATAATAGATGTTAAACACAACTTAGTCACAGGGTCTGACTTAATGAACTGCTACAGGGCAGACAATTCGCGTAAACAAATTTTTGGCCTTACAGCACTGGGCCTAGTATAAAAATATTTTGCACAAGCAAGAAATACGAATAAAATATGTATTTCTTTTATCAGTATTTACTAAAAAAGTCCTAAATAACAATATTTTCCTGATTAATGTCTCAAATGCCTGCATTTGTACGAAACCTCTTTTCATTTTGTACGAAACCTGTGTCCAGCAGCGGACTGCTATAGGTTAATGATGATGATAGATAAAGTGTATTATCTATTAAGTAAACAGTTGGTGGCTCTTTTATTTACTTAAAACTTTAACAAATCATTTACATGTTTAAACTGGTAAGATTGTTTTGTTGAAATTCAATAAAAAAATTGAAATAGGTCTTAAATATTCTTGTAAGGCCTAATCTTATTGTAATCTTTCTAATAAAACGTAACTAGTTGCCAAAAAGCCTTCTCTTATAATAAAAAAAAATGTCTTCAATATCTTAATACGTAAAGCGAAGTCAGTTAGTTACATCATTTATAATATAACTCAAGAACGGCTGGGCCGATTTTTTAGTTTTAGATTGTCAGATTTGTTTTCGCTCCGAATAGCTTATTATTCTAGGCATAGAGATTTAAATTTTACGAAAAAAAATTATACGCAAAATTCATTTTCTCATACACCGTGTGACACAAACCATGGACAAAGAGCGGGCTGTGACTAAAAATGCATTTGAAACTGGAATGAAATGCTAGTTACTTAATAAAACATTGACACCTTTAAATAATAAAAAGCAGTAAAATAAGAGATATGACATATCTGAATCCTGTTTTTAATTTATAACATAACTGTTCAATGTTCATATTTAAGTGATGCCCTGCAATGATGACAGTACTTTTCCTGTCTGTAATAAATCTCATTAGTATGCAAAGAATGATACCTATATCGCGGATGTACGTACGTGTATTTTTTTTCACTTGGTATCTTTTCCATTCATTTGCAGTATTAAAGTTTGAATTCACGGATAATGCATATTTTAATGTTGAACACTGAAGTCACTAGGATGAGATATTTCCTCGAGTTCACAAATTGTCAAATCGATCATTATGTTTCGAGAGAAATACAAATTTGTTTACTATATCACCTGTACCTTCTGGTATGAGACGTAAATTTTGGTTTAGAGCAATCAATAGGTACATAGTTTAAAAATATTCTTAAAATACATAATTATTACTTTATGCTTAGCTTAAAATATATTTTTCAATTTGTGTATTGAAATATCACGACCACACACTCTGAATAACATTGAAGAACGATTGTATGAATAAAATAAGACTAGTTATTATCATAGTAAAAATCATAATCTGCTGGCTCATCGGGAATTTGAGGCGGATCTTTGGGAATGTCAATACCTTCTGCATCCAGTAACCTCACTTTAATATCCATTGACAATAAAGTTTGTAAATCATTCTCGAAAGATTTGCTAGACATTTTTTCTTTTAACAAAGCGTTGACACCATCCGTCCAGTAATCGAATATTTGTTCATCTGGCGCGACGAAGTCCAGAGACGGTATTTCGGAAGACTTGGGGATCAGAGAGAAGGCTAAGTGTGGCGTAGTCTTCCGTCCTCTTAGGTCTTTCATGTGAGGGCAGTCTTTACCTGTTATAACGCACTTTATATCAGCCACAGCCAGTTTGTTGCTGAGGTCCTCTAAGCTGGGTGTGCTCTTTTCGTCACAGTCCCCGTAATGAAGTACTTTCTGATTTGGTGACAGTCGTACAAACCAAAATTTGTCCTTTATTCGTTGACCTCTCAATGAGTATTTTTTAAACCTTGTCCCTCCAACTAAGACACCTAACCGTTGCTGTTGGATGAGATCAATAATTTCTGGTGTAATTTTCTCTTTTAATTCAACAATAGGTCGGGCATGTGATTCCCAAACTTCCCTGTTATTTCTCTCTTGTTGCCATAACTGGGTTATTTCTGCATACGATAACTGGTCAATCCTATTTTTAAACTTGTCAAATGCTTTTGGAGAGATTGATAATGCTCTGCTTATTTGCTCTCTAACAACACTGGAGACTTTGATAAAGTCCTCTGTGGTAGCTCTCATCTCTTTCCAAGTTTTATTTAATAATACTATGCAAATACAGAACAGCTCTTCAAAAGGCCTGTCATGTGTGAAGAGTAAAGGATGGTATGACTGTCCTTGTTCACTAGGAGGTTCCCCAATGTGCAAAATATCACATAGTAATTTTACGAGTTCCACACTTGTCTTACCAAATGGACATTCATGTTCATCTGCTCTGCAGCTGTTCTCTAAAACTATTTTTGTATAATCTTCTGAATAATTTCTTGCAAAGTACAGCATGCAGTCAAGAGCTAAGACCCCAGGAGGTACTTCATTAAAGTCTTTCATCGGGTCAATCTCACATTTGAAACCAAGCTTTTTGAAGTCACTTTTAGAAAAGGTGCCACCGAGAGGACGCCTCATTGTAACCTCCATATTTGGGTTGTGATCAGTTTCAAATGCTATTTTTCGGAGTTCATTAATTTTCTCCTGTGATTCTTGTTCCTGAGCATCAGCTCTTTGTCTCATTTTTGGTTCAAGTAGGCCAAGCATGAGAGTTTGTAGGATGTAAAGTTGATGAGCCAGCTCTGTGCCAAGAGATTCCTTGGTAGCATTTTTGGAACACTCACTGGCGCCAATGAGGTTTTCGTAAATAATATTTCGGGCTTGCTTTGAAGATAGGGTACTAGCAATAGTGTTACGCCTAGTCATATCTGCTTTAGAAAATATAGCATTAATTAGAGCTATCACATTTTGTTGAAACATACAATCTTGTTTAGGGTTTTGCAGATGTTGTATCAAGTTCGTAATTGTTACTTCTTTTTCCACATGTGAATTTTTTGAACTATTAAGTACTATATTTTCTAGTATAGATAAACAGCACTGTATTACTTTCGGGTCTTGGGTGACAGATTGATTATTTACAAAACTAGCAATCTTGTTGATAAATTGATTTTCCAGTATATCCCAGAATATAATACCATGATCCATGAGTTCAACAAAAGTTATAAGAGCATATTTCAGTGATTCGTCCTTAAATTTGCCATGTTGTATATTGTTAATAATTAAAGTTAAACCTTTTTTGTTAAAAAACTCTTCCGCAAATGTGAGATCACTGCTTAAGTGAGACAATTTTGTCAATGCAAGGCTTTGTTCCGCGGGAGTGCCATTGTTTATCTTGTTCAAAATATCTTGAACAGTTTTCGCAGGCGACAACTCAAGACGCAAAACTGAGCCGTTTTTAATTTCATTTCTATTCTTTTCTGTAATATAATTTTGATTGTTACTCTCAGAGAATTGTAGAGCGTAGTTTTCAGGATCAGGGAGGCCCCAAGGCTTGCAAAGGAGCTGAATAATACTCGACAAAGGCTGGCTTTGGTCAAATTCGATAAACTGCGGTACCTTGTTGGGAGCATTGAGCATTTCCACTGCGATTTTAACGGTCGTTGAGTCCTTATCTCTCGTTGCCGACGGCATTTTTATTGGTTTAGTAGACATTTATAAAACATTTGACACGAAGACAAATCAACACAACACCACACCTTGCGATTACAAGCAACAATTCCCCCGTGATCGTGACATGACACTGTCAAAAATGTCTATCCTACTGACATTACAAGTGTCATGAATGCAAAAAATTAAGAAACAATATACCATAGATATGGTCGAGAAATTTATAGTATGTTTCAAATAGTTCATAGAATTATTTCTTTAACGAGTCCATTTGTATATTGACTTGCTTAACATTCAAGTTAAAACTATCACAAAGATAATGGACAACGAAGCCCTTCCTCAAGAATACTACAATATTCACTGTGAGGAATATTAACAGTACGCCATTTGAATTTCTTGTCCAAGTTCAAACTTTCTCACACCAATAGTATATAGTCCCATCAACCGTTGGGACGGGGTCCATACAGGCATGAAGACCACGCATGGTCAGAGTATCTTCCTTTTTGTTAGAAGGACCTGTTCTTCAACGCCTTAACCTTCTTACTGCTTACATAATCTGTCTCGAACCTCAAATAAAATTGGCAAAGGTGAAGGAAGATGATTTCTAAAATTTGATCTTTAACATAAAATTAGGATTCACAAAAGAAACGATACGAACACAAAATAAAAGATAACATAAAATAAGTAATTCTTTATTTTTCACCGAGTGAGCTTACTGGAGGCGGCGGTAGTGATTACTTTCAAGTAAGAACTGTAGGTATGCTTGTTTGCCCCTGTGGCGACTTCCACATACAGTCAACCAAGAAACATACAACAGCGCCATCTAACTAAGATAAACAGAACTACGGAGTAACTGTTAATCCTCAATGAATAATTCATAATAGCTGCAGAATAATTTGCTAGGGATTCATTTTTCGAAAATACGTTAAATACAAAAGTTACATGAATTTTCCCTGGCTATCATTTGGTGACCTTGAAATCGACCTTGACCATAACCTTGAAGGATATCACAAGGCTCAAGGTTATGACATGACATGACACCCGTTCAACCACAGCCCTGTACCTTAATAAAAATAACATATCATTAAAACGGTCTGACACTACTTCTACTCTTCTCCAATTCACTATTGTCGTGTAGTCCACCAAAGACATTAAGTACCGTAAACAAGTTTGTCATGGCATGTCATCAATCAAATGTCTTACTCAAAAAATGCATTGAAAGTGTTTACTTTTATTACGAGGTTATGTTTGCTTTAAACAGTTTTGTGAGATAGAATTTTATTTCTTTAAGCAAAATATATAGTCGCTGCATCCTACTAAATTTGCCTGTGAAGGCTGAGGAAGAGAATCAGCGTAGGTCATCATGGGCTTGAAGTAATGCTGGAATCCTTAAAATAATGACTTAACCTTTACAAATGGATAATGACTATTTTTTGAATTAAAAATGACTCCCTCGGTAATTAAATATTTTAAAAAGCGTAGTCCTTCAAAAAAGAAAACGAATGAAGTTACTGTTTACTTGTAAGTATTAAATAAATCTTATTAACAAAGGACTTCTACCGGACAGTTGAGATTTAGATTATTTATGTGTCTAGATGGACAGTCCAAACTGTGAAAGCAGAGGAAAAAATAGCATCCAACGGTTGGCCTCTGAGTAATTTTCCCGCTTTTAGTTTTAAAAGTACAGTCACTGCATACACGAACGTTGCTTTCATATTTTGTGCAAAAGCACAAAATATGAAAGCAACGTTCGTGTATAAAAATAATGACGATTTGTGTGATAAAAGTGTTCTTAAATAAAATTAAAAAGTTATCTAACATCGGTTAGTACCATTGATTCCTAGCTGTTTCAGCAAAATAAGCCATTGAATTATTTCTAAGATAAATAAGTGTTGCTAGTTTATGAACTCAAGTCAAAACTCCTTAACGCTAAAACGTTTAAAATTATAGCGTACTATGTATTGTTTGTAATACTTACTTATGAGTTAGTGATATTTCATAAGAGAAACAATTTAAATGGATATTATTTGAAGGATATTATTTTTATATATTATGGATATTATTTGTTTATATGTTTATATTATGGTTTTTCCAAGATTATATTTTTCTAGATTAAAATTAGATTCATCATCATCATCATCATCATCATCAACAGCCTTTAATAGTCTACTGCTGGACAAAGGCTTCTCCTTAGAATTAAGGTTTTTGTCCCTACTATACCATATTATATGGTATAGGGTTTGTGTCAAGTTTTCCTTCAAGTTTTGCTCCCTTAGTCGGGTCTTAGGACACCCACGGGATCAGTAGGGGTGGTGACACTCGGTATTCTTGTCTTTATCTATCCGCGAATGAGTAAGGTACTTGTTTTAATGATCCCATAATTGGGCATAACAAGCTTATCCTCATTTATTAAGTTTAAGTTATCTATGATTACTCCTAGAAATTTGTAAAAGGATATTATTTGTTATAGAATGCCTACTAATAATAAAGTTATAGGTAAATGTTTAACCGATATCAGAAATCACGGACACTATATTCAATGTGGGACATCGGAATCCAAGAAATTATGTTCAGAACAATTTGATGAAGAGAGCTTGTACATGAACTGTGGTCTACGCTGTATAAGTAGACCAGAATCTTCTGAAATGGTACTTAGAAGTTGTTATTTTAAAGTTTTCGTATAAATTAGTCTAATTGTGTCATATGTTTTTTTCCATTCCAGCTTCGATATTCTCCGTGCAAAGTAATATTTGAAAACGAGGCAATACAAACTCCTAGTAAACTTTCCATTCCTGCACTTGTCAGTATCCTGAAACCAGATTGGTCCTATGTGGTCACCGACAAAAAGGTAAGTACTGTCTCAACCCTCGGAATCCTGTATACGGGTAGGACTACACGTAACTCGTATTATTGTTATTGTATTGCTCCTGTAAAGGTTTTTTAAAATTGGAATTGGAGGAAAACGATGTAGATAAGTCACCTAATCGTGATTTACCGCCCTTTGTCGGGCCGGTCGAGCCGGCCCATTTGTGCCGAGGCATGGCATGTCCTCATGTCATAGATACCTTATAATACATTCCCCCCTATTATGTCCTTAATTTATACCATTGTTCTGACACAGCATTACTATCTACAGCACTTTAAGTACTCTTTTCGTATAAATAAAATATACTTATAAAATATTAAAAAAATGAATTCCAGATCCTATTTCCTCCGTTCAAGGTGAAGTTTAAGAAAAAGTCCGCATTCACTCAATGTGTTAACAAAAAATGTTTGAAAACTAAACCTCTAGCTCCTTGTATACGCTTTAAAAGTTGCGGCCTCACTAATATGCCGTCAAAAATAATAACCAGGTCATCAAGTGTGGTAAGAAATTGAAATGTTTAGAAGGTTAAGTATGCGCATCTATTAGCGATGTGTCAGATATCTGATAAAAAATGTGTATCCGTAACCGCGTGTATTATTTTTTGGCTAATTCCGAAAGGGTATTTTACGTTAATTACACATCGTCATCATCAATAGCCTTTCATAGTATGCTGCTGGGCTTAGGCCTCTCATTAGAAAGGAAGATTTGGCATACTATACCACGCTGGCAAGACGGGTTGATACTTATAGGGTGTGTTTCAAATTTTCTTTTTTCTTCGCAGCCTTTGTCCTGCGTAGTTAGCTCCCTTAGTCGACTTTTATGACACCCATGGGATGAATAGATTGCGTTAATATATTTTATTGTTTTTACGTAATTTTAAACATGGATTGCTAAAATTTACTATTTAAATATTTATTAACAGTTGTAAGATGCCCGTCTAATCTACGTGTATTTTAAAATTATTATTTTAGAAGTCAGGCTCAGTAGAAGTCGAAACATTTTCAAAGTTATGCAAAATTATCTGAGAAAAACATACTTTTGTATTCGCAGAATTAGATTCAAATAAACCGTTGTATCCATATCCAATCCAAGGATTTAACGGCACATTACTGAACTTTAGAGAGCCTCTATCCTGGATTTTTGCATTCCAGACAATTCGTCGTCCAAGTAAGGTAAAATTTGAGGAGAAGCTACAATTATCTAGATTCTCACCACGTAATACGAGTAGACACAGGAATGACTATCAAACTTCTGTTAAAATGAACAAAATGGAAAAATCTGAAATTGTTGGCAACCTTGAGTTATCCAATGTGATTCTAAGTAAGGAAGCTTCGAAATCAATTGCCCGTATAACTGACAAAGATTGTGAACTAGAAAAATTGAACGTAATCATTGAGAAGAAAGTATCGAAAGTTAAATCCTCGGACGGTATATTGCAGCAAACATGTGACGTACCATCTTCGAAGGATGACAATGGGTCTTGTTTGATTACCTCGGATTCGTGGCACCAGGCTAGTAGTATTTTATGTATAACCCTAACATAATATGTACATTTCTACAAATATCAACTGCAAGTGTCGGGGTTCTTTCTTTTAGGAATCGCATTCGTTTTGTAATACGATATGTATAAATACTTATTGTGATGGCATGTTTGAAGTCGTACGAAACACCAGCTGCTCTGAACCTCAACGCTATTGTGGATGTGATTGTAGTTATGACCATATAAAAGACCGAAAGGATTGTAAAAATACTACATGTGAATGTAAAACTCAAACATTTGAATGTGATGGTGCCTGTCAAATTGAAGTTGAAGAAACTTCGACCCCGCCTAAAAATTTCATATGTAAAATTGTAAGTAAATTATAGTAATAAGCTACGTAAATCACTTTTTTTTTAATAGCCGTGTTTGAATGTTCATTTATATCCGAATGCGTAATAAAAAAGAATTTCATGGTTTAATTATGCTAAACATTTTGTATATTGCCTTCATGGTGTATTTTCTAAAGAAATCAAAAAAGAAGGAAGGCAATCTGACATAATGAAGGGAGGAGGAGAAGAGGACTCTCTCCTCTTTTCCAGTAACAGCTAAAATGCCTATCTTAAAACGTGTCTGCATCGGCTACGTTTGTTTTTAATATGGGCGATATTGAATATCAATATGTGAAGCCTATGTTTTATGTATTACATAGAGCAGATTCTATAAATTTTATTCACGTTTCATTGCTGCGATTTTTGCGATATTTTTGGAATAGGAATTGAATAAAAGGATACCCGCGATTAATGATGGCAGTGACTGCTGTATGCATATCATCGACGTACCTGATTTGATCACTGTAGTCGTCCACGACACGTCATCATCGAGTAGATCCGCTGGATATGTTGCCGTAAGTAAAAACCACATGTATTATTTAAAAAAACAGCGAATCTTACAGTAGTGGCATAATATTATTTGATGTGTAATATCTGATATCTCACCAAGAATTTGATGGCCAACTCTAGCATCCCTCCCACACGCCTATCACTGTAACTCCTATACACCAGGATCAACACCAGTGAACGACGAAAACACCGAATTATGACACTCGGGAAGTCCAAGGTAAAAAAATAGCTGTCTTGGCCCCGCAACGAATTGACTCAGAAGAAAATTGGAACAGTTCGAAATACAGTAAATCCACTTCCCTCCTTAGCACAGCAAAGCAAAATGAAGTAAAATACACCCTTTTAAACAGGGAAGCTCCACGGCCACAGAATATTATGGGTCCTAAGTTATATTAAGCTATATTTGATTTTTATAATAAGTATGGCAGAATCGCCTAAACGCACGTATATTCACCATAGTTGACACACGATCCCCATAGTATACCGCCTCAGATATCACCTGCAAGCTATTCAGCATTATATTACGTTCATTATAGCAAAGCCCACATTCCCAGAGGATATGATGAGCAGTAATCACTGTAAGAGTTAGGTGTTGAGCATTGACACAATGGTGACTCGACTAATTTAAATGAGAAGTATTTGCTCTTAAAGTTACCATAACCTGTAAGAAATTGAGCTACACAGTTATAGGCCGGCGCGGTTATAGGTCAAATCAAAATGTGGCACTCTTATTGGTCAAATCAAATAGGGCGCCTTTCCTCGGCTTCCTCTTACACAATTCCGTCCCATTTTACGTTATTACTTTCACAGCTCGGGCATCATCGCCGCTAATGTTATAGAATGTTACAGATAGCGGTCGCCATATTTTGGATCGTATAGTTATCCCCGTAAATAAGATAGCGCGATTACAGCTTAAGAAAACTCGTGATTATAATAGACAAAAGACTCATAATTGAAGCTATGGATATTGAATATCAATTGTTACAATTTTAGAGTTCATCTTTCTTTACTGATTATTCAATCCTTGATCGATCGCGAAGGCTTAAAATGAGGAGGATGTTATTAAAACAACAGGAATTAACTCTAGTCAAAGTGGAAGAAATTAAAAAGAATAAGTCACTTAAGAAGTATGTAAGTAGAAAAAAAATGACACCCATAACTTGTCTAATATTGTTTTCTTTCTCCTCGTTGTATCTTAAAAGGTCTGCAGTAACTGAACCCGAATTATCTTGTCCGCATTCGAACTGTCTAGTTGACTTTTTATGAAGTATGGACATACATTCTTCCAATGTAAAAATCGTGTTCTTATTTTCTTTTATGGTGGGAATCCCCCTAGAGGAATCTCCTAGAGATTGTAATTCGTAGGGGATTCCCCACGGTAATGATTTACCGTGGTTAATGGTAGAGTTGTATGTCGGTAGCTCTGCCAGGATCTCAAGATATCGGACAGCCCAACTCATCACGCCCAGGCCAAATTCCATTATATAAGGCAGAATGAAATTAAAATCGTATTGACTAAACGGTTGTGGTATGTTTTCATTAATATGCTAATAATTGAGATTTTCATAGGTTTCCGATGTAACCGAAGTCTTTACGGCTGAATTGCGTAAACTTCGCAATAGGATGGCTAATTTAAATTGGTTGTCTTAGCGGTTTGAACATCATCACTATACCTATCTCCGATTTACTCAGGTTTGTCTTTTAAATCTATTGTATGTTTTTTTCTATGTATCATATAATCATGGCAAGAATAATCTTCCTTCAGTAAAATTTGAGTGTACTGCAAGAGCAACAATATTTGGACTTCATTTCATTTATGTCCTTTTATATATTTTTTGATAACTCATTTATAGCCAGTATAAAATAGTATTGGTATACTAACAAAATACTTAGATTCAGCTACGGAAAGGCAGGTTTTATGCAAGTAAGACCGATGCCATATGCTTCGGTTACATTTATTTAAAGTAATGTCCGCTGCTAAAACTAGGTTGGAATTGGATTTTATTAAATACTATATTTTGAATATTTAAAAGCTAACTCATGCTTTTTAAACCCTATGGTTAACAAAGAGAACATTTGAATGAACAAACAAGTCATCAACAGCCTTTAATAGTCCACTGCTGGACATAAGCCTCTCCTTTTGAGGAGGTTTTGGCCTACTATACCACGCTGGCCAGACGGGTTGGTATAGGGTTTGTGTCAAGTTTTCCTTCTCTCTGCAGTGCTGTTGTCCTGCGTAGTTTTTTCCCTTAGTCGGCTCTTACGACACCCACGGGATGAATAGGGGTGGTGACACTCTGTATTCTTAATCCGTCACCACACGGACAATATCAAAATCACGATAAACAAACAAGTATAATTATGTTAATAGCAGTATGTACCTACATGTTTTAAAGTATGTATGATTGTATATTTATACTTATTATTATGGGTTTGCCCGCCATAGAGATATTTTTTATATTTTTCGCAGATGACCATCGACCAAGTATAAATCAAATGCAAGATGGTGGGACGCGGAAAAAATTAAACACTAAACACTCAAAACACATATTAAAAGTTGGAGAAATAATGTTTAAGTGAAATATATACATTTTAATGATTGTTTATTAAACATCGTCATGGCCGTTGCTTTATTTCCTTTTATGATAATGTTACATTAAGGACAAATAAAACGCAGAGTATATTTTATAAAGCTTTGTTTAAGCTTACAAAACTCTCTGTATATACATATCTTTACATAGGTAGTATCTTCGATCAACAATAGCAGTTGCTATTGTTGATCGAAAGGTAGTATAAAATAAAGTCGCTGTTTTGTGTTCTACGCTTAGATTTTTCAAACTAAGAAATGGATTTTAATACGGTTTTCGCCAAACAGAGAGTCAAGAGGAAGGCTTATATGTATCATACATGCATATTATAGTGGAGAAAATCCGAGAATTTCAAAGATATGTCGTAAAAAACATGCTTTTGGGCGCTTATATTGCAAATGCTGGCTAAACCTTACGAGATGGAATATTCAAAATAATGTAGGTACTACAGAATTATATATCTTAAACAGATCTACAAAAAAGTCTGCGATGGTATATATGTCTATCTCCTAAGGATAACACACAGTAATCATTTTTATTTTTTAAATATTACAAAAAAATTATAGGTTATTTACGAAGCTATTTAAAACAATACATTATTATTCCTTATCCAATTAAATACGTTAGATACGTTGTGTATGTAATGTAGATTAAAATTGCGCTTTAATGCATATCATTAAAATTAATATTTTATAGGATAAGAAATTAGAGGTTTATATTTGTTATATTTGTTAATTAGAGGTTTAAAGAGTGTTTTGATAAGTACATACAAACGACCGAAAACACTCTGAAATCAGAGCCTAAGAGGTTCTGGACTTATATAAAACATATGCGCGGTGGTTCTAATTATCCTAAAATGTTAACTAATAATAACGAAATCTATTCTAACGGACAAGATATTTGTGAAGCTTTCAACAATTTCTTCAATAGTGTATTTGGAGTACAGTCTTCTCCAGATGATTTGGAGAACGGTCTAATACTGCCGAGAACTGTCCTGATATCATATGTAAATTGAGAGTAGATCCCGTTATTGTGGAGAAAGCATTGAGAACTCTAAATACTGACAAGGGACCTGGATGTGATGGCATCCCCCCAATATTCTGGAAAAGCTGTGCCAAAAACTTGGCGGACCCTATTTCAATTATCTATAATCGCTCGTTGGAAGCAGGAGTCTTCCCAGATATATGGAAAAAGCACATGTTGTTCCTATACATAAGAAGGGGTCTCGGGTTAAGATAGAAAATTACAGAGGTATTTCAATACTTAATACTGTAGGTAAAGTGTTCGAAAAACTCGTATATAATGCTATATATCCCTATATACTCGCTGGGATGCCGAACTCACAACACGGATTTTTAAAAAGACGTTCTACAGTCTCAAACCTAGCCTGTTTTTCGAATTATCTCTTTAAGAATGTGGATAATGGGGGGCAGGTAGACTTAGTATACACGGATTTCGAAAAGGCATTTGACCGGGTGGATCACATCATTTTGCTTAACAAGTTATTCAGACTCGGTATACGTGGTGATCTGTTGAGGTGGGTTCAATCTTACCTAGCCAAAAGGTCTCAAGCAGTAGTGATGGGAGGGTACCGTTCCAACTTTTGTGAAATCCCCAGCGGTGTGCCACAGGGTTCGCATTTAGGACCGCTGTTATATAACGCATATTTATATGACATCTCTGATGCCATCAACAATTCTGAATATTTAATGTATGCTGATGATAAAAAAAAATTTTTAAACATTAAGGGTCTTAATGATTGTGTGGCACTCCAATCTGACCTAAACCATCTATACAATTATTACAACAAGAATAAAATTTCCGTGAACATTAATAAATGTCAATGTATCACTTACAGTCGTAAAAAGCAACCCATAAACTATTTATACAACTTTAATGGCGCTCAAATAAAAAGGGTTTCTGCTGTACGTGATCTCGAAGTTACGTTCGACAGTACACTATCGTTCTCTGAGCACATTGACACGGTTTGCTCTAAAGCATACAAAAACCTTGGGTTTGTCCTACGATCTTGTAAAACTTTTAAAACAACTGATTCCCTAAAGTTTGTTTATTCTGCTTATGTACGTACTACACTGGAGTATGGTTGTCCTATTTGGTCCCCTTTCTATACAATTTATTTAAATCAATTAGAACGTATACAAAAAAAACTTATAGATCACCTTAACTATCGTTTGCGTAAGCCAGCCATGACCTACCGTCAAAGTTGTAAGGCCCACGGCTTGTTGACTCTTGAGGACAGACGTATGGTCCAGGACATGTGTTTGTTGTATGATACTATAAATGGCCACATTGATAGTGCCGAATTGGTCTCGAAAATAATATTTAACACTCCGTTACGTCGCACCCGACATACACCCATGCTTCATGCACCCCGACACGCAACTAATTATGCAAGAAACAGTGTATTTACGCGTATTTCGCGTACTTATAATAATTTTTTCAACGAGATTGATCTCTTCTCGTGTTCAAAACGACTATTCAAATCCAAAATTTCTAACGTTTTGAGTGGACAGTGTAAATAATGTACAATAATTTTATGTGGTATCACATTTTGGACTTATGTACTAATTGAATATTATGCTATGTCAACTTTTCATGTTTTCCTTCGCATGCTGGATATATAGTTTTTTTAGTTAACCAGGAAAAACTGTTATTAGCCAAACTATCTGTGTATGTTATTAAGTTATAAAATAATTGTATCGCTGTTGTTTTTCAATAAATAAATAAAAAAAAAAAAAAAAAAAATTGCGGGGGCCCAACGGCCATCGAACCGTGTGTCCGTACCGGGTGGCAGCGGCCGGCAGGATCGGAGCCGGTCTATAAATATTGCATTTAAATATGTCCTGTAGTATAGTCCTATCATAATAATAGTATAATTAATTACTCCACATTAGTAGTATCTACATTGCACCGCGCGCACCATGCGAAGCCGGGGCGGATCGCTAAGTTATAGATAAATTACAATAGTTGTCCTGAGTGGGGATCGAAGTCACGGCCTGTGGCTTAGCAGTCAGTAGGTATCAATGACAACTAGAATAGACGAACAAGCCAGCATCACCAACCGGAAGCATCATCATTATCATCAGCCTATCGTAGTCCACTACTGGACCTAGGCCAAAACCGATCTACGTGGCGTGCAATGTATAGATATATTTGTTGTTGTGTTTAATAGTTTATTAACATAAATTTCTATGAAAGTAGGTTGTTCCAGATTATTGGCATTATAAACTATTCTGTACATCATTATTGTACGTTGATTCTACATTTTATCACGTTGTAATAAAACGTATTATCGCATGACTACCAAATTCCACATTAATTAGTGGGAATGAGATATTAAGGGCCATGCATTGAGATCATTTAAGTAATTGTGGACGGTCATTTAGTAGCAGGTTTATATGTGAGCAAATGACACCTATTGTTACATATTTTGTGACAATTTTTGAAGGTTTGTAAAAATGAAAAGGCGTATATTTGGTAAGTTTTATTTTTCATATTTATTGCGGAAGTTATAAAGGGTATTTCACAAATTACGAGTAGATACTAATTTGTATGATTGAGTAGTATGTATGTACATTGTACGCAATAGCGTCTGCTCGTCTGCCCCTCTGACATAAAAACCAAAAAAAAAAAACACAAATTCAGTTTAATTTTTTTGTTTATTTTTCATCCTCACTTTTAATATTAGAAAAAAATTAAAATGAATACTGAAATAATCATTTAAATGATTTTACATTCCCTTTACGAAGAAGAGTAGCAGAGGTAAAAAAATGGGCCGTCAAGATCCACATTATCTTTGACCTTTTATAAACAGCTCTAATCCATTGTAGGAATTCGTTCCTCACATTTTTGAATACTCATTTACCTCTAGCGCCCTAATATTTATTTAAATAATTGAATTTAATTGAATTAAATTAACTTAACAACTTTTACTGAACAAAATAACAAAGATATAGGAACCCGACACGAACCGAGTTTAATGATCGAATGAAGGTTTCCTCACGTCCAAGACCTGGGCATATCAGGTATTTTATTGGCTGACTGGCTAAGCAGTGTGACCACACTGCTGCTAAACACTTCGATGTTTTGCACAGGCAAGTTTTAGGTACATCTGGAAGCTGGCAGCTTTCTTTACACGCTTTATATCATCATTACCAGCATGTCGCCGTTCACTCCTAAATGGAGGCCTTCCAAGGAGCAAGCTCTGAGCCGAGAGCCCCCAACTATTAGAGCCTTGGGAAGTCCTTGCCCAGCTGCTGTTAGCCGTTTTCCTCAAGTTATCGGTTCATCGTGTCGCAGGACGTATAACATTACGTTTGCCTAATCGCGGTCCCCACTCTCAACTACAACTATTTAATATTACGTTCGCAGGCTTTTACCAGCTTTTATACATCGTTCTCTCATTCCACCTTTATCTCTGCGATGAGGAGGGCATCTGTGATCGCAGGCCTTTGGGAACGACTACAGACCCGTTGCCGCCTGACAACCGCTTTCTGTTAGAAATCAAGGACGCTCATGACGACAAGTACATTCCAAAGCGACAGTACGAAGGTAATTTATATTTTTAATGTGAATAACTGCATTCGATTCGTCTTTAACCTTCGCAAATACAAGTATGAACATGTTTCCTCCTTTCGTCGCGAATTAAACTGGGTCACTATTTGTCAGCGCTGTCAGGTGCGCGCCTTCATCACCCTCTATTCCATTTTGAACTCACCTATTTCGCCTTCCTATCTGACGCCTTCATTCCAATTTCTGTGTTCCAACCAAGATAGAACTTTCCGTTCATCAAACAATCCTTTTCTGCTATATCCACTCATACTTCCGCTTGTGTCCACTCCTCGTTCCTAATCCAATCCGTACTCCTCTGAAACGGTCTTTTTCAAGAAATCAGGATAGCACCTAGCCTACATGTCGGTTTATGTATGTATGTATATTTATCTTATTGTTTCTGTCTAACTTCTCAATAATTATCTTGTACTTTACACATCAATGTCTAGTGCACCTAGTCACACATTTCAGCACCACCCTAAGGTAGACTGGGAGAATCAGCATTAATCAAATAATTGATAATGAAGATTTGAATAGGAGACAAGCAATTTTCGAGACACTTTTTGCCCCGCACAACCAATTTGTGGAACGGGTTATCGTCTGCGGTATTTCCGGACCGATACAACCTTCAAACTTTCAAGAAAAGAGCGTACTCCTTCCTTAAAGGCCGGCAACGCGTTTGTGACTCCTGAGTTACAGACGTTCATGGGCGGCGATAGACACTTTCCATCAGGCGACCCGTCTGCTCGTCTGCCCCCTCTAACATAAAAAAAAAGTGGAATTGAAGCCGAATCAGTTGTCACTAAACTGTCTGCTGAACTAACTAGATATTAATTAAACAGCCACGATATATATTATAGCCTTTATTCTCTTTCCCAGTTCGCCTTTTTTCTCGAGACAAAAAGACTCCTTTTATTGCCTTCACGATTTCTTTACGAGAAGATTTTATAAAGAATAAATATAACCCTCGGAAGCCGATTATGTTAAAAGCTGGGTTCTTGGAGACACACAGTAGCTTCAATAACGCTAAATACAGTCATACGTGCAATAATACCATCATACAGTCGGATATCACACCGAAGACAGAAACTAAGGTATTTAATGTCTAATTTGTTTCCGTTGTCTTTAATTAGAATTGCTTCTATCCAATATAGGTATAATTCATTTATTATTCTGAACTATTATTGCATCTACGAGTGCTGCACGCCACCAGTTACTGAAATTAGAACATATTTTCATTTTCCGGGTGATCATTACATAGTGTAACACGTAAAAGAGGTTACGACGGTTTAGCATAAAGAAGCATCTATTGAATTAATAATCTATTGATAATAATCAATTACCTTAGGACTAGATAATTGGGAAAATTATTTTATAAGGAACACTCAATTTTGGCTCAAAGTTGTGATTGATAAGTTCCTCCTATGTCTTCGCTTTGCGATTCCTGTTACCACTGTTGACTTACTTCATCCTTTTTGGCAGGTGCTGTGGACAGCTCCAGAAAAAAATAACAAATGCGTTACCATTTTCGCTTTGGTGGCAGTCCAACCAACTGTGTGGTACAGTTTTGAGGGACCCCTATCTAAGCAGGTGTGTGAAGATAGGCGGAAGGCAGATGACATGCAGCCCACGGAGAACGACAACTGTCAAGTTTGTGAAGATGCCAGGTATCAGGTAAACAGACTGTATCTGAGGACTGATGTTATTAGATGTTAGAAATTATAGTAGCGCGTATATATTTAATTTATAATTAGGAATTTTTATTGCGCGATGTAGGTTCAATTTTTTAAGTGCAAGGCTTGCCTTCGCTAAATGACTCTGAAGTGTTTTTTATGTTTTGATGGATGCCCTAGATTTGGTTGTGATTTGTTGAACCAAGGTATATATAGTGATGTAGATATATCATAAAGATCTGATGATGAATTTCGGCGACACACAACTGAACTCTTAAATAAATGACAGCAAATCAACCGCGGTTGCTGCTAGGTTTTTAGTGCTCTTTGTTAGTATTTTTTGAAGTCCGTTCATCTTATTTTTAAAAAGGATTTATAAAAATGACATTTATCCCAACAGTTGACGATAGAAGGTATGTGGTCTCCCAACACACATCAGTTCACGTACCCAGTGACCCAAGAGCTGGCCAGATTCAGCGATATTGTCGGTGCATCACATAACAAGGACTTCGCTCTTTACACGTATAACTCGGAAGCTGGTGATGGTCTGAAGATGTTGGCTGAACAAGGAAACACTACAAAAATGGAATTAGAGATTCTAGATATGGTAAGTTATATTGGGAGCCGAGAAATGAAAGATCCTTCTTATATTTTCATGATATCGACACATATCATGAAAAGGTAGGCAGGTTCTTCCATACAAATAGTTTATAGACAAGTCCACTAAGTAAAATGATGACTCAATGAAACATACAAAAGTTTAGACAAGCAGGAGTGAATATTCTTTATTTTTTAATTTTTCTGATGTGTCTTTAATCTTCTATATACGAGAATCCTTCTGTATAGTAGACCCATTATTATATAAAATACTTTATAATTTCAACAATTTGTCAGTGACATCATCTTAAAAAACTTTTTAACTTGACGTACCCACAAATATATTTGACAAATAGACATTTTCTTGAAGAAAAAATAAAGGAGGTCTGAAAATGGTTCATGTTTCAAGGGCTTTTGTCTGTAATATTACCCGCGCGTACTTATAATATATATTCTATTGTGAGTAAGATTTACTTAAGGTGACCAATTACTTTAGTTTCATTTAGATGATTGTTTAAGGTTAACGATGATATCCAGATATCACTTGTCCGCACTCTGATAAAAGCCACCGCCCCGCCCCGCCCAAATATGTCCACGGTTACTAACTTCAGAGTGACTCGTCGCCATCACCTAGTTTCATTAGTGATGGCCCTCTTGCCTTCCCCTGATTGGTTCCTTGGAGTGTCAAATATGGAATTGTGTGATGCAACGACAAATATGTGGGCGGAAAATATCACTTTTAACCTGTATCCTCTTGACGCTGGAACTGACAGCGGGTTGACTTTTGAGGTTCGTATTTTTAATTTTCACAGTTTACGACGGATGGACGGAGGAACGGATGTAACGTTTCTTATTTGTCGCCATAGATTTCTTATACCTATTTATTTAGTATTAAAAGTTACGTAAAAATGAAGAAATAACCGTTAAATTGTGACTACTTATTTCAAATACCCGTATTTGTGCCTCTATTTGTTAAGGCGCGCCGTTAAATTATGGTAGTCATATTACTTTATGAATGGGATACTCCCTTTAGAAAATAAAAAGACTACCATAAACGTCCAGTATCATAAAACAATTCTGTCACGATAAGTATTTTCATCCTCAACATGCTCACAACTAAGTGCAATGTGGGTTACAATAATCAGTGTATCTGCCGATGCTATGTTTCCATGCTATCCCTGGAAGGTGAGGAGAGGATTTGCTTAGATTACACTTCCCATATCATTTTTTTATATAGACTAGTTTATAAAGCAAGGGCAGAGAGGTAGTGCTCGTAAGGGGTTCTATATAGAAAAATACTCCTGAGCGCTCCTCTGGGTCATAAACTATAATACATTAACTTATAAAAAATGATTCGATAGTCCATTTACCGTTCTACAATTTGTTTTAGTCGCCCAACGATGAAACTTCACCACCGCAGACCATTACATCAGCGGATATAGCACCTAACCGAGCCCCCAAGGAAGATACAAGGCCTTACGCAAGGTTGCTGTTTCATTTAGTTCGTACATACAGCAACCTTGATTGTTCGGAAGAACATCCAGCTACTGAGGAAACTGGTACGTCTAGACCGTATTTGGCAATCTATGTAAAATCGTAATTTTCTGCTTCATAAAATGATAAAAATCAAAATTGATTCCAATTTAAACCATTGGTACAGGGACGAATTTGATGTCTAAGGTATGATAGTAAATTGTACCGCTCGGAAAGAGTTTCCAAGTCGGACCTCCTTGTATTCACTGCATTCCTAATTTATAAAGCGTATCTGAGCAATTGTCTCAAGCTATCCCTATGGTGACGGATTAAGAATACAGAGTGTTCCCTGTTCATCCCGTGGGTGTCGTAAGAGTCGACTAAGAGAGCAAACTACGCAGGACAACACCACTCCAAAGAGAAGGTCTCGTCTGGTCAGCGTAGTATAGTAGGCCAAAACCTCATTTCTAAGGAGAGGCCTGTTTCCAACAGTAGACTTTTTAAGGCTGTTGATGTGTGTGTGTGATGTGTACTGAGCAATTTGCGCACTGAGCAAGCGTGGGTAATTTTCGTTGAAAGTAGAACCGAACGCTAACAGAAGGATTACCGTACATCAAATCCATTGTAAAATCACCATTCGACAAACAGACCAATGTTGCAAATAAAAGTTTGAAAATAAAATACAATAAGTAAGTGATGTTGTACAACAAATATTGCCTACAGGTGGTGGTACAAGTGATGACAACGGAGGTGAACCAGGAGATGGGGAAGATGGTTCTGAAGAAAAAAATAAATTTGAGTATCGTCCTTCACCTGTTCCAACTACAACAACCAGGTTCTAATAACTACATAATTATATTTATATGTTTTTTTCCTTAATGATATTTTAACGCGCCTCACGCGGGTTCGATCTCAGCCTCAGGATAAATAATTGTCCTAGTAACACGATTATTTGTTCTATCTGGGTGTAATTTCTAAAATCTACAAGTATAGTAATCAGCAGTCTGGTTACCATAGTACAGTCTCTGCCTAGTTTGGGATCAGAAGGCCGTGTGTGAAATGCCTGAACTTATTTTTATTTTTTACCCTGCATTTTTGTTCCTATAGTTGCCTTAAATCTTCTCGTCGTACATACTTTGGTTCTACAAAAAGGTTATTTTTCCAGTGAACAACCTCCATCTGTAGATCCAGACACAGAAGAATCAAAGTGTCCCATGACGACGTGGAGTGACTGGGCTGTATGTGACGGAGAATGTATAAATAACAAAGTTAATGGATACCAGGCGCGGTATAGACAACACGTTGGGGTAAGTAATGGAATGGGGGGTGTTGAAATTGTACTGAGACCGCTCGTCGAACCACGATGGCTTGTTAGTCAACCCACTTGAGGCGCCACGTGCTAGCTTTGCCACCGTGGAGGTGCTCCAGCCAGCTCATAGTCGAGTGGGCAGGGCGGCAGCACGGGATCCTTTCCACTTTCAGCCGGTTCGGGTGGACGGGACGGGTTTTCCTCTCTACCCGCCACAGAGGCCAGGACATCTGCGTATGTCGGACCTCGACTAAATTAAAGATTTTAAAAGAAGATGGCTATTGCGTGATGGAAGACGCTAGTATGGGTCCGGAGGTCTTAATAAGCACTGTTCTTGGATCCCTCCTATTTTATGCGCAAAGTGGCACACCGTGTGGTTTAAAAAAGGGTCCAGATGGATCTAAGTGCCATTTATCCATTACTGAAGTACTACGAAGTTGTTTGAGCAGCAATCATCCCTTGGGTGTATTTTTTCACCTTTCCTTTTAATCTTGATACGGTATTTGATTTATCTTGGTTTCAAATGTTTTCTGCTTCATTTATTCATTCGTTTAAGTCATCATCTTCAACATCAAAGATTGATATTTCTACTTTTGAACATAGACCAATTATTATTAAGTCTCTGTACCCTCAAAACCTCGTCAATTTTTACATAAGAAAAACTTCGGCTGATTAATTTTATAAAGATGGCACAGCAATTATTTTTTTTAAATGTTAACTTCTACTTTGGCACAAAATACGATTCGCTTTAAAGATTGTTTTTGTCTATATTTCGCGATAGTTTTCTGCCTCATCTCACATCAATGCAACCACGATACAAATCAGCCACAGCGAAGCGTGGCAGGCTAGTTCTTAATAGTATTTATAAGGGAATAGAATTAGGTAGTACTTAGTTGCATGCCAACAACAGGTCGAAAATTATATGTATCATCTGACATCTCTGACATCTCATTGGTCAAATCAAGTAGGATTTGCTTCCTCGCCTTCCGTCGAACTGGTGGCTATTGATAGGGATGTGTGTCTTTCGAACCTCATAGTTGGTTTTGGTACTAAGTTCTTCTTATACCTTAGGTATTATTTAAGAGAACACAATTGTTACTTACTGTATCACCTTGCCAATCTACTTTCTCAGGATCCAACTCCAGAGTGCATAGAGGAGGCTGCTACCGAAGATTTTCAACCTTGCTCAGAAGATTGCGAAGAGGAAGAACCAGCACCAGATGAAAATGAAGAACAAGAGTAAGAATAAATATAGATCCACGGAAGAATGAACATAAGGAAATACAATGAAACTTCAGCTCTTCTAACTATGCGGAGATCCGCAATATTTAACTTATGGCTATTAGGTACTAGCTGTATCACGACCCTTGAAGCGTGTTACAAGACCAATAACGTCATTATTTTTGAGTGTATTGGAATAAAGTAATAAATATTTATTTTGCATACCTATATGTTATTGGCCACACTTCCTACTTAACAATTCGTATAAGAATTATTTAATTTAGACTAATGTTTCTTCCGTTCGGTTTAGAAAAAAGATTAGGGGTATTAAACAAGCGGGGCCAGTTTCCGAAATTATGGAAGATAGGGAAACTGGTGCTCATCCGAAAAGAGGGGCGCCCGGCGGACTAACCGTCCGCCTACCGGCCCATAGTGTTGCTTGACGAGGTGTTCAAGCTCTTTGAAAGATTGATTGCAAGGCGCCTCGTCAAGCATCTCATGATGGTGGGGCCGGATCTGGCGGACAACCAGTACGGTTTCCGTCAGGGGCGCTCCACCGTGGATGCGATCATGCACGTGAAGGCTCTGGCGGAGGAAGCAGTTTCCCAGGTGGTGTTGGCGGTGTCCTTGGACATCGCCAACATCGGCTACGACTGGGTGCTTCGTGGTGCCTTCTTGGATGGTGTCGCCGTCGTGTGCTACGCGGACGACACACTCGTGACGGCGCGCGGCAAGACGCACCACGAGGCAACCCTGAGGGCCACGGCCGGGGTTGCCCGAATCGTTGAGCGAATCCGGCGGCTGGGTCTCGAGGTGGCTCTGCACAAGTTCGAGGCCCTGTTCTTCCACGGGCTTCGGAAGAAGCCACCTGAGGGATCTAGTCTCACGATAGGAGGCACTCGCATCGGCATCGAGCCCTCGATCAGGTATCTGGGGCTCGTACTCGATGGCCGATGGGACTTCGGATATCATTTCCGAGGTCTTGTCCCCAAGTTGGTTGGCGAAGCGCGTGCGTTGGCGCGGCTGCTGCCCAACATGAAGGGACCCTATAACTCCTGCAGGAGACTCTACTCGGGGGTGCCCAGTATGGGCGGGGGCCCTAAAGGCCAGCAACGTCGCGATACTGCGATGACCGCAGCGAGTGCTGGCCTTCAGGATCATAAGGGGTACCGCACGATCTCCTTTGAGGCGACGAGTCTCCTGGCCGGAACTCCACCGTGAGACCTGGAGGCGAGAGCCCTTGCGGCTCTGTATCAGTGGCGCAAGGAGGCGCGGGAGTTGGGTCGGTGTCCCGAGATTCGAGATATCGATGACCGAAAATCCCAACTCCGCCAGGTCATCATAGGGGAGTGGAGGGAACGACACGGGCAACCGAGCGCCGGGCACGCCGTCATCGCGGCGATAAGACCCGTTATGGAGGATTGGCTCGAGAGGCGTCACGGGACCCTCTCATACCGACTGACGCAGGTGATCACTGGGAAAGGATGTTTCGGGGATCACCTGTGTCTGATCCGCAAGGAGCCAACGCCTGAGTGCCATCACTGCGATGGCCAGACCGTGGACACGGCTCTCCATACGCTGGCAGAGTGCCCGGCGTGGGTTGAGCAGAGGCGAGACCTCGTGGCGGCCATCGGAGTGGGAGCCTGATTGCGGCTATCGTGCGGAGCGAGAGTGCGTGGAACTCTGCCGTCTCCTTCTGCGAGCAAGTTATGCTAGCGAAGGAGACGGCGGAGCGGGACCGGGAGAGGTTTAGAACTCTCCCGGCCCGCCAGGCCCGGGAACGGGCCAGGTACCGCAGGCGACTCAGGCGCCGGAGGACGCAGAACGAGCTCCTCCATAAGCGCAGGCCTGGGGGTGACAGGTGAGGCCGTCTGTCACCCTAGCAGAAGCAGGTCGGGGTGGCGGCGAGCGCGTTGCGAAGCGCGCTCGCTTCCAGGGAGCAGAGGGAACATAGGGTTCCCACATGGGGGGGAGTCGTCTACTCGTCTGTAGATGGCCCGAGGTATGTCGGGGCACCAGGGACTTCCTTTCTAGGGTATACCTGGGGGTGGTATCCGAGGGGATTTCCGCACGGAAAAAAAAGGGTATTAAACAAAAAAAAAACAATTCTCCATCTTAAATATTATTTGTTTGGTAGGTATAGATAAATATATATTTAGGAAATACATCCTATTCAGTGTGTATAGGATGGATTTCACACTGTACTATACACTGAATGGGATCAACCTTGACTTTTGTTGAGTTTAATATAAAAGGAATGATTAATAATAATAATATTATTTATTTGCAGAAAATGTGGTAGTCACAGTAGGTAGTTTCACATCACACATCAACAGCCTTTAATAGTCCACTGCTGGACATGGGCCTCTCTTTAGAAAAGAGGTTTTGGCCTACTATACCAAACGGGTTGGTATAGGGTTTGTTAATGTTCCGCCCGTCCGGGAATCGGAGGTAGGGGCGGCTGTTCTACGGATCCGTTCCAAGAACACCGCCCCTGGGCCAGACGGGGTACCGGCCCGAGTGCTGGCCCTGGCCCTCAACCACATGGCAGACCGCCTCGGGGAGGTGTTCGACGCTAGCTTGGCGTCGGGACGCTTCCCTGAGTGCTGGAAGAGCGGGAAGCTGGTCCTATTGAGGAAGCCGGGACGGCCTGCCGATTCGGTCGGGGCCTATAGGCCCATCGTGCTGCTGGACGAGGCGGGCAAATTGTTTGAGAGGGTTCTTTCTGCCCGCATCGTCCGGCACCTCTGCGAGGTGGGCCCCGATCTGTCGGACGCCCAATTTGGTTTTCGGGCGGGGCGTTCGACGGTCGACGCCGTGTTGCGCCTGAGGGCCGTGACCGAAGAGGCCGTGAGCTGTGGCGGCGTGCTGTTGGCGGTGTCATTGGACATCGCCAACGCATTCAATAGTCTGCCATTCAGCTGCATCAGGGAAGCACTCATCTATCATGGGGTGCCAAAGTACCTGAGGCGGCTGGTGGCAGACTATTTAGAGGAGCGTACCGTCGTGTACGAGGACCGAGAAGGTTATTTGAGGTGTCGGCCCATGTCGTGCGGTGTTCCACAGGGGTCTGTTCTTGGACCCCTCTTGTGGAACATAGGGTACGACTGGGCCCTTCGCGCCGATTTCCCCCCCGGGCTGGGTGTAATCTGTTACGCAGACGATACCCTGGTGACAGCCCGGGGGCAAACTTCCAAGAGGCGGCGCGCCTGGCCACAGGGGGAGTCTCCCTGGTGGTCGGGCGCATTGAGGCGCTGGGCTTACGGGTGGCCCTAGATAAGACGGAGGCCCTGTTATTTCATGGGCCCCGTCGTGGTCCACCCCCTGGCGCCTCCATCGTGGTCAACTCGGTCCTCGTACCGGTTCGGGCCCAGATGAAATATCTGGGCCTGATCCTCGACGGGAGGTGGCTCTTCGACGAGCACTTCCGACAGCTTGCTCCAAAGCTGGTCGGCGCTGCGTCTGCCCTAGGGCGACTTTTGCCCAATATGGGTGGACCCAGCGTCGCGACAAGACGGCTGTACACGGGGGTTGTCCGGTCAATGGCACTGTACGGTGCACCGGTGTGGGCGGCGGCTCTGACCGCCCAGAATAGGGTACGCCTCTGGCGCCCTCAGAGGGTAATGGCGGTCAGAGCCATACGCGGTTACCGCACCGTTTCGACGGAGGTGGCGTGCGCGTTGGCCGGAACTCCCCCGTGGGATTTGGAGGCGGAAGTGCTCGCCGAAGTTTATCGGCGAGTGGCTGACTCCCGGGCGGAGAGCGGATTTCGCCCTCCGCCCGAGGATGTGCGCGAGTGGCGCGAAGCCGCTCGCCGAGCCACGATGGCTCGTTGGTCGTTCCGGCTGGAGACTCCACGCGCTGGCTTCGCCGCCGTGGAGGCTCTCCAGCCGGTCATCGCCGAGTGGGCAGGGCGGCAGCACGGGACCCTTTCCTTCCGGCTGACGCAGGTGCTTTCCGGGCACGGTTGCTTCGGAAAGTACCTGCACACGGTCGCTAGGAGGGAACTGAGTCCCGCCTGCCACCACTGCGACTGCAGTGAGGACTCGGCCCAGCACACGCTGGCGGTCTGCCCCGCATGGGCGGCGCAGCGCCGGGCCCTCACTGCAGTCATCGGAGTGGATCTCTCGCTACCGGCCGTAGTACGCTCCATGGCCGGTAGCGACAGTTGTTTTACCGCGGTCGCAACCTTCTGCGAGGTAGTAATCTCGCGGAAGGAGGCGGCGGAGAGGGCCCGGGAGGACGACCTCCACTCGGACCCGATCCGCCGCCGGCGAACCGGGCGGCGGAGGCCCGCCTATCACAGCCTCATGCCGCCCTGAGTGTGGCCGCGGGTGGACGGGTGGGTTTCCCCTCCACCCGCATTAGTTGGCCAGCCGCGAGGGGGCGGCGTCCGCGTGTGCCGGACGTCGCCTAAAGACAGGAAAATACATTGAGACGGAGCCCGCACCAGGAGCGGGCTGGCGCTAGGAGGGGTCCGGATGTCTTAACAACAGCTGTTCCCGGATCCCTCCTGTTACAGGCGCAGAGTGGCACACCGTGTGGTTTTAGTCGGTCCGAGTCCGACACACCACCCCGCCGCAAACCCCGGAGGGGTGACGGTCCGAGGGGATTTCCACACGTTAAAAAAAAAAAAAAAAAAAAGGGTTTGTGTTTCAAGTTTTCCTTCTCCTTGCAGTGCTGTTATCCTGCGTAGGTAGTTCTATTAGTCGGCTCTTACGACACCCACGGGATGAATAGGGGTAGTGACACTCCGTATTCTTAATCCGTTACCACACGGAATGGTAGGTAGTTTACAATGTTCAAAGCACAAGACGCATTTCGCTATATTTAGATAGCATGCAAATTGTTAAGATGACAGAGATAAAATTATTAAAACAAAACTACTCAAAAGCATTAGATTGATGATTAATTTGCTATTACATTGTATTACAGCCACTCCAATTAAAATACTACACTAATGTATTTCTGAAGTGATATGACTGAGTAGAGTACTTTTAAAAACAATCATTGACGGAGTAAAATCACTCTGCTACTAAGCAATTTTTGTCATAAGGAAGAGTTGCAATATAACACGTAATAAATAAGTGGTGCCATATAAACACAGCTAAACCTGAAAATTTCTAGGTACTGGTAATTTAAAATACGAGTCAGTACTTTTATGTTTGTTGGCAAGAGAGCTCTTTGAACTCAAGGACAATAATCCTTAAGTTCAAAGGGTTTTTATTGCACTTTAAAAATTTAGTTCTTTGTAAATGAACATGCCAGGGACGGTTAACAGCGGCGAGCGCGTTGCGAAGCGCGCTCGCTTCCAGGGAGCACAGGGAACACGGGGTTCCCACACGGGGGGGGTCGTCTACTCGTCTGTACATGACCCGAGGTATGTCGGGGCACCAGGGACTTCCTTTCTAGGGTATACCTGGTTCCCCGGCTATTAGCACCCGAGACGGCGTGCGGTTTTAGTCGGTTCGAGTCCGACATGCCACCCGGTCGGTGGTATCCGAGGGGACTTCCGCACGGAAAAAAAAAAAGGGACGGTCAACAGATTGTGAGATACAAAAATAGGCATGCATGAATCTTTCTATTTCAAGCCGAATATTGCTCGAAGCGATTTTTTTACCCTAAAAATACTCGCGTAATTTCTGATGAGTAATATGTATGGTAGACCATTAAAGCAGTCAAAGCAATCCCTTTAACTTTTTTCAATGCAAATACAAAGTTATTGATCTTTTTGCGAACATTTTCTTGTGATACTTCCACGTCAAATGTTCGTGTACTGAAATACCTAGATTTTGTGCTCTGTGTGTATTTGTTCTATTTCTTGATCATCATAATCAACTGTAATATGAAATTGTTTTGTTTTTGCTATTCTAAAATGGATAACTTTTGTTTTATCTATATTAATGTTTAAATTATTCGTATCAAGCCATTTGATGATATTCTGAAGTGTCTTGTTTACTTCATACATGAATTTAAGTTAATAGAGATTTGTGATTTTGTATTGCTTGAGGGAGATCATTGATGTTAATTAAAATTATTACTTTTATTTTCATCTTTCAAGTTATGTCCAAGAATTAGCTGGAGGAAAGGCATTTTTTTTTCTTTTTCAAATAGTTTTTATCCGATTTATCCAGCAAATATTTTTTGCCAGCCTAAACGGTTTTTAACTAATAGAATTTTTTATCAAATACTTATAGACTTTATTTTAACGTATAAGGGACTGAACATTTAATTGCATGGAACACGACCTGATTGATAGTACCGTTATTAATAAAAATAAGTGACCGGCTCGAAAGGTAGTTTTTTTAAATCCGATATTTAGAATGGCTAGTGGCAACACTGTATACCGATGTCCTTACGTCATCACATGAGACATTCGGTATCAATGCAGTCAATTTACATTTGATTTTATAAAATATAGCACATAAACTGCTATATATAATTATTATTATGCTAACTAAAAGTCCGAAGCCTGCATACAAGAGATTTATCACGTTTTCTTTGAAGGCTGTATTGTTAGTCGAAGCTGCAGGATTAGCTGTCTCCTACGGTCTCTGGCACAAGTTAAATTCCGATAGAGGTGATTAAACTCTTTTTATTTTTATGTATATTATACATACATCTATATTTATAACAAAGCCATTTATACGTAGTTAAACTTTCCTTTCTAAATTAAGACAAGTGATCTAAATGTGTCGCGGAAATCTCCGTTGTAATTTTTATCGATAGCACCTGATATTATCATCTTCGAAACAATATAGGTATCAGGAAGAAAACTGACTATGACTGCAATAATATGTTGAAAAACTTCCTTCCTAAGGAGGGGCCTATGTCCAGCAGTGGACTATTAAAGGCTGCTTATATTGAAATTGACAAACATTTGCTATAAATTTTGTATTCTGTCAAATTATATCATCACGCTTGAACTGTTTTCATGCTTGCTAAGGCATTGAACTCTATCAAGCATGCTATCAAGCAAACATCTACTTATATATTTAGTAGATTTTATTTAATCAAAATTATTTTGATATAGCTGACCACTTTCAACCTCAACTGCAGTAATTTGAGATAATTATCTAGGCTAAACATTTATTCTTTTTAATTCTTTTTCTGCATTGGCCCTCATGCAGCAATCATCAACATAATGGGCCAGTTTCCTAAACAACTATCTTATTTCAAATAATATGTTTCACAATTAAGATGAATTATTTGTATAATGCGGTGCTGAAGCTAACAGAATTTCGTACAAAGACCTTTGTGCTTACTGCCAGTGGTCAAAAATAATTTTACTTAAAGTGCAAGTCCATAAAATTTTGCGGAAAATATGTAAAATATACAGAATATGTGTAATTTAATTTATATTTGTCTTAAGGTAATTACTTATTATTTGGTATTAAATATTATATGAAGTTTATATGAATATACTATACTCAGCCTTACTCAGGTATACACAAAGTCAACACTCAACATCACATTAACCTGTATGGAGATGGCAATGAATTTACTCGCTAGGGACAGATTAAGGATATTAACAAGTCCATGTATGCAATCCTTTCTGTTCCGTGACCCCACTATAGTTTCAATTTATAAAACTCTTTGCGTCATCAATAATACCCAGAAGTAAAAAGAGTGAAGTAATGCCTAGAAACGCCTTAATAATTTTGACAAACTAATAATACAGAAATTGAATGACTTTATTTTGTTGTATGAGCAAACTGAGCAGTTACTTAAAATATGTAAATAAATAATTTGCTGAATGGTCTTAGTGTATTTTTGGTCCACCTATCACTGGTGTTGCTAGTTGCTTGTGTAGGCTATTAAAATGTTATAATAAAATTTTAGTTATATAGATTTATATTGATAAAATAGCTTGTAAGCACTTCTTCGCTCGAGACATGGGTTGAAACCTAGTTCGGGCAAACGAACAACAAATGTATTTTATTTATAAATTAGAGAACCATTTATTATAAATTATTGTTCTCCTAATCTCATATCATCATCATCAACTACCTTCAATAGTCCAATGCTGAACATAAGCCTCTCCTTAGAAAGGAGGTTTTGGCCTACTATACCGTGCTGGCCAGACGGGTTGGTATAGGGTTTGTGTCAAGTTTTCCTTCTCTCTGCAGTGCTGTTGTTCTGCATAGTTTTTTTCCCTTAGTCGGCTCTTACGATACCCACGGGATGAATAGGGGTGGTGACACTCTGTATTCTTAATCCGTCACCACACGGACCTTATCGTATTATTATAGTTTACCTTTCAAGTATTTATTTGCAAAGAGTAGTTATTGATCCAGATTAATATAAACACCTAATATAAAAATAAATTGTTTTTGCAGATTTTCGTCTGTATATGTACAAAAACTACAACTGGGCGTTAGAGGGTTACTACGGAGTTGGTGAAAAGTTAGCAAACAATAAAACTAGGGAATTAGATCAGGCAGTTTGGAGAAACGAAGGCAAAATATAAAAAAAGCGGTGAGATGAGTATTGCAATTAGAGCCACTTTCTGGGTGGCAACATTTGGAACAATCGGTTATGCACTGTTCAAGTTGGTCAAACCTGATGATGAGCTACTTAAGCAGGTCATTCTATTTTTGTTGTTATCTTCAATATTTGTTGATTGTGGTCACTGATCATTTAGTTTGTCTTTTATTGGGACTAATTAATTGTTGCATGTTGTATGTTAATACTAAAAGTCAGTGGCGGATTAGCCACGTAGCAAGAGTAGCAAATGCTACGGGCCCCGCGCATTTGGGGGCCCCCGCTCTTTCTGACCGTAAAAAAGTATCTACTTACTCGTATTTCGATCGGAGTGTAATAATATTTTTTCAAACCAATAAAGCCAAAATTCTTATCACGAAAGAGTTGCATCTAAATGTCAAACTATAATTTGACGGGCCTGTTGGTTTAGTGGTTAGTGAGCCTGCTAAGCTAGAGGTCGTGGGTTTGATTCCCGCCCAGGACAAGTAATTGTGTGATAAGCACGATGATTTGTTCTGTGTCTGGGTGTAATTTATCTATAATATGTATATATTGAGAAATATATAAGTATGTTTATCAGCAATCTGGTTAGAATAGTACAGGCTCTGCCTAGTTAGGTAAACATACAGCCGTGTGTGTGATGTGTTAAGTAAAAAATTTAAACTTTTAGTACATTTCTAAAACTATGTTTTGCACTGCGACCCAACGCTGCGTGTGACACCCAAGCCAAGCAAATTGCCTGCGTGTGCTGGGCCGCGTCCTCACTGCAATCGGAGTGATGACTGGCGGGATTCAATTCCCTCCTATCGAACGATTGCAGAATTAGCCGTACCCAGAAAGAACCTGCTCTGCTCTGGACGCTCTGCCCACTCAATGATTGGCCTCAACTCAACGACCGGTTGGAGTGCCTCTACGGCATCGAGCCATCGTGGCTCGGCGAGAGGCTTTACGCCCCTCGCGCTCCTCTTCGGGTGGGGGCCGAGCACTTCCTTCCCAAATCCCACGAGAGTGTTCCGGCCAGGCGTCGACACGGTGCTATAACCATGGTTCTAACTGCCAATGCCCTCTAAGGGCGCCAGAATAAAATATGTTTTATAAGCTCAGACTTATTTTAACAGTGGCGTGCAATCATTTTTTGTATTAGGCTGAGTAAACATGCTTTTTATATTCAAACCCAGAATAATATTAATATTAAATCTTAACATTTGGTAATAAAAATCAATAATGACACAATAGTAAACATACAACACAAACTGCACAATAGACATTGAAATAATATGTCCATAATCCATAGCACTTACATAATTTTGGTGAATGCGCGCCCTATGCCGGGCGGTCAGAACTGCCGTCCACACTGGGGCACCGTACAGTGCCATTGACTGGACAGCCCCGTGTACAGCTGTCTTGAAACGATGCTGGGTGGGCAAAAGTCACTTCAGAGCAGACGCAGTGCCGACCAGTTTAAGGGTAAGCTCATCGAAGAGCCATCTCCCGTCAGATATCAGGCCCATATCCTTCATCTGGGCCTGAACCGGTACGTTGACCAAGATGACCACGATTGAGGCGCCAGGGGGTGGACTACAACTAGGCCCAAGAAATAAGAGGCCTCCGTCTTATCCAGGACCACCTTTAAGCCAACCACCAGAGACACCCCAGGTCCCCTCCTACCCACAGACAACCAAAGTGTCGTTGGCGTAACAGATTACGCCCAGCCCGGGGGAAGTCTCCTCGAGGGGCCTAGTCGTACCCTATGTTCCACAGGAGGGCCCAAGACCAGAGCCCTGTTCAACACCACATGACATGGGCCAACGTCTCCAAATTGAAACAAAAACTATAGGGCTTGTTTCTTGAAACTTAAAACAAGCCCGAGTAGGGTTTGTTTCAAATTTGAGACTGGTATAACCAACCCGTCTGGCCAGCGTAGCATAGCAAACAAAACTCTCCTTTCTAAGGAGAAGCCCATATCCAGCAATAGACTGTTGAGGATGATGATAAATTCCATAAACTAGATAACCTAAAACAACCCAAGGGGCCCTTGGTAGAATTTGCTACAGGCCCCGCGCTGTCTTAATCCGGCACTGCTAAAAGTATTGTTTAGATTTGTGGATTTCTATCTAATTGTTGTTGTTAAATATATTTTTAAAACAAAAAGTGGAAGACTAACAATGACTATATTGTTATAACGAAAAACCTAACTACCCTAAATACCCTAGATTCTATAGTACTCTTTGTACTTCTAGGGTACCGTTAAGATGGGTGTATAAGTTAAATATATTTAAAATTGTCTAGAAGACAAAACCTCTTTCAACAGTAGTTCATAGTCAATGATCTTACCTTTACCAATTTATTAAAAGAAATGCTATGCAATTTTAAATTGGTATATTGATATCAGTGTCCCTTCTATAAAGCATTCACCTAACAATAAAGTTTGCCATTGAAGCTTTAAAGTCATCAAGTTTGATCCATTTTGATTCATTAGATTTCATTAAACATATCTTGGAAGTGTAATTTGCTTATACATTTTTTTTTGCAGTTGGACTCAGAATCTAAACATACAGATGCTAGAAGAGCTAGTGTACAAACAATAGAAGTGCTTAAACAAGCTGCAGATCAAAATTCTGAACTAAGTAAGACATTAGAAGAGTTGATAAAGAAAGGAAAATGAGTGATAAAAATACAATTTTAGAAAGGTTAAGTAGGCGAGATGCACAACGGTTAGAAAAATTACAGAAAGCACACAAGGCGAGGGAAGAAGTCGATGCATGTGATGAAAACGAGGATTATTTCTCTGGCGCCTTTAAAATAAAATCTGAATACATTGAAGACCTGCTATCACAAGTTCCAACCACAGAAACTAATGTGTTACCTTCGCACTTTGACAACATAAAACGAGAAGTGAACGAATTACAAAAACATGTTGTGACATCATCATTTTTTCTAAAGGAGTTTAATATGCGGAAATATTTAGGTATAGTGCAGAATTTACAAACTACATGTTATGAATTAGAAGATCGTTATGTACCAAGGAAAAAGTTTGGGTTTTCAAAGAAAAAGCTACCAAAATCTCATAATCAGAAGCAAGGGTCCTTAGACGAGAGTGACGGTGCAGGCAAGATTGATAGCAACAAGTGGGATGAAAAGCTTTTCGGTTTTGATTCACAGGAAAATAAAGTGTTACTACTTGAGAATGATGAGCTGTTTCAGAGGGATGTTGCTCTACGTAATCTTAAGAACTGTACCATTGGCCTAAAAGGTATTATGGGTACGTTGCATTTAACTAATTTAGAAAACTGTGTGATATTGTCTGGACCAGTGACATCATCTGTATTTGTTGATAAATGTACCAACTGCAAGATTGTAACAGCTTGTCAACAGTTACGTATGCACACATCCACTAACTGTGACATTTATTTACACGTCACTAGTAAAGGTATTGTCGAGGATTGTTCTGGTGTATACACGGCCCCATACAATTTATATTATCAAGATTTAGAAAAACATTTCAATATGTCCTCTTTAGACCGAAATGCCAATAATTGGGATAAATTGGATGATTTCAATTGGCTGGCCCCAGATGTTCCATCACCGAATTGGTCAGTATTGGATCAGTCACAACGCATCACAAATTGGGATGCTTGGTGGTCAAAGATACCTTCCTAGTGACAGAGCAGGGTAGTCATAAAAAAATTGCCGTGTTATAATAATCTTAATACTCCATAAAATATAACACCTACTAACTTACTGCGATATAAAACCGGATTCCACAGCCAAAAAATTTCTGTATATTATATATGTGACATCGGGTAGAATTCCTTTTTAATAACAAAATTTCCTTTTACTAAAGAGATTACATTTAGTGACGTCGTTGGGTCCAACTAAAAATACCCGTACTCAAAAACAATACTTCAGTGAGGTTGAACACAACACTAAGTTATGTAAGACATTTCTCAACACATTTGTTTTAACGAGACATTATCGAATTCCTTTGTGCTGCTATATCAATCTCGTTATTTGTTAAAATACAGCGGAAAGTACGAAAAAAATAGTGTAATTCACATCATCTGTCACTATCGCCAATGCTAAGGGTTGCGTAAAATAGCTGTCGGCCTACTGAGGGTCCGTTTTAATGAACTCATTGCTCAAGCTTTTTTATGAATTGAAATTGCTGACCGTATGCTTCCAGACTCTCAGGTGCTCATAGTATTGTTTGTGAATACGGGTGTAAGAGTGCAACATCACATTATCGATAGTAATTTTGATTGCTTGTTGATTTTTAGCACCAAATGTTATTTACATTAACAACACACACATAAAAGTAAAATGATCAATAGTATAATTACGATATGTTATTCTAATCTGCCGTTCTATTAAAAAATATTAGATTATTAAATTGTCATCACAAAAAAAAATGTGTCAGCACAATATAGTTTTTGCTTAAAAATTAAACATTATATGTATTAAAAAAATTAACACTCAAAATGCAGTATTTAATAGTTTAGGAATAAGACCTACTAAACTATGTAATTGAATAGTCAAGAAGAAGAACTTCTATCTTAGATCGCTCTAAAATTGCTATGCTTGTGGTTGTGCAATGTTTAAAAACTGGACTCATTATGACCATACTTTGTATTTCTTAACAAAGGAATATTGTTTTTACCACACAAATATTTACATATTGTAGAGTTTAATTTGTGTTGTTGCCGTGACTGATGTAATTTTAATAATAAAACTGCTGTGCTGTTTCGCTATTTAGAACATCTTGTAACATATATTAATTATTATTTAAATTCTCACAGAACTGACCGGTGCCCTTCTTATGTTTTTATACTACTATAGAGCTATTATCATGTTAAATTTTTAGATTTGGTGGTAATACCACTCCATAGATAGCGAGTAGTGATGACCATCGACTAGGCTCGTCTATACCAAAAACAAAAAAATTATATTGTTTTAATTTTGATAGTACTATTTGAAACACTTTTCTTTGAACAATCTTTGAAAAAAATTGTCTACGGATTCTTGGTATGCCTAGAATAGAGACAACCGGTCATTTGCTGCTCGCATCACACATATTCTTAGTTAGGTATTGCAGATTCATATGTTAATTTTGATGTTGAAATTTTATCAGAACACTGATAAATTGAGCCATAGAATTACGTTAACAAATGTCTGCTTATTTAACTCAATGCATATAATTTATGAAATAAATAACTTTATGAGTCGTCTGCCTTTTTTAATACTCTTTTACGTATAAATATAGAAAATTCTTACCCCAGACGATTCCCGACATCATATTTTTTTTATCTGGTATAATCCAAACCCAAGTTTGAGGGTTCAATAAAGTAGGTAGCCCTTGCGCTTCGCTTGGCGGGGACGCTGCTCTGTCCCCAAATTACATTCACATAACAATGTGGAAAGAATACATATATCTTGAAAATATGAATCATTTTCTTACACTTACCTTATAAAATTATTAAAACCACCTACTGTACACATCGCTTGTTTTCCACAACAAGCGATTAACAGTAGGACCTTATGAACAGGCCTTTTTCCACGTCACCATCGTGTTGTCTGTTCCAACCACAGATTAGTATAATGTAGCAAGCTAGTTCCAACTAGGGCCTTCAAGCCCGTGCTTAGGAACAAAGAGGCGCTACCTCGCTCGCTTGAGTAAACTTCACACATTACAAACTTTTCTACTAAGCGAAATTGTCATTCTCATCACCTGGATAGTTGGCGCTCCACTACTGTGCGCTTTTCGAGACACTGCCCCCCACAACCAATCTGTGGAACGGGTTATCGTCTGCGGTAGATCGGGACCGATAGGATTCAAACCTTCAAAAAGAGCGTACTCCTTCCTAAAAGACCGGCAACGCGTTTGTGACTCCTGAGATGCAGACGTTCATGGGCGGCGATGGTCGCTTTCCATGAGGAGGCCCGCTAGTTATCTCTGACATTACAAAAAAAAAACAACGTATAATTCCGACTAGTATTACCTGTTACGTGCCAATACAGTTCAAGCTTTAAGTTACTAATATTGTGTATTCATTATGTTGGCAAAATAAAAGGCATCACAACAATAAATAATAATTTATTTGTTTTTAAATTGGAAATATATAAAACTGTCGAGTTGATAAAATCACAGTAATTTAATAAAACCTTTATTACTTTACATAGACAAGTTAAACAACACAGAACATTACAGAGACGGACTCCATAAATTATAAATGGAGAAAAAATAATTTTCGGTTTATTCTTCTATATTTAAACTGCGCGATTATTATTAGCAACACAAAAAAAGTAATCTCTTAAAGTAAAATCTTAGTAGGTACAATTATTATCAACGATAAATGAACAAAATTAAGGATTAAAAAGAATGAATTTTCACCCGGAAGTCTTTTTCAAGATAAGATAGCTTAATTAGATATCTTTTTACTTACAGTATTTCTATATTTACGGTAGCCCTAGCACGATTTTACAACTTACCAATTCTAACTCCATTAAATAAACAAGAGATTAGGCACTTTTTGCAAAGATTAACTTTTATAAAATGCGCATAATTTTATAATTATTTTTCTTATTTTATATCCTCAGAGAGGGAATGGTGCCGTTAATAAATTTAACGGGACTATTCCTTGGTCAAACGGGACCAAACTTGAAGACAATTGATTCAATTGAATAGTTATTGAAGTCTGTCAGTCGAATTGAGAACCTCTTGCATGTTCTCCTTACATTAAAATACTTTACATTTGAGTAATATAATCGTTTAAGTCAAAATTCGTACCAGGGCTTAAGATACTAAGTAAATTAAGTTATACTATTAGTATACTCACTACATTAAGAACGTATAATTTATTCATGTGTAACATCTTTTTTCTGGCTTGCCTGCATCTGTGAGAGTGATTTCGTGAAAAGGGACGGAAATACGTAACAGGAAGTCTAGATAATGGGCGCTATTTGATTTGAACAAAGCGAGCGCGGCGCTAGCGTTAGCTGTAAGATGGGGGATGTCAGGTGTAACACATCATATGAGACAACTGTAAGATACACTGGTTTTTTATTTTATCTATTAATCGAGAGACCTAAAAATATGTCTAATACACATCTCCCGTTATTTTCGATGTAAGCCAAAAAAACAGGTTTCGGTAATAGGCATCCGCTTTCCATCCATTGTGTTACATTGTACGTATAATCTGCTTTTGAGTTAGCTTTATTAGAGGTAAGGAACGACAATAGGTATATGTTTTTGTAACTAAATATTAGAAAAAAAATTGACATTGCCTGAATATTCCTTTACTAACACATGCGTTTAAAATAAACATCGAAACAACTTAGAATTAATCTGTTTGAAATAATTAAAAAACGACTTCAACTTCGCTTAAAAAAATTCAACCTCAAGTTGTGGAAGACTTGGAAATGGTAGGGTAAATTTTCACCGTCTTACAATAATAAGTTATCTAGAAAGAAACACAAGTACCTACCAATTGAAAACTCTTTGTTTCTGACAAAAATGAAACGTAGTTGAGCCTAATTTTAAAATGCCGAACGTTTCTTTCGAAACAGTTAGAGCCACAGACAGTTAGAAAACTTTAGAACATATGACACAAAATAAATCGAAGTCTCTTTGCCTAAAAATACTGACGCACTTAATATATAAGTGACAATAGTGAAAGATTTTACAAACTATGTTAGTAATACTAACGTGAACACTATTTAGCATCATTTTAACACCACATTGACATTTATTTAATAGTTAAGGTATATTTATGTTTCAGTACTTAGCCTTGTTTTCGAAGTAAGCGAATGCTTTAGAGGTTAGAAGGATCAAATGGACTGCACGGATGGCGTAGTGGTTTAAGCAGTCGACCCACCGCTTCCTACTGCGCTGAGTATTGTGGGTTCGATCCCCACATGGGACAACACTATGTCATCCATAAATTGTTTTTCTGAGTCTGGGTGATCTGTATGACTGTTTCATATATGTTTGTAAAGTCTCCCGCGACACAATATATTCCTAGTGCGGGAGAATCAGGAATTTCCCGGCAAGTCAGTGACAGGTACGCGTCAACAGCCTTAGGTGACGGATTAAGAATACAAAGTGTAATCACCTCCACTCATCCCGTGGGTGTCGTAAGAGCTGACTAAGGAAGACCAGCGTGGTATAGAATCCCAAACCTTCCTTTCCAAGGACAGGGCCTATGTCAAGTAGTGGACTATCAAAGGCTGCTGATGTGACGTATAAGAGACTACTTGTTGTACAGTTGACATAAATTGCCCTAGACCTGGGTTTGGAGTAGACATTTTTAACACTCGTAAATAACATTATAGACATATCCAATAAGTAAAGTATTCATAGAGTAAAGTAAAGGCTTATTGGTCATTTGTATACTGACATATTCCCAAGGATGTTGCCACTACTGTGGATACAGGCGATAATTATAAGAGATAAATGCAAGTTTTCTTTTTAATTGAGACTAAGTACATGAACACATTATATAACAACAGGACTGTCCAATCCAGGCTATTACGATCTCCATTACTGCGGCGTTTTGAATAAAAATTTACTTAAAATTATTTGAAATTTTTATTACCAATTCAGGCAAATTTAAATATTTATATTAAATTATATTAGATCTTACTTTGGACAATCCTAAACTAGATAATGATGTTGTTATAAATTATTGAATTTGCACACCATAACATCAACTTAATACATTTATAAAAATTGATAAGTTATTTGTATTATGCAATTTGTATTGCCAGTTTAGTCATAATCACATTCACCAACTAAATTGCATATTAAAATATGCAATTAAGTTCATAGGCTTACAGTTTACCTTCATGTTCTTTTTTTTTTTCATTCCAATCCCTAATTTCATGTAACCTGGCAACACTAAATAACTTTAACAGATACCCTACGTTTTATAAAAAAATTCGCTCTTATAACGTTAGTTGCGTAAATTATTGCATATCTAAAATACATTATACAACAATATAGAATTGTCATCCATTTCTAGTGATATTCTCCCTTTTTCCATTAGCAACTGGGGATTTCTCTACCTATAGACTTACTAATAGTATAACCTTAACAAATAATCTATTTCCCATTCTCTTCATAGTCATAGTATTCAAATAAAGTAGAACTAGTAATAAATAGACAACTTAGGATCTTAAAATAGTTCATAAGAAAACTAACATATTAATGTCAGAAATTTTGTAGTATATGACTAAGTCCACCTTTTGCCTACAATTTTACTAGTAAATCTATTGGTTTTTCAATTCCCAGTGGTCCCAACATACATTTGTCTTTGAATACGAGATTCGTAAAGTGGCCAGAAGACAGTATCGGTAACAGTGTGTAACTTACCTTTATTTTCACTTTTTTACACTACTAATTGCCGATTATACCAAACTACTTATTTACTTTAGCCAACCCTATTTTGACTTTAAAGAGGACAGTAGAAGAACTTGGATACAGCTAAGTAACTGATGGCAGTTGCTGGCAATTTAAGTTTAATAACGTTAAATATGTGTGACACGGTCGTCTATATAAATATTGAATAACTATGCAACGTAATTTATTATTAATATTGAAGGATACCGTAAATGAAACACGGAAGAACGAACAAATTTCCGGTACGAGAATATGGAGAGTTGATAAATACCGGAGATAGATATAATACCGTTACATAGATTCATACCAAAAATAAACAAATAACCTGGTTAATCATTATGGACTATCGGTAGGTATTTAAAACTAAAAAAAAATCGTCTTACATAATGAAGAAAATAAAAATTATTGGTAATCATATAATTATGACAGGAATATAATAGCAAAGTTTGAGCATTACAAATATTATTATTAAGGCAGTCAAGGTTACATGGAATGTTTCACACATTTAAGTACAATTTAAAAAAAAATGGAAATATTGTTAGAGATAGCGTATAAAAATGGGCAATAAATGTACACTTTCAGTCTTTATACGTTGTTATAGAAACCGGAATTCATTGTACCCCTGTACCCCTGGAGTGTTTTTCAATATACCGGTATTTATATTTTAACAGAAATTTCAGAACTAAAGCAATTAATTATATTATTTGAAAGAATATATTACATGATAAACATTTCCCATTTTCATTGTAAAAACTCCTTAAACTCTATATACTCGTATGCTAACTCACGAAGGTCATACAAATCTCGATCAAAATACAAATCGAAGCTAACGCTTAAGGGGTATTGCAGTGACATTCGGTTGCCATATGAAGACATACAACGTTAGAATAAACTAATTTTATATTTTATGCACCGAACCAGGAGTACACAGATATTATATTTAATAATTACACAATTTTTGCAGGACTTTTTCCCATGGTGGACGCAAAATAATATCTAAAATAGGTTTCATAAATTTTAATCGTCTCTATCCTTTTCAGATAGAAAATAATGTTATCTAGTATATAGTTTAATTAGTAAAATGTAGTTGTCTACTTAAAATTAACTCCGGTTACTGAAAAGGCAAAGCGGTTGGACAGTTTAAGCCTAAAGTACTTGTAGTGATTATTAAAAAGAAAATACTTTTGTGCATAGAATTGTAATGTTAATTATTACATATTAACTCTTAGAATATATGTAAAATCTATTAAGGCATTATTTTGCTATTTCATTACAATATTTTAAGTAAGTTACTATTAGATTTACATTAAGTTAAATTTATATTAGAAATTTTAGTATCTAAATATGTGTTATTAAAACGTTACACCATGTCATATTACTTTTTAATGATGATTTTCTAGAAGGTTATGAGTGAGTCTGTCATGAGTTAACCATCTTATTATAGTATTTATGTAAGAACTAAGTTAAATAGTTTTGTCTAGTGGGTGTGTCGGGTTCTGGCGTTAGTGTAATAAGTAGAGTTCGAAAGCGCTACCATTTTACCATTTGGATTGCTACTTCAATACATAAAAAAATGTTAATGTTACAGTATTAGAAATATATATATATATATATATCTCACACACGGCCGTCTGATTCCAAACTAGGCAGAGCCTCTGCTATGGTAACCAGACTGCTGATAAACATACTTATATATTTTAAAATAGATACATATTACAGATAAATTATAAATGTTATGGTTACAGTACATTGGTTTTTTTTTCAAAGTTACTTACACGGATGACTTTTCAATCATACACAACGTCCCTGAAATGTCAAATTATTCTTTAAACAAATAGTTATTTAATAATATCCTTTTAATTTACTTACTTGATTCGGTGAGAAGATCTAGAGCATTCTTAGAAAGGACATATCTACGTCGCTTGTTAAGTATTTTGAGTCTGATTAAACTTTTTAGTTAACTAATACTGTAATTCAGTAGACAAGAGTAATAAGAGGTAATTGATCCAACAAGAATCAGTACCGATAAATTTAACACTAGTTGAGTCCATTAATCGATCTAAGTGGCGTCCAATGGGACAGGATTATGTCTAGCAGCGGACTGCGATGGGCTGATGATGATACTATTTATTTCTGGTTCTCTGTCTTATTATGGGTGAATTATTACCTCTTTTAATACATAAAAGTTCACGATGTCATTACATATTAAGGGCATTATTAAAACATTTACATATATTAAACAGAGGCTATATATATTGTGCTATTTGAGGCGGAGTATGACATCAATGGCGAATTTATCCAAATCTTATAAGTATAAAAGATCTTCCTAGGTTTATCCTAAAAGGACTCATGATAAAGGTACTTTTGAACCATTCTCCAAAAATATATTTTGCTACATTTCACGGCATACCATGACTAATAATAAAATTACATGTTGTTTTTGCTACCTTCTAAATTGAAGTCACATGATATTGAAATTTATTTTTTGAATACCGGTTTTCGTTAGAGTTTTACGATACCGGAACTATTATGAAGTTAAGGAATCTTTGAGAATATCGGTAGTAAGTTCTAACAAAGCTATAAAGTGAAAACTTGAATATATTTTTTTTATAACACTTTTTTCTTTTGTAATTTTTTGAGAAGTGCCGACATGAATATATATCTATGTTGTACGTATATATACAATATATGTTTGCATTATATATAGTTATATTATCAATGTATTTCAACCTAAACTCTCGTGTAAATGGGGCCAATATTTGTAGATCCATAAATACAGAGGTGTCAGTAACGGTAACAGTGTCGCGATTTCAATGATTTTTTCCCATCTCAAAAAGTACATTCTTTTGCTTGTTGTTTAAAAATGCCCAACGCGCCTAAAGAAAATATAAAAAAATGTCTTCTGAAAGCTTATAAGTCTTCTGACAATATAAGCATTCTCGTTCCAATTTCATCATCCGCTTGTATAAATTTTAATCGAGTCGAACTGTTTGTTCTATAATGGATTTTGATATGGGTTGGACAGTTTTTACACATTTTTTAGCCAGTAATTTTCTGAGGTTTGTGTATTTATAAGGATATATGACAAAATATCGCAACCAATTTATTTAAGTCTATAGCTATCACTACACTTAACTTAGCTCACCAATTGGGTTTTTTGTGCATGATGGTCCATTGTTGGTAGGTGTTGTTGGGGTCGCAGGGAGCTAACCCTAACTGCTTCGAGTGGGGTTGTAACGTGAGACAGTACCCGTGAAGGCGGTGGATTAAATGGCTGTGGCCCTCATCAAAGCTGGAAAGTAAAATGTATTTTTATCAATATTATCAAAATTTTGTATTATGTTATGAACACGTTGTCTTCTTCCATACTAATACGTATTATAAATTCGAAAGTGTGTCTGTCTGTCTGTCTGTTACCTCTTATATATATATATACACTATATAGGTATACTTTAATTTGAGGGGGCGGGGGGGGGGGGGGGGGGGTCGTTACCGATTTATCTCTTTCTAATCGAGCTCCGTGTTTAGCTTGGGAATATAAGGCATTAATAAAAAATACTGAGATGGTTTTTGTTTTATTTTGCCAAACTATAAAATATTTTTAATGAAAAGCCGTAACTTAAAAAAAATATATGAAGAAGTGCTTTCAATGCAAACAGGGTTTACTCCCCTAAATATTTTTATAAACGATAAACGTATTTTTCACACGTAAGTTTAATTCTAACCTCAGTCATTTTGTGTACGTAATTTAGATTAACTAAATAGAGACAGAGGGAACTGTCGGGCATCCATCTCTCTTGTTGACTTTATCGCTTCCACTCACAGGCAGCTGTACCCCGTGTTCACTCCATGTTTACATCTCTATGTTCAAAATAGTGATGCGTTGATAAGCCATTCAGAAAATATAAATTTAAATTCAGACTATTTGGAGGAAGATGAAAGATGAAATCCAATATCCTCAGACCAGAATGTAAGCCGTATGTACCTCCAAGGGCCATCAACAGTCCCCAGCCTGCAGAAGGCCTGCTTCACGTTGTTGACGTCGGCTTCCACGCATCGTTCGCCCACGCCGAGCTGCCCGGCCTCGTTCAGGCGGAACAGCTGGCTGTTGCCCGCGCCGTGGCATGTTGATGTACCTGTTACAGGACTTTCTGTTCATACCATTCTTGTTGTCTTACTATTATTATTTGTGAGAAGTATAAAAATAAATTATTGTTATTATAGGATACTGAATTGATCGACAAAACTACATTAGGAATAGAAAAGCTGCAGGAAAAATCTTTGTTTTACCATATTGTTATATAAACAATCCTTGTTTTACTGTAGTTATATACAAAAATCCTTATTTTATTTTATTAAAAAATCCTTATTTTACTATATTGATTTATAAAAAGAACGAACGAGAGAGCCCTACTGTAGTCGCTTTATGTGTGACCTTTGACATCTAACACCGCGCCCCGTGCTTCTTGGATAAATCATACTTGAACTGACATATGAGGCCCGACTCTATCTCTTTTCATGAAACAGTCCTCAAAGACTTGTTACTTTATCATTTTACTCATTAGAAGATCTCATTTGTTGAGACCGTGAATTTTCTTAAATAATGAAACATCGTTTTTTTATGATAGAGGGGGCAGACGAGCAGACGTGTCACCTGATGGAAAGTGACCATCGCCGCCCTTGGACGTCTGCCACTCAGGAGTCTCAAACGCGATGCCAGCCTTTTACGTAGGAGTACGCTCTTGTCTTGAAGGTTTGAAGGTTGTATCGGTACGGAAACACAGACGATAACCCGTTCTACAGATAGATTGTTCGATTTCAGTTATGACGTTGATTAATGGCAATCATCTTGACACAAAAGTAAGTATTAACATTTAGTATTTAAAGTCACGAAACTCTAACGAAATAAAACTAAGAAAAAAAAACATACCTATATAAGCTGGAGCTGCTTTCCCCATAGTATCGAGACAGACGCCCGTAGCCTTATTCTTCACCATACCCCAGTGAATATTCTTTGGCAGTTTGGGGAATTTGTCATATACGTCATAAGCAACGTTCTCCATGAACCAACTGAAGGGCTTACACTTCAATCGATCCCTCAAAGCCACTTGTTCACTTATGTCTCCCATGTCCAAGAACCTTGCCATAGGTTCTCTGGTATAGAAGAATTCTTTGTGTTCCTCGTCGAACCAAGTCTCTATAACTCTCTTGTAGTTTATAGTAATCAAGGATCCCTTTCGGTTCTTCGCTAGATTGCCGAACGAGTACGGCATAAACGCTCTGTAAACATGTCCGACTCTTGAGCATGGTACCCATTCAATACTGCCGCCGCATTGCCAAATCTTAAAACTCAATTCAAAGTTTTCACCACCCCATACAAGAAGACCAGGATCATAAGCGCCAATCTCAAGGAAATATCTCCTATTGATGGCGAAAAGACCTCCAGCGTGTGTTGGACTTTTGTAAGGTTCTGAAGGGTGTTTATGGAGTGACGCTTCTCTTTCTGGGACTTCGTTTTCTTTATAAAGCATACCCCACTCGAAGATTCCTCTGTAGTTTGTCCCATGCTGGTACACTGGCCTGTACTCAAAGGTTCTGTGGTCAACACCATCTATGACCGGTACGGTCATAATCCTATAGTCCCGGTATATAGGAGCGAGTAGAGGGGGTAACCAGTTAAGGTTCACTTCGCAATGAGCGTCCAAGAAAACGATGACGTCACCAGTGGCTTCTTGAGCGCCTCTTGATCGAGTTCGAATGAGTCCCTCGCGTTGAGCGTTTCTGATCAGACGCACTTTTCCCTTCCATCTTTTTATGTAATTGTCAAGATTTGATTTCAAATTTTCCTTATCTGAGAAATCGTCAACCTAAGGACAACAACAAATGAAAATTAGTATTTATTACGTAAAGTTTCTACTCAGCTGGGCACGATGAGTATAAACTTTGACACACGAATATGTGACTTAAAGAAGATTAAAATGAAACAGTGGGAAGAATATTATCATTTTATGTGTAGGTATGAAAAATGTGAAGAACTTGCACACATTCAGCGTAATCTAGCGACGATATTGATAACCCTGCATTCGCGCGCGGAGTCGTATATCTGTATGAATTTGTATATTATATGCAACATTAGCCGTCAGGCCGAGTTTAGACAGGCACGAGTAATCAGCCTGATCGGAGTATTCGCTCTTCGTTTTGGGAATCCTTCCCAAACATTTATGTCCCTTCCTTACTAGGAAATATTGACCAAAAATGTACTTTCTAATGCAGTGTCCCAAGACACAAAATAACATAGCAAGTTGTACATTTTTGTCATTAACATAAATTAATTCAACGACAGAACATTTATTGAAACTAAAGATCGCCTGGCGAACGAACTAGGAGTTTTTATTCAATAATCATTCACTTATTGCGTTCTATAATGTACATAAATAGTCTTAGAAATACAGAACCATTATGGATCCTGTCGGGCACAGCATAAATTTAGTAAAGAGGAAGGAGGGTTTTGCTGAGTAATAACTTAAAATATATTAATGCACACAATTAAAAACTAATTTTCATATTTCTATATAATAACTAGCTGATCCGGCAAACGTTGTATTGCAACAAAAAAAAAATTAGGGATGGGTCACCCTTACCATTCAAAATTGTGAATCTAAACCATTCCCAGATCCCCTTGAACACACACAAAAAATTTCATCAAAATCGGTCCAGTCGTTTGAGAGAAGTTCAGTGACATACACACTCACAGAAGAATTATATATATAAAGATATTACTTCTGACATCTAACACAAAACGCCATCTAGTTTTAAACGAAGCAGAGCTTATATACGCTCTGCTTAGTTTGAGCGCTAGATTGACTGATAGAATACTTATATACTTTTTTGTGTAAATACATACATATTATACATAGAAAACATCCAAACTCCGAGACAAATACTTGCAGATCATACAAACATTTGGTGGAACCCAATACCTCAGCACAGCAGTCGCATACGTTTGAAACTAGATGGCGTTGTGTGTCAGACGTCCAAAATATTTATCTTCTAATCTATAAAAGAAGAAACTGACAGACTGATTCACTGACTGATAGATCAACGCACACCTGAAATCGCACACCTGAAGCATGAAATTTTGCAGTAATGTTCCTTAGGTGACGTAGGTGTGCAGTAATAAATGATTTTTAAGAATACCACCACCATTACTAAAAGTGCAAAATGGGGGTTAGAAATTGTTTTTTTGAGGATATAAAACTGTACGTTCTAATCCGTTATTAGGTCAGTGATCCTTGCATAAATTTAATGTGAAATAATATAAATATTAACTTTTAGATAAGGTTCTCCCCATATTACCAAACTAAGTTCCGTATTAGATTAGATATACTTAGAAAATAATAATAGAAGCGGCCGCTAATCTGTGTCAAAGATAATTTAAGATTCAAGCTATTCTAGGAGGATTACTATGTATTTCTGCATTAGTAAGTGCTCTTCCGCCTATCGCCTAGTAGGTACTTTGGTTGTGAGCTCTGATGGCAGTCGCTCCGCGTCAAAATTCGAAGTTCAACCGTATCGTGGTGGTAGACTTAGAGCCAACCCCAACCTAGTTTGAGAAAAACTCTCGGTGGAAGAAAACAGTATTCTTTGAGAAAGGTTAAAGATGAGAAATTGCGAGGAAACTGGGTTGGCAGAATAATATAAATACGTAAATTTTACTGAAGGAAGGATGATCTTCACATAGCTTACACACGGCCGTCTGATCCCAAACTAGACAGACCTGTACTATGGTAACCAGACTGCTGATAAACATACGCATATATTTCTAAATACAAATCATAGATAAATTACACCCAGACACAGAACAAATATTCGTGCTCAACTCACAATTATTGGTAGTGGGGGGGAATCGAACCCACGACCTCTGGCTTAGCAGCAGGCTTACCACTGCCACAAGCCCGACAAAATGACTTGACTGCACGGATGGGGTAGTGGTTTAAGCGGTCGCCACGCCACTTCCTATTACGCCGAGTGTTGTGGGTTCAAACCCCACATGGAACAACACTTTGTGTGATCCACAAATTGTTGTTCTCAGTCTGGGTGTACTTTGTGTCCGTTTCATGTATGTTTGTAAAGTCCCCCGCGACACAGGATTTATTCCTAGTGCGGGAGTTGTATATAAAAAAAATACCAAAAATCCTAAAATACTGCCTATAAACTTTTATATTACAATAAGCTGTGAATAAACTAAAACACAATACACCTACACATAAAATTATGCAATACATGCGAAATTGTGTAGGTGTTATATTTTATAGTAAAACAATGAACACATATATTTATTGAAACATGTAATGCTTTATCAAAATATTTCAACTTTATTGGAACTAAAACATATGGCATTTGACGGTTTGGTGTTTACTTAGCAATAACATACATTAATGTACAAATTTTTGGGCGCGGCTCCGCGTATGTCGATAGCCTGTCCTTAATCTATACAAATAAATAAAATTAGAGTGTCTGTTTGTAATATTAAAATAACCGCTTTTTACTAAATGCATATGTATGTTTACACGGTACATATGCCAAAATAACATTTTTTACAATTTTTGTCTGTCTGTCTGTCTATCAGTTTGTTCCGGGTAATCTCTGGAACGGCTGGACCGATTTCGACGGGACTTTCACTGGCAGATAGCTGATGACATAAGGAGTAACTTAGGCTACTTTTTTTAGACTAGCTTCACCCCGCGGAGTTGTCCGCGGTTATAACAACAAACGCGGGTAACACCGCGGGTCTCAGCTAGTCGAGAATAAAAGTAGGTCCATACTAAATTTCATCAGTCATGGTTCAGCGGTTATTGATTCCCGATACAAACTTCCACTAGCTTAAAAGATTTCTGGGATAAAAACTATCCTATGACTTATAACTATCTTTATACCAAATTTCAGCTAAATTCTTTTTAAGTTCATGGGGCAAACGAACAGATGATAGTAACATCTGAGATTTAGGTATTTTTTAAGAGAGTGTAGTTTGATATAATTATCTGTATCATGAAAACATTAGGTACTTATGCTTGCATCATCATCATCAACAGCTTTTAATAGTCCACTGCTGGACAATCTGATGATAATTTTGAGCTTGAGCGAGATTGGCTATTGCTGTGCCCTCTACATGGTCTCCGCCTGCAAATATGTATCTGAAGAATAGGCAATCTAGAGAACTGGTTATAACTTCATTGGGTATATATTTTTAAACCATAACGATAAGCCATCTACCCAGAAGCAGAAAGATAAAAGCAATAAAGACTATTTTATTTATTTACTAGTGACCTGCCCGGCTTCGTACGTTTTGTAGACCATATTATAACACAAAACCTCAACAAATGATACACCTAAACCTTTCTATGAAGCTTATGAATAATTCTGTCTATTGGAGAAAATCGCATTAATGCCAGTTATGCCTACTACATTGGAACACGCAGTCGACGAACATTTCTACGATAAACATAAGAAATAAAAACATTTTTATCCCACTAAACAAACCCCAGACGTCACAATCGCACCTTATAATAAAGCCAAAGAACAAACAAAACAGGAACAGCGATACAGACCAAGTTATCTTACAATTTGTACAATACGTCAATCAATATAAGCTAATTATTGAAATAAACAAAAAAACCCGGCTACGTGAAAATGTGTACCTACTTCCAATTTACGAATCATTGTGTGAGTGATTTTAATTTTTATATACCCAGTTTTACTCTCACTATTAAGACGAATCTAACGACATCTCTCAAGCCAAAGTCCATTTAGCCGTTTAGACTATCTTCTAAGACTAGATGGATTTTGGCTTTATATTTCTGTGAATGTACGAGTATGTATGTATATTTCTTTAAAGAAATATACATACTGTTGCGCTGTAGGATTAAATGATTCTATACCCACCCGTCTGGCCAGCGTGGTGTAGTAGGCCAAAACGTCCTTTCTAAGGAGAGGCCTATGTCCAGCAGTGGACTAGTAAAGGCTCTTGATAATGATTATATGGTTTGTGACATGACCATACAATTTCGCCTTGATTACCATGAAAGCAATACATTTCAGTTTAATGTTATCATTGTTATATAATCTTTCACTGGAAACTGGTATCGCTTTCTTACATTCTTTACACTATCGATAAAGAATCAATAAATTAGAGACTATTATTTTACGATAATCGGCTCTAGGTGGCTACTTGAAATTAAGTTAAACAGTTCTAGTTGGCTACTTGAGATTTTAAAAAAAACGAAAATAAATTTTTAAATAATTATAATTTTAAGGATTAAAAAAATCGTTAAACAAAATTTAAATTTTATTTTAAGCGATTATAGTTATAGCTAGTTATAAGATGTGTAATTGGGACTTAATTCCTCACCATGATCGGGGACTTTGGACAGCGGTGGATCAGAGGTAGGTCATTATTTTGACGATTGGTCCCGTTTGATCGGTTAAAATGTATTTTAAAATTATAAGCTTGTTTAGTTATTGAAATCCTAACCGCAAAATATAACCGACATTGTTGGGTTGATAGAACTTTATTGTTACTTAATACTAGCTACGTAAAGTATAAGAAATAACGAAAAATCACGGTCTATAATATAACAAAAAACTTCTTGCAAATCTGTGCCAACAAGCCGAATCGAATTCTATTCAGTCGTAAAGTATCGCGTTTACAAAACAAATTGTACATCGTTCGATACGCATGCGATTGTATGAGTAACTGTTAAATTGTTAATATTTATATATTTGTAATTAATAATGTTTTATTAAATGTAGTCAAATATCATCTGAGTAGGTAGATCTGAGTCTTTTTTTTTATGTTAGAGGGGGTAGACGAGCAGACGGGTCACCTGATGGAAAGTGACTATCGCCGCCCATGAACGTCTGCAACTCAGGAGTCACAAACGCGTTGCCGGCCTTTTAGGCAGGAGTACGCTCTTTTCTTGAAGGTCTGAAGTCGTATCGTTTCCTTAACATAACTCCTGCCGACAATAACGACGCTCCCAAGGCCAGAGAAAACTTATGGCGTAATAAGTTCCCTCTCCCCTATTTCGGCCATCTGGCAGGTACCCAGGTTGGCAAATCTATGGACAATCTGTCAAGGTGGGGATTTATCGACCCAAAATGCGACTGTGGCCACTTGTTAACATGTCCCGTGAGCCCAGATTCGTGTACGCTTGACGACTTGTATTAAGCAAGGCCAAACGCCATCCGCGTCGCCGACAACTGGGCCAAAATCGTGTAAAGTGTTGCCATCGACACGATAAGTAAGTACACTGCTACTCCGGCGCATTTTATCACGTCTGCTGACTCGCACTGATTCTACAGTAAACATGTCTATACTAAGACGAGTCTAAGGACTGTCACCTATAGTTTTTTCTTATGGTGTAGGGGGGCAAACGTCCAGACGGGTCACCTGGGTCTCAATTCTGCTCTTTATGAATGTACAAGCCACTATCATTATATTGACAGGCTATTGAGATTCCATTGTCACCGGTCAAAGTATCGCTATTCTACTAACATTAATTCAAAGTGTCAATAGACTGTCGATGTCGTGGCAATGGTTCATCAATGGTGATATCAACAACATGGCATATCTACCAAATTAAATTACATATATTATTTTCTTGTATGTTTTTAGAAATAGGTAAATATGTTTATCAGCAGTCTGGTTACCATAGTCCAGACTCTACCTAGATAGGGATCAGGCGACCATGTGTGAAGTTATTATTATTAAAAAAAAATGTACTTACCAATACAATCTCATGTAGTATGTTGGGCGGTGATCTGTCTATAACCGAGTGCACTGTTCGCATTAGGACAGAGAACCCCTCGTTGTGAAACACGATGATGACGGAGGTGCTTGGCAATTCTTCGGGATAGTGCCAGTATTTGCATTCGTCGAGACGCGTGTCAGGAATTGACCTGGTAAAGGAAGGGAAAAGGACGTATTCATATATATGAAAGATAATACGATTGAATTCAAGTGTGTACTTTGGTCTGTCTAACCCTTAACTACTAGGTCGCTTTGCTCCTTGATCAAGGATTTCTGTCTAGTCTGAAATTAGTCTGACATTTTAGAAATCTTTAAGTCATGTCTACTAATCAATATGACGCAAGCCAGGGGTGGGCAAGACCAACAATCATTTCTATAAAATTTGTTTTTAAAATAATAATAATATAAAATTTCTATAGTTTGTTTGTTTGGGTGCACGTACTCTTCTCAAGAACTACTTTTTCGAATTGAAAAATTATTTAAGAGTTGGATAGTCTATTTATAGGCTATTTAACATCGCTGTGAACAATAGGAGCGGAGCATCAATGAAAAATGTTGAGACGCAGAGGAAGTTGCGCGGGTCAGTTTAAGTACCAATAAAACCAATGTAGGTGTTTTATTTCGTTCGTCAATTGGGCTCGCTAATATTAAAGTGATTGAAGGCGTGTGTCAAACGATTTAAGGTTATGGGTTAAATAAATTGCTTTGACTCAATTGTATAAATCAAACAAAATATTTATTTACCTCAATTACTAAATGTTTATTGTGTTATCTTTTAGATGTGGTTAATGTTTTTAAGAATAATGTGAATATTGAACGCAAATGTAAGCTGTGTGTGCTGTGCAACTCTCACAATTCAAAATATGCCTGGCAATGAAAAAATAGGTACAAGGTAAAAGGAGGTTTATATAGTACGCGCTTGGTCATAGACCAAGCTCATAGCATAGACCATAGCTTATAGAGTTACGTCTTCTCATATATTTTTCTGTCTCTTTCATTGATTAATTTGAGGACAGTCTATATTTTTTTTTTTAACCTTGAAGGGATAAACACAATAAATGTAAATGTCCGTGTGGTAACGGATAAGAGTACGGAGTGTCACCACCTCTATTCATCCCGTGGGTGTCGTAAGAGCCGACTAAGGGAGCAAACTCTGCAATGACAACATCACTGCAAAGAGAAGGAAAACTTGAAACAAACCCTATCTCAACCCGTCTGGTCAAAACTTCCTTTCTAAGAAGACGCTTATGTCCAGCAGTTGACTATTAAAAGGCGAATATTACCTGTTCATAGCAATATCATCGGAGGCTGCGATGTTCATGCCATACTCGCCCTCCGATTCAGCGACATCATTCGCTCTATCCTGGGACATGTGATACGGCCGACCCTTTTCACCTGGTCCCGTAGTATCTTTTAAATTTCTAGGCTCAAAATTTCCGAGCTCTGAAATAGAATATCAAAGTATTAAGTATTAAATAGTTTCTATGAACGGGACTACTATTGATTAAAATCAACTCAATCGTCACGGTTACCTTGTTCGGCGTTGGGATTGGTGAAGAGTTTAGTGTGAGCCAACCACAACGCCGGAAGCAGTTACCGTCGAAAGCAAGATGACGTGAAATACACTCATACTAGGCTCCTTGAACAGCTGTATTAATAAGTCACTGATGTATAGATGTCTCTTTTTCCCTTAATTTGGTTATTTATTCCCCAACTTTTAAAGTGAACCTTTTAAGGTTAGTTTAAAGAAAAGTCATGTTCCGATATAGAGATAGGTCCTTTTCATTCTAAGAGTGTAGCATTGCGTAACATGGATGATATTTTCTAAATAGCTCTAAAGAATAACTTTTTTTTAAACATAACTGTTTAAAATCATGCATCATCTGTTGGTAAACATTACCTATATTTATAAACACTCAGAACATATTCAGGTGTGGATAATGCTATCACTTACCTCTAAAAGGGCCATTCATTAATTACGTAAAGGGGGACCTTTACGTAATTAATGGGGACTAAGGGGGTAGGGGGTTAAGAAAATCTATACATGCCCTTATCTTGGGGGTAGGGGGGTAAAACCCATTCCTACGTCATATTTTACAAGCCGAAATTTATTATTAAAAATCTATTTCTCTTTCGGATGCTGAATGATTTTCTTCATTCCATAATGTGCACTTCGATATACATCCTATTTTACAAATTTTTATTGTTTATTAAAATTTTAAAGAAATATGTTCATTTTCTTCCATTTTAAATGTCATAAATAATAATTATATTATAGTGAATTCTTCCCGCGTATTAGCTTTTACGATGAAATTTATTTTATTTAAGAGTAAAATAAAACTAGTCGATCATTATTTTAAAAGTGTTATTCGTTTAAAGATTGTTTGAACTGATTGACGTTTGATCACTTTAAGACTATTTTAAATAAAGAAAAACTTACTTTTAATTATAATAATAATATTTCTAAGACTAGATAGGTATCTACTAATGTAAAGATAATTTATATCTGACAGCAATTATAAAGTATAATCTAAGTTATCTCCTTAAAAATCTTTGATTCAACGTTTTATTATTCAGAAAAAGGAGATTGAATCTTACGTAAAAACAGGGACGGGGGGAAGGGGGGGGGGTTCGAGAAATATTACATATCCTTAGATGGAGGTAGGAGAGGTCAAAAATCGTCAAAATCATCCTTACGTAATTAATGAATGGGCCCAAACACTGTACATAAAAAGGAGGATAAATAATTTTTCTTCTGATATATCAGAATAAACTGATGTTAAATGGACTTTGGTGTATGTAAGGCCCTATAGAAATCATCAGCTAACTTTATTTGTAGGATGGATGGAAGATAAAATAAAAAAAAAAAAAACAGAAACAGGAGCACTTTGAAGTTAGTTTCCAGTTTTAAATAACCTGTTATCATAATTGTTTATGATAACCTAGAAATACTTTTAAAATCTAATCAGCAATAACAAGTTAATTGACTTCACTGATTCTGCTCCTATCAAGATAACAATACGTTATTGTTTCATTTGATGCCCAGTTTAAACAATCGTAGTTTCCAAACAACATCATACCAACAACAACAGCACACAACAAAATCAATCACACTATAAAACTTTTATTTATTGCGGTTTACTGCAGACATGAAAATTACGTAAGAAGATATTGGATCAAATCACTTAACACACACACAAATACATGTAAAAGTATTTTACACTATATAACACACACTGAAAAATGTAGAATTCCAAAAATGACATTCCAAGTTTATATTTCTTATTTGTCATGTTAATACGTGTATTTTTTTTTCGGTATAAAAGTATAACACAAATTGGGATGTTATAAATACAGAAAAATATATTTTAGTTAATTAGTAAATCAGACTCTCATGCTGCTTAAGCCATGAGGAGTGTCAAAGAATAAGCAACTTTGAAAATTGCCATTATTATGTTAGTTGGAGGAGAAATAGAGCTTTCACAACTTCATGTATATAAGAGGTATTTTACTATAAGCATTCATTTGAAGTTTTTAATGGAAGGCTGAATAAATGATTAAAAATATAATACTTCTATTAGACACAATATAATTACTTCAAATGGAGCAGAATGTCTTGTTTTTAAATTCTACATAAACTTGCGGTAAAGTCCGTCAGCAAGAGATAGGACAAGAATATTAAACTAAACACACAGCTGGTTAGTCACAATAATATGATATAAAAAAAACAACTCATAAATACAGTAGGCTAGTTATGTAGCTAACGTTAACCTGCATCTACGTTAAGTGAAAACTGGAATATGAAAGGATTCAAATTACTCAAGTTTCTACATTCAAGTATACATCATAATTATTTCATACAATGAGATCCGCTGTTTATTATACATTTATATGTATATATTTTGCACTTTGTATCTATCAAAGCATATACAGTTGATTTCTGGAAATGAGTGGTGTTTAGAGTATTATTTAGACCAAAAACAAGCTGGACTATTATAAAAATGTATGTGGCACACTTTTGGCACATATAGAACTTCTTCATCTCATATGAGAAGTATATCATTGTAATTTTGCAGTAATTTAAAACGATAATGAGATTCCAATAAGAATATATGTATCAATAAATTAATGATCTAATAGTACTGTTATTTCTACTCCCTCTGTAATAAATTAGTTACATATTATGGAATTATTTTATAATATCAAACAATAAATTCTACAATTTTTAATTCTTGTAATACCGTAAACACTCTTTGGTCCAATGAGTCCAGTCGAATTTAAATCTAAATCGGGTAGAAAGTTTTTGTACTGGTGCCCTAGAAAGGAATAAAAATGATTTCTTTTTCATTACCGTTATTTATTATTATGAATTTATATAAAACTGCAAACATAACAATTTGATTCTTTTTATAACTTATAAAATAAATTCAATAATATGAGACCAGTATAATAAAAGTAAAAATTTTTTTTTCAAGTCATGGTGTCTCTACATGTCAAATATATTTAAATGTCATCAGAAAAACAAACAATTGCTCAGAGAATGAGTTCATCATTTCAGAATAAAAAAAACTACAGAAATAAATGTTGAACTACAATGAAAAGTAAAGTCTATTTGGGTATCACAATAGTTTGCAATATAACTGTGAATATAGCGATACATAAGCAATTGTACACTTTACAAACATGTATTGACGTTACAAAAACATTGCGAGATTAAAAGATACGCCGGCTGACGAGGCCACCTAACTGTACTTACTAAAACATGTGTTTACGCCATAATATACCTAATTATGACTATTAATTATTTTACCTGATTTCAAAGTAGGGTATACATTCTGGTGACTCTTATAATAGGCAGGCTGCGAGTCAGAAATGAGTGCACTCATGGATTCTGCACCGACGTTCTCACTGGACCATTTATGCAAAGCGATCAATAAAAGTAAAAGAATCGCACACGCTCCACCCATACGAATAATCCTCCCTCTCCTTACGTTAGTGATCCTCATTTTTAAATTTAACACTTGCACATAACAAAGTTAAATTAATAAAATAATTTTTAAAAGACGAAAATTCGTCTACGACTAACTCGCGGGTGACGTTAGTATGACAACGTCAACAAATGTACGTTTCGTTTGTGCGTTGCTGTCTATGCGCCATTGGTGATATTAGATTTTGACAGTTTATTGTTTTTAAGAAATAACTATTAGGTATGGAGGGAATGATTTTATAAATCACCAAATAAATGTATTTTCAATATTCTAATAAATAATATTTGTTCTTAATGTAGTATATCTGTCACCAAGAATGAATCAGCAAATAATATCGGATTAATGGATTTTATTTTAGTTAAAATTGTTGTAGTGACTCGAACTTAATGCCATGAGACATTCTCTCCCAGTCAACTTTCAGGTGATGTGGAAATATGATGCGGATATTAGTAAATACCTATACCCACTATACCCACGGTGAAAGAACAACCGAATACTTAGTTCCCAGATTTAATAACAAACTACCCTCCAATTGCGAGATATTCTGACGCCGGTGAACTTTAAATCTAAAGTGCGACCATTACTTTTTATTCAAAATTAATAATATCTATTTTATTTCTTATTTTATCTGTTCGCTTTTTATTTATGCAAATATTGTTTTATACTTATTCAGAACTTTATTTTTTTTGTTATTACTTTTTTTGAAAATTTTATACCGATCGAGACTACGTTAAAAACGTTCGTGGCTTAGGAAATGCTGTGTATATTAAAATTATCTCATTAATATGTTTATATCGTCGGACGGCTGAGTTCCAGGCGGATAGCAGCATTTGGCCAACGCCTAAAGAGGTACGCGAGTGGCGTGAGGCCACTAGCCAAGCCACGATGGCTCCAGCATGTGGAGCCTCCAGACGGGACGACCATCGCGTCCCGGATGAAGGCTTCAGCCAGTCATGAACAATTAGGCAGGACGGCAGCACGGAACCCTTTCCTTTCGGCTGACGCAGGTCTTTTTCGGGGACGCCTGTTTTGTTAAGTACCTGGATTCGGTTGCTAGGAGAGAATTGAGTCCCGGCTCTCACCACTGCGATTGCAGTGAGGACTCGGATTAGCACACGCCGGCAATTTGTCCGGCTTGGGCGTCACAGCGTCACCTCCTCATTGCAGTCATTGGAGAGGATCTCGCGCTACTGGCCGACACACGCTTCATGGGCGGTAGTGACAGATGTTTAAGTAGAGTAGGTTCGTCCCATGAGTGAGTGCATTTTCCTTTTTATCACAATGGGAACATTTATTAGATTCCATCCTGGTGACGTAACTTGCTCAGCATGGAAATTTGCTGAGGACAATTTTATTAATTCCATAGACTATGGGGGTGCCCAAGAGCCACTTAAAGCTTTTTCTATTGATTTTAATTCTTTATGAATAATCAGTTGCTCTGTGACCTAGATATTTTTCTGTCTGAAGTTAAATATTGTGAAATCAAAGATTGAAAACAATATGACATGTGTCAACTACTGACAATTTACTAATATTTGTAGCATTTAATAATAGATGGTATTTATTCTTAAGACCTTTCTGGTATAATAAAATTAATAAGGTACTAAATATATTAAACATAAATAACAAAAAATGTATGATCAGTTTATTAGTTTATTTAGATTATTTTAATTATGCAGAAATAAAAAATATGTAAGAAATTATTAAACGAGACTGGAATGATTGTTGTTGGATGTTATTTGTTTGTGATTTGGTTTTCTATTAATCTGTTTTTATCATTGATATAATTTTTATCATTTAATATTAATGTCTAAACAAAAATTGGTTTGAAACTATAAGCCAAGCGATCGCCTGAGGTTTATCCTAGTTCAAGCAGCCTGCTATTAAAGTTTTTTAACTAAATTTTATAATAATATATATTCATGTGTAAAAAAATTGTATAAATTTGAATGAAATGTCAAAAATGTCCAACACTGTAACATTATATAGGCCAAGTAAATAAATATTATTATTAATATCCGTTAAGCTCTCATCCCCCTTTAGGTATATTTTTACCTTGGATTTTTTAGATCTTGTAGACTTATACTACTTGTGAATGCATGTCTCATATAAATAATTACGATTTTGAGTACCACTCAAGGGTAAAAAAGGTCAACTTAAAACCTCTATAGCAATAAATTTTTAATATAATATTTTCTTTGAATTATGAAGAGGTTCTACGACCAAATTTGTGTGTAAAAGTATCATTTCACAGGTCAATAAACAAAGAGTACATAGTTTATAATAAGTTCTTTATTAATTCTTGTATCTTACTATTATTTTGTTACGTATATTTTACATCACTACTTATTAAAATGCATTATATCATTATTAAATACAATTCATAGTAGATTTTAAGAGGATATACGGCACGACGACCACGGCAACAGAGACGGTAATACTAACAATTGCTAATGTCAGGGAGTGTATGCCCGAGACAGGAGTTCCGCCAGCCGTACCATGCCAGGAAATTATGCCGCTCAAAGATCAGCTTAGCGCATGTTGCTGCCTTTGTTATGTCGTCCGACAGTAAATCTGAAATTATGAAGTAAGAATAGAATTATAATATTGATGTTCTGATTAAATTAGAAGTAGTTTTCATTGTTGATTTTAGATTTGCACAATGCTATAAAAATATATTTTAAATCATCTCTGTGATTACGACTAGATATTCGTGGAACATATTAAAAAATAACCACATTCCTCCTTTTTTGGAGATCCAAAGTTGGAAAACGGGCAATTTTTAATAAAACGGAGGTTTTTATACAACAGCTTATGGTAACTGAGTTCTGCAGATTTTTTCAAAACAAAGAAGACAGTCGCACGAGTTTTTTTATCGAGTGGCTTTATCCCGATCATAATTTTCTTCAAAGTCTTGATTGATTTGATTGATTGACTTCGTTTTTTTTATGACCGGCATGGCAGTCTGTTTAGGCTGGTACCGTGAGGCTACCGGAGCACGTTTGCCCTCTTGTATCATGAAAGAAAAAGAACGTTGTAATTGTTTTCAGACGTAGCATAAGTAGAAAATAAATTGGCGTAAATAATACAATTAGATCAAGGAGTAATTCAGGCTTTGCCTGGAGATAGGGCTGACATTTCAGTTGATTGTAGGGTCAGCCGTATGTTCGTCCTGTTATTAGAGAGGCAACCAGAACAGAGACAGGCAGAGAGATAATTATGTTGTCTATTGTCTGAGCGTAGTTTTACCTTGTAGAAGAAGCTATTCAACCAAAAACATTTTCATGTACTAGTAAAATGTTGCCAAGACGATAACTTTTTGACAACCCTATCTCTCGTCGAAGTATCTCGTCGGTCTCGTCTTGACAACATTTTACATGAAATTGTTTTTGGTGGAATTTCACTTCTTTTTGTAAGTTGCTTATGACAATATTTTTTAATTATGTTCATTATTTTTGGGGTGTATTTCTTGCACATCAGAGGTGCCTTTTGTCATAGCCTACTTTGCCCTTATCTTTGTTGGTTTATTGTTAATGTGTGAAAGTCTCATACTAACTCTCATCCCCTAGTTTACGTTGTTGAGGGGGGAAGTTTCGGGTTTTAGAATTTTTTGTTGTTTGTGTACTAGTACTAGCTTACACACCAAATTTCAGAACTTCAGGAAGTACCCTAAGAATACAAACCCAAGGTATGAGGGTTCAAAAAAACAAAAAGGTAGTGCTTTCGCTTGGCTCGTCTTGCTGGGGGCACTGCAGTGCCCCCAGATTTCACTAGTTTTTCTGTGCGGAGTTATCCCTATTAAGAATCTATAGAGGTTGGTAATATTTTATGTAATCCGTGGTACTCACCAACACAGGTGACGTTGCAGTCTCTTCCAGGTATACCGGTGTTGCTACACCAGTATTTGTCGTTGATCTGGAACAGACCGTAATCCTTGGAGCCGTCCTTGCCTGAACCTATCTTGTGTGTCTTTCTTTCGCTCTGCTTTTCAATCAAACAAACCCCTATAAGGAAACCGTAATTTTTTGGTTATATAAATCATCAACAGCCTTTAATAGTCCACTGCTGGACATAAGCCTCTCCTTAGAAAGGAGGTTTTGGCCTACTATACCACGCTGGCCAGACGGGTTGGTATAGGGTTTGTGTCAAGTTTTCCTTCAAATATAAATAAATAAAATAAAATAAAATAAACTTTATTCTGTAAGAAAACACAGCATACAACTTAATATAAATTACTAACTTAATACAACTTACAATAATATTACATTTTTTTTAAAACCTTATAACTATTGACGTACCTGCAACACTATACTACGGTCTCTGTGGTCATGAGTATTTAGTTGCTGTGAGACTGTGATCATATATGACGTGGCGCTGACGTGGTGATCACTATTATTTTAGGTTAGGTACCAGAGAGAAACTATGTAGTAATTTTGACAACGAAGGGGTCTTTGGACCCCCGCGTTTTACAATCGTTACAAATTTTTTGGTCTCGCTTCCATTTGCTCGGAGGTCGCATCCGATAAGGAACTTTATTCCAACAATCATCTGTATCAACTCAACAAGTTATAGGTATAACTAACACACAATGATCGGATATTTCTGGTCACAAAAAAAATCTTATTTAGCTTGTCTGAATTTTTCATTGAATAAATTCAATTTTATATAATACCTACCAGATGCTTATACAACACAGCAATAGTAAGGGAATCCACGACATTGCCCACTGAATATACTAAATCTAGTACCTCGCAGACTCGAGCGTCGAGCGTAGACCTATTTTATTGAGAATATTAGATTGTAGAAAGAAAAAGGTTGTTATGATCTATTTACTAGTTAGTGCTAGATAAGTTCCACGCGTCTCTAATAACAGAGATAGGAACGAGGGGCCGTATACTCGTAGAATGATAGCACTTTTCGACATGTCATTACCTACACACTTTCCTTACCTTAATCTACACACATACAAAATAATTATGTATCATCATCATCTGCCTACCCTTTTCCCAATTTTATTTGGGGTCGGCGCAGTATGTATGATTTTTCCATTCTACTCTGTCATGCGTCATCTCACTGTTTACTCCCTTGCTAGCCATATCCTCCCTCACGCAGTCCATCCACCTTTTCTTCGGTCTGCCTCTTCTCTTATACCCTTCAACTCTCATACCTAAAACTTTCTTCGCCACATTTTCCTCATCCCTCCGCATGACATGTCCATACCAAGATAACCTATTACTTCTTAACTTTTCATCCAGTGGCGCTACTTTCAGACTCCCTCGTATATACTCATTCCTAACCTTGTCCATCTGAGTCACACCACACATCCATCTCAGCATTCGCATTTCGGCTACGTTCAGGCGTCTCTCATCCGTTCTCTTAATGGGCCAACTTTCAGAACCATACAGTACGGCAGGTCTGATAATAGTTTTATAAATTTGTCCCTTCAGTTTTAAGGGGAAACTGGGGTCACAAGTTGTTCCCGTTACCTGCCGCCACTTCATCCATCCCGTATTGATTCGATGCTGTACAGTTCGATCAATCTCACCATCACATTGAAATAATTATGTATATAAAGATTAAATTATGCATGGCGTTTACCTCTTTACAACTATCAATGTTTATTACTATTCATTGTTTTTGTTACTGCACTGTAAATTTATTTATTGTCTTACATCTTTAAACAGTACTTACAATCTCTCATTTTGTCTTCTGGGAACTCTTGCTTTCTCAATTCTTCGACAAGATCGCATCGTGACTCAAAATATTTGGACTCGCAATACAAACACAACGCTGCAAGGGTGAACAGGAAAATAGTGATGTTTTGCATTGTGTCGTGGTAACGTAGATTAAGCGTAACGCACACACGTTTTATTTTAAATAAAGCCGGCGACTGTTTATTATTCGTTTTTGTATCGCCTTTTCGTGCGTTGATTCCTTCTTATCGCTATATACGGGTCATAAGTCAAGTTCAAGTTATTGCAAAGTTATTCCTGTGTTTACTGGTGCTGGGACACATTTGAACAGAGCACTGGTTTGCGGTCCGCATCTGACAGTTTTGTGTGTTGTATCTACATCGTTATTGTTATAGAACCCGTGTTACATTATTATGATTCTTCATCAACAACATCATCATCAACAGCCTTTAATACTCCACTGCTGGACATAAGTTTCGCCTTAGAAAGGAGATTTTGGCCTACTACACCACGCTGTCCAGACGGGTTGGTATAGGGTTTGTGTCTAGTTTTCCTTCTATCTGCAGGGCTGTTGTTCTGCGTAATTTTCTCCCTTAGTCGGCTCTTACGGCACCCACGGGATTGAATAGACACACACGGTGGTGACACTCTGTATTCTTAATCCGTCACCACACGGACCATGGTTATGATTCTTAAATTATAACTAATCTTTGTCAGTATTTCGTTTTATAGCTAAGAAATTGCAATTTTCTTTTTTTAAAGTAAGTAGAGGCCGGCAAAGGCGTGAGCTCCGGTCACCTCACTCACTCGGGACAAAACAACGAAAAAATTACATAATAAAGATTCCCTGTTATGCTGAGTATCACTCCGGTGAGTTCATTGCTCCTGCCCAGGTCGGTATTGCAGTTTCACTGAAGCTAGTCTTACCGTGTAAAATACTTCACTATAGTAAATTGCTGTTATGGCACTAGAACATTCCCGAAGGAAGCCCAAGTTAGCAAGTTTAGTTTTAGACTTATTCTGACAATGTTTTTTTTTATAGACGTTTTAGTCAAAATTAGAGAACTCCTTGTGTATTTTCAGTAGAATTTTAACTATAACTCATATAAATACATCCACGCCTTTATCTCAGAACGACTAAGTAGAGGTTTATTTAGCACTTGCATTTTGTTGACTAACATTTTAATTCCACTTACCTACTCATTATAAAGGGGGAAGGTTTGCAGCTATCTCCGAGATATATCCTGGTTAGGCGCGGCGTAGAGGAGGAAGCACATGGTCTGGTCCTCCCCAAAGTAGGGCGCCTGAGCCCGGCCGTCAGGATGGTCACATACTCCTGGCTATGAAAGGAAAATTTACTAAAATGAGACGGGAGGAAGGGGATATTGTTCATACGGATGAATTAAGGTAGGTCAGGGAAAAAATACATGTTACTCGAACTGACTGTTGGCGGGAAGTCGGTAAATTACAAAATATCGTGGTACAAAACCACTAAGAAGAGCTGACAGCATGAGTTTGATGCCGCTGGCAAGAGCGTGACTAAGATTTTTAGAGTAAGGTAAAAGTAGGGAAGTGAACATTTACAAAATCTGTCTACTGTGGCTACCTTTGGCCATTTGTTTATAAAACTTAATGCACAAGTTGTAAACAGGCGGACCTTCGGGTGATGAAGGTGCAAGAGTTAACAGAGAATTTGACTTTATTTTTATTAAATTTATTAATGTAGGATTAATGTAACTTACATATATATACTACATACCATAACAAATACTATATTCATTACTGCATATAATATATGTACCTAGAGGTCCCAAGTATACACTTACAATACATAAACATACACATATAAATATACATATTTATCAAAATACGAGTATACAGTCGGATACTAGCGTTATGACCTTTCTGCCAACATATTTTGAAGAAGATCTTGTACTTTCTTCTTGAACGTAAAGCGGTTAGTGGACATCCTGATTTTAACTGGGAGCGAATTCGAGAGAAGAACTGACTGTACATAGAAGGAAGAATTGATGAAGTTTGAAGTATGAAGCATATTATTTGTTGACCGAAGATTTCAGTCGTGATTGGATCAAAGGAGGCGTAGATGGGAAACCAACTAATCAGGCAACGATAGGGAATTGAGAAATGCAAAATGATATGTTAGTGCACGCAGACTGCGGCGTTGAGGTATAATGTTATAAACTTGAGTGACTTAAAAAATGTAAAAGTTTTCAATATTGATTACGAAAATATAACGAATTCGGAATTAATTCTAAAGTCAAAATGGTTTTTCATTCACTTGGAAGAATGGCGAGGCGATCATACCTGGCGGTTGATGTTGTAATGTATATTATAAAACATTAGTATTATAATATACATTACATACAGATTACTGAACGAGAACTTTCATTGTGCGATGCAGTATTAGTATTTATTGCGTTGTTTGGTACTGTTGTATCTTGGGTGGTATTAAATAATGTTTTATGTACGTATACAAATACGACGACGGGCCTGACGGGCCGACCAGCCTGTTGGGCTAGTGGTTAGTGACCCTGACAGCTAAACTGGAGGTCGTGGGCTCGATTCCCACTCACGACAAATAATTGTGTGATAAGTACTTATCTATTTTAATTAAGGAATGAATTAGTACATTATATGTAATATATTACATACATGGCATTAAATTATTATACATATATTACTAGCTGGTACCCGCGAATTTGAAAAGCGCTGCCTTAGTGGGTTCTATTCCCGGACTGTGCAAAATTTTAAAGGGTTTTTCTGAGAAAAAAAATAGCCTAAGGTACTCCTTATATAGACAGCTTCCTGGTAGTACAATATTATCAAAATCGGTCCAGACGTTAAGAAGATTACCCGGAACAAATAGACAAACAGACAGAGAGCAATTTTTTAAACTGGTTTTTAGGCATAGGTATCGTGCAAATAACCGTGTAAGCATGATAAAAACCTACTATTTTGACATTACAAACAGACACTTCAATTTTATTTATTTGTATAGATTGTATGCATATATAATAGGTAATTACAACGCTTTCATTTGAACATTCAAAATACAGAATGATATAAAACTTTTTCTTTCAGGGCAGACGGCAGTCCAGGGACTTCCTTTCTAGGGTATACTTGATTCCCCGGCTATTAGTACCCGAGACGGCGTGCGGTTTTAATCGGTTCGAGTCCGACATGCCACCGATAGGTGGTATCCGAGGGGATTTCCGCACGGAAAAAAAAAGGGCAGACGGCAGTGCGGGTCACCTGATGGTAATTGACTACCATGCCCAAGTAGACCTGCAACTCGAGAACCACAAGAGCGTTGTCGCCCTTTAAGTCCCCTCCTTCCAGATTCAGGGGAAAGGCGGAGGGAATTGTTTCTTCATTATCATGCGATCATCATCATATTAGAGTTGTGGGTTCGATCCCCACATGGGACATCACTTTGTGTGATCTACAAATTGTTGTCCTGAGTTTTGTCTTTAAAAAAATAAAACAAATAGATAATCATCAACAGCCTTCAACAGTCCACTGCTTGTCATAGGCCTATCCTTAGGTTTTGGCCTACTAACCACGTTGCAGTGCTATTGTCCTGCGTAGTTAGCTCCCTTAGTCGACTCATACAACACCCATGGGATGAATAGGGTGGGGAAACACCGTATTCTGAATCCGTCACCACACGGACAGGGAGTTGTTTAGGTTTCGGTAATGGATTATATCCGGTTATCGTATCTTAGGGCCGTCATGCCGGGGTCTTAGGAATTCTCTAGAAAAAAAATCTTTGAATGGAAATTCATTGTAATTATAAAAAGGATTTATTTTTTTATTTATAATTAGTTATCGAGAACAAAAACTACATTTTATTGCCTATATATTTATATTTATATCTTATAGTTAAATGAATAATGCGTTAATAAGTCAAAGCATTTTTTTTTTTAAATGATAGATGGTAAATAAAGATTTTGTAATACTGAAATAGAAGTGTTTAACAGTTGCTAATATCAGGCAAAGTTTTCCCGTTGCAGTGGTTGCGCCATCCGTACCACGCCCTGAAGTTATGGCGTTTGAAGACCTTCTTTGCGCAAGTTGAGGCTTTTGTTATGTCATCTAATAACATATCTGGAAGGAAAACGCAATAGAATTAGAAATATAAGTAAGTGTAAGTTCAATGATATCAGATAAATTCTATCTTCTGTACAAATAAATAAAATTGAAGTGTATGTTTGTAATGTCAAAATAATAGGTTCTTTTCATGTTCACACGGTTTTTTGCACGATACCTATGCCTAAAACTAGTTTAAATATTTTTTGTCTGTCTGTTTGTTCCGGGTTATCTTCAAAATGGCTGTATCGATTTTGATATTTTACTACCAGATAACTATGTAAGGAGTAACTTAGGCTTCTTTTCCCTCTCAGAAAAACCCTATAAAATTTTGACCGGTCCGGTAATCGCACCCTAGGGCTCATGGACTGCAGTCTCATACTGTACTACTAAAGCAGCGCTTTTCAAATTGCACGCGGAAGAAGAAGTGAAGGAGAACAGAAGAAGAACCAGCTGGTGAAAAGGAACATAAGAAAAAGGCGGTTTGTGATTTTTTCGTTGATTTTAACCTAGTGGGTGAGGTTACCGGAGCCCAGCCCCTGGCCAAAATTAGAGGCCTTCTCTTCAAACTCAAAGGAACTCAAAGAAACTCAAAGGTTGTAGTGGTAGGCACCACACTTGTGACTCTTTGAGTAGCAGGTGCCTATGGGCGGCATTCACTTAGAACCGGGTTAAACCGGTTTTCAGTTAGGCCGGTTGAAACGGCCCACTTGTGCCAAAACATGAATCTGATTATAACTATACTCCCAAAGTTCCAATTCTCAAATCTAATCCTTAAAGTAAGTTAGTAAAGGTTGAAGGCTTGCCCCTTTTTCTGTAAGTAAGTAGAACCCAGATCAAGTAAAAGAGTTAAGAGGGAACTTTGCGAAGAACGAAGTGACGCCGGTTTTATAAACATGCGTGTGTGGGCAGGCGCCGCCATCATAATTTTATTTTACTGAAACTATTGGTTTCTACGTTTACTTATGTGTGTAATGCGATTTCATCGTACTATCTATATCTTGTAGAATGATTTTTACATCCTTTCACAACACAATTCGGCATTTTGACTGGTAAATATTGTTGACATTTTTGATGACGCTTTGACTGACAAGGCGTAGTCTTGTGTGTTACGTGTGGGCCCTGTGGGCTTGTTATTGTGTATGTACATGCCAAGGCGTAGTTTTAACTGGCCTCATTTCTTTGTTCACAGAGTACCATCTTAACTTTATTATTTGATCTGAGAAGTAGAATTAAAATGTCTGTAACACTGACCAGCACAAGTGACATTGCAGTCTTTTCCAGGAGTGTTGCCTTTGTTGCACCAGTACTTGTCGTTGATCTGGAATAGTCCATAATCCCTGGAACCATTCTTGTTTATTGTTCCCATCTTGTCAGTCTTTCTACCGCTTTCATTCTCAACCAAACATACCCCTGTAACAACATACACGTAAAATATTACAAAAAAACTAAAACTAATGCAAAACAGTTTGTACGTGTAACTTTAAATTAGTATTTAATTGGTTAAGATTTTGAACTCCGTTGTTAAAGAAACACTATTTGGAAAACTTGTGTGTGGATATTTTATCTAACCAATTTTCATTGGTTTGGCAAATTAGGGTATACAATAATTAACTTTAAAAAAAGTATTACCGACATCATGAACTGTGTTATTGAATTATCAATTTTCCACCCGAAGGGGTGTTATTTTTCTTTAAATTTAAACCAAACCAAGCAGGCACCTCCTTAAAAATAATTATTTTCCAAATTGATCGTAAATTACGAGTTTTGAGGTAACAAATATAAAAAATGTAACTAATCGAGAACCTTCCTTTTTTGAAGTCGGTTTATAATAAGGTACGACAACACCTTCTTTGCTTACTTGACTTTCAGTGCAATTCGTTCGAAACGTCTGTAAAAAATTATTTTCAGCCATAAGACCACCACATCCAACACATTTTTGCAAGAAAATATTTGTGTGGTATGTTGTAAAAAATAATAACAACAAATAACAAAAAACTAATTACCTCAAAGGAAAATTTAGTACTTAGATAAAAACTTTTTGCAATATTAAATTGTTACAATATCGCTGTGTACAAGACAAATAAGCCACGAGTATAGGATAAGTAATTTTATTTTTTATTTGAATTATATGACATTGAAATCCGAAGTCTAAAGTCACATATCAGTGTTATTATATTTTTAATCGACTTCAAAAAGGAGGAGGTTCTCAATTCGATTGGTATTTTTTTTTTGTATGTACACCGATTACTCTGAGATTCATGATCCGATTTACGTGATTCTTCTTTAGTTTGTTTTAAATAGATACTCACAATCTCTCATTTTGTCTTCAGGGAATCCCTGGTTTCTTAATTCACGGACAAGATCACATCGGGTAGCGAAATATTTAGCTTCGCAATGGATACAAACCGCTGCTAGAGCGAACAGGAAAACCGTGAACTTCTGCATTATTCACAAAAATGGAGTATTACTTGATATAATGACCAGTGTAATAGTAGGTGCTGTGAGAGTCTGAGCTCAGTGCCTCGACCTCCCGTTATATATAGCAGCCGACAACGGCTTATTATTGTTTTGTATTGTCTTGGGTTGCGGGGATTTTTTTGTTATCGCAGTGGCCTGGTCATCAGTGAAACTATGTAAATGCGGTAAACGACATGTTATTAATTAATTATTCATATTGGTCACCCTTAGTCAAGATAAGATATTAATTATTAATTAATCTTGATCCAGAGAATGAAATACAGATAGAAAATTTAAATTGAGAACAAGTCTGTTTCCAATATTGTAATTTGATGGTCTGTTGATCTAGTCTAGTGTAAGTTACCCCGACTGCTAAGCACTAGTCGTGGGTTCGATTCCCACCCAGGACAAATCATTATGTGATGAGCATGATTATTTGTTCTATGTCTGGGTGTAATTTAACAATTATATTTAGAATGTATTTAGAAATAAATAAGTTTCTTGTTTATTAGCAGTCTGGTTATCATAGTACAGACCCTTCCTAGTTTGGGATTAGACTGCCATGTGTGAAGTAATTACTAATATGGTGGTACGGGTGTCATGTTCCTCCAACACAAAGGAAGGTGAGGCGAGATGGTCATGCCTGGCGGGCCGTGGCCAACGGATGATGTTGGGAAGTTGTATATATGACAAGAGAATTCTTCATATCGCGATACAGGATTAGCAATTGTCAGGGATTTTTCCGTAGTTCAGTCTATCTTCGTTAGATGGCGCTGTAGTATGTTTCTGTTTCTTTGTATGTGGGAGGCGGCACATTAATATTATTAAATTACGTGACAAATCGGCAAAAATCAAATTTATATTGTTTAATATAAATATTCATCTGAAAGCGCCCACAATTACTTTAAGAAAATTGCGATTTCTGATCTAATTAAAGTCACGCGACTTCGGAAGTACTACATCCGTATAGATTACCGGGTTATCAGAGTTCTGCTGTAGAGAGGACATATTATAAAATAAAAAAATATGAGCAAAAGACTATTAAAGGCTGTTGATGTATTTGTCTTTCATAGTTTTAAGGCTCTTCTTAAGAGCTTTAAAACTATGATTTTACTGTCTTCTTAAATAACATTGTAAGCCTAACAATTCTGTATGTACTAACCCAATTTATTTCAAAAATAAATTTTAATTCGTATTTTGTATATGTTTACTTTAGTAGTGTAATCTTAAGATTTTATTTTGTAGGTAAACTTTTACTATAATTTTTGAAGAACATCAGAAAAGTTGAAGTTGATACGGTGTGCTATACATTTTTTATAATATCCACTACAATGAGTACTTTCTTATTATTAAAGTTAAGTGTGACTTACAAACTAAACAGTATAAAGATGTAGACACGGTGAAATTATATAGATAACATTAACGTGATATGAAGGTTTAAAGTCAAATAGTTTTTAATAGATATCTACAGAAAGAGAACAACAAGTTGCTTTTTGACTTTTGACTTTAGTTTTTTGATCAACAGTGTAAATTAACTTATCGGTTTTAAATATTAACTACAGAACACTTCATCTTTTCATCATTCTAAGACCTATTGTTTAGCTCTCCATGGATTCAGAGCGCGAGTGCCGGTCCATTGCGTGATAGATAGCGTCAACACATGCGACTGCGACAGCGCCTGGGACTTTTTTTCCATGCCAGGAGTAGGTTTACTCCACTGTCTGCCGTGTTACCTAAGTTTACACGTCAATACAGTGAAAACCGGTCATTCTAACGTTGCTTTTAACCGAGTGAGTGAGGTCAACGGAGCCCCAACTCCACTCACCCTGGAAAAGGATCACTCTAATAGGGGCACCCATCGCGAGTGGTGGAGATGGATCCGTCTAAGGTGGATGATGACGACGTGCCTGAGGTCACTTGGGCAGAACTAGAGCCAGGGGTGCGACAGCTTAAAGCCAAAAACACCGCTCTGGGCATTCCAGGCCGAGCGTGGGTCCTGGCCCTAGATGACGTAGCGCTCGGGCCCCGACTGAGAGGGCTCTTCAGCGTTTGGCTCGATCGTGTCCAGTTTCCGAAATTGTGAAGACAGGGAAACTGGTCCTCATCCGAAAGGAGCCCAGCAGGTTAATCATCCGCCTACAGCCCATACGGTGCAATCTGAAGATTGTGTTCAGATTGCCGAACTTTCAGCTTAACAAGAAAACGATAAAAAATTGAGTAATCAATCATCATCTGTCTCCCAACCTATGTGCCAATCCATCACGCCGGTAATCTCCTGACAGATAGAAAATACAGTATTAATGGTTTTGGAAGACAACTTATAAAAGTGTTAGTTATTTACAAACTATAAAGTCTAACAAATAAATTATGTTTACAAGTAAAAAACGCTTAAAATTGAATTGCTTTCGATTAATAATAACCTCAAACATTTCACTTTTTATTTTACATTTCAAACTACGCAGAGTCTGTATATGACTGTTAAGGTATTATTTTTATATCTGCATATAAATGCTGGTAAATTACAAATAAGTATTCCAGTTACAATATTACCTAAAGTTAAATATACAGCTAAGTTCATATTACGTATATAGTGTCTAACGTATTATCGCAGGACAGTCATGCTTTGACACATAATATATATATATATATATATATATATATATATATATATATATGTATGTATATGTTATTGTATCCGTGTGGTGACGGATTAAGAATACGAAGTGTCACCACCTCTATTCATCCTGTAGGTGTCGTAAGAGTCGACTATGGAGGCAAACTATGCAGAATAGCAGCATTGCGAAGAGAAGGAAAACTTGACACAAACCCTTTACCAACTAGTCTGGCAAGCGTGGTATAGTAGGCCAAAACCTCCTTTCTAAGGACAATTCTAAGTCCAGTAGTGGACTATTAGGGACTGTTGATGATTATGATGATGATATGGGTCAGGTATCAGGTATGTACATATTATTGCTCATATTGGTCTATTCCAAGGACAAAATATATAGTACTTTATAAAAAGGCCGTCATTTATTATCTCTAATAAGTGCACCTACCTCATTTTTTCTCTGCATCGCCCAATCGGTCGACTGGCAGAGAATTCATTAGCATTATGTCTGCTGATTTACATTTTTGTGCAAGAAGTTATAAATAAAAAATTAAATAATATTATGGAGAGGCTCGACCAGAGTAATACTACAGCTTCACAGAAAATCAGTATTAAGTAAGGATGGAATAAAAATCGCAATCACATGTCATAAATCTAATGATTTAAAAATCATTTCATTATACTTGTGACTGATTTAAAAAATCACTGCTACTTAATTATTATAATTACGCAAGCGGAGGACTCGCGAAAGGTCAAAATCTAAGAAAAGAATTTTGATTGATGTTAATGCTACTTCTTTCTTCATGACGAAATCACAGTCACATGTGAAATCGCTGTGACTGAAACCAATCATTTCGTCAAATGAATATGATTTAAAAAATGCAATAATTTCCATGCCTAGTGTTAAGAAATTCTTTCGTTTCTTTTCACTGAGTGAGAGAGTTCATTCTGTAAGGAAATAGCTCGGAACAGCAACAGGAAGTTCGTTTAAAATTCGACGCTAAAGCGCTGTGACAGAGCGTCGAACTTCAAACGAACGTAGTTTAAAGTTCGACGCTGTGGCATCGCTGTACGCAAGGCTTTTTCTTAAAAGATAGCAGTGCTGCAGATACTAACGTACAACACACTTGTGACTCTTAAAGTCCACGTGTCCATGGGAGGCGCTAGTCATTTACCATCAGGTGACCCGTCTGCTGGTTTTGCCCCTTATTTGTTTTTTCCTCCGAGCCTTTCTTTCCCAAACTAGGTTGGAGTCCGCTTTAACTCTACTACGATACGTCTGTAATCCGGCTTTGTACGCGGAGTGACTGCTATCAGACCACCACAACCCAAGTACTGGGCGATATACATATAACATACACATCGGAACCTGTAGTATCATCATCAGCCTATCACAGTCCACTGCTGGACACAGGCCTCTCCCATTCTTTTTGATTTTTTGCTTCTCGCATCCAGCTCCTGCCAGCCATCTTGCGCAAATCGTCACTCCACCTGACCTGTGACTAATCTGTATGTAATAATTAGTCAGTTTTGATAAACTATTTACTGTCTAGCTGATACTCAACTTTACTGTAGGTAATTTAATTGTAACCGAGATGTGTCTGGTATACCACGGATTACCAGTTGATGGTTTGTGTGATATATAATGGATATCTTTATGCATGAATGAAATTTATATCAGAAAATTAAAAAAAAAACTGTGTTCTGTAGAAAGACTGTTGATGGACTTTTAGGGCTCCGTAACCCGTAACGATTGCCACATATGATCGTATGGCAACCGGGGCCGACGGCTTAACGTGCTCTATATAAAAAAAAAACCTTAGCTACGCAGAGCCTATCTTATAGTAACCAGACTGCTGATAAACATATTCATACAATTGAACTTGATCTAAGGTTTGATCACGCGAAGAGCGGCAACCCACTTACATATGTCTCCTGAGTTACAGCAGCCCATGAGCAGCATTAGATATCAGGTAACCAGTCTATTTATTTTTCTTAAGTTTTTGAAACGACGAAGAATCATTACTATTCTTTCATTTAGTAACACTTATTGTCATTCATAAACTGCTCTAACATGACAATAGAGACTCAATGTTCTGTCACGTACGTAAGGGGACGCCCCTAACCTCTTGTCTGTTGAAACACCGGCTCCCGGTATAAACACATTTTCGCCGGAACTGTTGACATACCGGGAGCCGGTATGGGTAAGTGTGTTCTCATAATCGCTCTAAAGCACGTCATTGTATATACCCTATCCTTTCTAACACGTTACAAATGCATAAAGAAGAAACAGGCTGACTAGTGAAGCCAAAATCTCGCGCAGCTTTAGTGAAAAAAATGTAAACAAGAGTCAGTCAAAACTCCGCCATCGCCTAGGTGACTACTTATTTTTTGTGTTGGTGAAAACTTGTGTTTTATCTTGAAGTGATTCGCTGAATATTAGAAAAAACGATGGAAGGGTAAGTAATTATTGATTATGTATACAAATTATATAATAGTTCTGTTAATTTTCACTAAAAATCGGTCTGTAACTATCAGCATGTTCAATGTCGAACATGTGACGACGATTTTATTGTCGTCATATTTCAACCAAAAATGGATGAAAAGGCAAGTTGATGTTAGATCTAAGACGTAAAATTAATTAGTTTTGATATATTTCATAGGTAGCATTATATTTCTTTCAAAAACATGAAAATATGTAATGGAAATGGGAGTACATAGTCTCATACCGGGAGCCGGTTACGTCAACAGTATACGTTTGACATTTATGGGCAGCCATGTTTTTTGTGTTTCTGGGATGCTTCCTAAGTATGGATATGCCTCAGAAATGTTTTTGTATGCATTAAAATTTTAATTTATTTTTTATTTTTGCAATTTTTTTCATTATCGGTTTTTCTTTTGGTTTTTGTATTGAGCAAAATTATATTTTTAGTTATTACGATACTGGTACTGATTTTCATATTTTCTAAGGATTCCTCCAGACGGGGCTTCATCTTCATCATCAGCCGTCAGGGCTCCTCCTTTGAGGGACGAGGAAATTGCCCGAATCTTGAATCATGGTAAGTGAATATTTTTCTTTCAGACCTATCTTTTAGTAGTATATATATATCTGTTTACATAGGTAAAACAGACTACAGTATATTATTATTATTTACACAGGCAGGGAAGAGGATGCTGACAGCGATGATGAAGATGAAGATTTAGTTCAGCCAGTGCATCTGCCGAGGAGAGCTGAAAGACTTTTTATGTCTGAGGAAGACACTGAGGTGCCACCGATAAACGCTGCTATAGGCTTTGAGTGGCCACCTCAACTTCCCTCCGGCCTGCAGCCCCAACCTAGCGCCCAGCCCGAACCCGAACCCAACGCCGAGCCTGAACCCAGTGCCGACCCCGAAGCCAGCGCCGAGCCATACAATAAGTTTGATTTTAAGTAGAGAGGGTTTTCAGAATCTCAAATTCCTCCTGAATTGAGAAAGGAACCATTCTCCGAAATTAATTGTGGTCCCACAGTTCCATTGGCGAGCCCATATGTGTGTTCACCTGCTTTGAGCCACATCACACTTAACAGTAACACATCACACAAACAGTATACCTATACGCATAGCTACTCAGGAACACACAGGAGTCTGAAACGCTTTATGTCGCCAGTTCAGTGGGAATTAGGAAGGTAAGTATATTTGTCCAAATCGTGAAACAGTAAGACAATTAAGGCTGTATATGTATATTTATGTATTTGAAAGTAATATTTTTACGTATTTATTTCTTTATTTACGTAGGTTACATTTTCATTAAAAATATCTATCTATCTATCTATATTTATTATTATTAGCAATATTTTGGGTAAAATATATAATTGTAGTTCCCTCGGTTGCGTCATTCGTTTGGATTACAGTCATCATTATTTGAGAGTGCTGCCAACCCTTTTAATCTACAAGAAATATCAGTGCTGCTAACCCTTGTATTCTACAAGCAATATCCCACGAAATCAGGGACTATATTTGATCTTATCATTAGCTATGACTGCAATATTCATTTTTTGAATTAGCAAAAATTTATAAAAGTACTTTTACTAAATGTGTAAATATCAACTACTCAAATGCAGTGGTAAATTTATCAAAAAACGTTAGATTTAGCGTTGAAATCATTCTGTTGGCAGCTCTCTGGTTAGTACTTTGGTATATGGGCGTTTTTCAAAAAAACTGACCGTTACGTTACCGGAATGTGACCGGAATCCACTTTTTTGACCTATGCAATGTGTAACATATTAAAGTGCAAAGCTCATATACCCCAATTAGATAAAAATGTTTTGAATGTACGTTAGTAAAAAAACAAACACTATACTCGTGAGAACCATACCTTGAAAATATGTTATACGAAAAGTCGTATCCATACTTTTTTAACCTCTCAGGTACCAAAATGAACCATTTTTTACTACTTTTATCAACCTACATCTTGAAATATTTCTTAGAACTGTATTGTTCTGTTGATTTGTTTTGATGCTTTAATCTATCTAAATATTAGAAAATGTCTAAAAATTCCGTTAGTTGCAATATTTTTTCCAAAAACTATGTTTTTAAATGTATGTAATTTTTGACCCAAATTTTGAGTTATTTTTGTTTAACTCCTACTCAAGATATATGTAATATAGTGCTGCGATACTTTTGTAATACATAGTTTATAAGCTTAAGTTTCTAATAAACAAAGCATCTTAGTCCATATCGGCATAAGTCATTTAAAATTAGGTTGAAATATTATACCCACTTTTGAGGACTTGTTAAGTGGCAGTTCTTTGTGACTATATTAAGAACATGTGTTGTGAAAAAAATATGTATGGTGGCACTTGAAGTTTGAGTTGTATTTTATACCTAATGTGATAAGTTGTAAATAAAATATTTTATGAACTTCCAAATATTGTTGTAATTAAAATTATAACCGAAACTTATCTAAATATCATAGTACCCTATGTTGAAAGTTCTATGTTAGCTATAATTGAGTATTTATATAGAAATGGTTGAAAGTGAATAAAGATTATTCAATTTCCAATAAGATTTTTAACTTGAATTGACTTGATTCCAACTAGATACGGAGAAAATCCAGTTACAGTACAAGTCTATCTCAAAAATGGGCTGTCTGTTGACCATACCGGCTCCCGGTATAACAGGTAATGCAAAATGGGCTAATGTCATTCAACATACAAGAGGCTAAAGACTAAATAATTATCACATACAGATTAGTCATCACATGAGTTAAAAAAAATATTTCAATACAACAGGAAAAGCCTGTTTTTTATGTCTAATGTGCTAACAGAAACCTAAATAACATTAAAAATGGCAATGTGAGTATGTTTGTTGGTTTTTAGGGTGCCGTACCTCAAAAGGTAAAGGAACCCTTATAATATCACTTTCTTGTCCGTCTGTCCGTGTGTCACCACCGATTTTCTCAGGAACGGATACGGATATACCTAGCAAGTTGAAATTTATACCAGATACTGAGGTCAATGGTCCCTATTGGGTGTATAAAGGTCAACGTCCTGACTGAATCCGATAAAAAGACATTTCTAATTTCTATTTTAGAGAAAACTTGTAACTTGTAACAAATTTTCGCGAAAATCTACGTAAAATCTGGGTAGGTACGGAACCCTCGACGCACGAGTTCGACTCGTACCTGACCGGTTTTTTACTACTTAACACTTCAACTAATCATTTAATTATTTAAGTATGTTTGTCAGCAGTCTGGTTACCATGAACAGGCTCTTTTTTGGCATCAAACTGCCGTGTGTTAGATGCGTAAAGTTATTATTATTTATTTAATTTATTTATTTATGACTTCATGCACAAATATATACATCGGCGCACTTAATGCCTAAAGTACTATTTGTCCTTCGAATATATAGGCAATGATATATTATTATATTTATAGTATATATACCAGGATTAACACATTTACCCACATATATATATATATATATTATTTTGTTCGGAAAACATACAGTGTATATAACAAAGGATACAACATGTGTTAACACTATCCACCATTTACATGTTTTCGCAGTTATACATCTAAACAGCTTGTGATGTTTTAATAACATACTAATAATTTAAAGAACCGTGCAATTATAATAAATGTAAAAGGTAAATGAAATGAGAAAACTAAAGCAACAAAAACCGAAATGGTAACAATATAAACAAAAGTTATACAGTTCAGTAATATTATTATAGTATGAGAACCATGCATCTGTTAATATTCTGCTAAATTGGTATGCTTTAGTGTTAAATAAATCTAATTGTGGTAAACCAACCAGTCCGTTAATTTCTCTTGCAGCTCTGACAAAGAATGAGTTCTGCCCATAGTTTGACGAACAATGAGGAGCATCTAGATATACATGTTGTCTAGTCATCCTGTTTGGGACTTTGGGATTTTGGATTCGTTATAATCTATATGTATAAATAGGTTCTTACTTGTGAAGTTGAACATTTTTAAAACCAGCATTTTTAGATTTAATTATCTGTGGAGTGAGAATTCCAAATTTAAATAAATTTTATTAGAAAGCCATGTAAAATTCAGTAATTTCTTTTAGATATTGTTTTGTTTTGTTTGTGATCCTGGTTTCGGTATACATTTGACGTTAAGTAAGTTAGGTTATAAGACAATTAAAAGTTCTAATGAGCAAATTTAAGTAGGTAGTAGGTATTTAAGTAGTGGTAGGTAGGTGGTAGGTATATAAATTATATTCTGTTTAAAATGTATGCGTTGATTAAGTAACTAAAACCAATAACATTTTAGGGAAGATACGTTGTGTTTACACGGCTAGCACAAAAATTTTGTGCCGTACCCGTACACCGTACATACATTAAGGCATTTTAGAACAAAACACACTTACCTGTGGTATGATATTCCTTTATCTTTATTTAAGTACCTTTTTGTCGTAATTTGTGCACTTTTGGAATACACAGAAAGGCATTTTGTGATTTTTCTTGAATTAGTACGTTGGCTCGCTGGCAGTGGTCCTAACGAGGACCCTCACATTTTGTTGGTGGCGTATCTACCTCTTGTTTGTATGTAATACCATTGGCTTAAACCATTCAGTTAAATTCATATTCTAAAGAAAGCATCATCATCTTCTTACACTTTTCTCGAAATTATAGGGGGCCAGCGCAATCCGTGTGCAGGTGGATTAAGAATACAGAGTTTCACCACCCCTATCGGTCCCGCGGGTGTCGTAAGATCCGACTAAGGAAGTAAACTACGTAGGATAACATCACTGCAAAGAGAAGGAAAACTTGAAACAAACCCTATATCAACCCGCCTGGCCAGCGTGGTATAGTAAACCAAAAGCTCCTTCCTAAGGAGAGGCCTATGTCCACTGTGGACTAGTAAAGGCTGTTGCTGATGATGATGCAATGAGTTTTATTTTTTCATTCTCCTCTTCCTCCCTGTCTCTGTTTACTGCTTACTCCGTGTCTAGCCATATTTTCTTTTATTCCAGTCCATTCATCTTTTCTTTGGTCGTCCTCTACTCTTATCCGTCAATGTCCATAAATAACATTTTCACATTTTATTTTACTCATGTTTACGCGTCACATGAAGATCTAAAGAAAGCGTAGGTTATGAACGCCTGACACTTATGTGGTGCAATTAAAGGTCTAAGGACAATAGAGGTGGCTTATGAGGTATGTGAGGACATAACTAAGTGAAGGGCTGTTGTCTCAGCTTCAGACTGAGTCAACAGCCCTTCACTATAAAAGTTCTTCACGGGTTTCAGCTCTTATAATAATCGTCATATAAAAATCACACCCGGTCGTCTGATCCCAAAATAGGCAGAGCCAAGTATTATAGTTACCAGACTGCTGTTAAACATACTTTTACATTTCTAAATACATACATATTATAGATAAACTACACCCAGACACAGAGCAAGTGATTGTGGTCATCACACAATATTTGTCCTGGGTGTGAATCGAATTCACGACCTCCGGCAACGTGCAATACGGGTATTACGAGTGTAATTGCTGAATATCTTAAGTCGTTCGCTTGCTAAAGTCAGTCTTTGTCATGAGGCAGGCATATATCGTTTGTTTTTAATGTTAGTTATTCGGCGATCGGGGATTCACTTCGAGTTAATTACTTGAGAAACAGGTTTTGGCATAAGATTTTTAAGGATATTCTTTTTTTCTTCGAGAATAAATTCGGAAATAATAATTGACATGATTAAAGAACTTGAATTGAAGTGTGCGGATTGCTTGACAGACGGACAGTGTAACAGTTTTTTTTTTTTGTTGTGCATTTGTGATACGTACGATATTGATAAAAGCGGCACCTGTTTGTCCGCATCGCTTTGTTGTTGATTTATCTAAAGTAGTTTGTAGCTACGGTATTGATCTCCTTTGTTCACTTTCGGACCACTAGATGGCGTTGGTTTGAGACATAATAGATTGATAAAAAGACTTCCTTTTTTAATCTGTTTTGTTATTCTGTCATGTCAAATTGTATAGGTGTTGAGAGTGTTCAGCTATGGTGGAAAGCAAGTTACTTTTCATTTTGTTAGCGTTGTTTTCTTTCTCAATGTAAATGTCAAAGTGAAATGATGAGGAGGGGTTAACTTCTGGAAGATTCCTGAACCGAGGATATATAGGTCCGGCTTTCTGCCACGGGAGACACTCTGCTATCTCGTGTCTTCCAACCTTAATAAGTGTTTTGATTGTCGTGTAATTTGAATTTCGTAATATGTAGTCTGTTTAAAGTACCCACACTAAAGTGGTGAGTATGTTCTTAATTCTACTTAAACCTATTTGTTTCTGGTACCTGTTTAATTATATGAGTGCTAATCCATTCGTAGGGTCCCAGATTTCGGGGTCAAGACGGTCAGTCTTAGACGGCGTGCTTGCTCTTTTGTGGCCTTCTGGTACAGACTCAAGTTTCTTGGTACCCTCTGGCAAAGCTGGTGATTGCGCGGCTCACGACGCAAGCGGACAGCCGTACCCAAGAGTTACGTACTTAAACTTATAATTACAATTTGTTAAACTTTTATCCGTATCTAATATAAATAGCCGACTCGGGCAGAAGAGGAAGTAACCTCCTGGAGGGACGACGAGGAGGCACCGAGCACCATCAGCTCGGCTCTGACGCGCTCCGCTGCGGTTTTTTTTTTTTATACCCTCTGATTTTTTTTTTATTGTAAGTCTACTTTTTCTCTGAAATATACATGTATGTATGACTGAGGTGTAAGTTGTTTTCCTCTAAAGAGTCCCGTAGGTTTCCCACACGCACACACTTCTTTTCTCTTAGAAGGCGCCCTGAGGTAATCTCATAGATCTCTCCACTGGGTCAGCCGGTGAGTAGTCCGCCTGAGAAGAAAAGCGGCTACAAATTGGCGCCCAACGTGGGGCCAGTGATCCAAACCTCTGTGTGTGTGCTGTGTGAGGGTGCCTGAGGGTATTCACTTTGGAGGAGACACTTCCCTCCGTCCGATACTCCCCAGGACGTTAATTGGTTGTGCGGGTGCAGTACGCATGTAATAATTTTACCCTCATTGTATTTTCAGCCTATCGTACCATCATCCCTGAGGCAAGGAAAATCAGTGAGACCACTAAATTCCAAATTTAACTCAAAATTCCTACTGCACATATTTCGGGTGAGTTTGAAACATTTTTTGGCCTAAATTTTTTTTTTTTCTTCTTTTTTTTGAGTTAGCTACTTCTGTTCGTACCTTTGAGGTCCGTAGCGTGAAGTTGTGCATACGTGTATATTCAGTGTGTTTTTTTTTCCCAGTACTACTGGTGTAATTTACTTGAAACTTAACTTAACTTATAAAGTTTTATGTACCCTCCATTTTTTATATAACCTCTTGGCTTAAAATTAGAATAAAATAGTTTTGTGATATACATACCCTACTTAAAATTTATGTCGAAATAACTTTTATGATAATTAAACTTTGTCAATTCATTGGATTACTATGTCAACATTCTAAAGATAATATAACTTGTCTTAAATTTTTTTGTCGAATTAACTTTTATAATAAAAAACTTTGTCATTTCATTGGATTACTGTGTTAATGTTCTAGAGATAGTATAACTTGTGTCTTGAATTGTGAAACAAGAATATCTTTGTCTTTAGTTGAATTTGCTTCTCAAGTTTTGAGAATTACTTAATGTTTTAATATTTTATTATGATATTTGTTAAAAATATTAGTGTGCTTTAACCTTCTCACACTTAATAGTGAAGAAGTTTACTCAGTTTCTACTTTGAAATATTACTTGATATTTTAATATTTTATTATAATATTTGTTAAAAATATTAGTGTGCTTTAACCTTCTCACACTTAATAGTGAAGAAGTATACTCAGTTTCTACTTTGAAATATTACTTGATATTTTAATATTTTATTATAATATTTGTTAAAAATATTAGTGTGCTTTAGCTTTCTCACACTTAATAGTGAAGAAGTATACTCAGTTTCTACTTTGAAATATTACTTGATATTTTAATATTTTATTATAATATTTGTTAAAAATATTAGTTTGCTTTAGCTTTCTCACACTTAATGGTGAAGAAATATACTCAGTAGCAATATTTTTTTACTTTGAGATATTACTTGATGTTTTAATATTTTATTATAATATTTTTTAAATATTAATTTACTTTAAACTTCTCACACTCTGTTGATAGTGAAGAGGTCTACTCAATATCATTATTTTTTACTTTTTTTTGAACTGTAAAAGACTTTAAGTCTGCATTACTAGTTTGTTAACTTGTTAAGATTTTTTTTGTATATTCGAATTTAAATTGTAAACCACCATGGCAAATTTACGTAAGTGCATTAACTGCCTTAAAATTGATGAACTTATTAATGAACTGTCTTCCATGGGGATTTCAGAGAATCCTGAGGATACAGTTGTCGGATTGCGAAGTGAGATGCGTACTGCTTTGCGGCTTATCCGGCGTGGCCGCTTTAAGGCCATCGCCGCTGTTCCTGCCTTTTCCGCCTCTGACATGGTCTGTCAGCGGGCTTAAGGTCTTTGAACTGGAACAGGTGTTTTCTTCAGGTGACTCCGTTTCGTATTATAAATTGTCTTATTAGAGTTGGGGCTAGATACCTTCTAGATAGGTTAGCCGGTGTAGTTATAACTGACTAGACCTTCTCAGGACACCCCTTTGTGACCTGAGGGGTCCATTCACTACATTTCCTACATGGGAAATGTTCTTTCAATTGTGGTCTCGGACTACGTCAAAATTTTTCTTATTTGTGTCCTATGAGGATTGCTTCCGGCCTACTGTCGTGTTTGGGTCCCATATGGATGGCTTCAGGTTATGTCATGTGGTGTCCTATATGGATAACCACAGGCTTTGTAGTCGCGAGTCATAGTATAGAATGTTTTCCTAAACCACGGGGTTCGTAAAACCACTTATATGGATTTTGGCCCTGTTGAGGATATTCCCTGCGCACACTACGCAGGGAATACTTTGAGGGAGGGGGTGGTGTAACAGTTTTTTTTTTTTGTTGTGCATTTGTGATACGTACGATATTGATAAAAGCGGCACCTGTTTGTCCGCATCGCTTTGTTGTTGATTTATCTAAAGTAGTTTGTAGCTACGGTATTGATCTCCTTTGTTCACTTTCGGACCACTAGATGGCGTTGGTTTGAGACATAATAGATTGATAAAAAGACTTCCTTTTTTAATCTGTTTTGTTATTCTGTCATGTCAAATTGTATAGGTGTTGAGAGTGTTCAGCTATGGTGGAAAGCAAGTTACTTTTCATTTTGTTAGCGTTGTTTTCTTTCTCAATGTAAATGTCAAAGTGAAATGATGAGGAGGGGTTAACTTCTGGAAGATTCCTGAACCGAGGATATATAGGTCCGGCTTTCTGCCACGGGAGACACTCTGCTATCTCGTGTCTTCCAACCTTAATAAGTGTTTTGATTGTCGTGTAATTTGAATTTCGTAATATGTAGTCTGTTTAAAGTACCCACACTAAAGTGGTGAGTATGTTCTTAATTCTACTTAAACCTATTTGTTTCTGGTACCTGTTTAATTATATGAGTGCTAATCCATTCGTAGGGTCCCAGATTTCGGGGTCAAGACGGTCAGTCTTAGACGGCGTGCTTGCTCTTTTGTGGCCTTCTGGTACAGACTCAAGTTTCTTGGTACCCTCTGGCAAAGCTGGTGATTGCGCGGCTCACGACGCATGCGGACAGCCGTACCCAAGAGTTACGTACTTAAACTTATAATTACAATTTGTTAAACTTTTATCCGTATCTAATATAAATAGCCGACTCGGGCAGAAGAGGAAGTAACCTCCTGGAGGGACGACGAGGAGGCACCGAGCACCATCAGCTCGGCTCTGACGCGCTCCGCTGCGGTTTTTTTTTTTATACCCTCTGATTTTTTTTTTATTGTAAGTCTACTTTTTCTCTGAAATATACATGTATGTATGACTGAGGTGTAAGTTGTTTTCCTCTAAAGAGTCCCGTAGGTTTCCCACACGCACACACTTCTTTTCTCTTAGAAGGCGCCCTGAGGTAATCTCATAGATCTCTCCACTGGGTCAGCCGGTGAGTAGTCCGCCTGAGAAGAAAAGCGGCTACAACAGTAATAAAAACTACTAACTATTAATACAACTGACTATTATTTAAATTTAAATTTTTGCATAAATTACGTGTACCACACTGAAAAGGAAGGAAGGAAAGTAAATATACATTTTTTTAAACTTACTATAAGACTGAAGAAATAAATTGTAAAAACCTAGTGTTTGAAACCTACATATACTCGTATATACATGTGTTAACTATTAACATTACACATAGTATATAAAAACTTCACGGTTATTTTTGGACCCCGTGTAGTTGAACTCCGCTTTTCGAACTGGAAAATCCGTTGAAAATTTTTCGCTACTTTTTAAAGGTTTTGAATAGAGAATGAAATACAATTTAGTATGTAAACGGGAATAAAGCGAATGCCACACCACCCGATAGCTAGCGAGCGAACGAACAGGTTTCATACTTTGGTTTACACCCCGAATTACAGCGATAAGCTGTTGTTGAAGTTTTTAGGGATCCAACTACCGCTCGTATGGTAACCGAACCCAACGGCTTAATTTGCTCTCAGAGGCAGGAAGAGGTCTCAAAGTGTTAAGAATCCATCCATAGGCTGAGCTGGCTGGCATCGCTTAACTCTTCAATGTGTTAACCTACTCGGTTACCACTTAGCCATGAGCCCCTCGTCATGATGAATTGTAATCAACAGCCTTTACTAGTCCACTGCTGGACATAGGCCTCTCCTTAGAATGGAGATTTTGGCCTACTACACCACGCTGGCCAGACGGGTTGGAATAGGGTTTATGTCAAGTTTTCCTTCTCTCTGCAGTGTTGTTGTCCTGCGTTGTTTGCTCCCATTGTATTGTAATAAACTGTTAATAAACTGATAATAAACTGTTAATTACTTGTGTACATTTTTTTATTATTACTTTATTTTCCACCTGATGTGATGACAATTGGAGGACGGAAGTATAAACTTCCTATTATGAAAGGAGTTTCGCTAATCGGCCCTAAATTGACGGAAAAATTAGGTAACAAAGATTAAAAAAATACCTACCGTCGAATTGAGAAACGCCTTATTTTTTTGGCGTTGAATAAAAATACAATTACAAATAGGTCTTAATACCAGAATGTTGGGTAAATATTTATACGTGTTTATTTTCAAAACCCGTGTGTGCTGATGTGTGGGAGTATATATTTTTTAAGTGAAAAGTAACACCTTTTGCTTTTTGAGTTCTTTTATTATTAAAACGAACCGTAAGTTAAAGGCGCAAGAGGGAAAATTACTGTCTGTGTGTTTAAATTTACATAAACGGCTTTTAAATGTTAAAGGCGGCATTAAGTGCAAATAATACATTTAAGTACTTTGAATATTTAATGATCTTAAAGGCATCTCTTCGTCAAAACATTAAAGTGGTAAAATAAAAATGAAACAATCTTTTTCTTTAGATCTGCTCTCGTTAAAGTTATTTTTATATCCGCCGGGATCTGTTAGTTCTTTCTGGATAAAAGGTATGCAGAGATTCCCATTTTCTGGGGTTACCAGATCCCAGTTACCAGGGATACCCCCTCGGATACCAATCTTAGGATATCCCTGCTAACACCCGTTAGCAGGGATACCCCCTAAGATTGGTATTGGTATCCGCACGGAAGAAGGGCTTACTTCATTAAAAACCAGAGTGGTCGCCGAACACATATCGTAAAGTGAACAAGAATAGTTGCAAGGACCATGGATTCTTCAAAATCAGCGATTAATGGTGGTGCAGCAATACCACCACGCCTCGAAACAGTCACGAGATTTTTTCTTGAAATATAACTAAACAATATTTTAAGTTTTCAGTTGCGATTTAATATTCGAATTTATTAATTTCATTAATGATTTCATTTCTTCTTTTGTTTATTAATATAATAAAACATGCAAGCATGCAATAATTCTTCCTATACGAGGACGAAAAAATTCGTGTGAAGTATGATTCAGTGGTGAAAAAGATAAAAAAAAAATGTCTCAGCAAATATTTCATTTCATTTCATTGACACGTGTTTATGTTTATGTACAAATTTAAAAAGTTTTATCATTGGGATGACGTCACAATTTGTGGCCTGAGATGAGCTAATATTAGAAGAAATAATAATAATAATATAATAATTTACATATATTTCTTTCTTTATTCAACGTAATACGTACGTAAGCCTAGAAATATTTAAATACTTTTTCTTTGAAGATTTGACAACAGACGATATTACTATTATCATTATCAACAGCCTTTGATAGCCCACTTCTGGACATAGGCCTCTCCTAAGAAAGCTGGAAACTATTTGCGCTATAAAAATTTACAGGTGCCAGCGTAAAAAATACAAAAAATATATTTATTACTATTTTTTTTTTAAGACAACTCCCGCACTACGCAGGATCGGAGCGGGCCTATAAATATTGAATTTAAAGATGTCCTATAGTATAGTCCTATCATAATAATAGTATAATTAATTACTCCACACTGACACCATATTAGTAGTATCTACTCGTACATTGCACGTGCGAATCTGGGGCGTATCGTAAGTAAATGGAAATGTTTTGTGTTAAACACGATAAATGGAAATGGGTTACGTACGCTTCAAAAAGTTCTGCACTAATTAAGTTCAAATTTTGATACGATATACAAACCAATTCAAAGATAGTGTTTACAGTTTTTCGCGTCAGTTCTGTTTCTCATTTCAATCAATGCAATCACAATGGGCCACAGCGAAGCGTGGCAGGGTACAGCTAGTTTGTTTATTAAATATTCATTACCATCTGTAAAATCAACGCCAGGCAAAAGCCAAACAAAATAAACAGTATTTAACAAAAATTTTATGTTATTTCTTTCATGTCATACAAAACCTATTATCAAGATGGGTATTCCCCTAGGCAATGTGATGTCTGCGAGTAACCGAAGTAGGTACAATCCTATTTGTACCTGAGCTTTTCTTGAAAAATATCATTTAAGACTCAAATAGGTTATTATTTAAGCTTTACAAGCTTATGAGGGATTTCAATATATATAATACTTAGTCAAGAAGATCTGGATGTTTCGCTACAAGGCGTTGGATAAAAAATTTATTCACTGTTCATTACTTTTCTGTTATACAATAGTTCTTGTAGTCACTAAACAGTCAAGCTACATATTTTGACTAAGGTGTAAAGTTTGTGAAGTTACGGCGTGTAAATTAAATAGTTAAGCTTTAAAATAGTATTATCAACTTCAATGCGCCAATATTTTAATATAATATACCTCACACATCTCTTACAATGCCCGTCTGATCCCAAACTAAACAGATAAACAAATTTATATACTTTAAAATACAGACATATTATACATAAATTACACCAAGACACAACAAATGACCGTGCTTATCACACAATATTTGTCCTGGATTAGAATCGAACCCACGACCTGCCTTAGTAGGGCATTAACCACTAGACCAACAGGCTCTACAATTAAGTAATGAATTGTAATAAACTGTATTCTTTATTTCCTACTCTTAAAGTTGGTAGTTTTCCTTAAAATTTGAAGGGGACTAAACAGGCAGTAATAAAGTTTATTTTAAGTCCTTGGAGTTTTCTTTGTTCTTCGTAAATAATTCAACTACAAAATAATACAATTACTTGTTTTTCTTTCTTATTTTTTGAACTCGACGAGTTTACATTTTAACTTAGAGGTAACCTTACCCTCGATAAGTAAAAACAAAAGAGCGGTATTGGCAGAAATGATACGATAGCAAAGAATACCAATTGCCAGTAATCAAAATTAAAAAGGTAGTAAAATTAAAAAGGCGAGGGTCCGTTCCGCGCATGCGCGTGGAATCGACTCGCGTTGTCGCGAAGTAGCGGGCAGTCATAGTTAGTTTACCGTGTGCATCGCGGTGTGATGTCTGCGTTCGAATGGGAGGCGCGGGATGGGCGCGCGGCGAAGCGCGCGTAGCTGACGATTCTGACTTTGAAGCACTAAAAAGCCTTCTGGCTTCTGAAGTTGGTTGGAATTTAGAGTACGAAAAGGACGGAGTGAAGGTTTGGACCGAGGATGCCGCTCATGGCGCGCTGCGAACTGTCAAGGTATGTTGTTGTCTTTCGTTTTGAAAACAAATAGAAAAAACTAACACTTCGCTAATTCGTTTAGGGATTTATAGGTTTATCAATCAAATCAATTCGCTAATATATTTACTCATAATTAGTGTCATTTAATTTTATATTTTTGTTACTTTTACAGTAGGTGTTAAGTAGTATTATATACTAAATAACAGGAAACAAATTACTAACATTATATTATGTAGTAAGTAACTAAAGATGGTACTGGCATACTCTGCAGTCTATATAAGGTCTGCAGTTAATTAACGGTATTGAAACGGAAATTGGAATGCCACGCAATTATTGACTAAATGTATACAAATATACTTGGCTTCCTATGCAAAGTGCAGAGGGGGTTGCTGTAATAATCCTTGGGAACCATACTACACGGCTTTATCTCAAATCAAACTAAGCTTTTTCGCCGTTTCTATTGCGACATTTATGCCAAAGACGTGGCGGAAAGAGAACGGGTGATGTCTAGGACTACAAGACCTAGGACTGGCTTAGGACTTTCCCTCGCACGTCGATATTGCAACAATGGTTACAGAGTAAGCGTTTTTGAGTGCACAGTCTACTCTAGGAACTGGTCTCATTAGCAGGGGTAGCTGTTAAGCTACTAGAAGGACACCCGAGACAAGTATTGTATTACGCGTATCTTTCAACCTTAGGACTATGCAATATCTGCCGCATCTGCTGATAATGACACCTGAGATTTTATATTATAATTCGCGGGCGATTAAGATTTTCCATGGTATTTTGGTTCACCTGAGCTAAACATTAATATCATGTGCTGAGCCATAGTGTGGTTTTGAAGACGATATCGCACTATCTCTATTAGATCCAAAATAGTGTCAACATTCAAAGCCCTGGAGGAACGGGTTAACTAGGCTAAAGCCAAAAATGATGACTGAGGAGCATACACATGATAATCATGCTGCTGAATTGCTACTTAAAAACTGCTTTCAATCTCCTCAATCCAAGACAAAGGAATGATTCTCTGATCAGATGAGGTGATCACGACTAACTGTTGATGTTGGGAAGTTGTTTAAATAGTCTCATCAGAATTATAATTTCGAGGAGTTCGGTGTGTTTTCGTTAGATGGTATTCAAATACCTATGATGATTGTTAAATATGGAAGTCGACAACATTTTTTCAAGTAAAAAAGTGTTCGCCTTCCTCAATGGAAGAGTTCCTGTTACATCACATCAAGATCGCAATTTGTTTCGATAGGCTATCAGGACATCTTTCTATATTGTGAAAATATCTTGTGTTTTAGTCGTTCGTGTGTCATAGTCATTTCTTTCACGGTATAGGGAGCAAATAAGCAGACGGCTAACCTATCCTGTGCGTTGGCGTGTTTTGAGTCCCACTCAAAATCGGAGGGAGAGGGGTTGGGCTTCCGTTAACCTCACTGACTCGGTGAAAAGCAACGAACTGCTTAACACCGGTTTTCTGTGAGGCCGTGGTATCACTGGTTGACCCGGCCGATTTGTGTTGAAGCATAGTTCTCCCACGTTTAAAACGTTTTATCCTTCGTACTCCAACGTTTTATCGTTTGTATATAAAACATAATAATTTAACTTAAAGCATCTAATAGATACAAATAAACTAATGCAAATAGTTGTATTTATTGTATTGTAGCCTCGTATTATATTGTTGGAATACCGTTGGTCATTAGTAAGTTTATCTAAAAATTCTACTTTTATTTCGAAGATGCTCGAATACTTTCGGGCCCGACGGGAATCTTTTATCAAGGAGTCGACCAAACAAAAGGGCCCTTGGGACCTTTTGGTGGGTATCCTCGAAATACATAAGCAAGTAAAACCTATATTTCTTACTACTATCTGTACTGATATTATAAATGTGAGTTTGGATGGATGGATTAATAAATTTGTTTGTTACACGGAATTCGATGAAATTTCGTATAAAAATAGATTATAGTCTTGAATAGGACACAGACTACTTTTATTTAAACAAAAGTTTGGACAAAAGCGAAGGGGTAGTGCTAGTTATAAAGGTTTGGAATGGGTTTGTAAGGTTGAATGTTTGTTACTAAATCATGGCAGATCGGTTCATAGGATCTGGATAAAAGGCACAGAGATCTATAGTAGCCTGGAGTAGAGTTCTTTTATCTTGAAAAATTAATTAACACGAGCGAAACAGCGGGCATAACCTGGTTATAAATATGATAGTTTGAATTTATGTTTGTTACTAAATCACACCAGAACAGCTGAGAGGATGTGGATGAACTTTGGTATATTTGGAGATAGATAATTAGTCTGGATATGTGCTACGTACATAGGCTGCTTATTATTCCGGGAAAATTGACATAACGTGAAGAAAGCTGTGGGAAGAAATCGATTGAATAAATATGAATACCAATCATGAAAACTCGCGACACTGTTATCGTAACCGACATCTGCGTATTAAAAAATATGAGTTTTCACTCAAACTCAAAATATTTTTATTTGAAATCGTCTCTTGTGTAGACTCTAAAGTCATAGATCAGTACACACAATAGCAAACAGCTATTTCAAATATTTAGCAAACTTAATATACGTAATAATACAATAGCTTCATTAAATATACAAAACATTGTTTTGATATGTGCCAGTATGTTAGTTTTAAGGACTAAAAGGTAAAAAGGCAATATAGAGAAAACAAGATTTAGAAATGAGATGCAATAAAAAAGAAAGTGAAATAAAACATTAAAAGATAGAAAATTAAAAGACACTAGCCCACATCACATTTCCACTACGAAATAGCCTGTGCTAAATTAATCCCAAGCATTCTTGTCTTCTATGTCATCCACAATTGAGTTTTCTGACATAGTTTACGTTTTATATTGGATATATTTTTGTTTATACTAAAATCTTGTATACTATTTGGGATTTTATTATAGAATCGGACACATTGACCTCGAAATGACTTGTTAATCTTTTGAAGTCTAGAGGCCGGTACATCAAATTTATTTCTATTTCTGGTATTTAAAGCATGTGCATCACTTCCTTTCTTCACAAAAAGATACCACATCCAGATGCGAGAAAATGACCGAGTTCAATCCGGCATTAATGAAGTCCGAATTCGATTCCAAGACTAGGTCAGGAACTGGAGCCGGAGTTTTCTCGAAAGAACCGGAGGAGGAGGACGGAGAGCCCTCTGTGCAGGGGATGTCTGGAAGCAGGGGAAACGGCCGCCCACGTAGTCCTGGAATGCGAGGGAGTAGCCGCACAACGGGCAAGTATTATTCCTGAGACAAGATCGCTCCTAGAAGCCTGTGAACGCCCCAGGAGGCTTCTGCAGCTAACCAATCCTCGACGCATAAAGGACCACTCTTGAGTCTAAATGCGGAAACCGAAGCCCACCACCAATACCAATACCAAATCACTTCCTTTCAAGAAGCTATCTTTTGTTTTTATGAAAATATATTACATTTTCATATTTAAATTGACTGTCATTATGTTTATTTCTTTAAATTTTTTCCTTAATGAACAACGACTTCTGTCGGCACTCACAGAGTGCCTCTGTTTTTTTTTATTCTGTCAAGGTCACGAAGTTCGACTTGTACTTGACCTGCTTGTTAGGAAAGCTTCGAATTCTGAGGATGAATAACTTTGTATCAATTACCGCGGCAACGTTTGCTTAGGACAAACCGGTTTTTCGACCGTTGGGTTGAGGCTTTCCAATCCTTTTATCGGTTTAACATGCTGCTTTGTGGAAAAGGAGTAAATCGAAAATATTATTATTATTATTTACTCAAATATTCTTATGAAAATAAGCTTTAGGCAAGTCCCCGGAGGAAACCCATAAAGTCGTCATCTTACGATCTTCTGCGCATGTTAAACAGCAAGATACCCTAGCATGGTGTGAAGTAACACTTTCCCTTCCATTTGATTGAACTGTTCAACAATTTCAGTGTTGTTGTTTGACGTTACTGGCTTGTTAATATATAACTTCTTTTTGCCCGATTTTCCTAAAAAAAATTGAAGTGATTTGTAACAGGAAGCCGATGAAGCACACGCTATTCGATTCGACCAATGTGCACATCAGGTTGTTGGCTGTTAGATGATAGATGAAATGTCAGATGACACACCTCATGTGTAACTACCGCAAGGCTCATTCGTTTATATTTTTGGTGGGACAATAATAACCAATTCTTGTCGTAGTACTTCCTGGACTTAAATATTTTTATACCGTATCTACTATACTATAGTTAAAGAAGATAACGAAGGCAGAAAATCTTTTATATTAACAATTAATTTATTTTAAATTAATAAAAAACTATTATGGAAACTGTAGAGGTATCGAAAAAAATAGTGTCCAACTGTTGGTCCCAAATTTTTTTTCTGCTCTCGCTGTTATAAACCATGCTATGCACATACACATGCATAATAAAGTTAGCCCGTTTGTTTTAGAGTTGATTTGATGCACCAACCTCTAATCATAAGATAGTTATGTCTAAAGGCCAACAACGTTTGCGATTAAAATATAATGTTGCTTTTTCAAAAATAATTATTATTAAACTTCATTTCCAGGGAATAACACTCAATTTCCTATTTCATATAATTTTATTTCAATCATAATTACAGTGAAGTATCATACACACAATGGTTTCTCTTCTGATACGAAATACAAAATCAACCCTCTTGACATACTTACCTTAACTGTTTAAATTACCATAAAGCGTTACCGAAATGTTTTGTGAGATACCTCAATATACAGTCTGTTACGGAAACGTGTCGTCATATCCAATTTATAGAGTCATCGCCATCGTAGTCCCTATCAATAGCGTCAAGCGTTAACAATTTGAGGCAAATTCATGATTTAATTTAGAAATCTTATTTGAAACAGACAAGTTGTATTAGAAAAGTAACTGACGAAGCTAATATGTCTATAAACATAACACGAAAATATGAAGGTATCTTTAACGTCAGAGATTTTGGTGTAATAAGCATGGATTTTCCATGCTTCCATAACTATATTAAAATGTAAAATTGGGCTTGTTTGTTTGTTACGCTTTCACGTCAAAACCACGATTTTAAAAATTCTTTCGCCAATGGAAAGCTAGATTATATATAACAATAACGATAGCGATAACCGATATACACGGCAAAGCCGCGGGAAAAAGCTACTAAACAATAGTGATAAATACTTTTCGTTGTACGCCAATGAAAACAAATATACAAAACAATAAACAAAAAAAAAAAAGATTTAAAATGCATAATGGGCGGCCTCATCGCAAGAAGCGACGTCTTACAGACAACCTTTTTTTTTTATGTTAGAGGCGGCAGGCGGTCACCTGATGGAAAGTGATAATCGCCGCCCATAAACGTCTGCAACTCAGGAGTCACAAACGCGTTGCCGGCCTTTTAGGAAGGACTGGGTCTCGATTCTGCTATTTTATGTTAACGTACACTGTCTACTGTCATTCGATTGACATCAGTCAAAATATCGATATTCTACTTGACCATTGACACTTGACTTGGCTATTGAGACGCTCAATGGCATCTCAATAGCGTGCCAAGGGAAAGACAGTGGCTTGGCGTTAACATAAAATAGAAGATATAGGCCCCAGTGGTGTGTTGGAGGGTGACAATACTTAAAAAATGATAAAATAGAAATAGGTATATAGAAATCGAATTGAAAATTACTACATTAGAAAAAAACATTTTTCTAAGATAGTTTTAAATCCATTTTTTTTAAGTTATCAGCTGTCAGAACGTTCCTAAAATTTTATCACACCTTTTCTGTACCACCCTGTATAATTCCACACATTCTGCGCTACGAATAATTTACGACCCTAATGACTTTCAGAGGGCGCTTGTGGCGTAAAAGACGATTAATGGATTTTGTCATGGAGTTGGGTGGCAAAAGTCATTCATTGTAAATTGCCCGGCGTCTTTTAGATAGGTAAACATTGTTAGTGGTGGGAGCGTCGATTACACACCTAATGCAAATTTCATATCGATTTGATATTATCTTTTCGCTTAAATTTTAATATTTCTGTTTATTGTACAGCCATATTTAAATTATGCTAAATAAATAGAAAGTATGTTTGTTGTAAGAAAATATGTTCTTAAAAATAAGTTAAGGTTGTTGAACTTGAAACGGAACTTAAGTAGATAATCATAAATATAAATTTCATTATTTATTAATACGATTTACAGATATGAAACTTTTAAATACATGAACAGAATTCTGTGTGTCTGTGTCTTATAAAAGGGGGTCGAAACCACCAGTTTTAGTTTAAAATCCACTAGTTTGGCAGCACACGTGTGTTAGTGAGATTCGAGCTTATAGCCGTGTGTCAAAGGTTTCATTTCGATTCTGGATAGAATTTAATGAAATCTGAAGTTTGCTAATGAAGAAATGTGACATTTGAGAAACTTAAAGTTTATATTTATAAGAAGGAGAGGAAAAACACATAATTTTATTTATATGACATGACATGTGTTACTTAAAAAGTGCGCTAACAGCTAAAGATGATTTAATTCTTCGGATTAATCTGTCATGTTAAAGTCTGTAAAATGTTAAAATTATATTGGTTATCGATATTAAGCATTTAAAATTAATGAGACATGGTCGACCATCAAGCGATCACTAACAGTAGTAATTATTAGATCTAGGTTACAGTCGAGTTTCAGGGTTCGTGATGAATGTTAACCTAAAACCAAAGGTAATACTTATTTCGGGATTTTTTTTTACTCAAAATTCATTACGTTATATGTAGTGTATTTGTACACATGGGACTACTTTACCTATACTACCTTATACTTACAAATACAAATACTTTTTCAGCACTTTTAATGCAAAGATTTAAGAATTTAAAAATTTAATAAAAAGAAAGAGCAAAAGCAGCTCGAACATCTTTCGGTAAAGAAAATTGTGTCCCTTTGGATTGATTTACTACTCAAATGAATAAATATATATATAGGCTGCCAAACAGGGTTTTAGAAGGAACGTGCAGAAGTTTAACCGCTGTGCAGTCACAGAATACCCTTAATACCCTTAGGGGGTTCACTGGAAAAGACGAGGGCTTCACTGGTCACTCATATTATCCCTTAGGGAGTAATCTGTGTGTGCAGTGAATCCCTCGTTTTAAGCACCGAGCGTGTGTGCCTTATATCGTAGTGAAGCACCAGCCAGGTCCTGTCTGCCTGAACTGATGATGAACTAATTAACGTCTTTGGACACCTAAACGACGTAACCTTGGTCAACTACAAAGTAAGCTCCACCTAAAATCAAGTAGCAAACTTTAGACATTACCCTTTGATCAAGTATACCATCTCATTCTCATTCACAATCTTTAAAAAGCTCTAGTAATTCAGTAGAGGAGTGCGGACAAAGCACTATCACGGCAGAATTGGCATCGCGCCAGTTTCTTTGACATTATGAGACTTCAACTGACAGGTATATGCGAGTATTGGCTAAGGTGCTAAAAGGGAATGTTCAGAGCTCTATTTTGTGACACTAATATTGTAACCCAAGTGCAATATGATGTATATAATATAATATGTAAATAACTTATAATCATCTTAACCACAAATATGTTAGAAATAGTTTATTAGTGGTTATTTATATTTTCAACGTTTTCTTCTCATTTAAAAATTATAATCTAATCGGTTTGTCATTGAAAAATGTTTTTTAGTTTATTTACATAACTAACATTTTAACATGTTACGCGAATACTTCTTTTAGCTTTCTTAGTACAAGCTCTACTTAGTTTGAAACTAGGGGGCATTTTGTGTTAAATTTCCGAAAAGTTATTATTATTATTATAAATGTCTAGCTAGTTTCGGGTTCTCCCAATGGGGACTCTTTATCAACGTTTGTAGAATCTTTCCATCTCGATGTCACATACGAGACTTGAATTCAACGTGGCAATGTCGGTAACTTGAAGGTTAATTTTGGGAAAAAATCTGCTACAATTTATTTATTTTACCTAAATATTTTGCGATAGAATGACAGTCTGACTTTTTCTGAAATGTGCATCGTCCAAACGTCCATCTTTAAATCGTTTGCAAAACTTTTAATAATAAAAAAGTTAAATAATTTATTGTTTAACTTAAAGTTTTACGATATGCCCACTACATAGACTGATGTCGTACAATATTACTATTGCATTGTCACGGCGTTTACGGTATACCTTCGTTTTTTTTACTAATCTGATAGGCTGCTCTCGACGCTCCGCCCTATATGTAGGGATCATGTATGGTCATCAACAGCCTTTAATAGTCCACTGCTGGACATTCCTCTCTTGAGAAAGGAGGTTTTGGCCTACTATACCACGCTGGCCAGACGGGTTGGTATAGGGTTTGTGTCAAGTTTTCCTTCTCTCTGCTTCTGTTGTTCTGCGTAGTTTTTTCCCTTAGTCGGCTCTTACGACACCCACGGGATGAATAGGGGTGGTGACACTCTGTATTCTTAATCCGTCACCACACGGACTATGTATGTGTATGTCATGTATGGTGGAGGTACTCAACTGGGTGTATGGTATTCCTCCTTATGTTAATCTGACACGCTCGAGTAAATCCCGAAATCCCTTCCAGAGCTACCCTACTATACGTAATGGATGCCGAACCCGCAAAATTGCAAATTCAATAAATAAATCATCAATATTGAACTCTATTCTTTTGGCACTTAAAACGCTTTTTATTAACTACATGTTATATTGTTAATGAATTTGTGATTGAACGTCATTGCGGTAATGTGTTATTATATTCATAACTATATAAATTGGCACGTATCGAAGTACTCTTAATATACTAAGTGATACTTGGTTAACTCTATTTCCGATTAAAATGCGTTGACGTAAGTTTTCCAGCTTGAATGAGAAAATTTACGTTACTGGTATAAAAAGAAAGCTTGAAATGACGATGTAGTGATGCAATACCGTCTAATAAATCAATACATTTAAAAGTACTTGCCCTGTCTCACTGATTCATCAACGCAGAGCCTAAGCCGCTAAGGCTACAGGGAGTTGATGGTTTTTCTGCTGTTCTTTCTTTTTCTTAGGGTGCTAAGATAGGATTTTTGCAATATCACCCCTAAGGGGGTAAAATAAGGGAAGAGTGCTTTTATGGAGGTTCGTCATTTTCAGTTATATAAACGAAATATGAAATAATCACGTGAGGGAAGCCGTGGGCAATAGCTTGTTGAAACAGCTTGTAAATAAACGCACTTCATATCATTATCGCATATTGTGCCCACTCCAATGGGCTTCTAGTCTCTAGAAAACTCTAGAAAAAAAAACGACAAGGTAGTCACTTTCCATCAGGTGATCGTTTAACAAGTTTGTCCCCTTATCATAAAAAATCACCAGCAGTAGTAGTTTAAAACTCTTAATCTGGATTGGAGTGATCAAATTTTCCGACGTGTCACAACGGTACGGGTAGTCGATTGATAGACTTCCTGAGTTACTGCAGGTAATTAAACGGCCATCAGGTATTCACAACGATGTACATGTTTAGCTATTACACTGCTGAGGATACACGAATAGGAGAAAACAGAAAAGAGCACCTGTTTATATAGGAATAGCTAAAGTTAATCAAATACATTACAACGTCTATTATTTAACTGGTGAGTACCCATATAATCACTTACATTTTTTTCAGGATACATATATGTTATACATATACATACATATATAAGTTATACATATATGTTAATCCAGGTTGTCATCTACCTCCATATCAAATTTTATCAAAATTGGCCCAGCTGTTTCAACTGAAAAAATAACAAACACACAGACTTTCGCCTTTATAATATTAATGTGATTATGACTTGGAAGTGTTTGGTTCAATGCATGTTTAAACTGTCTAGGGTTGTAGTTCTAAAATGAAAAAAATCATACGCATTATGGCTAGATCTCAGATGCGTTGTTCTCGAGTTATGAAATTAAATGCGTAATGCAAGTAGATGGATTACTTTTTCTCTCTTTCTCTCTGCAGACAGTGAATGCAAATAGGAACTAACGATTTTTCGTAACGTACTCATTTTTTTCGTGAAATTTCTCTCGCCACATCATCTCATAAAAAACTTTGTTCCAATAATACCTAAAGAAGATACCAGTCATCACACCACCGTATTCGTCATTGATCAGGACACAGTTAACTTTAAACTCAATGAGTCTACATCATGATTAATTATAATCCATACTTCCATACTTATATTGTGAAAGTGAGTTTGTTTGTTTATTTGTTACGTTTCCACGCCTAAACCACTAAATCGATTTGAATAAATATATTTCACCAATGGAAAGCTACATTATCAGCGAGTAACATTGGCTACTTTTTACCGCGATAACCGACTTACACGCGGGCGGAGCCGCGGGCAAAAACTCGTAAACTATATTTTTCAGTCCTTAATTTTCCCATCCACAGGGGATTTATTGAATTAAATGAAATTGAAAATTAAAAATATATATACCCTTTTGTTTGACGTCAATTAAAAACTGACAGATAGTATCTAAATTTATTAATGTATATTAATAAAGAAACGTTGGAACGAAGGTCCTTATCGCGCATTACATGCTTTGAGCGGATAGGAGCGAGACCGCAAAATGTGTCACAAGACTTTTTGTCGACACTTCAGTTGGCGCGTCGAAGCTCATATCTTTTTCATATTTCATATATATAGTAACTGTCTACCAAAAAGTGAAATGAACTTCGTTCCACCAAGGGAAGCGAGTGGGGCCCATAGACCCCATACACCGCTTTTTAATTTCCATTTTGTATTTGATATTGTTTTAAATTGTTTAGCCACACATTTGAATTAAATTATTTGATAACACAAGTGTCACGTCAAAACTTGTTATTATACAACTTTTGCCGAGCTTGAAGTTTTGACGTTTAATAAAGCAAAACTGTTTTGTGTGTTTAAGACGTAGCTTTAGTCCAAGGATTACCGGTAAATTTGTAGCAGAAATGTGAACAAAATTGTTACCATTTGAAGGTAAAAGTAAATTATGAAAAGATTTTGTTAAAACAAAGGAGAAATTGCTTTAACTGAATGTCTTTTCAAACCGATACGATCGTCGTCAAGACTTCAAGAACAGAGCGTACCTGAAAGGCAGCCAATACACTCTTGACTTTTGAAATGCAGGTACTATCAGGTGAACCAACTGCTCGTTTGCTTCCTATATACCATAAAAAAGCAACTACGTACACTGTTCAAACAAACATTGTAATAGTAATTAAAGAACGAGCTCGGCTCCAAACATGTTTCCTCTACCTACAGTAATAACTGTTTATGGCATTCATAAACAAAACATATTTTTTGTTAACGTGGCAACATTGATTGTATTTGAGAATTTTTCGTGGTCGTGCTAATGTATGTATGTGCTCATTGTGCATTGCATCAAGAAAAATAAAATCACCTCAATTCAATAACCAAGGATTTTATTTACGACCGACCCAAAACCAAAAATACAGTCCAATGCCTCCAACAATAACAAGGCCTTAAACCTAAAGCTCTGTCACGAAACGGATTCGGTCAAGATGCGTACCTGCCCACGGATTTATTTTACATATCCACTGGATTAAAAGAACAAAGATTTTGTTGAAGCCCCTGCCCTTGGGATATGAGAGGTGGGTTGAAACATTAGTTAACTTTGTTTTACTATTTTCAGTCCACTAGTCAAAGCGATGAAGGATTTTGTGTGAGGGCCTTTAATCTGAAAGGTGGCGTTTTATTACCAAATATCTTAAACGTTATAATAAAATGTGTTTGTGATCACATTATTGGTTTTAAGCTGTTTGCTAATGTTATGAAAGTATGTTAATTTTGTATGTTGTGGAAGTTTAATTTTAATAATAATGTTATCTAATTTTTTCTTTCTATAAATTGTCTTGTGAGTTAGACACTTTGTCTGAATCCATGTGATAAACAAATGATGTACATATACATAAAAATATGTGAGCTATTATTAATTACGATCGTCCTTTTTGAGGCGCGATATTTTGCGCTTGTGTTTTTAAAAAACTCGTAGATTTGTTTTTACTTGTGTAATAATTTGTTCTATTTTTACAATGCTTATCTCTGAAAGTACTAGTTAGTACATTAATTTGGGGATTTACAATTCTTAAAGTATGTAATGGGTTTTTCACCACTAATCTAAAACATTTAGGTAAGGAGCTATTTGCCGTATCAGAGCCAGAACCCTCCTGCCACCATTCTGGACTAGTCACAACACACTTTTATCTTTTGACAGCACAGTGATGGAGTGCCAATTATCCAAGTGGATGAAAATTTTGCCTTGTGGTATGAATGGTGGAAAGTTGCGGCGGAAAGTGGCGGAAAGTTGGTCTGAATAATTCCTCGGTGCACTTCCATGAGGTATACGATAGAGAACGCAGAGCAATTTTAAACACCAATCTAAGGTATTTAGATAAGTAGCGAGAACCTATACGAGGGTCATAAAATGACGCATGTAGCAGATAGTTTTAATTTTTTATGATAGAGGGGCACCTACCTTTCGAGTCACAAGTGCGTTGCAGCCCTTTGAGTCCCTCCCGAAAAAACAAGGGGTTTTGTGTACAACTTAAGGCTTTTTTGTTCTTTTACGTGCAAAGAATGTATCGTTATAGGTGTCAGATTCAAAATTTACCGCATATTGTAATATTTTTAGCGTTGCTTACGTTGTATAAAAACTGGAACGTTAACGTTTATTTCTATAAATGTTTCTTTTTTTTGGATCTCTTGCTTCTAACACCTCGCAAACTGTACTTTGTGATATATTAAATGAAGGGGCTTGTTGCAAGTGTCTCAATTTTTTTATAATTTTTAGGTTTACTCATATTAGTTCAACTAAAATGTTGCTTAGTTATTTTGACAAAATGGAACCCTCTTCATCCAAGTTCAACTCGCACTTGGCCACTTTATTATTCATATCTTGCATCAAGTCTTATATTTTTCAAAAGCGTATATTAGAAGTGGTAGACCTTTCACGAATTGAATATATTTTTCTTATACTAACAAAATTCGTTTGGCGATAGTTCGTACCATTCGCCCAAAGTAAATTCTTTTTCGTATTGGTAAGACTACCTTCTTTTGTCAGCATAATGTAAGTTTATACTTTTAAAATTTTGAGTTTAATCTTAATATCATTTCATAAACGTATATCAGACGAGTCTTTTACCTATGTAGGAAATGATAGATCAGAAACGCGTAAAGCTGCTATCTACTACTAGAAAGGTGAATTTAGACGCTTATGTAACTGACCACATGTAAGCTAAAATATTCCATCCTATTTACTCGTCTTAATTAATGTCGAGCGTAGTTTGTTTTGTTTTCTTTTAGATATCATCATCATAATCAACAGCCTTTAGTAGTCCACTGCTGGACATAGGCCCTCTTCAGAATGGAGGTTTTGGCCTACTATACCACGCTAGCCAGACGGGTTGGTATAGGGTTTGTTTCAAGTTTTTCTCTTTGCAGTGCTGTGATCCTGCGTTGTTTTGCTCCCTTAGTCACGTCTTACGACACCCACGGGATGAATAGGGGTGGTGACACTCCGTATTCTTAATCCGTCACGTCACGTAATGATAATATTCTTCTAAAATCGGTTATATTTTATCGTCTTCTGTTTTTGCTCATTAGCGCATACCCGGTTCAAATTCGAACACTCTGAATAAAGTTCCGCATTCGATTGTAGAATTTTGTAATTAATCATAGTGCAGCAATCACATTCCACCATATTTATTCCATGAAATACATCTTCTACATACGTCATAGAAACTCCAAATAGTTACACTGTATGCACAGCTAAAAGCAAATGTTCACGAGATAGTTTGCCTACCCGATACGCTCTTCTATGAGATTCCGCAAACGTTCGCGATGGAAACTTCTCGAAGTAGTTCAACGTAGGTTGGAATTAGCCACCTCACTTCACCCGGTTAGCCGGTTCGTGACGGTTGCATGGTTCGTTTCAAGCGGCTTACTTCACTGAGAAGTGTATAGGTACGTTCAATGGAGGGTGAATAATATATGAGTGCCTCAAAGTAGTATTCGAATGTAAAGTAGGATTTTATATGTATATCCAGTGTATACATATAGTGAGACAGGATTTATGAAGAGAAAACTAAATATGGTAAATTAATGTAGGATTGAAAGACGATGAAAGTGATTGAGAGTGATTGTGTGAATGAGAGAGAAGGATAGTTCTAAAAGAAAAGAGAAAACTAGGAATATGCCGTACGATCGCGAAATTAAGACGTTCTGCTAAGACGAATAAAATTGATCCATTTTACCTCAATTTTTGGCGTTTTATTTACTGACATCCTACGTTATTACGAAAAGAGTATTAAAATTCAAAACACATTATTTGAATCACACAGCGGTGTAGTAACTTGGCCAGGAATTGGCTTGCTAAGGATCGATCACAAGCACATTTTGGGTAATAGATGACGGTAACTGGCTCTCGTTTACTCTTTTGACCTTTATATCATAGAAATATTCCCAAAATTCTCTCCGGCTACATTTTTATAGAAAAAAATTGTTTAATTGCTACTAAACTCTCCCTTTTTCCCCAAACAAACTTCTATAGCCCTCTAAGCGTGCGTTTTTGTCTCTGAAATGCTTATACCAGTAATATTTTTCGAATGAGAAAAATGTCGGCCTTTGGGAAATATCTGTACGTAGGAAGGTAGTCTAAGGGCATACAAAGAAAAAATACTTGTGCGTACAGTAAACTAGAAGCAGTGGTTTGAAATGCTGCGAGTTTACCCTATAGTTTGTGTAATTTGTTGACTGTTAAGTTTGGCGTATTTTACTGATACATGCAAGTAATCATCAACAGCCTATAATAGTCCACTGCTGGACTTAGGCTTCTCCTTAGAATTCAGGTCTTGGCCTACTATACCACGCTGGCCAGACGGGTTGGTATAGGGTTTGTGTCAAGTTTTCCTTCTCTTTGCAGTGCTGTTGTCCTGCATAGTTTGCTCCCTTAGTCGGCTCTTACGACACCCACGGGATGAATAGGGGTGGTGACATTCCGTATTCTTAATCCGTCACCGCAACTAATTTTAATGTGATATTGAATTGAATTAATGTAATGTTAATGTTAATGCAATTAATAGTCTAATGGTGATCTGCAGCTACATTAGCCATCGACGAATGGTAATTTATGTAATAGGGGATAGATGGGTAACTTGATTATAAGTGACTACCGCCCCCATGGACCTCAACAACTCAAGAGACACAAGTGCCTTGTCGCCCTTTGAGTAACCCCCCACCAAGACTTAGGGTGGGGCGGGAGGAGCTCAGTTACTCCATTAAAAGCAACCAAAAGTTTCTTCATTGTTTTTCTATGAGGTCGTCTCCATTTATACAATTTAAAAAGGTCCATATTGATTCTAGTACTTCGTCACGCAAGTACACCTAGTCTGGTTATGTACATAATATTCCTACGAGTCCTTTCTCATCTCATCATGCTCGTATGATTTGTGTAGCTATTTTAGAGGCGGTTGGGGTGATGTCACCTTATCAATTTTGTCTATGCAGGAAATTTAAACAACTCATACAGGGAGAAATAACTTCATTACCGCTTTCGTGTTTATTAATAACTGACATTTCATAGTACATCAAAAGGAAGGCATACAAATTTAGCTGTTGGCCCTGTTTCGTAATATTGGCGAAGCCGTATTGGGGGAAGATTTCTATGTGCCAATGTAAGTGTTGTGTTTACATTAAGTTGTTTTTTTTTACGTTTTTTTTATTTATTAAAATCAAATTACAATAAACTTCAACATATACAAAAATAACAATAAATATTCTGGGCACAAGTAGTAGTTAAACTCTGGTACCCATGATAAGATTTAAATTGTGTTTAAATATCAATAAAATGAAATAAATACAGAAAAAAATATTTAACATAAGATGTTGGCTAATAAACTATTATCTAATCAATTAATAGTCTATATTCTATAAAAAAGTCTGAACAGTTATTTTTTTATATTATAAATAAATAATTGTTTAGATTTTTTGCCTTAAATAGTACTTTTTTATCTGGATTAATATTTGTATAAATAAATTTGAAGTAAATAAAAACAAACCAGCAAGTTACATAACTTAACATACGTACGCATATAACTTTTATTGATGGCATTGTTTAGCAGTCAAATATTTAAATTTATCTGTTGTGCAAAACAATTTACCAATTTTTTTGCCGTTTATTCAATCTAAGGGTTGCCTGTAAGAGATCGCAACCTGCGGTAAGATCGCCTATTATAACATTAACTGTTTATTCTATCTTACTAGTTTCCCATGTAATGTTTATCGTCTATAGTATTGCCGGACTGATACGACCTTCAAACTTTTAAGAAGAGAGCGTATTCCTTCCTCAAAGGCCGTCAACGCGCTTGTGACTTCTGAGTTGCAGGCGTTCATGGGTTGGCGTCACTTTCCATCAGGTGACGCTTCTGGTCGTCGCTCTCGCTTCTATCATAAAAAACACAATGCTTTGACACTTAACAACTTGACATATCTTACCAAATATCTAGGTAGAGCCTGTAGTCTTTAAACTAACCATAAATAAGGTCGTCAGGTCTCTGGTCGCTAGGTAAGGTCGTCAGGTCATTGAAGGTCATTATTTGTGACTTTTATATTAACTTTTATGAAAAGTCAAGTATTGTAACAAAGATCAAGGCACTCTTTCAATCATACACATTGAAGAAATTATTTTTGGAGCCAACACGAATCACTGCAACCGCTGCCATATATCTATGCCTAAAAATACAGTTTAAATATTTTTTGCTTGTCTATCTGTCTTTTTGTTCCTGGTAATCTTCAAAACGGCTGGATAATACCAGGTAGCTGTCTATATAAGGAGTAACTTAGGCTATATTTAATATCAGAAACTCTATAAAATTTTGCCCGGGAATCGAACCCGAAGCCTCAGGGACTGCAGTCACGTACCATACTACATCACTATAGCAGCGAAACCCAATGATGTTCCAAATCAAATGCAATTATCAAAATCCAATGATTTGATTTGGCGCACGAAGTAGTAGTGTACCACCGAGTACCACCTAGTATTCTCTAAAAGTCTATATCTATTTTATATGTATCTATTACTTTTCGGTGCAAAGACTTTTATTTCTCAGAAAAAAAGAACAATACAGTTCACTTACATGATGAGAAAATGTAATAACACAAAATAAATTAGTTAAGTATCTCTGTGATCACAACACACTATACAGTAATATAAAACTAAAGATATAAAGACAATTTTATTTGTGTCAGTACTGTTTGCTTATGTAATCTTCTAAACACTTTTTTAATTTAAACAAGCTATCACTTTTAGTAATATCATCAGGTATTTCATTATAAAGTTTTAAACCTTCATATGATATATTTTTCTTAACATAGTCGGTTCTAGGCTTTGTTACTTCTAGTTTTTTTCGTTTCCTTGCGTTGTACGTTTAGATTTTTCTTTAAAGCTTAATTGTGAATGTGTACCTTGTGTTATAATTTTATATATTAGGATACAAGTTTTAAGTATGTATAGTTGTTTAATTGTTAGGATTTTGGTATCCTTGTAGATTTTAAGTGTTGTTGTTAAGTAGTCGTAGTTATAAAGTGTTTTTATTGCTTTATTTTGCAAGACTTGAATTTCTTAGATATTTGATTTCGAAGCAGTGCCCTATATCTCAACAAGGTATTCTATATGAGGTCTAACTATAGTGTTATAGATCATTACTCGAGGCTTATTAGGAACGCAATAGAACATTCGACGTAGTGCACAAATAACCGGAGATATTTTGAATTGTACTCGTATATGTGCAAAATGGTGTTCCTATGTTCATTTTGTGTCTAAAATAAGGCCTAAGTATCCTTTGCTACTTGATTTTGCAATCTTTTCGTTTTTATTGTTAGTGTGGATTTCATCTATTATTTTTAATTAATTTTATACCAACTAAACAATTACATTTCCATTACTCTATATCCATATAATAACATTAATAGGAGTGGTTCACATAAACGAGCATTACACTCATCAGTTAGTTTGATAATCTGTCTTAAAACCCGCGATGGAAAGGAATTTAATTATAGGCATATTGGAGGAATTGAGATTAATTGTGCTCCTTAGCAATTAGAGAGGCAACAAACCTAAAATAGGCAAACGTGGAAATGAGGGGGTGAAATGAGACAACACGGACTGTAGAAATGTATCGCATGTGATTTAACTCGTAAGCAAGCAACGATTTGCGTAATGACATCATTCAAGATAGTTCTATGGATGGATATACATATAACTATCATATTGGTCTTGTAGTTATGGATCTTGGCTGCTAGGGCAGAGATCGTGGTCTCGATTTCCAACCAAGACACATTATTGTGATTTAAACGACCATGTTTTCTATGTCTGCATATAATTCATCTACAATATAATTGTATTCAAACTTAAACATTTTTATTTAAAAATAATCGAAATCGTCTCAACATATTATCATGCAAATAACCGTGTGGGCATTAAAAAAAGCTATTATTTTAATATTACCAACAGACACTTAAGTTTTATTTGTATAGATATAGGGTATAGATGGCTCGATACACAATAGGGAGCAGACGTGATATTGCTTTTGGTTACGATTGTTATGAAACTGGTCAGCGTCTGTTGATTCAATAGTATCAGCTACAGTGATCTGTTCCACTCGATGGAATAAAGGTATTATCTATGTTCAATATCTGACCAAAGGTGCCTTCTTACCCCACCATACCTTCTGATGACGAAGCCGTGTAGTTGGTAAGACAAACTTACATTTGAATTATTTTCTTACACACCTACTATTCTATCACGGTATATCAGCCCCGGATCTAGAGGGGGGGAGGTAAACTGGGGCATCCGCCCCGTGCGGCCCTTTCAGGGGGTGCCAAAATCATAGTATATGATTAAAAATAAAAACTTGCTCTACAAAGCGCCTAGCATACGAAAGCCTGGTTGACTTACTATCGACTTGTAAAAAAAGGTCATACGAGCCCAAACTACAAGTGAACTTATTTATTTGTGAGTTTTTTTTAAGTAATTTATCTCAAACGCTGGAGAGAGGGGTGCCCCTATCAAGTTTCTGCCCCGTTTTGAAAAAATCGTAGATTCGGGGCTGCGGTATGAATATATAGGTTATATACCTAATGATAAGCTTTAGATACAATTGACACAATTGACGTGGACAGAATTCCAATACAAATAGATCTACTTGTCTGCTCGTCTCACATAAAAAACTTAGCTAATAATAATTAAATACCTAAATTGCTTTATTTGTTTATTATTCATCATCATAAACGACTTTTGATAGTCTACTGCTGGACATAGACCTCTCCTTAGAAAGGAGGTTTAGTATTCAGTTAGTTAGTATTGATTATATACAAACATTGTTTTATTTAGTTAGTAATTAGTTAGTTAGTATTACCTATATAAACAATTTATTTATTTCCTAATTATATTATCAGTGTAATTTATGCACAATTCCTCATTTAACACTACGGAATAGTTAGTATTATAATAATAATATACCTAGTATTATATACTCGAAACCTCGCATCAGAACAGTGACTATAAATACAGGTTTTTCCACACAAAAATGAGTTTATTCTTTGTTCTGTGGGTTTATCCAACTATTTAACACGCAACTCTTTAACACAGTGTGTGTGTTATGATCACAATGATCACTCTTCTCCTCTAACAGTCGTAATATACGAAGCATATAACATTTTGTAATCATTTTAAATACAAAGATTATTCAGATCTGACTAATAGTTTCAGAGATTACCGCGTTTAAAAAAAAAAGTAACAAATTAAAATCACAAAACCCAACATTCCAAATACAAAGTCAGCCTTTTATCTTTTTCAATACTGGCGGTAAAAATACAACAGTGTAGCTTTAAAAAAGCAATGTTATTACAATTTGAACATAATTGCTGTTGGCCATAATTTATTCAGTACGTTACTTGAGTTATGGCTGCATTACCATGGAAGCACCCTGGCAGCCATTAATACGCAATGTTAATAACGCGGTCGATTGCATGATAATTTCTATTTTGCATTTACTCTGTAAAGAGAAAAGAAAATTTTGAAATGGGTTCACAGAATTATAAAAAAAAATATGTCTGATGTATATTATTGATGTATATGATGCTTGAAAGTGCAAGTTGTCCATGTTGATAATCGTGTAGATAAAAACAGTATTTTTTGAATTTAAAACGTATTTTACGTCTTTTCGATGATCCGGCTACTAGTTAAGACAGATAAATAAGTAAACAAACAAACATTCAAAATTTATAATATTAATCAGGAGGTATTTTAATAAACAGTAAACTGACCTTGCTTGGACTAGCTCAGCGGTGCACGCCCTTATTGGTCAGATCACCTGGGACTACGGTCAGTGAAAACTGGTCGAAACGTTACGACAAAGGTATGTAATATTTACCCATTAATCGCGTTAATTCCTGTTCAATAGTAATAATTATATAGTACAGCAGGAGGCCTGCGGCTCGACCTGCGCGTATGTTAGTTATCGCGGTATAAGGTAGCCTATGTTACTCGCTGATAATGTAGTTTTCCTTTGGTGAAAGATTTTTCAAAATCGGTTTAGTGGTTTAGGTGTAAAAGCGTAACAAACAAAAAAACACACTTTCAGATTTATAATAAAAGAAAAGTACTGGATGGTATCCGAAAGTTGAATAGTTAGCATTCGTTGGTTAGTTAGTTAAAAACAATTGAAATAATTTTGTTGCTCAATTGATGATTAATCTCAATGTGTTTCATGTTGTTGATAGTTTAAGGTTTTGGGGGCGTCCCCTTATGCACGTGATGTAATCTTAAGTCTCTTATCATGGCACGTTTGTACTGAAGCGAAGCCGAATAATTAGTGACATGTGTATAAAATTAAGGAAATTTAAAAATTGCGTGTTAGGTTTCCGATATATCTATACAATTTTAACAGTCTGAAATTAAAATACCATAGGTGGCCAAATTAATAGGGACAGTGCTCGTATTTATGTAATTTATAGTTTATTATATTTTTTTGAATAAATGATGTTGTTTTTAAGCGGTTATTGTATCTGATATATTTACTGGTATCATTATTATTATTTTTGTCAAATGGCAACACAGAATACGTGCGTTTTTTATCAATTGTGTGACGTTTCTTCTTTGCCCGTAAAAAGCGCGGTTTTCGGTATTATTGTTGTATTGTCTAGGTATTATTTTTTCATTAGTTTTAACCGACTTTTGTGTCTTAATTAATCAAAAGGTAAGTAATGCTCCGTATAAGAATAGTTTTGCTACGTTTTGTCTATGAGTTTACATTTTATTAATGGTTCAACACGTTAACCCAAAATTATAAGCTTCTTAGGATGGGTAGGACTTTGGACACGTCTCCAAGAAAATGTAGAGAGATACAAACGTTGTTACTGCACTCCACACATTCTCAGAGAGACATAGCAGCTATTGCTGGGGTTTCAAAGTCTGTCGTCAATCGAATAAAAATAAAAATTGTCAATAAAAAGCCTCTTGAAGCAAATCGTGCTGGCAAATGTGGCAGGAAAAGGATTACAACAGCTCGTACCGATTGAAAAATCAGGAACATCTGCCTCGAAAACCGTAAAAAGGGCGTTGCTCGTTTAACAACTATGATAAACGAAGAGGGCATAAAGATTTCAGAGAGGACAATGCGGAGGCGGTTGGTCGAAAAGAATCTCATGGGAGTGCGGCCTGCCAAAAAACCACGCCTAACCGATAGTATGAAAAAGAAACGACTCCAATGGGCTAGGCAACATCGATCTATGACTATTGCAGACTGGAGTTGAGTAAGTGCAACTATTTTGTAAAATGCAATTGGTCAATAACAATTTATTTATTTATTCTACTATTCATTCTATCAATTACAGGTGTGTTTTCCGACGAACCTACCTTCCAAATTTTGGTTGACAATAGTTATTTTATAAGACGACGTCCTGGTGAGAAATTTCACGCTGATTGCCTTGGAGAGAAGGTTAAACACCCGGTTAGTGTCATGGTGTGGTCTGTCATCTTAGCCAAAGGCATGGGACGCCTATACATTGTGGAAGGGACTATGAAACAAGACCAATACAAGAGAGTACTAGAAACGCGATTATTGCCGCAGTTCAATGAATTGTTCCCTGATGATGACGAATACATTTTTATGCATGACTCAGCACTGTGCCACAAAGCCAGAAGTGTGACTGCATTTTTGGCTGAAAAAAATGTCTCTGTTTTGCCTTTGCCAGGGAATTCACCAGACATGAATCCAATAGAAAACTGTGGGAACTCACCAAACGGGCGATCGCAAAAGAAGTGATTACCACTAAGCGACAATTGATTGAAACTCTCATCAGAGAATGGCATCACAACTCCAAACTCCAGGAAAATGCAAAAAAATGTATTGAGAGCATGCCCCGACGCATAGAAGCTCTTATTGCAGCAAAGGGTGGCATCACTAAATATAAAAAAATATTTTATTTATATTTACCAATATTGATAATACTCATACGAAGAATATAAATCAGTTTTGTATATTTTTTTTGTAGTTTTTGTGATCCTTATAGAATACAGATACAAAGAAAAAATATATAAGAGACCTACAACTAATCGTTTGTTACAGAAATCCAATTAAACTAGGAAATTCAAAAATTTCGATACTGTCCCTAATAATTTGGCCACCTACTGTACATGAAAGAATAATGTCTTGCATTATCGAAATAGTTAATTTTTATTTCTACGAATTTCAGCATAACATAATATACAGGTACAGATTTTGTATTGAAAGACACAACTGCGCTGGTCTCCGTTAACCTCCTCACTCGGTGAAAAGAAATATAATAATTGCTTAAAACTGGTTTTCTGTGAAGCTGTGGTATCACTAAACCGGCCCATTTGTAGCTAAGCATAGCTCTCCCACGGCAATTCTACTTTTTATCATCAATCATCATCAGCAGCTTTTAGTAGCCCACTGCTGGACATAGGCCTCTCCTTAGAAAGAAGGTTTTGGTTGACGGGTTATCGTCTGCGGTATTTCCGCACTGATACTACCTTCAAACCTTCAAGAAACGATCGTACTCCTTCCTGAAATCCCGGCAACGCGTTTGTGAATCCTGAGTTGCAGACGTTCATGGTTGGCGATGGTCACTTTCCATTAGGTGACCCGTCTGCCAGACTGCCCCCTCTAAGATAAAAAGAAAGAAAAATCACTGCTTGGTTTTTTTTTATTAGATGCACCTATTTAATACTTTGTTTCTTAATTTTATGCTTTATGCACAATGTGTTCAGAGGTGGTGCTAATGCTTAAAGCATTCTATTGCCAGTCCACCCTACAGTGATGTAGAAATGAGTGAAGTATTACGTAAACAATAGAATTCCTTTGAGAAAACATTCTTTGAACTCAGGAATAGAAATATACACATAGATATCTGTCTATGTCCATATTTATATATGCTATACATATTTACGTCTGTCGTTTATATGTATGACATAAATAAATTATAGATACATACATAAATTATATGTTTTTACTGTTGTAATGACTCAAAGAAGGAGTGAACCTTAGCTTTAAACGTAATTCGACCCGGTGCCGTCTTAATTTCCTGTGATAGGACGTTACTGATGAGGATAGAATGAATACTGAAAAGAGAATTGACATATGCATGGTATGCATGTATCAGGAAAAAGACCAAAAGGAAGGAGCTCTATGTTCTGAGTAGATCAGATCGTCCTTACAATAATTCGTAGAGGTCACGTCCCTCAGCAATGAGAAACACAACACATAAAGGAAGGAATAATATCCTTGTAGGTCACAAGAGCAGAAGTGAGAAATAAAATGACCAGAAACCATCAACCAACCATTTTCTTGCGTAAAGATTAAAGCTCAATATTAATATTAAACGTGGCAGGCCGGATGTCTAGAACCGTTACCATTTTATTGCGATGCGGAGTTTTTGACGCATACACCTACGCAGATATTTCCTGTAAATTATTGTTACGGCTTAACTACAGATCGATTTTTATAGCTGTAGTTAGCATTCGGTGTCACCAGCCTCGATAAGATATGGAAGGAGCACGTACAAGGAAGCTTAAGAATGCGCGACATTGTCGACAAAATGCAGGAAAGCAAGCTGCGATGGTACAGTCACATAATGAGGAGGCCACCGGACTACACTGGCAGCTTGGCGTTGCAGTAATCAATCCCCGGTCGAAGATCCAGAGGCAGACCGAAGACAAGGTGGAAGGATGTAGTGCTGAGGGAAATGAAAGACTGTCGGGTTTCTGAAGACGACATAAATGATAGAGCGAACTGGAGTAGAGAAACAAGATAAGATACTGTTTGTCGTATCGCCCCGGTTCGAGAGCACTTCCCTAACTGCTTCAGCCAGTATCGAAACCCTAGCAGTAGCTTGGAAGAGAGAGAGAAAGAGATTTTGTCATTAGATCATGCAATAGTAGTAGTAATAATATTAAGAGGAGGAGGATTAGTTCAGGTAAGATTTGAAAGATATAATGAAATTAACTCTGGGAGGGCTATGCTTCAGCACAAATGGCTCAATCGGAGTGATACCACGACCTTATAGAAAAATTGTGGTTACCAGAGGCCAAATCCCCTCCCTTATTCTGAGTGGAGGACTCAAAGGGCGGGAACGCACTTGTGACTCTTAATTTTCAGATGCTCATGGGCGTCGGTAGTAACTTACCATCAGACCATAAATTTGCTCGTTTGTCCTCCTTTACCATAAAAATAGTCTCGAACAAATTACACAACCCTTTCTAGAGTCAAATAAAGCAAGTATGTTTATGTGTGTTCTAAATCCCATATATCTTATTAAAATAAAGTGGTAGTAGTACATAATTTAAATGAGCCTCATTCCTGTTTTATAATATGGAACTTTATTAAGTAATAAAACATTTATCTAGAATAAATCCATACTTATATTATAATTTGAAAGTGAGTATTATATTGTATAGTGAGTAGTATAGTGAGTATTATAATGTGAGTTTGTTTGTTTGTTACGCTTTTACTCCTAAACCACTAAACCGATTTTTAAAGATCTTTCTCTACTGGATCAGCGAGTAACATAGGCTACTTTTTAAATAGTTTACGAGCTTTTACACACTGATAGAGCCGCGTTTAAAATCTCGTAAACTATATTTTTCAGTCCTTAATTTTCCATCATCAGGAGATTTATTAAATGGGACCAAATCGTAAGTACACCCTCCCAAATAATAAAACAATTTTTCAAATCGCTTCATAAAATAATGACAGTTGTGGACTAAAAAACATAATATACAACCAAATTGAAAATTTGCTGTTTATATTCGATTACCTTTTTTTTTCTTTTTACCACAATAACCGACATGCACGCTGGCGGAGCCGCGGACTGAAGCTAGTGTAAACATTTCAAAATTCAGTCTATGTAAATACGTCTAATCCTTATGCCAAAAAACCGGAGATTCGAACCTACAAAAAAACTGTTGAACAAATTATCGCCGGCGGTATTTCCGGACCGATATAACCTTTAAAACTTTAAGGAAAGAGCTTACTTCCAATTCGAAGGCCGACAACGCATTCGTGATTACTAAGTTGCAGGAACCTATGAACGGTGGTAGTCACTTACCATTAGATGGCCCGCTTGCTTGTTTGCCCACTGTGTTGTAAAAAAATCATTTGACCTTGCAATCAAATATCACAAGATATTTAGGTATGTATGTTGAAATCATCCACTACACCTGGAGAAATAAAAGCGGTCTTTTATTCACGGTTTTTATAGCTATCGTTGGATTGCTTCATTGGCTAACTTTTGCGGGGCTATAAAAGTAAGCATTAATAATGTATTATACATTAAAGCAGAGTCATTATTGGTTAAATGTCGATCAAGACGAGTTATGTTTGGAAAAGGCGTGAGAATATTGTGTTCTCAGAATAGAAGACAGTATACATTTCAATTTTTGAATTGGTTTTCAAAAGTATTAGCAATAAAGAAATATTTTAGAAAGAGAATTATAACCGACGTCCTACATTAAAAATATGCTTAAAATAGTTTTAATGAAAAGCTAAAATGGACTACAATTCTGTACCATTCCAATGTTAGAAATTTAGTTTCACGTGTAAAACTATAATAGTTAATGTAACTTTCTAAAAGACAATAAACACAAATGTGTCGTTTATGTAAAAACGTGTGCGTTTCGGGACGCCCGGCAAAAGTGATAACTTAAACTAATCTAAGTAGAACTATTTAATATTGAAATTGTTTAACTTGAAAAATTATTATTCAAATTTTATGTAAAGCGTCTGTCCGAAATGCGGCTAGTGCTGTGGGTTAGAGTGAGAGAGGAGGAGCCTGCCTACCGCTGCCGTATGCGTGAGAGAAAGGGAAGCCAGACAGACTGACGTCGTAACGCGTTACGTAACGAAGCGGTTTACCCTCCTATAAGAAGTTATGACTTTAAAATGTAATTTCTAATAAATAAGATTATTATTATTATTTATGGGAGAGCCCTATGTCCAGCAGTGGACTGCGATAGGCTGATGATGATGATGATGATGAAAATTATTTTATAGAAGTTTTATAATTATTTATTGCTAGATTTACCCCGCCACGCTTCGCTGTGATACATTGAAGTTGCATTGATGTGAAATAAGAAATAAATTGTACATCATCATCAGCCTATCGCAGTCCACTGCTGGACATAGGCCTCTCCCATTGCACGCCACTTAGATCGATTTTGATTTGATAAATTGTACATTGTGTCAAAAATTGAGTTCAATCGGTGTGAAACTTTTTTTGATATACATTAAAAAAATATTGTTTCTCATCGTGGTAAAAATACTTAACATGTAAATTTATATTTGATTATGACATTAGAACGTTCATACTACTCTGTCAAGAAAGTACCCGGAAAAGATCAATAATACACAAAATGTTTATTATTCATCCAAATTTATTTTATCACCTTCAAAGTATGCTCCTTCAGAAACGATACACTTACGCCAACGAATAATCCAATCATCAAAACAGCTGTTTCCGGAATTGAGTTCAGTTCTCGCCGCGAATTCTCCTTTATGTCTTCCACCGATTGAAAATGGGTGCCACGGAGTGTTAATTTGAGTTTAGGAAAAATAAAGAAGTCGGCTGAAGCCATATCTGGTGAATATGGTGGTTGCTCGATGGTATTTGTTGAGTGTTTGGTCAAAAATTGGTTCACAATGATGGCCTTGTGCGAAGGCGCATTATCGTGGTGCAAAATCCAAGAATTTTCTTTCCACAAATCGGGCCTTTTTCATCGAATTTGCTCGTGAGATACAGAAAGTTTGGCGGCTATCTCTCTCAAAGTTGAATGAGGATTTTCAGTCACTATTTCCTTCACTTTTGCGATGTTAACTTTGGTTGCAGACGTCGATGGCCTACCAGAGCGAGGCAAATCTTCCATCATATCTCGACCGCTTTTGAACGCTTTGTACCACTCATAAGCACGTATTTTTGATAAAGTCGATTCACCGTAAACCTTCTGTAACATTTTCAGTGACTCCGAACACGAAATTCCATAGGCCATGCAAAATTTAAGACAAATTCTTTATTCGATGTTTTTGTCCATTATGAAATTCGCAATACACACTAGATATGATATAACTAAAAACAGCACTGTGTTTAATATAAATAACAGATGCAACTCAAACTCTGTGCCAAAATGGAAATAAACAAATCCTCCATTCCCGATACTTTTTTGACTGAATGTATCTTACGCTTACGTGACTGTATGTAGAAGTATGTATAAGGTCTATCATAAAGTACGATTACCTACTCAAAGTTGTTAAAATGTTACTTTAATACAGTAACGTAACAGTACTGTATTAAAGTTTTTTTTTCCAAAATATCCAAACAATATTATTATAGAATAGAATAAACTTTATTATTCGCAATTTTTTTTGGTCCTTACAAGAGTACAAAGTAGGTAAATTTGGGATGGACAAATCATCTGTAAATAGACGAATTCATATGTAGTTTCGATGTTTGAAATTTTACTTTTAATGTAATACTGTTTTAGCGTGCCTCGTTAAATACAATTAGATTCGAGTAAGTCGATCTTTCATTAATATTCATTCTTGATATTTCAAAAGTTATTGTTTGTTGGCTAAAAGTAGGGTGCTCAATCACCCTAGTCCCTATGTAATTACACATTAATGGTTGTAACGAAATTGCTACGCCATGGCATTCACCTCATAAATATGTAAAATCGAAACATAATAATTTTCGCTGAATGAATTAAAGTATACATAAATCTCCAAGTCAGAAAGAAGTAGCTTATCATATTTAGTCATATCATTGAGTAAATCTATGATATAATATATATTTTTAAATTAATTATTTTAAATAATTAATTAAAAAAATATTTATCAATAAATTCAGTATGCCATGAAGACTTGTAATAAACTGTAGTAGTGATGGTATTTTTTTTTGAATAAAGTATAATCCTCTCCCTCAATAAAAACCAAATTGGTTCTTAAACGACGGAGTTCTAAAGTACAAAATATGAACACCGCTCACTCCACTACTTTTTAGTCAACACAGGATTTCACGCGATTTCTTCTACAGAATTTTACATTGTTCAATGCTTGAGATTTCTTAACAAGTTCGTCTCTTAACGGGAAGCGAATGATTTAAACAATTAGCAAATGGTCCTCTTTTTGAAGTTTGTTAAAATCTAGACAAAATCGCTTTACAAACAGTTTGATTTGCAAAAAACTACATGGTATCATGCTAATTTACAAACTATTTCTAATCTATAACACCTGCACGCAAAAAGAGTGGCGTAAAACTGGCTTTAGCTTTTATCAGTCGTTATATGTAGATATGGCTGATAAATAGATAAAACAAACGATTAGGTATTTATAATCTGAAGCAAATGAACTTTTAAAACGACTGTAGGGAAACAACGTATCTTACCTACTTACTTTCCTTTTAAATGTAATAATTAATAAGTAAGTGTGCAGTTCAGGTAGCGTAAGCAAAAATCTACTTGTTAAGTAGATTTAAGATAAGTTTAAGAGTCGAGAATAAACACAGTTTACGTGAATTCGTGTACATATTTTTGCTACCCACGCCTGGCATTCTGTGGAACGCCGTGTCTACGGTCCGGCCATCGCAGTGGTAGCACTCAGGCGTTGGCTCCTTGACGGTCAGATACAGATGATCTCCGAAGCATCTTTTCCTGGTAATCACCTGCGTCAGCCGGTATGAGAGAGTTCCGTGATGCCTCTCGAGCCAATCGTCCATAACGGGTCTTACCGCTGCGAGAACGGCGTGCTCGACCCTTTCAGCAAAGCCTGTTCCTGAAATTATATATTCATAGCGAATTTTGTAATCTGGAAGAGACATCTCATATTTCCTAAAGTAAAAAATATTGTTTTATTTCCAGTCAACGACGGAAGACGGGTAGGTACATATTACAATGATTTCCTTTTGTCCCTTAAGGCAATAGAAGTTTATGTAACAACTTGAACTTAACCAACATCTCTTTGTTTCTATAAACCAGTTACGATACTAGATAAAGTTTTTTTAGTTCTAATGTACCTTTTTTTTTGTTTATACATGAGTAAGATAATAGTAATTATTTATTATTATTTATTTCAGAAATCTGGTATTAATGCATGACGTCAGTTACATTTTGAATATTAAAATCATAATACTTATGTATGAAAATTTCGAATTACAAAAAATCTGGCTAGAATATTATTTCGCTCTCACAATTTCGGAATGGTTGTGATTTTGTTAATAGGAGAGTTGATTGAGTTATCGTGTCGTGTCGAGTCTAAAAGGTAATATTTATCGTGAGAGGGCCCATTTATAGAAGGACGGCTACGGGCTATATAAAAACGCGCTAAGACTAATTAGGGAATGCAATCTCGTTCCGAGAACGAGACTGCATTCCCTAGTCTTTCGCGAGATCTCGGCCTTTTTTTTGCGAGATTGATCTCGGATGAAAAAAGAGCGAGATCTCGCGAGTTTAACGAGATCTCAAAATTGGCGAGATCTCGCAGTATTGTTATTCATAAACTCGGGGATCTCGGTTGAGCCCAAATCTCGAGAGATTTGCATAGCTAAGACCAATATGAGAATAGAGAATGTTGCAAAAACGAGGAAAAATTATTCCGTTTGATAGACGCAGACGTAGTTACGCGAAACAGCTGGTTAAAAACAAACTCACTCAACAATTATATAATTGATCTGAAAATTTATAATATTTATATTGTTTATTTCTAAACAATAGATATAATTTGCACATACATTAGAAAATGCACACGCCCGGTAAGCAGGGAGCAGGATATCTCCGTATTACGAGTATTGGTTAAACACGAAACCAGTACAAAGTGACTAAAATGTATTTTGTTTAGAATATTATTTTGTATACTATGTTACTTAATGTGATACAAATAGATTTCATCCAAGTTTTACACTTTAAGTTGCAAAAGTTTAGTTTTAAGACGACATTTTTAGTCGTAAAAGCAGGGGCTTGATTTTGTTCAAGAAAATTTACTATTTAACTTTTCCTTATAGTCCTGTTCTAATTATTTAGCCTTGTCCTAAACAGAAACTGAAAAGCTGAAAATGAGTCTCAAATATCGATTTCACAATCTCTAGAACGACGAAAATGAATTTGTTTGTAGTGTTGATGAATAGGCGGGCTCTCACAGTGCGAGCAGCCTCGCAAGGAAACTGTTCGAAAACGAGCGCGGCTGCTGCGCGCGGCAAGCCCAGGCCCTTTGTTTGTTCGTGCAGTTACGAGCTGAGACACCATAGCAGAAAATACAGTATCTCTTTCGCATCTCAAGACAATCTCTTTCAAAGACTGACGTGCTCGAACTTGGCACGAAACAAAACGACCGAGACGCCTTTGAGCAAAACATAAAACCGACACTCGGTGGCACGGCCCTCGTCTTGGCCGCTCGGTCGCTTGCCCGCGGAGCGAATACCTACTTAATTTTTCTTCATCCTTGTTCTACGATAGAAACAAAAAATTCAACGTTGTCCAAAAAACTATATTATTAAAACTAAGAACGTATAAACTAGAAATTTATTAATCTTTACCACAATGCAGCTTTTTTAACCAGCTTTTTCTCAGTTGAGAGTTACGTATTATTTTCTCTTTAAATGGCGAGTTTACTATGTTCTATAAGCAAAGAAATCTTAATGATTGTTTTTTACAGGTGGTGGCAGAATTTGACGACGTGGAGCCAGATGCCCTTTACGATGTGCTCCATGACCCCGAGTACCGGTCCGTGTGGGACACGCACATGCTCGCAGCTGAAGATGCGGGACACATCAATGTCAACAATGACGTCGGGTACTATGCTAGTGAGTTACTATCTACATTATTAAATATTAAAAAAAGAAATAAAAAATATATATCTAATATAGGATTAGAAGATCTTTAAAGTATTTTATTGGTTTCATTCTAAAAGTGCCTATTATCAGTTGTAGTTGTAGAATTGACGCATTTGATATGAGATGCAAAACAAAAACTAACGGTCTGAAAATTTCAGAACGACTGGTTTAATATAGCTAAGCTTGCTGTAAAAGAGCTTTTTACCAATCAATTGCTAGCTTTATTAAAAACGCATTATTAAATAACCATTGTTTCTTGTTTTACTCGTATTGTAGTAAATGTATAAAATTTTGTTATAATGGTGATCGAGTTAGAAACCTCCAAGTGGCCATAACTCCCTTAATTCCTGTAGTACTTAATACTTACTACTTTAAGGTAAATAAACTCCCATCAGAGGCTTAAATACTCATGTCGTTTTAGAAGAATTTGTGTCACGAAAACCGTGTGTGTTTAGCCCAGCGCTGACCTTCATAGTGTCTGTGCGCGAAACCTGTGAAGTGAGGCTCTATGTGTGCTATTTTCGTAAATAGTGGTATATTATGCTTTACGGAGCGCTTCTAAAGCTCTGAAGCCTGAATGCTCCGCGCGCTTTGTAGGTAAAATAGGGGTGGCGCATTCCTATTCAGTTTGGCGGCTAAAATCTAACTTTAAAAGATGATGTGATACTGTAGAACTTACTTATCTTTTAATTTTATTTACTGCTTCGTTTACATACATACATATAATGATGGACTATATATAAAGTACGTATTTTTTAAACTTTTTTAATGAAAGTTATTGACAGTTTATAGACACGTTCGTGTGATCTCAGATGTGTAGAGCCTGTGCAATGGTATGCAAATACGTATACTGTACGTATACGTATCTGGATACAATAGCACTGGCCGGATACGTATACATGTATCATATTAAAAAAAGAAATAAAAAACCCTTGTTGAGCAACATTTTATTTGCTTTTCACCGAATGAGTGAAATTATCGGAGAAGTAACACCCGACCCCACTCCTTTTAATTCTGAGGCGAGAGTACTGAAAAAAACGGCTTCTTTTGATTGCACGCGTCCGTGTTCTGTGTTAGTCACTCACCCTTAAGTGGTCTCCTCGTTTGCTCCCTAATAAAAACTACCATAATAAAAAATAATTACAAAACCAGCACTTTTTACTGCCTGCTCTATATAACAACTATTGTGTGAGATAGTTAAACCAGAATCGACTCTAAGAAGGCTAAAGAACAATGGCAAACATTAACTTTTCTACTTTTGTCAATTCTATTTGTCAAGGCCTCGGCATTAACTCGGTAGAGGTCAAAAGCTGCTGTATTTTTATTCGAACGATAAATTCACTTTATTTTCAATTCAATAAAAATGCAACATAAACTCAGCACTTTGGGTCGAGTGCCGAGTACTGTCTCATGATATTCAAAAGAATGTCATAAGATAATACTCGGAACTTGCTCATAAGCGATTGAATACATTATGACCAGCTGACCAACTTGGTAAGCGAAATTGTAACTTTTGAACAGTTACTATTTACATAATAAAATCGAACCAAATCAAATAGGGAAAAAAACATTTGTATTCAATCAAGTATAGGTATTTTTTAACTGTCAGGCGTAGGAATTAATCAGAATAAGGCAGTCGTCGGCCCATCGAACAACCTATCGGCAACCAACTCAAATGATCACATTTACTTCTAAAATCGCTTCTGAGCACAATTTAACATTAACCTTTGCATATCAAGTTTTTTTTTTCGTGTGTATACCTCTACGGGTCATCACCTCACCAGGGTTCACGATGAAGTGGTATGAACCTTGTCCTCCTTCCGGTTTAGAGAGGTGCGGGCGGAATATGTCACGTCACCGTCCCAGGCCTGCTAGGGTAACGGACAGCATCACCGTTACCACCTTGCATATCGTGCTTATAATCAGCAATTAACATGTATTTAAAAAAAGTTGGCTTGTCATTGTCCGTTTATTTATAAAATAAATTTAGTAATTTGAGTAAATAAACTACTTATAATGTGTGTCAAATTTCTTATTTCCGTTGTTAGAAAATAAAGCTTTGTCTGGCGTACTGAAACGACGAAGGCAATGAAGATCTTAATTGCAATTATGTACAAGGCCTCGACAACGACGCACAAGATACCCGAGACGGCACAATTATACCATAATTAATTGTTAGGTGGTTCATAAAGTGGTCTGCCCGCCTGCTGTCTTAATAAATAAAGTTCTTGATTGATTTACAATTAACTTCCCACTGCTTATTATTTGATCTTACTGTTATATATTTTTCTGTATAATTACATCTGAGTTATAAGTGTAGTGAACGGAATAGTACCGTGTTATTACCTACGAACAGAGGTCATAAGTCGATTCCAGCGCAGGACAAATATTTTCTGATGAGCACGATGATCTGTTCTGTGCCTGTGAGTAATTTTTCTACAATATGTATGTATTTGGAAATGTCATATTATATTTGACAAGCCCCACGTTGGGCGCCAGTGGAAGTGGAAATTTGGGTACCACGTTCTAGAAACGTGGTCGAAGAGGGGAGCCAGTTAAAAGAGGTAAATTATACACACTAGTGTGTCACAAATTTCAGGATTTAATAAGTTTCAAGTTTGTTGTTCTTGTCCTGCAGAGTTTGCTCCCTTAGTCGGCTCTTACGATACCCACGGGATGAATAGGGGTGGTGACACTCTGTATTCTTAATCTGTCACCACATGGAATCTTTACACTGTTTATTCAGAAATATGTGTCCCCAGTTGGTTGCAAAAGGCTTACCCAATATTACGTGAGTAAAGTAAACTGGATGCGTTTATTACGCCTCTGCCTACCGCTTTGGAGATAAAAGAAACGTGAGTATACGTTTTATATCAGGAATTCCCAAACTATTTTGGGCAAGAGACCCCTATTCTAAAAGAACTGATACTTCTGACCCCCATAGCCAAATTCCTGCATGCTTATCGACTTGTTGAGTTTATTTAAAGTACAACAATGACACTTCCTACTAAAATATTAGTCATTCTAATAATAAGTTGGTACACGTAACACAACTAATACAGTATCTTGAAAGTTTCAAATGAGAACTTGTGTTTATAGGGGTCGATTTTAAAATCAGTTTTCTTTTATGTCGACCACCTTGGAAAATCCCTTTTTTATATGGCACCGTTATTATTCAGAAAGAAGTACCATAGGTTAAAAAAGAAATACTTTACTAAAAACTAGTCTATCTCATTCCTCAACTTACCCTACCGTATTCTTAAATGTAGCTTTATTTTATTCATCATTCAAGAAGAAATTTCGACTTAGCACCCATGGAAATACGTCTCTATTTTATTGTATCGACCCGGCAACACCTCGACGTGATGTGCCTACCTACAAATCCCTTTGTAAGGTCACCGTCAAATAAAGGACAATTTCATTTGGAGCAGTCAGCGCTTTACCAGCAGTAAAAGGTAGTTTCTTTTATTACATCAAATTGATTTCCATAGACCAATATTATTGCCTTTTTGCGTCGTTGATTGTATTTATCATTGTATCTTGTTTCGGAGGTAGAATCCCATGTTTTTAGATATAGATTTCTACCTATATTGGTTATATCCCATAATTGAAACTAAAACTAACTTTGAAAAAGTATCACCACTTCAATGCACCTTTTCATGATGAACTATGATAAACTGAAGCCCTAATTCTCCACCTTCCTTCCTTCAGTCCTTAATTTTGAACACTTAGCGGCAGTATTTAATTAAAATGAACAACAGTACATAGAGTGTATACAGGATACTTGATAAGCACTTTTGAATCCTCTTTTATTCAACTAACTGCTATAAAAACACAAAAGCTATCAAATGGAAGTTCTGAGCCATTTTATGACAGTGATTAAATGCAAACACTTTTAACAGAAAGGTCAGCAGGTAATAACCTCACCCAAGTTACTACTTATTAGCTACCCATAAACGGCCGTATATCTACTTTTGCGTGTTAAGAGCCTTCAAAGATTGGCCATTAAACTTGCCCCTATAGCCTTCGTCATAACTTTCTATATCACTTTATTTGAATCGGAGACGATTGTCATAAATCCTAGATTATCTCGTGAAGGTTGGTTTTTATATAATATAAGTTCCAATATGCTTTATGGTCGACTCTGTCTCAGAATCCTAAACACGTGTTTTATCGATTGGTAAGTTACTACTCCTACTAGGGTTGGATTAAAATCACAATTACCTGTGATAAATCATATGAATCACTCCTGTCCACCAAACTCGCGAAAGGTCTAAAATTTAAAAAAAAAGGTAATCTTTGATAAAAACAATTTTGATTGATTTTAATGGCATTTATCTTTATTATTTATTTTAAGAAGACTGCGACGCGACTACGGAACGTAAACATTGTCCTAAACTAATAAAAATCTCGTGAAACTGAAAAACAAAGTGTTAAGTGCCATAATTTAAATCTATAAAATGATATTAAATAAGTTATAGACAACTAAAAACATCAATAAAACAGTGTAAGCAGTTCCGAACACCCATAAAACTAAGTTAATTGTGATCTACAGTGTTGAAAAACATTAACCAGAACGTTCCTGACGGTTTATTTTATTTCCCACTGCGCTAAATTCAAATGTCATGGGCGCGTTCCATACATAAATTGTACATTGACATTGAGCATCGAAGTATCTGTTACACGTTAAAAAACAGTGTTTCCAGAATTCAATACATCAGTTTCGAAATAGACAAAATTAAATAGTAACATTTCTTAAACATACCTACCAACGAGTTGCAAAAATAAGGAGTCCCACTATGAATGAAAATGTAACGGTCAGAAAGCGTACGCGAACTAAATCAATGAATAACTCAAGTACTTCGTCACTATTTGATTGCACTATAACAAGCCTTCTGGATGACACTCAGTCTCAGGATTGTATGACCATGAGAGAACAGAATGAGACTATAAAAAAACTGTCCTGTGAACTACAATCTGCGTACCAGGAAATAGACAATTGTATTGTGTGCGAAAATGTACAACTCAAATCAGACCTCTCTAACGGAAACAAAATGATCGAAATATACAAAAAGTTATTATTGGGAGTCTACGGCCTACACCACGAACAGAACGTAAAAAGAAAAAGAAAGATTATTTTAGTACCCCACTAAGCGAATATAGAAACATACAATTAACAAACGATATTTTCTTAGACAAGTAAGAAACCACTAAATAGTCTGAGGAAAGAACTCAAAATTGCAGCGATATTGTCAGTAAACAAGAGTCTATGGAAACTCGACCAATTATTGTAAAATGAAACCTTTGTATTCAAAAAAACATTTGCAGAACAATTTAACTTCTGTCGTTAAATCACACAAAACTGTGGAGTATTATATATGCTAGCAGATATCAAAACTAAGCTGCGGAACAATACCATCAATGACTACTGTTTGATCCTGATTGGAGAACATGACTTTAAAAAAACTATAAAATCTATTCAGGAATGTTTACAACATATATCTCATACAAATATAAATCTTCCATATACTCTATCTCGTCAGGTACTTTTAGTTTTTGTTACACTTATATGAAAACCATGGTCCGCATCCTGGTCTGATTATATTTTTCAAGATTAGTTACGAAAACTAGTACACACTATAAAAATTTGATAGTAAACAGTGGCACCTATAAATTTACCGCTAAAAACAGTCAGTCAGAAAAAGTCTCTAAAAAACAGCTGTCAGTGTAATTTTAATAGCTTAATGTATTGACTAATTAATAAATTAATAGTAAGTAATGAAAGTAATAGTAATAAATGAATTAATTATCAACAAAAACCGAGTATACCTCAAACTTGTTTAAAATTGTGTAGCATTTAAATAAATGTTTGGAAGTTTCAAAAGCCGTTAATGTTTGATTAAAAAGCAATTTATTACTGGAACAAACCAGGGTAAGATAAAGATGAAAGTTTTATAGCGGTTCTGTAAGTTGTCGGCAACTTACTCGTACTTTAATGTAACAATAATTAAGATCTTCGTCTAAACTAGTTAGGGAGGTATATACAGTAAAAACCTATTAAACTATTAAAAAAATGCATTGCGTAATGAAATGTATGCTAAATAATAAGTAACTATGATAAGCTCAAAAATCTGTTAGGCATGTAAAAATAAAAATAAATACGAGCCAAATTATATGACATTGCATTAAATATCAAACAATAAATGTAATGGTTCATTTCCGTACATTTCGTTATCAGCTGAATATCGTTATCATTAGGGTTTTACGCGTACCCGACCTTTTAATACCCGGGTATCGGGTATTATTTTCTCATGTACCTGGGTATTTCTTATAATCATCACCAGTCGAATTTCTTATAATCATGTTTTATTTTATTACGAAAAACTGAGGTATGTCAAAAGGTTACCTTAACTTATAGTACAATCAGCCACACAGTTAAACAGTCTTGTTCTCATTAACTAAGAACAAAAAATACTTTTTATCACAAAATCTTTTTGGTGTGTTATAAAATAAAAAATTGTAACTTAATAATCTTTCTTCTAAGAATAATCAATTTAAAAATAAATCAACCTAACATAAACCACATAGTTCAAACTAAACTTATTTTAGATTTGAGGTAAGGGTTTCTTCTTGACAGAAAAGGGCTTTCAATGACACTATTGCGTGCTATGAGCGGTCTGAAATCCGGTTTCTGCTTCTTATTACAAATTTACTGCATTTTTGTAAAAAATCTCAACGCCTTCTTTAGAGTTTTTGTTTGTTTGTAGTGTAAATTTGCTCATTTTATTTAAAAGTTTATTTCGTAATAATTTTTCGATAATTCTGATGAATTCTTTGATCAAATTGGGTCCTCGGGTACCCGGGTCTGACAATGAAATAGTACCCGGGTACTAAAAAAATCATATACACGCGTATACGCGGGTCCGGGTATAACCGGATCCGGGTACCCGGGTAGAAAACCCTAGTCATCATCATCATCATCATCAGCCTATCGCAGTCCACTGCTGGCCTTTCTTGGATCGATCTCACGATTTGCGCAAGACGGCTAAATGTGATCACTTTAAAATATCTTTAAAAATTTTATAAAACATATAACCACAAAGAAAACTTAACGAATATAATTCAAGCGTATTCAATTCGTGGGAAAACCATGCTTCAGCGCATATGGCTTCAGCTCGACCTGTATGATCCCACGATCATAAGAAATTCTGTCTTTGCATGTCACCGAGTGAGGGAAGTTACCTGAGCTGGACCTCAGGTAACTTTCCCTGTCTCTCTAATTATGACAGGGGAATTCAAAGGAATTGTGATACTTGATTTGCAGGTGTCATGGACGGCAAGCAGGCCGGGGTGCAGTGCGCACACCTTTCGGGGCTGTCCCCGAAGGGTGTGCGCGCTGCACCCCGGACTGCTTCTGCTTCTGCTGCTGCTCCTGTGTGGAGCCATTATGTTCCCTTTCTGTGAAGGGAACATAATGGCTCCATACAGGAGGGGTCATCTATAAGCCGTAGATGGCCTGATATACGTCGGGGTGCCAGGGCTTTCCTTCCTAGGGTATACCTGGTTCCCCGGCTACTGGTACCTGGAGATTGCTTGTGGTTTTTAATCGATTCGAGTCAGACAAAACCACCCCAAAAAGGTGTCATGGGCGGCGTCAGTCCCTTGAAATTGACCATTCTGGTCGTTTGCACCTGTATAAATAAATACTGTATAGTACATGTTTCATACAATATACACACGCAGTAGTGAAATGCGAGTTCGGATATATGAGACTTGGTTTATAAAATATTCCGGTCCTACAGATCCAGTTCGATCCCCAGGTAATTCATCCCCGGCAAGTAATCCCAGACAGGCTTAATAATTTGATCTCAAAATCAAGTTTCAATAATGAACAGTAACTATACGAAAGAGTGATAAATCTTACAAGGGTCGGTTTAAACTTACTTTTGCGAAAAACGATTTTATGGCTCTATTTTTTATAGCAGCTCAAAGTTCGTTATTGCTTAAAAGTAAAAAAAAATTAACAGTTGGTGTCATTTAGAATTACCCCGTTTGTAAGGCCTAGGAATAGTTACTGACTACTGACTGATGGGATAGATCCATATCATCCGTTACAAATAAAAAACATTGATTAAAACTTTCCTGACAATTTTATGGAACATATAAGAGTAGAGTCAACCACACTTTAAAATAAAGAGAAGTATTTCTTTTTAACAATAAATTCTAGTCACCAAATACAATATATAGGAATGCACTTTAAAAAGCGCTTAAAGTTGACTGGTAGAAATAAATAAAGCTTCTTTTCAATTTAATAAAAAAATATGTTGAAACTATCTTAAATAAAATTTCCGACATCCAGAAACTTTATTTACCACAAAATATAACCATATTGCGTTAGGCAAAAGATGTGTACACTTTGTTATTCGTTCTCCTCAGATATCTAAGCTTTCGTTGGTGAATTTTATGCGAAAAACGAGCGGCAAAAAGTAGCAGAACCCATAAAACGGAGCGCTCAAAGGAAATCACGAAGATATTGCGAGCGATGCCGTAAAAGCTTATGCTAAAGAAAGCAATGTTTTATCGAAGTATGGAGGCTGTTGAAGGCCAGTACATGGCACGTGTCAGAATGTTAAATATCTCTCAAGTAGATGAAATCAAACGTGAGCCATGATCGTTTATGGGAATATTGGATTTTTTCCTTCAATTTTGTTTTATTTGAAGTGTACTTCGTTGTGTAGGTTTTCTTCTCCTTGATGTACTGCAGGTATTTTATGATCAAATGTTTCCACACAGAAAAGTATTTGAGCCGTTTTCATCACGTATTAACCAATCATATTGACTCAGCAATAATTGGAGATTTGTCAAATTTTAGAAAAAGAAGGAATATTACGTGTGCGAGAGTTGGTCCTCTGCGATAAGGTGTTTGCAAATATAATTAAATATCACCGTGTGGTGACAGATTTAGAAAACAGAGTGTCACCACCCCTATTCATCCCGGAGGTATCGTAAGAGCCGACTAAGGGAGCAAACCTCGCAGGACAACAGCACTGCAAAGAGCAGGCAAACTACAAACCCTATACCAACCCGTCTGGCCAGTGTGGTATAGTAGGCCAAAACCTCGTTTCTTAGGAGAGGACTATGTTCAGCAGTGGACTATTAAAGGCTGTTGATGATGATGATCACAGTTAGGTAGAAAATCACAGAACAAGTAATTCATAATTTAAATTCTTTCGTTGATTTGTCACCGAGTGAGTTAGGTTATCTTGATCTTGAAATCTCTTCCCCTCCCGTCACCTGAATTGTTAGAAGGGGGAGGGGAGGGGAAGAGATTTCAAAGGCTTCAACGCACTTGTGACATTTGAACTAGGTATCCATGAATGGCGGTAGTCACAATTAGGTGACCCTCAACCTCGTTTGTCCCCTTGCCATAAAAACAACGAATTTAACTCATAAGTAGTGAGTACTAGTTCCTTATGCCTTAAATACACTATCGCATTAGGATATACCTGTAATGATAGTAGTAAGTGTGAATACTAATAAATAAATAAATTCGTTGTGAATTTTGTTTCTGCTTAGTAAAAACGAATTTAAGACATAGGCAGTGAGAACTAGTTCCTTATGCCTTAAATTCGTTGTGATTCTTGTTTCTGCTTGGTAAAAACAAATTTAAGGCATAAATAGTGAGTACTAGCGATATATGCCTTAAGTTCGTTGTCACCAAGCAGAAAAAAAACTACGTTAACGATCAATATACTAAAAGAATTAAAAACCCATAATGAGGATGTTTTAGCCACTGTCTGTATTCATGGAAATATTTCACCCTGACATTCCAGAAAACGAATGTAAGCAATAGGCTCGCGTGGAATACTAATACTAGGAACTGGAATTCAATTCATAGCAAGAACGTGGTCAACACGTCCTCATAAGACTCATTTTGAGATAGTTATACCACCATATTATTTATTAAGAATACCCATAAGTTTGTGCTTGAATAAATTCTGAGAGTTCAGTACATAATACAGTTTAAGTTTATTATTTCTGAGCTATTAAAAAGCCTTATTTATTTATTGAAAACTTCCTGCAAATACATTGCATAGGGCGGACTTAATGCCATAGACATTTTCTTCCAGTCGGGGGGTCTTGGGGGAGGGGGGGGGGGGGGTGCAGAGCTGTGTGTACATGTGTATTATTTGAAACGAATAAGGTAAATGACGAATTAATATCTATAACAAAATTATACTGTATGAAGACATTTACATTTTAACTGCCTCGGTGGTGCAGTGGTAGCGTGTGCAACTACTGTGCTGAGGTTCGATTTCTGGCCTCAATTCGGACCAAATGTTTGTATGATCTGCAAATATTTGTTTCGGAGTTAAGGTGTTTTTCTATGTATAAAATATGTAGGTCCTTACAGTAAAAATATTATCATAGTGTGATACCTTTTTAGAATCGTCACAAAGCCGACATGCAGTTAAGATAATGGGCAACAATGCCACAGTACTTATTTTACACGCTTTATATTAGCTTCACTTGTATGTTTGTTTGTAACCGACTCCTTTGGGCGTGATTTTGACTGATTTTAAACGGTCAGAATTCGTTCAAACTTTGTAGATATATCGAGAACCGATGACAATACACGAATTTTAAAAAAAATTGTTTTAAAAATATATTTTTTTACAGTCAAAGTTTAAAACTCAACGTAATGAAAAAAATAGTACAAAAATGCTTGAAAGTGTTTCACATTAATAACGTCCACTATAGTAACTAAATGAAATAATACAAGTCTCCAGGACTACGATACATAAAACGAACCGGTTAGGTACGAGTCGAACTCTACGGAACCCTAAAAAATAGTTAGAAACACCTTGATTTGTTAAAATGGCATCAGAATGAATAAGCAAAGTAGCAAAACTTACAAAAAATAAAAAAGTGGTCACCATTTTCACACCGTTGGCAACCCTGACATGAAAATGTGATTTTCTTGTAGCCTGGCACCATAGCTACCTCAGATTAACGGGTTATTTATTATTTACAACAGACCCTGTATATTTATTATGTAGGTACATACTATATAGTTTAAAAAAATATTATATATAGGTAATATTTACATCTCATCATGAGATCAACAACAGAAAAGTGGACCAAAAAAGTAACAGAATGGTACCCGCGGGACAGCAAAAGACGTAGAGGAAGGCAGAAAAAAAGATGGGAAGATGATCTGCCCAAAGGTTGGAGAAGGGCAGCAATGGATAGGCAAATGTGGAGGGAACTTGAGGAGGCCTATGTCGCAAGACAACCTGACCTGGTAACTGATAACTGGTAACTGATATTAAAAGTTAAGTTTTATACATACAGAAAATAGAAATAAGTAAAGTTATTATAATATAGTTAAGTAAAGTTAGTATAGTTTTGTTTTTATTTTATTGTAATACAAATTATGCAAGGTCCTAAAGAGAGGAAAATTTTGAGACGGAGCCCGCAACAGGAGCGGGCTGGCGCTAGGAGGGGTCCGGATGTCTTAATAACAGCTGTTCCCGGATCCCTCCTATTACAGGCGCAGAGTGGCACACCGTGTGGTTTTAGTCGGTCCGAGTCCGACACATCACCCCGCCGCAAACCCCGGTGGGGTGACGGTCCGAGGGGATTTCCACACGTTAAAAAAAAAAAAAAAAGGGTTTTCAAGTTTTCCTTCTCTTTGCAGTGCTTTTGTTATGCGTCGTTCGCTCTATTAGTCTGCTCTAATGACACCAACGGGATGAATAGGGTTGGTGGTTGGAATCACTAACAAAATTTAAAGCATAGTTAATTCATAGTATAGGTATTTATGAAATCTATGTAATTGTTCATAAAAAATATATATTCAATAATATGTCCAGTGTTCCAATTCTTTCTGACGTCTTTCTTTCTTAAGTCATACAGATATGATGACCGTTGATCACTAAGAAATCTTTTAGCGACATAAATACTTTCAGTGACCTACTTTAACGAGGTGATAAAATAATAGACCTTAATTCAGCACATTTGTCTCATATAGTTCATTTCCCGCAAACCCAGTCATAAATCTCTTAAAACACATTAGGGCCATATTAAACGGTTCTAGTGGAAATGTGGAGGCATTCGCAAAAAGCTTTTATCAATCTACATAGAGAATATTTAACGCTATCTGATGAATGAGTCATAGATCCAACAAAAACTATTGAGGTTTTTGGTAGGGCGGCAACAGCCATAATTTATTTATATCTGAAAAAAGCTTTAGGTTTTGGGAGAAAAAGACTGAATACAGAAAGTAAAATATCTGTGATCGTGTTATGTTCATTCATTGGATGTGGTAATTGATCAAGAAAAGAAGGATAAATTAAAATTGAAAAGTTTTTAATTTTGATTGTATGAATGATGTACCACTAATAAAGATACTACACTATATGATATAGACGGGTCTCTGGTCATCTGCAATCGAACAGTCATGATTTTCTTTAGAATTAGAAGTATGCTCTTGTCTTGAAGGTTTGTTTGTAGGTGGTGTCAGTTCAGAATTACTGTAGACAACAATTAGGTCCATAGGTTGGTTGAGTACGACAAAAAGTTGCTTGTGGTGGAGTAATAATAATCTCACGCATAATTTTGCATCACACACATTAATTATTCTTTATTTCACTATTCATGTAACTGCTCGATTTCTGCACTTATACTACAGTTTTTGCGCTGTTATCTGCTGTCACACTTCCATGCGTCTGATAACCATCTCATTATAAAACTTAATGATTACTGTCATAATTAAGTTTTTAATGATCATAGAAAAGCCTAATGGCTACCATGTTTTCCTTTTTATCTTGGGTTCGTTCTACAGGTGTTATACCATTATAAGTTATTGAAACCGATTCTTACATAACAACCAGTCATAATATATCATTTCATTAATACTTTTCTAACGATCATTAAGTTAGATGAGCCATTATTCGTATCGGCCTTGTTCTTAGGCCGACACTTGAGTAATCCCAACTTTCCTCGCGTCTCGTCTTCAAACTTATGGCATTTCATTTCCCTAGCGCTTAGAACTTTTGAAGTAATTATTTAGTCTTCTACTGAGTAATATAAATTAGATTATTTACATGTTTTAGGAGAAAATGGTTTCAAATGGGTAAACTTGTTGAGTGTTGTTAATTAACTTATAAATAATTAATTTGTGATGCTAATACAGAACAATTTCTAGTGTCATTAGAACTAAAAATCTGTCGCTTTTCTGAATCAATCCCATGAACATGTTGACATACGAGAAATAAATAAAATGGTTCATTTTCACACGATTGAAGAAATGATTATAATATTTTCTGTATCTCTGTCTCTTAATTTAAGAGCCAAGCCCTTGTCGGTCAAGTAATTGCCACTCCTCTCTATTTCCTGCGATCTGTTTGACCTCCTGACAGGCCACGACTCGTACTTTCTCTTGCACTAGCTGTATGTATGTTGATCCGTCCTCGTTTTCTCTTGCCTTCTATTTTTCCATCCACTGTTATTTTGAAGAAGTTGTCTTATCAAGTGGCCAACCATTTTGCTTCTTCTGTTTTCATTGGCATTCAACAATTGCCTCTCTTCGCTCAACATTAGCAGCACCTCCTCATTAGTTCTTATGTCAATCCAACTGATGTTCATGTTAATGTCTATTCTTCACTATTCCGTAACCTTGAAATACCTGATCAGATTTGGGTCTATCGTTAAGAGTATCTATACTTTCTTTATTTAAAAAAAAGTGCCTTAATTATTTTTTTATTTTTTAAATTGATTTTTACATTTGTTTTCTATAAATTTCTAAAGTATGTGTATTTTAATGTGTGTAATGTGTTAAGAAAACGCCAATAGCATTAAGTCCGCCTTATGCAATGTATTTGCAGGAAGTATAAATAAATAAATAATGCAGCTTTCCATTGGTGAAATCTCTTAAGTGTTTTAGGCGTGAAAACGTGGCAAACAAACTACTTTTACATTTATAAAATAACTATGGATATACCTTATGTTGTGAGTCTTCAAAAGATTATCATTTCGTTTTGAATATTTACTTTTATTGGATGGCTTCGTACCCATGATTCCAATTTCACATCGAATTATTTTTCTCGAACATGAAAAGAAACGTAATTTATTTTTCAAATTGAAACCATAAGTAGGTTGAATGTATAATTTGTTTGTTTTTTAATCCTCAGCAACCAGGCCTATTGTTCGTCATGTATATTTAATTACATTAGCATATTGCGCCATCTTTTAAAATAATTCGCACTGCACTGGGCTCAGATAAAAAAAAAAACATTTGTCGACGTTGCTAAAGCTAGGGTTGGCATTGTGACACACAACAAAGAATTCCGTTGCAACAAAGTACAACGTTTCTATTCCACAGAAGACGATTTTAATAAAACGGGACATCGGTATTTTCTTTGAGCATTATTCGTCTAAGGAAAAGTCTTTATTTATAGTAAACATTGAAGAAATCGCTTTTCTTTGTACTTACATATATTTTATTCGTATAGTTTTACTAAATGAGAGGAGTGATAAGCCTTAAATTATCTTTTAAACTTTAGCAGCCCATTATATACAATTGTGTATATAAAAGTGAAGGAGAAAATTAAAAAAAAATACAAATATGCGGACAAATGAAGAAGTACTCCACTGAGCCAATTAACCTATGACCCAGGCTAGTGCAATCTGGTCGAAATATCAAGCAATTCAAACGTTGTGGAACCTGTTGTGTAATCACGTTAATTCTCGTTTGTGTACACAATTACATTTTAAACAATCTTCCGAAACATTTGTACATTATTTTTGTATTTTAAATTCTATTCAAGAAACAAAAGATATTAAGTACCTATATTTTTGTCTTGTTCCAGTGTCATGCCCGGCCCCCCTCAAGAACCGTGACTTCGTACTCCAGCGGTCGTGGCTGGACACGGGCAATGAGAAGATGATCCTCAACCATTCCGTTCACCATAAAGATTACCCCCCTAGAAAAGGATATGTCAGGTCAGTACTTCGGATTACAAACATGTTACATTAAATACAATTTTATTATTATTATTAATCATTATATATCAAACTAAATGTTATCCTCTCGCCAGTGACATGTCAAAATGTAAAATATTCATGTCTGTGGAGTCCCGTGAACGGACTTTACACAGACAACGTATTTTTAGGGTATAGGTTTAAAAAACCTGATTTTCTTTAAATCCGTTAATAAATATAATAAAGCCATTAATAATTTATATTCTAATTAGATTTCTTTGTATAATTTCTTACACTACACTTGACTTTGAATTGCATTGCAACTGTTCTATAAGAAAACAAATGGGTCACCTAAAACTTATCTTTTATTTTACAATTAATAAAAAATAAAGACCTTGCTGGATGTAAAATTATATATTTTTTGTATAATATTAAGTACTTTATAATAATTATATAACTTTAAAATAATCAAATGACCAATAAACCAAAGTTATTACACTATTTGTTGTTGCACAAATCGAAAAGTTCGCGGGAATCACTAATTGAAATGGTCACAGTTTAAATAAACGATCGTCGAAAAAATTTGTCCCACAGACCAAACAACTTTCATGTGATAGGGAGAACCTGTTCATTCTTAGTTGATTGTTAATAAGTACCATAAAGCGAGAACTGTAGTAATCGACAAAACAGATTATACATACCTACACCTCTACGGCGGATCCCTGTAGCGGACTCGACACAGAAGCGCACTAATCTGCAAAGTCCGCTGAGCGGACGCGACACTGTCGAGTCGACTTCTTCGATCAATTCGACAGAAGTCAAACTCTTGTAGATAACTCACTTTGAATAGAAAAGAGATACAAATATTAAATGCTTTCATAATTATCATCCTCATCAACAGCCTTTATTTGTCCACTGCTGGACATAGGCTTCTTTTTAGAAAGGAGGGTTTGGTCAGACGGGTTGGTATAGGGTTTGTGTCAAGTTTTCCTTCTCTTTGCAGTGCTGTAGTCCTGCGTAGTTTGCTCTCTTAATCGGCTCTTACGACACCTACGAGATGAATGGGGGTGACACTTCGCATCCTTAATTCGTCACCACACAAATACTTCATTTATTTGAAATTGGGTCAGTATGGCGTATCATTAAAATATAGAAACAAAAAAAAACTTTTTTGAAATAAGAACTTCGAGTAAAAAAATAGCTTTTACAAATTGCAGTATTCTGAACAAAGGAAAAGAAACAATAGACTACATTTATTCTTATAATCACTGTGACTTAGTTACAACTCAAAAGGAAATTCTTCTAAAAGGTTAAGTAAGTACTACAATTTTGCAGCGCAATTAGTTTTGAGCCTCGACTCCAAGTTGTAAATATATTTAACTAGCTGACACGCGCAACTTCGTCTGCGTCTCTAAATTACTCTTTAGAGACGCAAATTTTCTCCGTTTTTGAAACATTCTTCATTGGTGCTCCGCTCCTATTGGTCTAAGCGTGATGATATATAGCCTATAGCCTTCCTCGATAAATGGACTATCTAACACTGAAAGAATTTTTCAAATCGGACCAGTAGTTCCTGAGATTAGCGCGTTCAAACAAACAAACAAACAAACAAACAAACAAACTCTTCAGCTTTATAATATTAGTATAGATTAGCCCGTTGTTCTTGGGCATGAACGTAGGCTGTAGAGAACAGGGTCGGTCGGTGTTACGACACAATTGAATTTGTATAGAGGAATATTTTGGTGGAATTATGGTTTTTGTTTTATTAGTAAGAGTATTATAAATGGAAACTGGATTTGTTTAATACATGGTATGCTTAGCTTACTTTTTTATATTAACACTGTGGAAAAATTATGCTCCGGGACATTCAAAGCGGTTCGGCCGGAGTGATACTACCTACTGCTTTACAGACAGTTACTGTTAAGCAATTTTTTCTTTGTTTTTACCGAATGAGTGAGGTTTCTTTTTTCGTGCCCCCTACCCCAAATGCCTGAGGGGAGAGACTCACTTGTGGCTCTTGAGGTGCGTCTCTCCATGGCCAGCGATCTTCCCATAAAGTGACTTATCAGCTCCTTTGACATTCCTATTAAGAATACAATTTTTGGAACGAAGTTTCTTATCGCGCGTTACACTCTCTGAGCGGATGGGAGTGTAACAAGATTTTTTTCCGACACTATAGCAAACGTCTACCAAAAAGCGAAAGGAGGAAAAAGGGTCTTTAGACCTCCGGTCGGAACGAAGTTCTTTTTTTTCCTATTATGTTCCGGAGCTGTTTTTTTTCTATTATATTACGAACTACGAAATACCAACATAAGTGTCTCGTCTGCTATTTTACTTATGATATTTAGGCTCTTACATCTGAATAACATATCCTACATGTACATTGAATAAAACGATGTCACGAGGAAGCGAGAGGTTGCCATGGCAACGTACTTACGTTGTCACATATTTCTTTACGTTAATTTAAGTTCCATGTCCTCGTAGATGATGCGTAGATGTTCACCAAGATTTTCTAGTAATTTGCTTTCAACAAAACGGCTCATTAAAGTTCTTTCTATTGTTTTCACAGTCTCTTTGTTTCGTTGACAGTCTTAGAACTGGTAAATTTAAAAGTGTGTGTATATTCGATATATTGTATACAGGTGGATTTAGAAATAAGTAGGTTATGTAACTATCATACAGCTGAGCATTGGGGTTCTAAAAGATGAGACAACGCATACGTGATCTAACTATTTACTACAATTTGACAGACTAAGTATAATACCTTGAAACGAGCAATTCTTGAATATACATATATGTATGTATGTATACATATATTGTTAAAAAAAAGACAACGCTCGCATTAGGAATATATATTCCTGTGTCGCGGGGGCCTTTACAAACATAAATGAAACGGACACCAAGAACACCCAGACTCAGAACAACAATTTGTGGATCACACAAAGTGTTGTCCCATGTGGGGTTTGAACCCACAACACTCGGCGTAGTAGGTAGCGGCGTATAATATATATATGAATCTCGGTAACGGCTCCATCGTTTTTCATGAAATTTAGTATACAGGGGGTTTCGGGGGCGATTAATCGATCTAGCTAGGTTTCATTTTTAGAAATTTTACCGGTAAATCAGGTATTATTTTTATAAAAGAACACGAAATGATAGACAGAATCGTATTAAAGGCATACACACATTTGCCGTATATAATTTTAGTACCACTAACGTAATATTGGGCAACCGTATTTCCGTCAACCGGGCTTATGTATTTCTAAATAAACATCACTTAAATATTTCTAAATCAATTACACCTAGACTCAACAAATGACCACAATATTTCCATCACACAACACATAATATTTGTCCTTTGTCTGAATCGAACCCACAACCTCTGGCTTCGCAGTCGAGATCGCCAACCACTAAATCAACAGGCCCGTTGCTCTCAATAATTACATTATTGATTTAAAAAAGTTCAAAGGTCTCCCTATTAATCAATTTAAGCTTAAATTATGTTGATCTGTAAAATTAAATTGTAAAACCTTTTTTTCACGGTCACGGTTTTTTCAAGTTTCTGGCACTTCATTTTTATTCTCTCTTCTTTTTTCAAGTGAATAGTTTTTTTATACTTAAAGATAGATCATCAACAGCCTATAACAGTCCACTGCTGGACATAGGCCTCTCCTTAGAAAGGAAGTTTTGGCTAGCCAAACGGGTTGGTATAGGGTTTGTTTTAAGTTTTCCTTCTCTTTGTAGTGATGTTGCCCTGCGTAGTTTGCTCCCTTAGTCGGCTCTTACGACACCCACGGGATGAGGGGTGGTGACACTCCGTATTCTTAATCCGTCACCACACGGAAATATACCTATACCTATATTGTCCTTTTATAAAATTAACTAGCCACTCCCGTGATTATATTTCATTTCGTATTTCTCTTTGAAAATGATGAACTTTCATATAACCGTTCATCCCTTTTTGTATCCCCTTAGGGGTGAAATTTGGGGTGCTACATAAAAAGCATCAGCTACAAGAAAGAAAAGTATATAAGTATTGTAAAAGTCATCTAGCTTTCATAGCACAAGCTCTGCTTAGTTTGAAATTAGATGCCGTTGTGTGTTAGACGTCCAAGCTGTCCAAAATATTAATTATAGAAGAACACATTAATTGTCAGACATAACTAGAACAATACAAGCTTCTTTAACCTCTATTCGTCCCCACGTGGGCGGACAGTGGTCTCGTTTCATTACTTATATTTGCACAATTTGCTCGGCACTCCAATGATTAGATAACGTATCGTGCACGTCAATCCGTGACTGTTAACGTAGGAGATAAAAGGTGACGCTTTGGAAAACCATCTTCCTTATCTCTCTGAAGTTTATTTACGGTCTTAGGTCTACTTAGGATTATATAGGCGAGTTGGACGTAAGTAATTTTGTTGCAAGCCCTTTATTTAGCGTAATAGGTTAGTAGAAAGGTTCATATTAAGTATAAAAGTACTCGTATTATGTTTCAAATTGCTTTGTTTAGTAATATTCCTTAATCTTTCATCCCGTTTAGTCTCATTCAAGTTTGGAATTAAAGCCCACCCTGAAATGTGGAAAGTTCAGGTATAAAGAGTTTTATTACAAATCACGATATAAGCGCCTTAAAGTCGAAAGTATTTTTTTTAAAGTAAATTACGAGTACGTCAATCAATTTTTCTTGGTAATAAGTACCCTAAGTATGTATTATATACTATATATACTATTAAATACTATAAGCTATCTCTGTGCTACATTTTATCTGGATCTGTTCAGTCATTCGAGCGGCCTGTTGGACTAGACCAACTGCCAACCGGATCCTGACTGCCATACCCGAGCTGGTGGGTTAGATTTCCACCCAGGACAAATAATTGTGTAATGAGCACGATCTTTTGTTATGTGTCTCGGTGTATTTTATCTACAATATGCATGTATGTAGAAATATTTAAGAACGTTTATCAGCAGTCTGGTTACCGTAGTACAGGCGCTGTCTAGTTTGGGACAAAATCGTCGTGTGTGAGATTGTTATAAAGTGAAGTTATTATTATTCCTATTAATATATGATTATCTTGAAAATTCGAATTTACTGATCACAATGTCTATGTAAATAGAATTGAAATGCCTATCCACATTGTCAGTGTTATGTTATATATCAACATACGAATTTTAGGTATTAAACATGAAGCTAATACGGTTGTGTATTACCTCATGTTCAAACAATAATTCTTTGCTTTTACAATTGGTATACTCCAGTATATATAAACTAATAAAAAATCATTTCATTGGTTTCCATTCAGATTCATTGATTTCTTAAGCTCCAGTAAATTTCAGAGGAAGATTTTACCGCAAACAGTTTGCGGTAAGTCTCAGTCTGTTATCGTGTACTAGAATCGGCTTGCGGCTTTACCGTTGGGGTAAATTCTTGATAGAACGCCACTACATATTCAATTCTTTAGCTAAGTTACTTCGGAATGGAAATAAATGGAAAAAAGAACACAGAAGATCATCTCTTGTTGAAAGCTGCAGTCACGGTACTATTATAATACAGTACTCCAACTTCATACAAACGGACGAAACGCGAGCTATACCTACGCGCCTCGATCTCGGGGTGCGCTCGGGGCGCAGACAGTCACGGCTGTGTTTTTTTAACAATAACCGCGCGATTTTTTCTCTAAAAATCAGTTAATATGACGAGTAGGAAATTTTGTGCTGTTTTTGGTTGTATGAATTCGTCAATAAAGCATCCAGACATAAGTTTTTTTAAATTACCTGGAAACTCTGAAAGGTAAGACTATAAAATAATTTTACTTACTAGTAGGTAGGTACATAATGTGTGTATTTTTTATGGATAAGTATTTCCTTTTATCTTACGAAAAAAAAGGTGTTTGGATTAATTAATAAAGCGAATAGAGTAACGGAAAGTTATTGAGACGAGTGAAATAGGTAGTTATATGAGGTTCTGAATGAATCATGATACGGTAGGTACCTACCTACTTACGCTTGTGTTAAAACTTCGGTGCATGTGTGTTTTGTTACTTTGCATAATTCAAAGTAAAGACGTGGTATTTTATTATTAATAATATTTGTTTATTATGTGTGTATGAATAATACTAAAAAAAATTTTTTACCGTCTGTGTGTCATTAGACAGTTTTCAAAATTTTCACAAAGTGTTTCTGCTGCTACTATAACAACATATACCACTAAAAACTGGTTTTATTTTCTCGGTATTAACAACAACAGCTAGACTCATATATAATATTTAGATGTTTGAGGGTTGTGATTTTAAAACATTCGTAGTCAGCTGTTCAGCTTTTTAATAATTAATTAATTGGTGACCAAAGAATTTTTGTTTTGAGTTGTTGCGAGTTGTAGGTAGGTACCTAATTTAGAGAGACGTTAATAAGCTGAGATAAAAAGTTACTTACTCGTCAGCTGTTTCTTGCATTCTAGTTGAGTAGATAGGTGTTGGAGTTTCTAAGGATTGGAGTTTTGTAACGCGTAAGGAGAAAGCACATTTATTTTATTTTGTAGAAGGATTTTTTTCGGTCGCAAATTTATAAGCCCGATTTGTTTTTCAAACAAAAACATGTTTTTTAAATTAAAGCTACCAATCAAAAAACAACACGCATTTTTATTGAACAATTCCTATTCAATATACAAAGTATTTCATTTATTTATATAAAAAGGATATTTACAATCACAAATCTAAATAGAAACAGAAAGTAGGCAAATATAATTAAAGATGGATTAAGGAGACGGGCAGCCCTAACGCATGTTTACATACCGCGCGGCTGTAGGCATTTATTTCTATCATGCGGCCGAGTTACTGTATTTTAATTGTACCGTGCTGCAGTCCTAACTTTATTGTATCAATTTAGGGTTCACAATACTGGTTCAGAACTGGCATTGCGGATATCACGCCACCACTAATGAAGTCTGAAAACCTATCTTAATATTAGTACGACTACACTGTTGTCGTATTTACTAATCTTGTTGCTACTCTAACACACTACTGACTATAGTTAATCCCTAGAAAATAAAATTCTTCCCAGAACCTTTTTTTCTAAGAAATTTTCTTTCTAATGTGTAACTAAAGAAATATTTTTCTAAATTACCCATTAACACAACTAAGTGAAGCTTAACTAATCTCCAAGAACTAAAAAAGCAATTAGAAGCTTAGTAATTGGGTCGGTTTTCTCCGCGATAGTGCATAATAGTTTATAGTGACAGTTTTCTTAGGTGAGTTATGAACTTTGACAAGATTGGAGTGATACTTTATGTACTTCAAAACTGTCAGGATACGTGAATGTTTTATAATATAATATTAAGTAAGTTATGGATAAATTTTGGAATTACAAAAAAAGGCTTCACGAACTTTAAAATCTTAACTTAATTTGTATAAATGTAAGAAAAGGGTGTACCCCTTTTCTTACATTTATACAAATTAAGAAATACGAAAAACTTTATTCCGTCAGTCACAAATACGAATTTTAAAATACCGATTTTCATAATGCCGAATGGTTCAAAATTCCGAATATAACAACTCCGATTTATCATTCATCCTATTTTTATAGTTTAAATATTTCAATATTCCTAACGTCTATAATTACTATACTCAAAATACCGAGTTTCAATTATTATTATATATTATTTCAATTTAAAAATCACCAGTCACCAACAATAGAGCGGATCTGGCGCTCGGCGGCCGCTATCGCGACATGATCGCTACGCTCGCTCGCCTTCGCGCTTCAATGGTGACAGTTCTAACCAAACCTAACCTAAATGATTCACTAATAATAGAGAGTATCTGGCGGTAATCGCAGTACTTGCAATTTTACCACAAGCAATCCACAAGCACAGAATAAAGGGTCAAGGCATTTTATTTTAAAAGCTCAAGCAGATCTCATGCCTTTTCACTGAGTGTGGTGCTTTCATATTTCGCTGCGTTGCAAGGTAGACTTTTGGCATGTAATCAACTGCATGCTTTAGGCTGATTCTATGTGAATTTGATTGCAGAAGTTAAATATTTTGGATAACCAAAAACGCTGTAAATAAACTCTTAACATTTCGTATTTAAGTATATAAAATATAGAATTAATAAAAACCTATATTTATGTATATAAGTTTTTATTAATTCTATATTTTGTCCGTGTAGTGACGGATAGAAGAATACGGAATGTCACTACCCCAATTCATCCCGTGGTTGTCGTAAGAGCCGACTAAGGGCGCAAAAGAACGCAGGTCACCAGCACTGCAGAGAGAAGGAAAACTTGACACAAACCTTTTTTTTTTTTTTTTTTTTAACGTGTGGAAATCCCCTCGGACCGTCACCCCTCCGGGGTTTGCGGCGGGGTGGTGTGTCGGACTCGGACCGACTAAAACCACACGGTGTGCCACTCTGCGCCTGTAACAGGAGGGATCCGGGAACAGCTGTTGTTAAGACATCCGGACCCCTCCTAGCGCCAGCCCGCTCCTGGTGCGGGCTCCGTCTCAATGTAGATGTTCCTCTCTTTAGGCGACGTCCGGCACACGCGGACGCCGCCCCCTCGCGGCTGGCCAACTAATGCGGGTGGAGGGGAAACCCACCCCGTCCACCCGCGGCCACACTCAGGGCGGCATGAGGCTGTGGTAGGCGGGCCTTCGCCGCCCGGTTCGCCGGCGGCGGATCGGGTCCGAGTGGAGGTCGTCCTCCCGGGCCCTCTCCGCCGCCTCCTTCCGCGAGATTACTACCTCGCAGAAGGTTGCGACCGCGGTAAAACAACTGTCGCTACCGGCCATGGAGCGTACTACGGCCGGTAGCGAGAGATCCACTCCGATGACTGCAGTGAGGGCCCGGCGCTGCGCCGCCCATGCGGGGCAGACCGCCAGCGTGTGCTGGGCCGAGTCCTCACTGCAGTCGCAGTGGTGGCAGGCGGGACTCAGTTCCCTCCTAGCGACCGTGTGCAGGTACTTTCCGAAGCAACCGTGCCCGGAAAGCACCTGCGTCAGTCGGAAGGAAAGGGTCCCGTGCTGTCGCCCTGCCCACTCGGCGATGACCGGCTGGAGAGCCTCCACGGCGGCGAAGCCAGCGCGTGGAGTCTCCAGCCGGAACGACCAACGAGCCATCGTGGCTCGGCGAGCGGCTTCGCGCCACTCGCGCACATCCTCGGGCGGAGGGCGAAATCCGCTCTCCGCCCGGGAGACAGCCACTCGCCGATAAACTTCGGCGAGCACTTCCGCCTCCAAATCCCACGGGGGAGTTCCGGCCAACGCGCATGCCACCTCCGTAGAAACGGTGCGGTAACCGCGTATGGCTCTGACCGCCATTACCCTCTGAGGGCGCCAGAGGCGTACCCTATTCTGGGCGGTCAGAGCCGCCGCCCACACCGGTGCACCGTACAGTGCCATTGACCGGACAACCCCCGTGTACAGCCGTCTTGTCGCGACGCTGGGTCCACCCATATTGGGCAAGAGTCGCCCTAGGGCAGACGCAGCGCCGACCAGCTTTGGAGCAAGCTGTCGGAAGTGCTCGTCGAAGAGCCACCTCCCGTCGAGGATCAGGCCCAGATATTTCATCTGGGCCCGAACCGGTACGAGGACCGAGTTGACCACGATGGAGGCGCCAGGGGGTGGACCACGACGGGGCCCATGGAATAACAGGGCCTCCGTCTTATCTAGGGCCACCCGTAAGCCCAGCGCCTCAATGCGCCCGACCACCAGGGAGACTCCCCCTGTGGCCAGGCGCGCCGCCTCTTGGAAGTTTGCCCCCCGGGCTGTCACGAGGGTATCGTCTGCGTAACAGATTACACCCAGCCCGGGGGGGAAATCGGCGCGAAGGGCCCAGTCGTACCCTATGTTCCACAAGAGGGGTCCAAGAACAGACCCCTGTGGAACACCGCACGACATGGGCCGACACCTCAGATTACCTTCTCGGTCCTCGTACACGACGGTACGCTCCTCTAAATAGTCTGCCACCAGCCGCCTCAGGTACTTTGGCACCCCATGATAGTGGAGTGCTTCCCTGATGCAGCTGAATGGCAGACTATTGAATGCGTTGGCGATGTCCAATGACACCGCCAACAGCACGCCGCCACAGCTCACGGCCTCTTCGGTCACGGCCCTCAGGCGCAACACAGCGTCGACTGTCGAACGCCCCACCCGAAAACCAAATTGGGCGTCCGACAGATCGGGGCCCACCTCGCAGAGGTGCCGGACGATGCGGGCAGAAAGAACCCTCTCAAACAATTTGCCCGCCTCGTCCAGCAGCACGATGGGCCTATAGGCCGCGACCGAATCGGCAGGCCGTCCCGGCTTCCTCAATAGGACCAGCTTCCCGCTCTTCCAGCACTCAGGGAAGCGTCCCGACGCCAAGCTAGCGTCGAACACCTCCCCGAGGCGGTCTGCCAAGTGGTTGAGGGCCAGGGCCAGCACTCGGGCCGGTACCCCGTCTGGCCCAGGGGCGGTGTTCTTGGAACGGATCCGTAGAACAGCCGCCCCTACCTCCGAATCCCGGACGGGCGGAACATTTTCCTCCCCGTGCTCCCCGTCGTCTCCGGCCAAGGAGGCCATCGCCGGGGGAGTGTGTTCCGCTCGTTGCGGGAAAAGGCCCTCAACCACTTCTCGCAGGAAGCTGGGCTGGAGAGTCTCCGTAAGGGGGGGGCCCGACGCGCGGAGCTTTTGTCGCACCGCGCGGTAAGGGCGACCCCAGGGGTCACGATTAAGACCCTCCAGCATCTCCTGTCTTTTTTCTTCTTTGGCGCGGCTAATGGCCAGCTTCAGAGTTTTCCGCGCCCGTCGGTACTCCTCATGAAGCCGGTCCTCCTCACCGTCTCCACGGTGACGCCGCCGACTGCGCGTGTAGGACCTCCGGGCACGTGTACAGGCCGCACGGAGGTCCGCCAGCTCCTGGGACCACCAGTAGACCTCCTTTCTTGGAGGCCGACGACCTCGAACGCGGGGCATGGCCGCATCGCATACATGCGTAATCGCATCGCGAAAGCGGCCAGCCCCCACGTCGACCTCCTCGGTCGGAGCCTGAGGAGACAGCCACGAGTGAAATATGGCTGCCTCCTCTAGTAGGTCCCGGTTCAGCCTGGCAACAGCCCACCGCGGAAAGCGGGATAAACGCCGCGCCACGTGACCCCTACTGGAGTCCTGGGTCCGGGAGAGCTCAAATCGGATATACAGGTGATCCGAGAGCGTCTCAACCTCTTCCAGGACACACCAGTTCCTTACTCGTGCGGCGAGGGCAGGGGTAGCGAACGAAAGGTCCACTATCGACCCCCCCTGCTGTCGCACGCACGTGTTGGTGGAGCCTCTGTTTAGAAGACAGAGGCCCACCGAGGCCGCCCACTCCTCTACGGCCTCGCCCCTGGCGTCCGTCCTGGGGGAACCCCACGCAATGGACTTTGCGTTGAAGTCCCCCAGCACAAGGACGTGCCCAGACGCTAGTCGCCGTATCGAGGTCTCCAAGCTGGTTAGGAAAACCTCGAAGTCGTTCAAACTCCGGTTGGGGGAGAAATAGACACCATATATGGTGATCCCCCCCCCACTCGACGGCAACATATCCAGTGCCCTTGTCTCTTAGCGACAAGGGCGGGGAATGAGCCGTCGTGGAACCGACGACTGCCACGGAGCCGTCCCAGTCACCCATCCAGTTTGGACGGGGAGGGACAGAATAGGGCTCCGCGACTACGGCAACACCTATCGACCACTGTGCCATGGTTTGCAGGAAGAGATCCTGCGCCGCGGCACAGTGGTTCAGATTCGTCTGGACCAGGAGGTTGGAGACTTGATCCATTACTGGATCGTCTCTACAACCTCCTCCATGGGCGACGACGTCGACGCACGAACTACATCGGAGGCAGCCTGGGTCGACTGGCTAACCCCCGACGTCTGCCGAGAACTGCGGGGAGGCTTGCAGCCTCTCTGCCCCATCTGGTGATTGGCGGGCTTATTGCCCGCCGCACACACTGGGCAGTGAGGGGCGGCAGAGCATTCTGCCGCCTTATGCCCCGGTTGACCGCAGCGGAAACACAGTCCGCCGCAGTCAAAACAACTGTCGCACTTGACGCGCGTGTGTCCCGTGGCCAGGCATTTAAAACACCTCATCGGTCTCGCCGCCAGGACTATGATCCTGGCGCTCACGAAACCGATGAGCAGCCTGCCGGTGTCGGCCAATACTTTGGCCGACGCTACGGGACAGCTGACCCACACGGCGCCAAGCCCTCCTGGACCGGGGCGGATGGTGCCGACCCTGACGTTGTCCGCGCTGCACCCCGTCTTCTCCCGGATTACAGCGCGGACATCTTCGGCCGTTACGGAGTCGTCCAGGCCCGAGATGCGCAGCTCTGCGCACTTAGTAGGCCTGGCGATCTTTACACCATCCGTGGCTGTAAAGAGTCCCCGCAGCTTCTCGGCAAATGTGTCCGCCGTCTTAGCGCCTTCAGCCCCAGGGAACTCGAGGACTCGAGCTCCCGTCTGGGCGAGGCGCATCCTGACCCCCACCGTCCCAAAGTCGTTGGCGAGGCTGTCCCGGGCCTTTTTAAAAACGGCCGCGTAGGACAGCCCGCCGTCAGCCGCCTCCGGGGACACGGTCACAACTACAGCCGCGGTTTTGGGCGGCTGCAGCTTCCGCGGCCTCTTTGTGGAGGCCGTTGTCACCGGTGGCGAAGGCGTGGCTTGGGCTGCTTTTTTGGCAGCCCTTTTGGCCCGCCTTCGGGACTTCTTGGAGCCCCTCGCCTCCTGCCAACCCTCGTTGGAGGGGGCAGGTGCGGAGGGGCCCGGCAGGGGTGTCGGAGTGGGGAGCGGAGGGAATGCCACTCCGCTCCTCGGCGCCGTTTTAGGCCCCGTCTTGGCCGGCGCCTGGGGATGTGCCTTGGCCGGCGCCTTAGCCGGTGCCTTGGCCGGCGCCTGGGCCGGTGCCTTGGCCCCCCTCCTCGGCTTTTGGGGAGCCGATGGAGTCGGGGCAGACGCCGCCGCCGCGTAGGAGACGCGGCCTCCCACTACGGGGAGCGCGGTCGGAGCGGCGGCCTTAGGCCGTTGTGCCGACGCGAGCGGGGGGCGCATAATCGGCGCAGGGGGCAGTCTCGCCTCCAGGCCAGCCAGGCGTCCGTCCAGCATATTCCCAACTGCGATGAGGATTTCTCGCAGTTGGGAGTCAAATGCCCCTGAGTTGGTGGTAGGGGCAGGCTGGGACGCGGACGGGGCTTCCCGCTCGGGGAGGTTCGCCTGGAAGCGGGCGAACTGAGCGCTCAGCTCGTTCACCCGCTCCGTCAGCTTCTCGTTGGCCACCTGCAGGCGAGAGACGTCGCCCGCTAGGCCCTCCACGACCTCCGACAAAGCGGAGGAGGAGTCCTTAAGGGCCCTCACAAACGAGCCCTTAAGGTTCACGGATTTGGTGGCCACCTTGTCGATGACGGCCACCGCCGCTTTCGCCCTCTCCTGCACGGACACGGGAGCCTGGGGGGCATTTCCCCCCACCGGCTCCCGAACCTTGAGCAGGAGATCCGCGATCTCCTCCTCCGCTACGGCCTCGCCGTCCACCCGTACGCTCCTGTACGACTCCGCGTTGGAGAACGCGGAGCCTGACGGGATCGCGACCGAGGCCGGTTTGCGCGCCCTCCCTCGGCGGCTGCTTGCCACCTTTGGTGGCATCATTTCGCCGGACGTGTCGGTTTCCACGTCCCCTGAGCGTCCGCGTTTCCGGCTGTCGCTCCGCTCCGCTTCCATGGCCTCCGCACCATCCGATGAAGCGGCGGATCCGGAACGCAGCCGATCCGATGCTCTTCGGCTCCCAGAGACCAGCGTTAGACTGACTTCTGGGAGCTCCATCGAGATAGGCGTTCCTGACACCATCTCACCCTCAGTGGACGACCCATCCGCTCCACTGTTCCTCTTCTCCCTTGCACATTTCGTTGCAGTGTCCGTTTTGCTTGCCTTTTGTTGTTGTTTTGTTCCGATCGTTTTCTTTGTGTTAGTTTTATTATTGTCCATAATTGATTCCACGAGTGGGGGAGAACTAAAGGTCCACCCGGGCAGAGATCCCCCATTACCCGGGCAAGCGTAAGTTTTTAACCCAACCGAGGGGTCCGCAGGTACCTCGGCTTGGAGTGCGCTCGCGACTGAACTTCCCATCAGCCATGCATCCCCTGGCCACGCACCAGAACACGGGATTCGGGGAATTTTTTAGAGAGGTTATCTTCCTCGCGGTCCGGGCGGTTAAGCCAAGACCCTCGCCCCCGATCAGAGCCGCGAGACTTAACCACAGCGCTCTTCTCGGGATTGCGATATGCCGACGGTTGACAGGGAGACTACGTCCCCCTGCCTGCTCGGTGGTAGTGTCAGTACACGCCGAGCCCGTCCTCCTTTCTCCACCGCTATCAGCGGAGAAACTGTGGCCCCTACAGGGCCCCGCCATCAGGATTTTTACCGAGGTTTCCTCCTCCATGCTCCGAAGAGCGAAGAGCCAGCAGGGCAACCGGCAGACACGCCCACCCTGCTGGACCAGGCCTTGCCCGAGAGCCGATGAACGGCTACCTCTTCTGCTAGAATATTGGCCGCTGGCGATAATCCTCTCCTCCAAGAGGACAAGGAGGAAACAGTACCATCGCCAGCGTTTCCAGGGTGCACCACGAGGAGGTTTTCTAGCCCAGCACCCCACACAAACCCTATACCAACCCGTCTGGCCAGTAGGCCAAAACCTCCTTTTTAAGGAGAGGTCTATGTCCAGTAGTGGACTATTAAAGGCTGATGATGTGCGATCTATATTTTGTCAAAACGAGGGGCAAGTTTCTAGCAATCGTCCGGGCAGTTTTAAATCAAATAAAGGGTAGTAGGGAAGATATCAATATAGAAAGGTCGGGACGAAGGCAAGACTAAGAATAGAAAAGGATATTATGTGCATGTATTGCGTAGAATACGCTCAAGTGAGCAGAGCTAAATACCTGCAACTAGAACACTTTCGGGATATGCAAACCCTCGAAAGTATGATAACAACGTTTGCAATATTTGTATATTCTTGTTTATCAGTAATATAAAATATGTTAGCTCCTGCTATAAATTAACCTCGACATCTTTTATTATACAAGTGATAATAAGCGGTGCTTATAACAACAGGCGTGGTAATATATTACCACCCTTTTCCCCCTCCTTTATAACCGTACCCCCTTGTCTCCCTTCCGCTTGCTAACAGAAGAAAAGCAGTTTATTATTGAATACACATGTCATGTTTATCCCCTTTATACGCATGGTAAATCACAGTATAAAGTTAAAGAGATTTTACAGCAACCTCTTGGTTGTATCGTCAAGCCATTGTTCACCAAGTCGAATCTGTTGGACTCATCAAAACGAGCATGAGTTAAGAGGTTTACCAGTAGCCACTGCAAGTTCCACTATTCATCTCCTTGCTTTAGCATCACATCACTTCATGTCAAATTACAGTATTGTCATCCCAAGTACAGAAGAAATAAGTAAGAATTTACTTACGATATCTGTTTAGATAGTTTAGCAATGTGCCTTTTTTTTTTTTTTTTTTTTTTTTCCGTGCGGAAATCCCCTCGGATACCACCTGTCGGTGGCATGTCGGACTCGAACCGACTAAAACCGCACGCCTTCGCCGGGTACTAATAGCCGGGGAACCAGGTATACCCTAGAAAGGAAGGCCCTGGTGCCCCGACATACCTCGGGTCATCTACAGACGAGTAGACGACCCCCGCCCCGTGTGGGAACCCCATGTTCCCTGTGCTTCCTGGAAGCGAGCGCGCTTGGCAACGCGCTCGCCGCCACCCCGGCCTGCTTCTGCTAGGGTGACAGATGGCCTCACCTGTCACCCCCAGGCCTGCGCTTATGGAGGACGGAGGTCGTTCTGCGACCTCCGGCGCCTGAGTCGCCTGCGCTGCCTGGCCCGTGCCCGGGCCTGGCGGGCCGGGAGAGTTCTAAACCTCTCCCGGTCCCGCTCCGCCGTCTCCTTCGCGAGCATAACTTGCTCGCAGAAGGAGACGGCAGAGTTCCACGCACTCTCGCTCCGCACGATAGCCGCAATCAGGCTATCGAGCGAGAGAACTCCCACTCCGATGGCCGCCACGAGGTCTCGCCTCTGCTCAACCCACGCCGGGCACTCTGCCAGCGCGTGGAGAGCCGTGTCCACGGTCTGGCCATCGCAGTGGTGGCACTCAGGCGTTGGCTCCTTGCGGATCAGACACAGGTGATCTCCGAAACATAAGGGATGTTTCGGAGATCACCTGTGTCAATCGGTATGAGAGGGTCCCGTGACGCCTCTCGAGCCAATCCTCCATAACGGGTCTTACCGCCGCAATGACGGCGTGCCCGGCGCTCGGTTGCCCGAGTCGTTCCCTCCACTCCCCTATGATGACCTGGCGGAGTTGGGATTTCCGGTCATCGATTTCTCGAATCTCGGGGCATCGACCCAACTCCTGCGCCTCCTTGCGCCACTGATACAGTGCCGCAAGGGCTCTCGCCTCCAGGTCCCACGGTGGAGTTCCGGCCAGGAGACTCGCTGCCTCAAAGGAGATCGTGCGGTACCCCCTTATGATCCTGATGGCCAGCATTCGCTGCGGTCGTCGCAGTATCGCGACGTTGCCGGCCTTCAGGGCCCCCGCCCATACCGGGCACCCGTAAAGGGCCATGGACCGCACAACCCCCGAGTAGAGTCTCCTGCAGGAGACTCTACTCGGGTCCCTTCATGTTGGGCAGCAGCCGCGCCAACGCACGCGCTGCCCCAACCAACTTGGGGACCAGACCTCGGAAATGATATCCGAAGTCCCATCGGCCATCGAGTACGAGCCCCAGATGATCGAGGGCTCGATGCCGATGCGAGTGCCTCCTACCGTGAGGCTAGATCCCTCAGGCGGCTTCCTCCGAAGCCCGTGGAAGAACAGGGCCTCGGACTTGTGCAGAGCCACCTCGAGACCCAGCCGCCGGATACGCTCAACGACTTGGGCAACCCCGGCCGTGGCCCTCAGGGTTGCCTCGTGGTGCGTCTTGCCGCGCGCCGTCACGATTGTGTCGTCCGCGTAGCACACGACGGCGACACCATCCAAGAAGGGACCATTAGCAATGTGCCTGAAATTGCAAAAAAAAAATGAATTCTTTATAGATGACATTATTTAGATTTGTTTACGTCAGTTCTTATCTTGATAATATAATATACGTTGTATTGAATATATTAACCGAAGTGAAATAATCTACAGCTCGTATCAGAATCAATAAACTTCCAAGTCTATCATTAATGTTTAGAAACTACATTCCTCATAAAAGTGTCTGGTTTTCTTTGAAAAACATTCTTCAAACCACAACGAGTTTAAAGTGTTTCTTTGTTTAGACTTTTTAGTCGGAAGTCGAGACAGGTTGGCAGCGACGACACAGCCTTCTGAAATGAATTGTGCGGTACTAGAAGAGTTTTTCAATGCCTCGTTTATTTAGCGCAGCCTTTTGTTCATATATGTATCTCGTGAAAGCTGGCTGCAGTTTTTAATGTGTTATTGCTGTGCGTGTGTTAAAATTATGAAGTCGTATTTTCTCCTTCGTCCATGTTGTGCGAAGAAATTTCATTCTATGCAGTGGCCTATGAAAGGTTGGGTGATGGTGATGATGATTTAGTAATAATCTTTCTTAAAAAATCTTTCTCTTTCTCTCTCTCTACTTGATTCAGAGTATGCTACACTATATACTTGATTTACAAATAAATGTACTTAAATGGTTTGACAATACTTAGTCTTTAGAATTATATACTTAAATCAGAAAAGCAATTACGGTATTCGAAAATGGAACCTTTTCTTTTTCCGTGCGGAAATCCCCTCGATTACCACCACTTACCACCAGTGGTTATGTCGGACTCAAACCGACCAAAAACCGCACGCCGTCTCGGGTACCAGTTGTACCCAGTTGGAACCAGGTGTACCCTAGTATGGAAATCCCTGATACTCCGACGTACCTCGGGCCTTCTACAGCGTGTAGATCACCCCCTCCTGTGTGGGACCCTTTTTACCCTGAAAGCCTGCTTCTGCCAGGGACATGCGTCACATCTGTCACCCCCATGCCTGGGCTTATGGTGGACGGAGGTCGTTCTGCGACCTCCGGCGCCTGAGTCGTCTGCGGTACCTGTCCCGTTCCCGGGCCTGGTGGGCCGGGAGGGTTCTAAACCTCTCTCCGGTCCTGCTCCGCCATCTCCTTTGCAAGCATAACTTGCTCGCAGAAGGAGACGGCGGAGTTCCACGCATTCTCGCTCCGTACCTTAGCGGCAATCATGTTACCGAAGGAGAAATGGACATTATGTACATACACCACAAAGGGAGGATTCTACGACTAGAAAAAAAATAATCGCGGCCCACTGGTTAGGGAGTTGTATGTATAAATTGTATAAATATACTATGGTCACGAGAACTTTAATTACGCGATGCAGGATTAGTAGTTACTCTGCGGCTCGGTGTGTCTTCCCTAGATGCTGCTGACATAAGTTTTTCGTTGAATGTGGTAGTAACCTCGTCAGGGTACAATTACTTTTTAATTTGCGAGACTGTCGTTACTTTTCTCATTGTGGCGTAGTTTATAAAACACCATGTATCGAACTTTTGAAAATTTTTGCTCCATTATTTTATACGACTTTACTTTTACTTAAGACAACAAGAGATTTATCAGAGGTTTCAATCGGCATTTGGTGATAAAGCCTCACGTAGGGCCTCTGTGTATTTATCGTTCGGAGAATTACGACGTGGACGTGTGTAGAATCCAGTATTGATAACGTACAACTAATTGAAACCAACCAAAAATATTTGTTCGCTTTGTGCTTACTCCTAATACCTAATACAGTACGTAGTACAAAAGATTTTGCATGTACGAGTACATCTGAAGATTCGATAGCTTTGCGTTCGATGGATGCCGCATGATTTTTTAGAAGACCAGAAACTTTTGCGTGTCGAGTGTTGTCGTAAAATGATGAACATATTTAATGGAGGACAGTCACCACAAACCTAGTTATAATAATTTAAACCGTAAAGAATGAATTGAAAATTGATTTTTCCTTTAAAAACTTGATACCATTTAATTGTCTAGGGCATTTACATTATAGCTGACGCTACAATTCAGAGACTTACTAAACATAGAAAGGTAACCTTCGTAACTATTACCGACATAATATATAAGGGGTATTACGCCTGCTGTCGTATAATATAAAGTACTTTCTCCTGGGAGTCAAAAAATACGGTTTTATTGTTCATAAAAGAATAATAACTTCTTTATCTATCTCTATGTAATATACAGTTCAGAAAATGAGCCATCAATAGGTTTTATTATAATAGTCCTTGGGAAATGAGTGCTGAAAAAATACTACATCTATGGAGCAATATTTCTTTGGTCATAGTAATATATAATAATATATTGAGAGTTGAGGATTGGTTGGAGGGTAAAAGAAAAAGAGGTAGACAACAAAAAAGATAGGACTATGATATCAGACATAACATGGAGTAGAGTAGCCAGGGCGAGATCAGAATGGAGTAGGTTAGAGGAGGCCTTTGCAAACCGGCAAACGGACTTACAGAGAGTAAAAAAGCACAAAAAAAAATATGTAGATAACAGTTTTATTTACTATCAATATTAGAGGCCATCAGAATACAAAAATAAATATAGCTATTATTGTTTTGACATTTTGTATTTTTAAATTTGCCTGGGATTGAGGGTAATGTACGAGTATAATCGGTTATTCAATATTTCTTAGGTAATCTTTTCTTAACAAACTTTTTCTTTCGAAATTCGAAATTATTTGAAATGAAACAGGAGGGAAAGAAATAAGATGAAGAAATTGAATTATTAAAATTTATTTTCAATATCTTTTTAATGAAATGACGCACTTGGGACTTAAGTTATAGGTATTTATGGGCGACCGAAATCATCGTATGTCCGTTTGCCCCGATATCATATAAAACTATGTTTTGGCATTTCTAAGTCTTATCCGAGGTGTGATAGAAGAGCGTACAGCGGTAAATAGTGCTCTAGTAAGAATAAGGTCACACAAACATATTAAGTAGACCAACGACGCGCTAATGAATATTATTGCGGTTGCATTGATGAGCAATGAGGATCAAAACTGACAAATAGTTTTTTTTTTTTAATCTTTATTTTAAGGAGTTTTATCCAACAGGATAATGCCACTCATTTGGGCCAATTCACTAACATATTTTACATAGTTTCTAATCTAAATAATATACAAGTCTATATAAGGTTGTCAACAAAGGATCGTCTGCGCATACCTATGTTAACAATTTGATATAGTAGTGTGGCTGCTGTAGATAGCGGATATGATAGAATACAATTGCATCTGCCTACTTCTTTTACGCGGCAAATAGTTAAAAACTATGTTTGAAAGGGTAAAAATTTGAGCTCAATCGGTGCAGTAATTTTTGAGTTTTTGAAGCGTACACAAACCGAGTTAGGATCTTTATGGATGTAGATTTATTAAATTCATGAATATGGGTACTATGCTAATAAAACAAAACAATATAATGCTAGTTAAGTTTATGACATCTTAAATAAAGTAGCCATGATAATAAAATTGTCCGACATTAATTTCGCCCTGGACCGTCTGTTGGTTGTGAATTTATTTAAAATGGTGAAACAAACAGTTTTATTGTCGCTGTGTGGAAGGAAGTTTATTTAGGCTGTACAAATATTGTAAAATTAAGTTGGCTGTGTGCCACTCTTGAGGTACCGATGGCTTTGTTTGTACATTTTAAATATACTGTGTTTTGTAATTGTGACAATCAGATGTGTATTAACTTTTTAGTGTTGGATTTATCTTAGTGGGATAGTGGGTACAGGTTTGCCTTTTATTATGGCTGGCTGAAGGAAGCTGAGGAGTATATGTAGATCAAAATGAATACTACGAGTATACATAAAAACTAAATGAATTTCATAGTATATGTATACTGAGATACGTAGTCAAAATAAAATTTTGTAATTTTAGTTTTGCCCCCTCTACATAAAAAAAAATGCTATTTTCATTCATTTTAACTGTAACAAGGATTTTTCTTTGATAGAAACGGGAAATATTATTACGAACACACACGGTGACTTACATAGATAGATAGATAGATAGATAGATAACTCTTTATTTGCACACTAAATTACAGAGTTTCAAGAAAGGAACACAACGATCAAATATCGAGTGTACAAAGGGCGGCCTTATTGCTAAATAATTATTGTAATAATATAATAATAAATAATAATAATAATGTAATAATGTAATAATTATTGCTACATAATTAGGTACGTATATACACATAAGAATATGGATGAGATGAAAAAAGGTTTAAGACAATTTTTAACAAGCACTCCAATTCTTGTTTTGTTTTGGATAAACCCAGATCCTTATAACAAACTTAAACTATGTTTTGTGTTACTTTATTTGTATCGTTTGCTTTTTTCAGAGCTATGTCGTTGCTAACTGGATTCGTAGTCAGAACTCGACCGGGCAAAGGCAGTTGGCTGGGGTACGTTTCCCGCTCTGACCCACGGGGGGCTTTACCAGCGTGGCTTGTTAACAGGTAACAAATATTATTTATTTACACACATACAAACATAAATACATACATTCACGTCTTTATTCACGAAGGGGTAAACAAAAGGCCACTAACGTGATCTCCTATTACTTAAGTGGAAGTAAATCTATTTCCGGCCAAGCCCATTGTCGTCATCGGGAAATTGGGAATTGCAGAGAAAGACAAGAACGAAAAGAAATCTCATATGAGATTTCTTTTTAAAAATATTTGAAAAATATTTGTCTGTTATTATTATTCTGAGATTTTATGCGATCAAAAGGTTACATACTTTTTTATCCAGTTGGATAAATACCAGAAAAGTGCACGTCTGCTTACTCTCTTGGGTGGGTCCCTCAAGTCTGAGGATCATGATTGCCTTCGAATAGGGAAATATTAAAAAAAAAACGGGAAAAGCTCCAAAAAAACAGGGAGACTCGATTCTTCAACTTTTTATAATACCTACAAATTTGTCCGGAACCCTCGGTGGGCGAGTCCGACTTGCACTTGTCCGTATATGAATACAGCCTTATATTGAAATTTTTATAAGAGATTTTTTAATTAGGATTAATAATAGGAAATATTAAAAATGACGAAAATCACGCTTTCTATCTTACGCAAAATAAAAAAATGCAAAATAGTAAAGTATTACTAGACCAGCAGATTACAGATTTAATTTCGCGCCTAGAAGCCTGTAAACGTCCCCGAAGGATTCTGCGGTTCTTGAAATAGCTGGGTTCGCTCAACAAGACGTAAAAAAAACCGTCCCTGTGTCTAGATGCGGAAACCGGAGGCCACCAATAATAATACCGATTTCACTTTCTGTCACAATACGATATAATCGTATTACTTTACTACAAAAATACCTTTTATGACAGTTGTGAGATCACACTTCCCTTCGCGGCACCGTGCGACTAACGTGTGACTTCATGTGCTAACAATTTAAATATTGTTTTCTGTTTTTCTGCGACTAGTTTCCGGCTTGCGGGCGGCTAAAGGTTGTGTATAGTGTTTTAAAGAAAGTCAGTAAGTTTTTATTGTTTTTAAACAGTAATATAGTGCTGAATTATTTTATTACGACTATTGGTGAGTAAATTTATTTTCTTTCTAAAAGTGGGTAGGAGGTATCCTTTGTTTATATTGATTTTTCTCTGCGTGTTATTTATTTTTAAACCTGTTCCTTTTGAAATTGTTGTTTGGTGTGTCTTTGTTTGGCTATGTCGGTCGTTAGCGAGTTGCCGGACCCCGGCGGTACAAGTGAATTTCTAACACCAACCGGGAAAAGGACATTTATCGAAATGTCACCTACGGACTTCTCGCCGAAAGACAGTAGCCGTAGGCGCGTTATTAATTCGGACTTAAGTGGAAATGTTTCGTCTCCTACCGGTCGTGATAACTGTGAGGAGTACAATTACTGTGACTTAGTATCACAGGCCACTGATTATTTAGCAAAAATTAATGAATTAGTTAATGATCAGGGATCTCGGATGAATGTAGGTAATAAAACGGCGATTATGGATATTACTCAACGAATTACCGGTATCGTATCTTTGTTAGCAATAAAATCCTCTAGCAACGAAACGAAGTTAGCGAATTTCGAGCGACAAATGGAGGGTATCGCCACTCAAAAAACGAGTTTAACGTACGCGGACAAACTTAAGCTTCGATTACCACCTAAATCTGCTCCGTGCCCGGTACCTACTGAAGCGCGCGTTCCTAGGCCTTGTGTTATTGCCTATCCCACTACGGAACGCTTAGCGGACTATGCGACCTCGTCAGCAACAAAACAAGCTCTCATGAAGGCTATTAAACCGAGCGATGAGGGATTTCAAATTGTAGGCGTTAAAAAAACCTCTAAGGCAGGCGTCGTGTTGCGTGTAGCTAACGAACGGCAGCTTAAGAAACTGGAATCTGTGGACGCCATTAAATCAGTAGGGTTGCGCTTAGAAAAACCGAAAGGCCGTAGGCCCCGTATAATTGTAAAAGACGTACCCGGTTCTATGGAAGATCGTGCCTTCCTAACAGCCTTATACCGTCAGAATATCAAGGACGAATTAAAATTAAGTGAGAACGATTTTATTAAGTCAACCAAAATTGTTAGGCATCGTAAACTAGAAAATGGGCGTCAATGGATAGGCTTAGAATTAGAGGCAGCAGTTCGGAAACATCTAGCCAACACAAAAGATAAACTTTATATAGACTGGGCCACATGTAGATTCATAGACGATATAGAAGTAGTTCGTTGCTTAAATTGTCAGCAATTCGGTCATGTACAAAAGTTTTGCACCATAAAAACCCCTACTTGTGCTAATTGCGCCGCCGCACACGAAACGCGAGCTTGTCCAGATAAAGACACACCAGATTTTAAGCCCACGTGCGCACAGTGTAAGCGGTTCAAAAAACCATCTGACCATCGATGCGGCTCATACGACTGTGCCACATACAAATTAAAACTGGAACAGCTAATATTAAATACCAATTACTGAATAGTTTAACTTAGTTTAAAAAAAAAAAAAAAAAAAACAAAGAAACAAGGAAAAAAAAAAAAAAGTTAAAAGAGTAACTTACTAAGTAATGAATAATATTTCGATAGGCCAGTTAAATCTTCATAACGATAAAATAGCTACATCAGAATTAGACCGTTTAATTTTAGAACAAAAGTTAGACATTGTCCTTTTACAAGAACAATATCAGAGCGCTCACTTGCGTCGTAATGTAGTACAGCTTGACTGCCGTTCGCAGGCTGGGATATATGTTGCAAGTTCTAATTTTACGGTAACATCTTTGCGTAATCTTATGACGTCACACTGCGCCGTTGCTGAGATCTCATCCTCTACCTGTAAGGTTTACGTAGTGAGCTGCTATTTTCAATATTCACATCCTATTGATCCTCACTTACATCACTTACGTTACGTCTTGCAGTTCCTCGTGGGACATAAAATTATCATTGGCGCTGATGTCAATGCGTCATCTTCATTATGGTATGGCAAGTTGCGTTCAACCGACACGGTTCGACGTTGTGCGGTTGAAGATTTCATTGCGGAAATGAATCTTATTATTCACAATACCCCCGATGCACCACCAACTTTTTGCAACCCAATGGGGGAGTCTTCTATTGACGTGACGCTTACGCGCGGCGACGTCTCGATATCCGGATGGCGTGTCCTTCCGGACGCATCCTGTAGTGATCACCGCTTGATCGCAAGGGTTGCACAGGATCCACAAAGGGCTCCCTATAATTTTAGATATAAAACTAAAGGTGCGAACTGGGCTTTGTTTGGTTCACTCTTTGCAACTCATACCAAAGACTTCAGTCGCAGTAGTTTATCAGCTGAGGAAAGCGCAGAAATACTATCAGAAACTTTTACATACTGCGCTGATGTAACTATTGGTCGCGGATCTATCACTAACACTCGTAGATGTGATTGGTGGAATGATAGATTAGCCGAACTACGTAGAAGCTACCGGAAAGCTCGTAGAAAATTAAACACTATTAAAAAACATAACGTAACAGGAGATTTGTACAACAATGCTCTCATTGCTCTTAGAGTTGCCAGGTCCCACTACAGAGCTGCTGTGGAAAAATCCAAGGGAAACTTAATTCAGAAACTTGTTGATAAACTCGATAGAGAGGGCCCGTGGTCACCTTTGTATCACGAATTTAAGGCAAATAGATCAATCGACCTTGCATACATACAGAACATCAAAATTAATAACAGATATACCACAGGAGTAGAACAAACAGCAGAATATCTTTTAGACTCACTCGTACCTGACGATCGACCGGAAAACGACACTGATCATCACCGACAGATCAGGCAGTGGGCCATCGAACCACCACTGTCTCCAATGTCTGATTTACCATCTTCAGACGAATTTCTCGGTATCATTAGATCCTTGCCGCTAAACAAGGCTTCGGGCGATGATAAAATATCTAACAAAATGATAAAAGAAGCTTGTAAACTTTCGGGTGACACGATTTTCACTGTCTTTAAACGTTGCATTGCTGAAGGAATATTTCCTCGTATATGGCGGTGCGGTAATATTCGTATAATACCAAAAAGTGGCGACAAGCCACCGGATGATCCTAAATCCTACCGACCAATCACATTATTACCATTGTTAGGAAAGCTTTTAGAACGTCTTGTAGTGCCCCGGCTTCTGCCAGGTGGAGTCAAATTTCATGATAGACAATTTGGATTTACGTTGGGTAAATCGACAACTGACGCTGTTATATCGGTTAGAAAGTTTGTCACAGAGTCAAAATTTCAATACGTGCTGGCTATTTTCTTAGATATATCTGGCGCCTTCGACAACGCATGGTGGCCCATGCTGTTGCTGAAATTAAAATCACGGGGGTGCTTTAAAAATATTTATTCCCTTATCTCTTCATACTTTTCACAAGGTACAACTAAACTAAGACTTGGTCATCATTCTGTGTCGAAGGCGCTTACAATGGGATGTCCTCAGGGATCGGTGCTAGGTCCATACTTGTGGAATATCGGCTTCGACGATTTTCTTGCGATACCAATACCATCCGGATGTACTCTGAACGCGTATGCTGATGACGGCTTATTACTGGTGGAATCTGATACTAGGGCGGGGCTTGAGAGATTAGCCAATAGATGTTTGAACTTGATATCTCAATGGGGTGAACGTAATCGCTTAACTTTTGCACCCAACAAAACCTTCCAGCTACTTTTAAAAGGTAACCTCAAATCACCACCGAGCATTAGATTTGACAATGTTACTGTAAAAAATAAAACTACAGTGTGTTATCTAGGATTAGTTTTAGAAAGAAACTTTTCATTTATCGAACATATTAAAATAGTTAATGAAAAGTCTAAAAAGAGTTTCTGTGCATTGACAAGGATATCAACTGCGACATGGGGTCTATCATTTAATACATTAAAGATCATATACGGAGCTACTTATTTAGGTTCTATGTGCTATGGTGCACCTGTATGGGCCGATAGGGCGACCGTAGGCGCTGTCCGTCGCAAACTGTTACAAGGCCAACGACTTGCACTGATATTCTTGTGTAAGGCATATAGGACGGTTAGCACTGAGGCTTTGCCGGTGTTGGCGGGTGTGCTTCCGGTCGATCTCGAGGTGCAGAGACGTGCAGCCATGTACTATTCAAGACAACAAAACATGGAATGCGACTTTTTGGGCGCGCGAGATCGCGCTAAAATTACAAGATTGCTTCAACAGCAGCCCGATGTCTATAATGACCTCATAGACGAATGGCAACAACGCTGGGATGAATCATCCAAGGGGCGCCATCTTTACCAATTCTTTCCGTCTGTTCGCGAACGGTTGTCGAGGATATGGCTTGAGGTGGATCACTGTGTCGCTCAATTTCTTACGGGTCATGGTAACTTTAAGAGCAAGCTTTATTCATTTAAATTAGTCGAGTCACCGTTGTGTCAATGCTCAACACCTAACTCACACTATGAACAGTCTGCTCATCATATCCTCTGGGAATGTAGTCTTTGGTATAATGAACGTAATATAATGCTGAATAGCTTGCAGGTGACATCTGGGGCGGTATACTATGGGGATCTTGTGTCAACTAGGGTGAATTTCCGTGCGTTTAGGCGATTTTGCCATACATATTATAGAAATCAAACATAGCTCACGTAGGACCCGTAATATTTGTGGCCGTGGTGCTTCCCTGTTTAAAAGGGTGTATGCCCATTTTACTTCATTTTGTCTCCCGCTTTGCTAAGGAGGGAAGTGGATTTACTGTATTTCCAACTCCTCCAATTTTCTTCTGATTAATTTCGTTGCGGGTTCCAAGACAGTTTAATTTCTTCCTGGGACTTCCCGAGTGTCATAACTCGGTGTGTTCGTGGGTCACTGCTGTGGATCCTGGTGTACAGGAGTAACAGTGGTGGGCGTGTGGGTGGGATTAGTCCCAACAAAAAAAAGTTGTGAGATCGAGACTCGGTCGGAACTGAATTTTTATCGAACTTTTATTACGAGAACTTGGTGTACCATGCCACGCTTAGCTGTTGAACATTGAAACTGCATTGATGGGAAATGAGAAATAAATGTGACGCGAAAAAATTGATAAAAACCATCCTTGAAGCGGTTGTACATTATGTCAGAATTTGAGCTCAACCGTTCCAAAAATTTTGGGGTTTCTGAAGCACCACAAACCAACTTAACATTTTTATATACAGACTAGCTTTAGCCCGCGACTACGTCTGGGTGGTGGCCGACATCAGAAATCGTAGATGATACATACAATCAATTAAAATCACATATAAAAGCAGAAACTAATTGAATATTTCTTTATAAACAACATTCTTAACTATTATACTTACTAACGATTTGCATATATTTTATATTCAAGAGTCATTAAATTTCATTGTATTAGAATAAAGTTTTTCCTGATACAATACAAGTAAGGAACTGATTCAGTTTATCTTATAAAACACAGTATATTGAACCATTATTTTACCAACCAATCTTGATCACCTTAATTCCCGAATAAACAATTAAATATCATGTAACCGAATTATAAATTCTGCGTACAGTGAATTCTGATACATAAAATAACCTTCTGCCTTGGATATCTTATCTGTTCGTTACTATAACATGAATTCAGTTTTAATAGGTCCTCCGGGCAATCGGTAATGATAAGGTAAAGCTCCAATTACGGACGTATATTTATTTTATATTTTACCCCAGTGTTGATTATAGTCCCAGTATGTTAGTTTGGTGGTTTTCCCCGCGGTTTCGTTTGCGTAGAAGTAATTGTTACATCACTCATAGAATGGTAGTTTTTTATGGTTCCGTACCTAAAAAGGAAAAACGGAACCCTTAAAGGATCACTTTGTCGTCCGTCCCTCCGTCCGTCTGTCTGTCTGTCAAGACCTTTTATCTCGGGAACGCGTATAATAGAGAATATTCTACAAGTACAGAGCAAAATCTGAAAACTATGCATTTGTAATTTAATCATAAAAATATAGTCTTTACTACATAAAAATATAATTTCACTTTTTAAACACAACTTAAGTAATTACTTATTAAACACAATTTAAGTAGTTAGGTTTTGGGAAACTGAATTTCGGGATAAGCTCGGCAAAACAGGGAGACTCGATTCTTCAACTTTTTATAATATGTACCTACAAATTTGTACGGAACCCTTGGTGGGCGAGTCCGACTCGCACTTGTCCATATATGAATACAGCCTTATATTGAAATTTTTATAAGAGATTTTTTAATTAGGATTAGATTTAATTAGGAGATTTTGCGACATCAACAAACGAACTCTAAACTTGAAAAAAAAAACTATCGCTGCAACTACTACGAAAACATTGATTAAACTCCTCCCTAACAACCCCCACGGAAGCATTCTTCGCTTTACCTGTTGATTTAAGGTTCTTTCTGCGCTTGAACATTCAATAATAGCATGCATATTATGAAAAATTTAGTAGATTTATTATAATGAATGAATGAATGAATGATCCGACGCATGTCTGACATTTGCAAATATAACATAAAAAACTTATTAAAATAAATCAGTTTGTGCCACGGTGCAGATGCCGCAGAAGATATCGTATAAATATGGAGAGCAAGCTAAGAGCACGCATAGTAACGAGTGTAGTTTTATAGCAGGTATATGTCGGCTTATAAGTTCAAGAATATCATTACATCAGGATTTGTTACATATTTAGTTCTTATTTGCCTATATTTAAAAATGATTTTAGATCTTAAAACCAAAATAGCATTACAAAAAGACAGGATTTTTAAAGGCTTAAACAATATTCTTATACTTTCCTAGTGATAATCGTGTACTCAATATACACAGCAGAGCATGCACGAAAAATACAACAGAAATAATTGAAAATAGAGACGGTTCATGGATTTAATAACAGTATTCTTTTCAGGGTAACAGCACAACTGGCACCTCGCTTAGTACAGCAGCTGCACGCAGCTGCTCGCCGCTATCCCGGTTGGAAGGCACTAACAGACTTACCCTATCACAAACCCTGGATACATCCGGAGCAGGTGCCTCCGCACAGGATCTCACTGGCTGATGTAAGTTGCACCTACATAAACTTATAAAAGATTTTTTTTTTTAATTGAGAGTATAATACACCTACATATATGTATGTGTATTATAGCGAAATTCTAACAGCCCAGTTTCTGCAGCTTTATCTTACGCAATATGCAATTAAATACAGACACAATTCATCAAAAGGGATTACCACTGTAAACCCTTATTGTGATTTGGTGCACAGTAAATCAATATTTGATGCGATAATTACTTAGTAATCTCTGTCTGTTTGATATAAAGTAAAACTTTAAAATTTAGCGTTTTATGATAAAATAATATTTGTAATTTTAGTCGTCTTTTAGCCATCATCCTCCTGCCCTTTTAATCGTTTCCAGACGGGACAAATGAAAAAGCTAAATTGTTTAGAAAAATGAATAGGATGTAGGAGCTGGGTAATTAAAAAGTATTTTTTGTTCTATTAATTACGTAATTGCATTAATATGATTATAATAGTAATCTCAACATTTATTCCTTGTGCTAAAGTAATATAATCTACAACAAAAGAATGTTCTTTTGAAACTTCTTCATAAAAAGAATTCAGAAAGTAATTCTAATACTAGCATACTCTACAATTTATCCAAAAACTTTTAACGACCCTGTCAAGGAATTCCGCCTCAAGTTTTCTGTCATTTATATTTCATTGCTATATTATAAAGAAAGAAGTAGGTACGGTAACTCGATTATTGATTTTATTGTTTCGAACTTTCGTTTTTTCCCTACGTATTTTGTTGGATGTTCTTAAAATGCGTGTGATTGAAACTTTTATTGCCATGTTTTTGTTGGTTATTGAGATCTATAATGGAAGTGTATAAAAACCTTTGTTTATCTATTAATCTTAAATTTCATCAATCACAAAATTTTTAAACTGCACAAATTTTATAATAAATTTTTCATGAGACTTTTATAATCTAGTGTTTAAAACATTTTTATCACCGTAATTTACATAAACATTTTTATGAGCGGCAGTATTATAGTCGAACTGTCAGATCTTAGATTACTGATGATCACCTATTTCAGACATTATATATTCTCGTGACTTGTGTTCTTTGGAACGTGGTGACCTTCTTGATAGGGTTGAAACATTTGATCAGTCGGATAGCTCAAAATCACATTTAGTTATATAATTTTATTTCTTTTTCAGTGTGTCGATCCTGACGCGCCTCCACCACCTGTAGAACCAAAACCAGACACATCAAAATCAAAACTGGTGGTCCCTCAACCCAGAGAAATTGAAAGCCACAGCGTTGAAGACCTCGGTGACTTATCATCAGAATTCAGCGTAGAAGTAGAAGAAGATACCGTAGATCACGGCCACGATCCTACTAAGAAGAAAGGGAAGTTTTACAGACTTGTCAAGTCGATGAAGAATAGGAGAAAAAGTGTCCAGGTAGCCAAGAGTGCGGACAATCTGGTAGAGAAACCGATGGAAGAACGTCACGAGAAAAAGAAGATGTTCAAGTTCCACAGACGTTTCAGTCTAAGCAGGGGAAAGGAGGATTGAGCTTATAAGCGTTGTGAATAGATTTGTTACTGAAGGTAGTTGGGAATTAGTTAAGACCACGTGGGCTAACGTGACAGTTTTATATTACAGAAGGCCTAGTGTGAGATTGGTGAAGAGTTCAGTGCGGGCCAATCGCAACGCCGAACGGTCCTCGTGACGATCGAGTTGATGTGAAATAAACTCACCCTACGCCCTCTGAAGTATTAGAGAGATAGATGTTCTACCTGGACTATTATCTTAAACTTTCTTGCATGTATATGAGTTGCGAAGTATTATTATATTGCATGACTATACCTAAAATTGGTTACAATTCTGAATTCTGGCGAAAAGGTCCACGGCGAAAACCCTTATTCAAGTAACTCAAAGGTCTTTACATTTCTAAGTATTTCCAAAATTATAGTTGTTAATAAGTATCAGCTTAACTGGTCGCCGGTTTTCTCCGCATATTTAAAATATAACGGATCACTGAAGTACTCTAGGATGTGCAACTTAATTCAACTCAACCTTAACCATTTTTGAAATGAAAGTATGATCCATGCCCTTAAAAATATTAGTTAATAGTTACATAAAAAAGGTTAAATGCATATATAAATGATAGAGTTCATAGAAAGCAGATAGGTACCAACGATTTTTCTATGCAAATTTTAAAACACGCGTAAATAAAAATAGTAAATGAAACGACAAAATACATATTCGGCGAAAAAATAAATAATTTATTACAACTGCAGTGCAAAGCTTTTTCATAATAAACATCTCAGTGAATTTCATCAGCAATGTACCACGTGGTTAGAAAGCTATTTCTCTAATTTGGAAGACTTGGTCGTTAAATGCCAAAGAGTAAGTAAACTGTTGATGTTAATATCTATCTATCTTTAATGTTGACTAATGTAGCTACTTGTATATAACTCAGTCTATCATTATTTTGGTGTTCTAGAGAACTGACTATGTATCGATCTTTAACTTCTCTGGTATATTTACTAAATTATGTATATTATGTAAAAAAGTAGACACATACTTATTTATTAAAAGTAGTTTAATCACGCGCGTGTTTCGAGGATGTCCTGAAGCCCCAGTGTGAGTTTATTTCACATCGACTCGTTTCGACGGCGAGCGCGTTTGGCGTTGCGATTGGTGGAGATTTCAGTGCGGACCAATCACATCGCCGATCGCAGTTACGAAGTGAAATAAACTCACACTTGGGCCTCTGATGACTGCGTGTGGATTACTTTTGGACCCGACTGGAACTTTTTTTCAAGAAATAAGAATTTTAGTGGCGCCGGTGTGAAGCGGTGCACTTTTTATTCTTAATTTAATTTCCAAATTAATTTCTGCAGCGAGGTGACCGCTTAAACCACTATGCCATCCGTGCGGTCATACATTAAAATATATTTTTAACATTTTAAATAATGACGCGAACGTCTAAAAGTGAAATCATGAATGGACATCCTCCTTTGTAACTTAGCTACTTCATTACGAAATAAAATATAATACTGAAAACATCTGTAAGACCCGCCAAAAAGAAACAGAGACGAAAATCCGCGGATATTCCGACACGTCACTAGTTACATTGTTTATGACTCCAATAGACATATTAGTACTATTTATGTTCTGAGTGAACTATTTTATTCTTAGTTGTACTTATTTGTTTGGAGCCGTCTTTAACATAAAATAATTAAGTATCTAACATTACATTTTCAGGTGTGAATATTTGTGCAGAAACACAGAAGAAATTAATGTTTAAACATATCTGTAAAACGCACACTTGTATTATCTAATAACTACTATCTACCAGTCTGTTATTGTGTTAAGGAAATAAAAAATGTTTTTACGGTAGCTGTTTGTGTACTTTGTATCTGTTGAATGAAATTATAAAACATTTACTCTGCTACCTTATGTACTTTTAAACTGCTGAAATATAATATTTTTCGTGTTCATTATAGTAAACATGTATGTAAGGGTTTTGTATGCTTACAACGCAAATTTATATGTTTTGTTTCAAAATGTCTGTTAAATTTGAGGAATCAACTTCCCAAATCAGGTTTGAGATATCGGTTGCTAACTAATAAAGCTAGTTTTGAAATAAGTGTTAATGTTGTAAGTAAGTGCGAATGATTTAATAAGACAATGTAATTCTTAACGCTATTAATCTTATTATTCATAAAATTTATTACAAATGATTTGTACAATGCTCGTATACAATAAAGAATATTGTATTGTAATTAATGTAAAAACTTAATTTCTAAAGTGACCGTGACCGAGGGGGCTTGAATTATTCTGTAGACATTTCGGAATGCGAATATGAATAAACCCACATTGAGAATGTTTTCTTAATCCTTAGAATTTAATTTGATTAAATGAATTGGGTTGCTTAAAAAAGAATATTATCAAAAAAGTCATAAGCTCCTAACAGAGTGTGAAGAAAGTTGGCTTGACCGGAGTGATACCATGGCCTCACAGAAAACTGAGAGCCTAGTGTAAGTTTATTTCACATCGACTCGCTCTCGACGGCGAGCGCGTTTAGCGTTGTGATTGGTGGAAATTTCAGTGCGTGCCAATCGTAGCGCTAAACGGTCACCGTGAAGATGCCAAGGCCAAGCGCGAGTTTTTTTCACACAACTTGTTAGGTGAACCGACTGGGTCTCAGTTATGTTATTTAAATATTGTATCAATAGACTGTCAACGGAATGTCGTTGGAATAGTTTTGCATTTTTCCTATTCTACTATGTAAGACCAATGGCCTCCCGATGACTTGTTACTGATACCAATGTCGTCTATGTCTTTGTAATAGTTTGGTAAACGGTACATTTTAAATTACTAAGAAAATGATATATTTAATTTTCCAGTTTAATTTGACAGTCTATTGACACTATGAATTTATGTTAGTAGAATACTGATATTTTGACCGATGTGAATGGAGTCTCAATGGCGTCAATGGAATGACAGTGGCTTGGCGTTAACATAAAATAGCATAATTGAGGCCCCGCTCGTTTGCACACGATACCCAAAAAAGATTATTACTTATTCAAAGGTTTATATTATGCAGAATTACATTTAATATTTACAGGTAGCATATAAACTTATTAAAATCTGATGTTATAATAGCTTTTGAAAGTTTTGCCAGTGTTCAAAACCTATAATAAATAAGGGAACATACCTATACTACGTGACATTATGTACAATGTTTTAACCCCTACGTTGTATATGCTAAGACCCCGTCCCTCTAGTTTTCAAGTAGTTATTCATAAATATGGTTTCAATTATTTTTTGCTATTTGGAAAGTAACAAAAAAAAACTGCCTATATTTGTCTTTATTAATACAGGGTGGCAGCGCTTGCAATACTTAGCTCGAAAAAGCACGAGATTTTATTGACCTGCCTAACTAGAGGATATTACTACGCGATGAAAACCTAAGTTCTCCCCCCGCCCTTGTGACCAATCGTGGTGGCTTGATCCCTCTCCCCCCGAACGGGTCACGTGTTATGGGTATCTTCCCTAAGAAGAGAGAGATGCTTATTTAACATGTTTTGTATAAATTAGATATAAGATGTTTGTGTAGAACAGTTATTGTATTATAAGACATAGTTGATTACGAAACTTGTCCTTTTATTAAACTCTTTAACTATTGCTATTAATAACCTGCAACTATTCATTACTACACTGTGTGATGTTTTATATTTGTTATTTATTTATTTCCTCATCCATCGTACTTTATCAACTTCATTGAACAAACACATAATCCTACTTTTATTACATAAAACTCTTACCTATTGTTTATACGTAATAAGTACATACTCAAACTGTATTAAAAATGATTAATTACTTGATGTTTTTTTTCATAGTAAATAAATAATGACCAACACACCTTAATACGAGTATATACATAAAAATACAAATGTATAATATACCAGCTGAACCCTGCCAAGCTTTGCTGTGGCATATTGTGCTTGCAATAAATAGATGAAAACATTCTTTGAAACGGTTTGTACAACGTGTCAAAACTTGACCTCAATTGGTGCAGAACTTTTTGAGTTTTTGAAGTGTACCGAAATCAACTTAACGTTTAAATATATATATATGGATACTTGATTTTCTTGAATATGGTTAAAGGATATAAGATTCTGAGTAAAATCTACAACCATAGAGAATAATTTATCTCCTCGGTGCTGTAGCCGTCTGATAAAAAACGCGGCCGTGATGATGGTCTAGCCTAGTGGTTAGCGATGCTAACCTTGAGGTCGTGGGTTCGATTCCTTCAAATATTGTGTCGTGAGTGAGATCATTAATTATAAATACTTATTTAATATCTAAGTATGTTTATCTGCAGTCTGTGTTAATATATAAGTATGTTTGGGATGTGTTATGGTAATCCATAACACATCCCAAACATCACATCAACAGCCTCTAACAGTCCACTGCTGGACATAGGCCTCTCCTTAGAAAGGAGGCTTTGGCCTACTATACCACGCTGCCCAGACGGATTGGTATAGGGTTTGTGTCAAGTTTTCGTTCTCTTTGAAGATGTCCTGCTAAGTTATCTCCCTTAGTTGCCTCATACACCCAAGGGATGAATAGGGGTGGTGACACTCCGTATTCTTATTCGTCACCACGGTATCATAACACAGGCACTGTCTAATTTCAATCAGCCAGCCGTGTGTGTCTCGAGTTATTACATTATTGTTTTAAATTAATATACTTATAATTAATAACAATTTTGTACAGGACAATAGTGAACATATCAATTTGCTGGTCTAAAGTATTTTGTTTTTTATAACAATAGAAGTTTTTCTGTTTCACACTAAATGTGACTTTCAATACAAATAACGTGTTAAAACAGATCGCCAACAAAAAATAAATAATGCCTACGAAACCTGACAATAGATTTTTTTGACATAATCGAGAAAATTCTTATCTACTTACAAGGATTAACAATAGTTATTTTTTGCTTCGTATTGAGACACAGGCAAACAAAGGTTTTAAATCTATATTAACAATATAAAACAAGACTTTGTTTGTTTGTTTATTTGAACCAGTAGTTTCTGTGATTAGCGCAATCTCAGGGACTACTGTTTCGAATTGATCAATTATTATTGTAGTACCTATTGGATAGCTATGAACAATCAACGCCCAGCATCAATGAAAATGTTGCAACAACGGAGAAGATTTCTGCCTTTTGACAGACTCAGATGAAGTTGCGCGGTAATTTTTATGCTCCAGAAACTTTGTCAGATTTATTGTATGGTTTCATCTAGGAGGAAAAGAAGGAATAAAACTGAAGGTTTGTGAAGTGTTTGTAAGAACATTGAAAGTGTAATCATTGAATAAATTTCTAAACCCATTTTGTTTACAAACTATTTGATCTTTACCTTTGAATTTGGAGATTTGTATGAAAATTTTGCTTACTTTTTTATTTTAGACAATCAAAGTACTTGCCCAAATGGCAGTTTGTTTATCCCGTTACTGTAGAAGTCTGCTGGGGAGGCGATGAAGTCAGGGAAAGCGTTTTGTACTGCCTCTCAGGTGGTAAATTATTTCCTTCTTAAAAGAATTGTCTAAATTAAAAAAAAAGTAGGAATCTGTTGGGGCTCGGTCCAGTGAGTACGGTGGGTGACGGAGAGCTTCCAGCTGTTACTCTTGTAGCTTTGCGATAGCCAGCCGAGAAGTATGAGCTTTCGCGTTGTTGTGGAGAATCAATGGGGAAGAGCGATTGACCAGTCGTGGTTTAATAATAAACCATGTTTATGCAAGCAGTGTTAGGTACGTATACGTTGTTAATGTTCGTTCGTGTTGTTTGCGCAGCGGTTTCTCCACTTAGGAACTCATGTTTGAAAATTGTACGAATTTTCAGTTTATCCATGGCGCCAAAAACTACCACATTTTCCCAAAAACAAAACACTATCTAAATGGCAGAATTTTAAATTAAAATAACAATGCTTTCGAATAAAATTTATTTGAATTTTGAATTGTTCGTCATTCCACAGATAATTAAATCTGAAAATGCTGTTTTGTTTTAATCTTGAACTTAAAACTTAAATGATGAAGACAGTAAAAAAATTCAGTAAAAACATATTTTAAGGGGTCGAATAACGACATGAAGAGGACAAGGAGGCTATTTGATTAACAAATCACGAAATCACGAATGCTTACCTGGAGGCTTTTGGATAGACGGGGTCCTAAAAATTCGACACTTTGGTCGGCTGTGAAATCCAGTCAACTCATGCCTAAGCGTGTTGGTGCTAAGAAGAGTAGTTTTGTCATTTGATGTCGTGGGAGATGGTGTTTAGACTGATTAGTGTTGATCCACTTCTATTCCCTAAGCAATTGTTTCTAAGATAGGTATACCTTTACTATATTGAACCTTTTGTTCTTTGTGTTAAATTTTTGTCCTCATTTTTTGTCATTATTTTTAAATTTATTTCGCATTTTGACGACCGGATGGCGTAGTGGTTTGTGTAACGGACTGCTATTCTAAAGGTCGCGGGTTCGATTCCCGCTCAAGTCAAACAATTGTGTGCATGAACTTTTAATGTTTGATTTGGTGTGGGTGTTTCTATGTTTACTATGCATGTATTCACAATGTGGTAGAATTATTATTATTATTATTATATTGAATAAAAACTACAGCTTTCTACACTTTTCTACGTTTAAACTTTATAAATTCTTTTGTTTTCTTAAAATATTGCAAACTGCTAGAGCCTTAGAACATTTAACTTACAACAAAAGACGTGGCTTACTGTTCGTTATATTTTTTATGTGTCAACAAAACGTGTCACGCAATTCTACAAAAACTATAAAAAATCTTTGAACAACTTACTATTTTTTATTTTTATGCAATTGTCAAGAGCAGAAATCGGTTTTCCTAAGTTTAATCAATATTCTAAATAAATGTCTCAAACATAAGAATGGCTATGGATATGATGGCAAAAAAACAGATAAGCAGTGGCGCGACGAGAATCCGGTTATTTCTGTTTGTAAGTTTTGATGTGAGTTAAGAATATCGACGAACATATCAACAATGTTATTGGGTTTATTTGATCGCGACAAAGAGAAGAATCTTCTATCTAAAGAGAGGCCTATGTCCAGCAGGGGACTATCAAGGGCTGTTGATAATGATGATGATGATGATCCCGTCTAGCTCCATCCTGAAGTACATAAGCCTCTTGGGGCATTCATAGGCTTTCAGGAGCGTCCCACGCGTGAGGATACTTGATTTTTATGAGGCCCCTCCCTCGCATTCCAAGATAATGTGAGCTGCTGTTTCTTTCATATTGAGACATCCTCTGCACAGAGGGATGTCTGACATATTGACGGTCAATAAATAGGTATCAGTTTAAGGCCAGGTGGTCCACCGCGACTGGTCTTCTGAGATCGCATTGGCCAGTGACTCTTAGAAAACCATTTCAGCCTCAAATGAGAGCATCTGTTTTATATTAACTGAAAATATGATCGCTATTTCTCTTGACATGACAGCCAGAAGACATAAATATAAATAAGCATGAAGATCCTTGCAGTAACCTAACAAATTTCTCTTATCAAAAATATAAAAAATCTACCTGTATATTCTATAAAGGCGTAACTTGTTAAAGGCCAATGTTTTTCCTTAAATTTATTTATAACTACCTGTACTCTGCCTCGCTTTGCTGTAGCATATTGTGGTTGCGTTGATAAGAAATTAGAAAAAGAACTGACCCAAAATATAGATAAAACAGTCTTTGAAGCGGGATGAATATCGTGTCAAAATTTGAGCTCAATCAGTGCAGAACTGACTTTATCAATCATCATCATCAACAGCCTTTAATAGTCCACTGCTGGACATAAGCCTCTCCTTAGAAAGGAGGATTTGGCCTACTATACTACGCTGGCCAGACGGGTTGGTATAGGGTTTGTGTCAAGTTTTCCTTCTCTCTGCAGTGCTGTTGTTCTGCGTAGTTTTTTCCCTTAGTCGGCTCTTACGACACCCACGGGATGAATAGGGGTGGTGACACTCTGTATTCTTAATCCGTCACCGTACGGACCTTAATATGTTTATACTTTTAGATGTTATTTATCTAACAAGGCAATAAAAAAGCCCCACGAGATAGAATTATAGTAGTTGCTTAGTAACGAAGACTTAAAAAACTAGTCAACAAAACTTGTATCTAATCAATCGGTATGAATTTCGGACCAAGCTACGTTCCGTTTCTACGCACGGTACCATTTAAGGTACATCCTAAAATACAAAGATATATTATCCAAAATTTTATAACAGTTATAATAGTTTATTCTTTTGTTATGATTTTAAAGTTACCTAAATTTTTACACGTAATTATAAGGACATCAAACGTACGATTCATTACACGCATATCTTCTACAAATATAAGAATAGGTATATATTGATACTACGCACTTGGTTTGATTTTGTAAAGTGGAAACAACCTGGAGTGATTTTTACATAATTAACTGATTACGTAAAGGTAAGTATACTTATTACATTCAAATAGATACTTCATCATAGCACTGTTCCGCACCCTCATCTTTTAATGTTTGCATAAATATTATTAGTATTATTTGTTTATATAATAGTACTAAAATATGAAATAATGGAGGGAAAAGCATCAAATATTCATTTTTTACTCAAACACACAAATGAATATGGAGAAATTGGACGGTAAGTAAATGGTTTCTAAAAAAATTGCTACAATGTTTTTATTTGCCAAAGGACTAACGTAAATGAAAACTAAATTAATATTAAATACATGATCGTGTAGAAATAATTCATATTTATTTAATAACTCTAGAAGCTAACATAACATTACTTAATTAAAAAAAGTAAATATAAATGAAACTCCCTCGGTGACAATGCCCATTTTCACGAAGCTTTAATTAATTGAAATGGTAATTTTCATATAAACTTGCTACTAAAATATGTATAATAGAATAACTTTTTGGTAGAATTTTTTATCCTACTAAGTTTTTTTTTCTTAGTACGCTGTGGGAGTACGCTCTTTTCTTGAATGCTTCGAGGTTTACCATATAATAAACATAACAGACTTTTTCAATGCTTTCTACGACTTGTTACAAATTTTGTTTGTGATTAAAGTTTTAATCCTTAAAAATTTAAACGTTTGATTAGCTAGGTATCTACTTCTTATTTAATGAAAGAGTATATCCGCATGAATTGTAGTTGCCAACAGATTTGTGCGAAACGACCACTGAGTCATGTCCAAATATAAAATCCCTTATGGCTGTAATGGTTTTTTATTCACTAAAGACATCATATTGATGGATTTTGTTAAACTCGTTCAATTAAATTCTAAAAATAACGAATACAAGTACTAATATTATTATAGCTCTTTAAGAAATCTAATGAAACAACATACATGAAGTAAAAAATACGGACATTCTTAATTAGTATTCATATTACAAACATTTCCGATTACAACTTGCATTTGCATCTGGAAATTTTTATTATTTATGGTTTGCTTACTGTCTTAATATTGATACTTAATATAAGAAATTATATATAGTGGAATTTAAACCTAAAAGGGCTAGGCTTTTCTAACAATACGCTGTTGCTTAGATTTATCAATGTATCCTCGGTGCTCGGTGCCTCGGAGTTGCAGTGGTAGCCTATGCGACTGCTGTGTTGTCGTCTCGGGTTCGATTCCCGGGTCGGACCAAGTGTTTGTAAGTATGATCTGCAAATATTTTTTTCGGAGTTTGGGTGTTTTCTATATAAAATATGTATGTATTTAGAAAAAAAGTATATAAGTATTCTATCAGTCAGTCTGGCTTTCATGCTACAAGCTCTGCTTACTTTGAAACTAGATGGCGTTGTGTGTCAGATGTCTGAAAAATATTATTATTATTATCCGTGTAACCAATTCCCACCAATTGATTTCTCTTCATATCTAGCTTTCCTGTTAATATAATCTTCCCAATTAATAGTTGACTGCAACAGGCATGTCTCCATTTACGTAAGTAGAACTAAAATTATAAAATTTAATCTCTAAATGTGTTCGTTTAATACACCTCTGTTCATACCTTCGGGAATACAGGCTTGCGGTTATGACAACATTTTAACAGGATAACACAATGAGTTTTAATGTACTACGTACAATATTAGTTCAATGGGATCATCATCATCATCCGCCTATCGCAGTCCACTGCTGGACATAGGCCTCTCCTCTCTCAATGGGATAACATGCTATATTTAATTTACCTAACTATATGAACGAACGGTCATCAAAGCGACATTACAAGAGCAAACGACGTTTGCACGTTTCCTATTTTCTGTACGATATTATTGAGCATTAATGACAAGATAAATTATTTATGGAATCGCAACAAACGTTGCTGAATAGGCATACAAATTACCTGACGCATAATTTATATGTGTTGTTGCTTTATATACTCATGGTTAAGTTCATGTACGGGAATTAACGCTATCGCGTTACATGTATTACACATGATATTGTATCCTTGGAAAAGCCATGCTTAGACACAAATACCATACCAAACCAAACCAAATACCATACCAAATAGTATCAAACCGGCTCGACCGGAATGATACATCGTCTTCACAGAAAACCGGTGCTAAGCATGATTTCTTAATCAGCGTATGTAATCACGGCTAGTGCATCTTGTTCGAAACGTCCAGCTGATCTCAAAAATAAAAATAAAGCAGTTGTTTTTTTAATCAATCTCAAAATAACAGTTGAACAAATATTAACTTAATTTTTTTGCATTAGCGGATAGGAGCGATACCGAAAAATGCGTAACAAGGCTTTTTTCCGACACTTTAATTTTAAAGCACACTGTATAGCAAACGTCTACCAAAAAGTGAAAGTAACTTTGTTCCCACCGGGAGTCCATAGACCCCTCACGCCGTTTTGGTACATATGAAAATGCAATTACGTAACTTAGAGACTAGGGAATATGCACACAACGCTATTGGTGGAACAAAACGTGTCGTCACATTTCACTCGACATCTTCTGTCAAAAAGTTGTTTGTATGGTTGTTAGTGATTATTAGTCTGTATTGTTTTGCGGTTGTTTTATATTCCGTTATTAGTTTTATGTGCTAGAGTATTAAATCCTTGAAAGGCTTAACACAATCACTGAAACCGGTTTTGTTAAAGCACAATCAGATGATCTTCTTAAATAGACGTGTTTATTTATAACTAAATATATAAATGTTTACATATTTAAATTGTTTATATTGTAATATATAAATTGTAATATACATACATTGAGTTAAATAACGTGCAATGTATTATATCAATCTGAAACCTAGGAATAAAATTAGAAAGGTAAATAAAAATAGTTTAGAACTTCCTGAACTGAACTTCCTGTCTAGAACAGTTAGGCACGGAATAGGTGTATGTTTTCATTCATAGGCAAGCATAGGCAATACTCTTATGGACAGGTTAGGTTGCCTATGTATTAGATATTGGGGATAATTATTTTGAGTACTAGCCGAACATGTTTCGTGGCTTATTATACACATCCATACTTATATAACTCTTAAGAATACAACATAGTCATGAAATGTATTGTGAAAGAATAAAACTAATAAATAAATAAATCTTTATGAACTCTTTGTAAACTAGGTTATGTTTTCGTCGAAGTTTGTAAAAAAGGACAGGTAATTAATTAAAAATGATCTTCACAACAGTATAAACAGCTAAAACTAGTCTTGTCTCTTCCAATAGCCTCGCAAAACTTTTTCCTTATACCTGAATCTTTCGACATAAGGTATACTTGTCAGGTGTAGTTTTGATGTTATTTTGGCACGTAGGAAAGACACAATATCTATAATAAACTTTTCTGGGCTTTTCCATGGTTAATAAGTTGATTTTATCACTCACTTTCGCTTGAACTTTGTGAACCAAAAACTCTGCGTCGTCGAACTATTTGTAATACGCGCCAAAATGGCCGCGTCTGAATCGCCCAAAAAAGATGTTTGTAAAAAAAAAAGCTCAATCGTTTATATTTCGGGTATGTTATATTATATATCGGGTAAGTTATTGAACTTAAACTGGATGTCAAAGCACAAAGACTTATGCAAAGTATTTTTTTTTTTTTCAATAAAATTAAATGAATCTATCTATCTACCTTAACATAGTATAAAATGAAGTCGGTTTTTTTCTTGTACGCTTAGATCTTTGGATGGATTTTAATACGGTTTTCACCAATATAGAAACTGATTTAAGAGGTGGGTGTTTTGGTATTCATGCATGTTATGGAAGAGGAAATCCGAGAATTTCAAAGATTTAAAATTCGAAGTCGAAAATACCATGTTTTTGTGCGTTTACATTGCAAACGCTGGCTAAACCTTAAGAGATACATCAAAATAATGTACTACGGAATTGTAAATCTTAAAAAGATTTACAAAATAGTCTACAATGGTATATGTCTATCTCCTAAGGATAACCCACAGTAATCATTTTTATATCTTACATAATACCACAATAATGAGTAATTTATGAATCTATTTTGAACGACCTTCAAGAAAAGAGCGTACTCTTTCCTCAAAGGCAGGCAACGCGCTTGTCACTCGTGAAATGCAGGGGTTCATTTGTGGTGGTAGTCGCTTTCCATCAGGTGACCCGTCTGCTCGTTTGCCCTATCTTCCATAAAAAATTGCCCTGTAATACGTTTTTTGTTTCCAATAACTTTGAACAGAACAAAGTCACTAACACAACAGACTTTGTTTAATTTTATTCTAAAATCGATAAATACAATTTTGTTGCCGACTATCCTATACAGGTTTTATGATACTGGTTTTACTGGTATTGTACATTATGTACTTGCATTATATAAAAAATATAATTACATATGTATGTACGAGTATACTTTTTATAATGTAATAACATTGCACCCTAAAATATCCCATTCGTATAATTAGGCGATATTTAATGTTTACAACTGTCATAATCGATCTCTGAGAACTCACCTCTATTGAGTAGTCGTTGTTGTCAATAGATGGTATCGAATACAAAAAAAAACAGCCAGCTTTATAATAGTGCCATGTGACGTGTAACATTTGATATCTCACGTATTAATATAATACCAGGTAGCATCTGAGTGCCTGGGCCTAGTGTGAGTTTATTTCACGTTAACTCGTCGTCACGGCAACCGCGTTCGGCGTTGCTTGGCCTGCTCATAAATCTTCACCAATCGTTTTTTGTCCCAAAGCTACTCAGATGTTATTCCACACCAGCAATATTTATTTTTTATTTGAATTTTATAACCTCTCTGCCATTCACGATCACAACGAAAACAATAAAATCTTAAATGGGTGCGACTGATTGCCGTAAATATGAGATAAAAAAATGTAGAAGTGTTCAATATTAGATTCACATTATCTATTATAGACGTTAAAAAAAATCTTACTAAATATATGTTGCTAAGTATGATGATTGCGCAAGATGGCTGGCAGAAGCAGGATGCGAAAAGCCCAAAATCGGTCTAAGTGGCGTGCAATGGGAGAGGCCTATGTCCAGCAGTGGACTACGATAGGCCAATGATGGATGTTTTATTACGTTAAAATATTGTTATAAATGAAATCTAATAAGATTAGGTATCGATATGTATGTACGTCTACAGATTTATCTTCAATATACAATTTTTTTATTTCATTAAATTGAGAATTTAATAAATTATACCAAGATTGCGGACAAGTTTTTTTAAACTTAGCTTTCTACTGGCATTTAATTTGGATACAGGGCTTAACTGTGCGTTTAATTACATGGTAAGGTACCAACCATAGATTTAAGACAAAATAAAAATGACTACAATAGATTTATTTATGTCTTACAGTACATTATAAATGGCGAAGAGAAGTTTTAACAGCTAAATTAATCAACGTGCGTTGCTAGTTATTTTAATATTTTTTTAAGAAAATCTGATTTTAGGAAAAAGGAAACAAAAATTAACGTTACAATCATAATTGTTTGAAAAGATATACGTGTGAAGCATTTTATAGAATGACCTTAGGATATACTTAAAATACTTTTCACAAATGTCCATAAATACTTAGCTTAGTATTGCATATCTATACAAACATTATAAATCTAAAGAGTTAGTTTGTTTGGTTGAACGCGCTAATCTCAAGAACTACTGGTCCGATTGGAAAAAGTCTTTCAGTGTTAGGTAGCCCATTTATCGAGGAAGGCTATAGGCTAGATACAATCACGCTACGATAAAAAGGAGCGGAGCATCAATGAAAAATGTTGCAAAAACAGGGGAAAATGATTCTTTTTAAAAGTAAAAGGCTAAAGTTTCGCAAAAATCATGTATGACAGAATTATTCCCATTTAAAAATTCTAAAAAAATCCGCGACAGCATATATCTATCTTTTAAAGTTGACTAACTATAACCATTTTATGGTAATCAAATTGGTTCTAAAATTATTATTACTTGCTAAGGTGGTGTTATAAACATAATATTAATCCTTGTCCAAATAAATACAATCATAGACTACTTTTTACCGCGATTACCAACAAACACGCGGGCGGAGATGCGAGGAAAAGTAGTATAATAATAGAATAATTCATCTTTATTATTTTGCTTTTTTTTAAATTCATTTTTAATGATAAGAACTTCAACCATCCAAGGGATAAAACCAAACGATATGATACAGGTAAGATAGGTTGGCACCAGATAACGGGAACAATTTTTTATTTATTTATAACTTTTGCACAAGTACATGCATCGGCGGACTTAATGCCTAAGGCATTCTCTGCCAGTCGACCGATTGGGCGGTGCTGAGAAAGAATGAGGTAGGTGCATTTATGGTAGGGTAATAAACGATAGTGGTTTTGTTAAATACCAACTATCTTGGAATTTGGTGTATACGTCGTAATACCACACACATAAACATATACTCATACATTATCATACATACTCATATTATCATACATACTCATACAATTGATTGACCCCAGTGATGTTACTTATTAAATAATTGTAGTATAAATAAAATAACCGTCTAATTAAACCCTAAGAAGGTTAGAAGAGCTAGTAAATTACAATTCCAAAGTTTGTGTATAAACGTGTAACTACCAACATAGCAACTCCATATACCAAGTATAGCTGACACAGCAATCAAGTAACGTAACGTGTAATAATGTAGCATTGATATTTTATAATTTATTTAACATTTTATTTCTTGTACAATAACTACTGTGACAAGACAATTGTCGCGGTAATAACTAACTATATTATACTCAAATTCAAATATAACATTCAAAACACTTCCAGATTTTTCTTTTCAATAAATTAAATTTGTCTTAGATCGAAAATAACCAATGTAGTGATTGTTTTAAAGTGCTCTACAGTGTAAACAAGTTACGGTCTTAATTTATTGACGTTACCAGGAGTACCACTTCGATCATTCATCTACCAAAGAAACCAAAGAAAAAAAAGCCAAAATTTAAATAATTTGCCTAATTAACAAGGCAGGCGTCTTGCCGGTCAGACATATCGGTAGTGTGAACGATAATTTCGAAATACTGATTAAGTTTTACGATTTGCTAATTTATAACAAAATATACTAAAAGCAAAATTAAGAATGTCGTCTGAGTCGCAATAAAAATAATAGTCGAAGAAACGTGCCATATTTCTACTTATTCGGCAGTCCAGTTCAACAAACATCAATTTCAAGTACGTTTTATATAATGTGGTCTTAATAATGTTTAAACGTCGATAAGACTTTTTTGTAAAAAAAATACTTAACTGCGGTTTCAAATGTTCCAGTTGCTTTTAGTCCTTATTTTCGAAAGAATTACTAAAAAGTGTATAGCGTAGAAAATCAAACAAATGAGATCACAATTTAATCGATTTCGGTTTAATGAACGATTCGTTTACATAAACTTATTTAGATTAGTCAACGTTGATATAATCTTGATCAATAACCTTGACATTGGATTGTCTCTTGCCATTTTCATTTTATCTGCGGACGCATAGACTATAATCAATCTCGTTTACCTATCATTACAGGTGAACGCGTTACTATAAGTTCCCGCCATTAGTGTTCTATTTTCAAAAAAGATTTAAAATTTGTTCGTGTTTGTTTCGAAAAAGTGATTATTTCGTAATAAAATGAAGATCGATTTGGATGATGGGGTAAGTTTTACTTAGGTGTATTTAATTTATATTTAAACTTTATTTTGATAATTTTGAGTGCAACGTTTTTAAAATTCATTAAGTACTTATTTTTATTTATAATTTATAGATTGTTACACGGGTTGGGTACAGTGTATATCATTAGTTGCGCTGTATATTTCTATTCGAATAATATAATTACACTGTGTAGGTACATCACTTTTATATACTTAAATGATGAATGAAAAACGAGAAGAGGTTTATTGTGTTATTTGTAATATTAATCAAACGTTCTTTATTACTAAAAATGTCTATCATAAAGTTACAAAAGCATTAAAACCGTTGATTCGTGAAAATGTAGTTTAAAAATTTAATTCATTAATATTAATTTAAATAAGATCATTTAAATACATATTAAATTATTAAATACACATATACAAAGTGTGGCCGTGTATCAGTTGGCTCCATTTTTTTTCACAAGTCTCGTCCAAGGAATGATCGGTAATACATTGACATTTGCATTGACGAAACTATCTACTGTTGTGGTAATTTTACAAAATTTATAAAATTGATTACCAACTATTAAGAAATTTAATTTGAATTTGATATATTATGAATTTTTATTTAGATTACATTACACCTACTATTAGGTATTCATCTAATATAAGGGTTACTGGGTATGTCGACCTAAATAATTTTAGGGGTTGTAGTTGCCATAATTTCTGATAAAATAACTCAAAAAATAACCATTTTCAAGAAATTGGACTTTTAAGATTATTTACACAATTTGTGATTATTTAAAACAATTTTTTAGAACTTACTGTTTTTGTGTATTAAACTTTTTCTAAAACAATTTTTTTAGAACAGTAAGTTCTAAAAGAATTGTATCGGTGTCGGATTTATCTATGCGGATTTATCTATGCATATATTGCCAGTCGATGGCAACAGGCTTGCCTTGTATTAAGTAAAAGAAACTATATTTTTACTATAGTTAGCATTATGTGGGCGTTTAACAGTCCCCTATTTATCCCTAGACGGGTAATGAAGTGAGTATAACGATATGTATATATCATAACAATTTGGTCCTGGTTCCGTCAAAGAAACGTGCATCGGCTGTAGACCGAAATACTAAAAGTTCAATTCCAAATGTACTAAGTAATATTTTCATAGTCAATAGCAAGAGTTACGAGCCTAAATGTATGTATGTAATCATCGATTATTCAATCAAATGCTTTGACATTTAAACCGGTTTAAATGTCAGGTGAACACCGAAACACCAATTACTAATAAACGACAATAACAGGATACACATTTTTAATAAAAACAATCTTAAAGTGCGCATGTCTGATAGTAAGTAGTAGTAGTAAATAGTAAAAATTGGTGGAATGCCTTGGTATTGTTAATTTCAGGTCTTTAGAAGACCTCGGGCATTTCAAATGTGTTTCAAAGTATGATATGAGTATTCCAGCGATAGCGGATTGGAAGGCAATTGAGTTTCATACGAAAGTGGGAAACATAATCATATTTGCTAGTCCAAATGTGAATTGTATGTAAAAATTTTGGAGACAGATATATATAGATAGCTGACGTCAGCATATTCAAGAATCAAAAGGACGACCTCCAGAATCAGTCCGGGATTCAGCCGCAAAGTGTTTTGCTGCAGCAGGATCTTTGTAAAGGTTATGAAAATTTCTGCCGACTGCTACTAAAACTACTTTCCGACTGGCCGTGTCATTGCCGTTTGCACTGGCAGAGGTCATAGTCATCGTGATAATGATATGTCGAACGCGAAAGTTCAGAGTGGAGTTTTTTTTTGTACATTTTATACAATAAAACACATACACAAATAAGTACATAAATTCACAAATAACATTAACAAAAGAATAAAATATTTTTTATTATATACTTACAATTTTGTATTAAATAAATCACACGGTGGCTATACTACAATGGGCGGTCTTATTTTTAAAAATAAATATTTACTTCTTTTTATAGACATTCGAAGAAAAATAACTAAGCAGAATCTGTCGTGACTTCGTGACAGCTAGTTTACTAATAAAAATATTACTGATGTATCTCTGCACGGAAAAGTTATTATTAGTAACTGCCCTGCATGATTCTTCAAGTGTCAGTATTCAACTGCACATAGTTATTATGGTATTAACGAAACACTGAACATTATTTAAATAGAAATAAACTACAGTTAATAAAATCGTAAATGAAAGACATACAAAAAAAACATACACTCTTATTTTTAACCGACTTCAAAAAAGGAGGAGGTTCTATGTTCCACTGTATGTATTTTTTTTAATTGACGGATAAGATGTAAAGAAGTAGAAGTAGTAAAGAATACTCGATTTGCAGCTAACTTCATTGGTGCAGGCTTAAGGACTAAAAGAGGTCTGGATTGAAAATGGCAGGTTATTTATAAAATCGATGTTTCGTACATTTTAGCGATTATTCGAATACAAGTGAATTTGAAGAGTCACAACACTACGGTAAAAGACATACCTACGTGACTTTGAAATGAAGTCTAAAAAACCTATCTATTATATGCTTTGTTTAAAAGATTTAAAGTTAAATTTAGTTATTAAAAATTATACATCTTGTGATAAAACAGATATTGCTTTATAATGCCATAGTTTTACGGATTTTTTATAATATTTGTGTGAGTTACGCCATTACAAAGTTGCTTCGGCTTGAAAAGTATGAAACCTCAAATGGTACCTCTTAGTTTAGATTATTGACCTAAGAATACATGGACTAGCCGTATCTACAAAATTATCGTGTTTACCTCATTGAGTTAAAACAACACTATTATATCAATGGTTTACCTACAAAAAGTTGGCGCATAAAATGGCTGCCTTTAGGGTTGTCTTATGTAGAGCAACTCAAAATGCCGATATCCATATTTTAGTGAATTAAATGAATTGAAGAAATATCGATAGCATTAAATAATTTTAGTTGTGGTGTTAGTTAGGTATTCATGGTAGGATTTTTTAAATCTGAATCCGCCAGGATGGATCTAATCTATTCTAAATTAACTTATATATTAAATCTTATATATAAAATTCTCGTGTCACAATGTTCGTTCCCATACTCCTCCAAAACGGCTTGACCGATTCTCATGAAATTTTGTGTGCACATCGGGTAGGTCTGAGAATCGGCCAACATCTATTTTTCATACCCCTAAATGGTAAGGGTGTCCCATCCCTAATTTCTTTTTGTTTTGCAATACAACGTTTGCCGGATCAGCTAGTAGTTTCTAAAAGAAACCATGCAATGACCTTTTTTGCATGGTATCGGAACCTTAAATCAATAAAACCTTTAATAACAGATTTAATAAGTAACAAGTCTGTGATTTATGTTGTGCTCCTCTAGATTTTGAAATTTGCCTTGTTAGAAAATCTTCAGGTCCTGCACATTCTTCCAAAATGAGACTTTCTTCAGTGTTGATGAATATCTTTTCCTTAAGATGCTTGATGATTTCAGAGCATCGGGCAATCTTTTGATCACGTCTCCGGACCTTTTCTTTTAAACTCCTAACTTTTCTTTGTAGAATGCGGGGAATGACTAGTATTTGATGTAAATCCTATTATCTACATTCTGATGAGCTTATCACATCACTATTATATTTAAAATAAAATACCATACCAACCTGTAGCGAAGATAAGGGCACTGCACAGTCACGTAATCTCGTCACGCCGAGAGTTCTGTTGAAGGATGTTTCGTGGAAGTGCATCAAGCATCATCATTTTCTTTTATATCATCACACATACCACATTGTATGTCGAGGGTTTATGTTTTCCAAACCAGTGATATTGATCCATTTTCTTTTCAAAATTTCATTTACAGGAAATCTGATGAGGTAAAAACCATTTTTAATAATTCTTTTCCGTGTAAAAATGAAAGTATCGATACTTGACTCGATACTTTCATTTTTCACTACCCCTAATCGTATGTAAACAAATCAAAGTCAAACAAAGCAAATAACACCATTGCAAATCTCGAAAACCAACAAACGTGTTCAGTAATTTCAAAAAGATCATCTTTAATACACAAATTATAATATTTTAGGATTAAACAAAATCCTAAAATATTGAACAATATCAATGAAAATTTATGACTTACCTGTGAAGAGTCAATGTAGGACGATTATTGTTTTTTCTTGCACCACACTCTTTAATAGAGCACGAGGGCATGATTATCCCGTCTAGGGCAAAGCCTTGGATACAATAAAAACCAGTTTACAGCCGTAATGTGGACGAAAACAAAAAAAAAACAAAACAACAACAACCGTTTGACAGCAGATATGTCTCAAAACTTGGTACCTAAAATGGCGACGGCGGTCACGAATTGACAAGTTCATGACGTCAATCGAAAGTGTTACCAAAATGAGTACTCACTTAGCTATGTTTATCTCTCTTTTCTCACTAAGGTTTACATAAGTAAAAAGGAGACGTAATGCTTTTTGGTGTATATGTGTCGACTTTTATATATTTGCATAATGTATTGTTAGTATAGTAGAATAGGGCCACTCCATATATATTTACTTCCTCATTGGTTAAGATGGACTATACTTCTATACGTACTATCTCACACACAATCTTTCTTATTTATTTATATATATTATAGTGCAAAAATTACTAACGAGTAAAAGCTTTATTATCTGTGAGCTAATAGAGAAATTAGATCCATTTAGATAGTTAGATATTTAAATACTTAATTGCAAAACAAATATAATTATAATCAGAATTAGAATGGTATTGTCATGTCAAGGTAATCGACATTATAGTCTAATAACTCTAGCTATCGGCTTTGCTCGCTTAATTTTTTGTTGCTATCCTTTAAGAATATTCCTTTTTTATAATAATGACAATAATAACCTCACACATATCTCACACATGACCTACTGATCCTAAACAGGCATAGCCATATATATAGCATAGGCATAGCCTGTGCTAACGTAACCAGACTGCTGATAAGCATACCTATATATTTCTGAATACATAGATATACATACATATTATAGAAATTACACCCAGACACAGAACGTGCTCATTACACAATTATTTTTCCTGGGTGGCCAACCGTATCCAACCCCTGACCAAGAGGCCTGGTGGCATTATAAACGATGATAGCTACCCTACATCCTTTTTTCTACTCCTGTGAACGTGTGCGTAAAATTTTACTATGGTCAGTTTAGTATCTGCAAATAAGACAAACAAACAAATATTCACATTTATATAATTAGTTAAATAGATAGGTATTTAATCGGTTTTATAAATGTTCTCATATAGTATTTTAATGTGACGACTTAGCTTATGTCGCTTTAATGCTTTTCGGTGGTGTCAATCTAAATAACGGAGAAGAATAATGCTATAATAATTTTCCAGAAACTTTTTTTGATCATTTCTCTTTTTTTTACTTAGTGCTGTTGTTTATGTGTTCAATGGATATATTCGTTTTTGAATTTTGAATAACTTTTAGTATTTTGGTACACAGCCAATGCACGGGTCTTAAAACCGCTGAATCCGCAAGGTTTTAGGACGAAAATGTATATTTTTTTCTTCTTTTACTCACTTGTAAATCAGGATAAGCTAAGAAAGATCGCCTGCTGTGAGAATATAAAACTGATAGTTAAGATCCAATCAATCCTGGGCTTTGAGTTCTTTTTATTATCAAAATTAGGAAAAAAGTTCGATTTTGTTTAATTTTGAATACCTTGGAAGGAGAGAGAGAATAATTTGTTCGTTGTTTGGGTCTGAGGTCTGAGTGTAAGTTTGTGTTGTAAGTTGCTGAGGAGTTAAGTTCGGGCCAATCACAGCGCTGAACGCGGTCACCGTGACGATCGAGTAGTTGTAAAATAAACTTACACTAGGCCCTCTGTTTCCAGGGCATCGATCAAACTCAAACTGTCTTTATTTCATATTATTATTATTTTATTTCATAAGAGACGATTCAAACAAATTAAAATTGTTTGAATCGTCTCTTAGGTAGACTAAAGGCAAACAACCTCACGACCTTTTTTTAAAATTAACAGATAGAAAGAATGGCATCATTCAATATACCACAAATTTGTTGTCGATGTGCGCCAGTATTTCAGTTATTAATAAATAAAAGGTAAAAGACAATAAACAACATAAATTTTTTTTATCGAATAAAAAGAAAGTGAAGAAAAACATTAAAAATATAAAAAAGAAATAAAATACACAGTACACACTAGCCCACATCACATTTGCACTACGAAATAGCCTGTCCATTCTTGTCTTCTATGTAATCCACAATTAAATAATAGGCTTTCTGACATAGTTTAGGTTTTATTGTGGATTTAAATTTGTTTATACTTAAGTCTTGTATACTATTTGACATTTTATTATTAAATTTTCAACATTGACCTTGAAATGACTTGTTTATCGTTTGGAGCCCAAAGGCAGGTACAACAAGTTTATTTTTATTTCTGGTGTTTAAAGCATGTACATCACTTTTCTTTAAGAAGCCATCTTTGTTTTTGTGAACATATACTTCATTTTCAAACACATATTGACATGCCACTGTCATTATGTTTATTCCGTAAAATTTCTACCACAATGAACAACGATTGCCTGAATTTTAAACTGCTCGAATAGCTCTCTTTTGAAGCATAAAAATAGTTTAAATGTCGGCTCACTCCCCCACAGTACGTATGCCCCTGTACAACATTATGCTGTGAAAATAACTAAAGTAAATAAATCGTACTGTACCAATATCAGTCTATTTTCGAATTTTTGTTCTGCGTATGTTACTGAGATGAGTCTACTTGATAATTTATCATTATGTGGGAGCACTGTAGCTTGGAAGTGCTAGTGCTAGTGTTATTCCTAAACATGTCAATGTATCTACAAGGTCTAACTCGACATCCTAAATGATCATAGTGGTTTTCGCTGGCTTGACGTTTGGCGTAGTAAACCGTATACACTTAGTTTTTTGTTTATTTAAAAGCAAATTGTTAACGTCAAACCACTAAACTCATCATCAATTCATTCGTCATCCAACGAAGAGCGACTCAAATCATCGATAGCCCAAACATCTTCGATCGGCTCGATCCCTTGGCGTTACGTAGAGATTTGACTTCACTTTGCATTCTCTATCGCATATATCATGGAGAGTGCTCCGAGGAATTGTTCGGACTAATACTTTCGGCCAACTTTCCGCCATCGTTCCACACGGCAAAATTTTCATCCTCATCACCTGGATAGTTGGCGCTCCACTACTGTGCGCTTTTCGATACACTTTTTGCCCCGCACAACCAATCAGTGGAACGGGTTATCGTCTGCGGTATTTCCGGACCGATACCTTCAAACCTTCAAGAAAAGAGCGTACTCCTTCCTAAGAGGTCGGTAACGCGTTTGTGATACCTGAGTTGCAGACGTTCATGGGCGGCGATGGTCACTTTCCATCAGGTGAAATTAGTAAGTGTACGATTTAGTGTAAATAATAGTGATGTCTCATCTGCAAACAACACAATCTCGTGATTGTCCTTGATAGGGTAAGATAAGTCGTTAATATATACTTCCTCGTGGAACGCTCACTTGTACCACAGAACCCAGAGATAGCTCACCGTTAATATCGACTTTCTGAATCCTTTTACTTAGATATGAAGCAAGAAGTTTTTGTGTTTTATTTTTATTCCATAGTACTGTAATTTCCTGATCAACGTTTCATGAACAACACAATCAAAAGCTTTAGCTAAATCGCAAATGATACCTAGAAAATCGTGCTCATCCTCCCAGGCATTAAAAACATTTTTTACAACACTGATTTAACTAATTAATTTTTTTGACTAATTAACTAATTATTATTAATAAAAAGCTCTGTTATTGATCATACAATATCATTTCAAAAAATTGCCAAATATTGGTGCAACTGAAATAGATCTAGAATATTGGTGCTAGAATAGATCTGATTATTATTATTATTATTATTATTAGATCTAAAGTTAGTTGGGTCAGATTTGAATAATGGAATAAAATTATTCCTCCTTTCCTACACTTTATAAGATCAGGCAATACACCACTATCAACATTTTAATTAAATATCAATGATAATTGATTAGATTATGTATATATTTTATCCTAATTTGTTTTTTCCAACCTTGAATTAACTTAACACAATAGCATTGTTGACCGTTTAAAACTACTACTTCTTAAGAATAAATTTAAGAGGAACCCTTCATTAAATATGTACATGTACATTTAGTCATTTGTTATTGAACCGCGTCATGATTATTGAGGTAAATGTACCATATCCCAGCATATTCCGTCATTTGCTGATTAAAAGTGGTTTTAGAAAAAGTAGGAAGGTTAGAATGAAAAGTGACTGGTAATAATATTTAGCTAAGCATATAAAATTAGTTGCCCTGACTCTGACAGATTCATCAACACAGCCTGAACCGCTGGCTACAAACTTGAAAGATTTTGGCAACTGATGCTTTTTACACTTATTGTTTTAAACGCCATCTACGAGTACTAAAGGGTTTTGAGAAATTTTTCCCTTTATCATCATCAACAGCCTATACTAGTCCACTGCTGGACATAGGCCTCTCCTTAGAAAGGAGGTTTTGGCCTACTATACCACGCTGGCCAGACGGGTTGGTATAGGGTTTGTTTCAAGTTTTCCTTCTCTTTGCAGTGCTGCTTAGTTTGCTCCCTTACGACTCCGGCTCTTACGACACCCACGGGATGAATTGGGGTAGTGACATTCCGTATTCTTAATCCGTCACTACACGGACTTGTTTTAAACGCCATCTACTAAAGGGGTTTTGAGAAATTTCTCCCTTAAGGTGGTATAAAAAGGTATGGAGGGTTGTATGGAAATCATTTTCTAAAATTATAAACACTTAATAGGAAATAATCACTCAAGAGTAGCCAAGACATAGATGCTTTCAAGTCTATATCGTGCCCATTTAGAGCCCGATAAAACCGACCACGGAGTTCTATGACCTTCCATACTTCCTCCTTCTTCTTTCCTATTGATAAGTACTAAAGTACTGCAGGTTTGCGCCAAATCTCTTTAGCTAGAATGAGCGGAGTGAATCCGGTATCTGATAGTCATCACTGCAAATACATTACAAATATTACGACTCTTTAAGATTTTTTATCTCGCGATTGTGCAGGGTCTCGATATTTAATAGTTCGCGACCTCAAACTTTCGCGAGATGTACAATCTCGAATGCAGTAAGCAGTATACAGAGTTCTATCACGGGCATCTAATTCGGTCTGAGTCCATCTTAGTATACCGAAGGAATACATCAGAACCGGCATGACCCAACTGTTGTACCCTCGCACCTTATTACCCCCAGATAAAAGACTTTTAAGTACATTAATCTGGCGTCAGGTAAAGGAGCGTTCCTGCAACGTTTGTTTCATGTTATAATCTGGTATTCCAAAAGACTGTGATATACCTATATACTTACTTATAGGTTTTGATGTCAGACAAATTCTAGTACCACGCCCATATTTACATACATGATTTGTGTAGACAAATCAAGTACTAAATTCCGTATTGATAGAATTAATTACTGGAGCTAGGAGTTTCAAGTTATCTGACTGATAACACAATTTATATTAGTACGGTCGTCAACGACGAACTCTTATATATTCAAGAATGTTTTGGGTTTTATTAAATTGGTATTACTATATGAAATAAGAGAAATACTTAGAACAAAGTGATGAAAGTAATTAATAAATTATTATTATTATCTATTTAAAGAAAATGACTTAAAACTCCAGGATAGTGAAGTGCCGTTCTCCATTTCCCCATACATGACTTCAAGAAAGTGCACAGATTTGTATCAATTTTAATTTTATTTAGTTGTAGCACTTTGAAAATATTTATATGTTGACCTGAGTCATTCATAAGTCTTCTTATAGTCTATCCAAAATGTCACCAGACTCTTACAATTACGACGTATCTGTTGGCTAATAGTTATGACTATGATAAGGAGCTCTTTAGTGCCACGGGTCCCAGTTCTCAATCCATTCTGAGAAACGGAAATTATTGAATTGTTATTAATGTGTGTAGTAATTTTAAGTCTCAGAATAGATGTTAGAAGTTTATACAAAGTTGGTAAGCATGTTTGGTCTAAAATTTTTGGAATCCGTGACACTGGGTTATACCAGTAGTCAAAAGGTCAAGTCCGTGTGGACCAGTTGTTTTCCAATTCGGTACTGAACGGACTGCACAACTTACATCATTTTAATCGATGATAACAGGTTCGATAGCTCTGACAGCACGCAACAGATCACATTCTGTATGAGTGACAGGCACTGACTAGATGTTACGCCAAAATGTGGCTGGCATGGCTCCAGTTTCTTCCATTGCCGGTACACCCACTTCTCTTATTATTATTTTTAAGTTTTTTTAAATTTATTTTCCCATCTCTATTTTAATTTTCTACGTTAATGTAAGATTATCATTTTTATGTACCCGATAAATTTTATTTTAACTGGAATATTTGTGTTTTTTAATGCAGAAATCTTATTTATAATTTGACAAATTTCGTTATTATTCGTAAGAGAGTAGGCTGACAGGTTGGCTATAGGTATTTAATACTGTGTTGATGGAATGATCGAACTTGTTCGAAGAGGGTGGCATAAAGAAATACATTTTTGTTACAGGGCTCCATTATAACCATAAAGATGGTAAAATGGATGGTAAAAAAATAATGAGGTGGTCGCGGATATCATTCAATAGACTCAAATAGGACCTATTGAGAACGTCAACAATAATTTATAAATATTTAAACATTTTTCAAAATTCATTTACATACTAGCAAACCCGATAGACGATGGAGATTCAATAAATTTGGTTCAATGTCAATGGAAAAAGCATTTTGATTTTTCTACGGATCACCATTTTAATAACAACTTTTATATTTTTCTTTTTAAAAACCTTATTCGGACTGTTACAGACTGCGCTTTAAAGGAAAAAGTCTCTGTCCAGTGATACATAAGGTTTTCTTTTTATTGGGACAATGCAGTTGCATCCTGCACCTCATTATAATAAGATGAAAAAAACAAAACAAAATTAAACGCGTTACCTAAACTAAGGATCACAGATTTATCAAAAAATATACCAACGAACATTTGTTTTCTTTTTTTATCGCAATCGGCCCATATGATTGTTATACGTATACATTTATACATAATATAATAATATGTATTTTGATTCCAAGGAAGGTCAATGACTTCGTTCAAACGGCATTCTTGGTAAAAGGAATCATAATTGGTAATTTTAGCTGGGTATTTAAATAACCAACGTGCCGAAATACCTAAGCCGCGACGACCCAAACCGAGAATCCGAACCAGTCTGATTACTTTGAGTGATAACGTCATTATAAGGTTCATATAAAAATACATACATACTTAAATTATAAATGTGTAAATTTGTTTGTTTTTACGCTTTCACGCCTATACCACTATACCGATTTTAAAAGTTCTTTCCCCAATGGTAAGCTACATTAGCATCGAGTAACATAGGCTACTTTTTACCACGATAACCGACAATTTTTTAAATCGGTTTATTGGATTAGGCGTGAAAGCGGAACAAACAAACGAACAACCTCACTTTTTTATTAATAAGTATGGATTATATTAAAAGTCTCGCATATAGTATCTGCAATCTTATACAAGTAATCAATATGGTCAAATTCCCTAGTTTCACCTACAGGGGAGAAAAATTAAAGAATTAAGAAATTTACTTCATTACAATATTGTAATACTTATTTATTATAATATTTAGTACGAGGTCATCTATTCCATCAACCCTCAGATGGGATATCAGTAGAGTGTATTATCAACGAAACAAATCCATAATAAAGTTGTTCAAAAACACCGAATCGAATTAAATAAATCGTTTTTCTGTACGTGATTTAAAAAAAAGTATGTAAAGGAGTAATTCTATTTGATCATATTTTTTTTATTCTTGAAACCATTAACAGTAGCAAAAAAGCGATAGTTTTTGTCTTTGTCATTCAAATCTGAGTTAAATCGATTTAACGTAAATAAGTGTTTTTTAAGCTCTTTTTATATATTTTCCTTTAGATGTACTTAAACAATTTATTATGACCTTCAACCATTGCTACAGTACTACAAATGTATTGATTGTTATTGGAATTGAATTCAGCGTCCACAGCAGGTAATTTCCCTACCCCTAGTACTTCAATAGAATGTTTTGACAACATTATAAAGCTAAGTAGTTTGCTTGAACTCGAAATTGAAATTTATTGAAGAACCTTAGGGACACTCCTTCAGAGTTGTGTCCTACGGAATAGGCTGAGGTGGCTGTTTACCAGCTTCCTTCATAATCACATGTTCCCTTCCGACTGGAAGGAAACCCGGCTGGTACTTATCCAGAAACCTGGCAGAGCTACAGATTTTCCCGGCAGGACGTAAACTCTTTGAAAGAGTTTTCGCCGCCCGTATCAACCACCACCTGTCACAAGTGGGCCCTGACTTATGAGACAACCAATTTGGCTTCTGACAAGGACGCTCGACGCTGGACGCGATCGAACGCGTCCACTCCTCGTCGGAAGAGGTTGTCTGTCGGGGTGGCGTGGCGTTGACCGTCAGTCTTGACATATTCAACGGTTTTAACTCCCTCTTGTGGTGAGCGATTAGGGAGGCACTGGTACATCACCAGTTCGGGACATCATCGGGGTTTATCTCCACGATAGGTCCATATCGTATATGGATCGGACGGCAAAGTACTCCTGTATGATGCCGTCCTGGGGACCAGCCTTCACCCAGGATTGAGTGTGGTCTGTTACGTGGACGACACTCTGGTACTGGCTGGGGGGCATGGCGGGAGGAGCTCATAAGACGGAAGCCTTGAAATGAAAACCGGAAGTAGGTGCATTTTGGTTACAATGCTGATATGGACCCGAAGCTCTATGACCAGATTCGCGTGATCCGCCCGGGTGGAGAGCAGGGAAGACGAGGACGAGCTAAAAATGCGATGAACTGCTCACCGACAGACACTGGTGCAATTTCGGTTGGTACAGTCGCGGAACGCGCGCCATCGCACTGTCGATGTCGATTTACCTAACCTCGACGCTTGGGTAGGCAGGGAGGGAGGTGGTGTTGCCTACCTACTGATGCAGGTACTTACTTGGCATGGATGCTTCGGTGAGTACCTGAATCGGATTGGACGCGAGAAGACCGGATGCCATCCGGATTTCGTTGCGGTGGATCATTTCAGAAGAGATTGAGTATTGATATAAGAATTGACATAAGGCTACAATAAAAAAAAATGTTTTGATTTAGAGCAAAGATTATTTTTTAGTGCGAGTGATAGAACATTTAAAGTGGGTCCACTACATCATGAAAAGTTAATTTAAAATTAACTCGTATAATTCGAACTTAGTTATTTCTTCCACACATTATTTCTATAATACAGGTTTGCAAGCGTGAGTTATCTTAATTTTAAATAGAATCTAGATTGATTTTTTAGTATTAACAAACTTTTCTGAATGATTATCTTTTGACACAACTACCTTGTGTACCTCAGTTAAAATATACTAACGCTATAGGAATAATTTATTGGCAGTGTTACGACAGCTAAACCATATAGCTATACATGCTCACAGAGGCAACATTATAGGAAAGAAAGATTTGAGGTTTTGATTACGTCATAACTGTAAATTATACCAAATTACAGATGCCGCCAAACTTGTCACGGAGCCTGTTGCCAGAGTCTGGGAAAAAAATCGAGATACTAGAGAAGGCGAAGTCAGCAGAGAAATTGGAGAAAGCTCTTTCCTTGGAGTCCTGTGTCAGCGTCCCGACCGAAAAGTGCAGCTACGACGAGGCTACATACGGTATAGGTTACTACTCACTTTATTAATAGGTTTCATTCTATAGGTTCGTTTATAACGTTGTTGTTCTAAGTCTGGGTCTTTTATAATTCATATTCTAAAGGATATTTTTTTGTGCCCAACCACCGCTTCTGTACACCTTTTTTTTTAGTTTTTCATCTGTAAATGGATCCAAATGTAGCATCTTGTGTTTGGCTTCCTGCTATGCTACCCTGACTTCTAAAAATCTCTGTTCTCGATTGGGGATGTTGCTGCTGGGGTTAAGGACTGTAAAAATCAGATCCATAAGTCCATACCACATGGTATTCCCGTTTTTGGATTCTTTCTATTCCAGGTGGATGGCCCAAATGTAACAAACAAAAGTAAAGATTCTTACATTTTCTCACTAGGCCCCTCTAAAATGTACCTTGCTTAATTACTTAATTAACTGTAGAAAGTGATAATTTGTACAAAAAATGAATGAAAATAATACAATTTTAGCAAGTAAAAAGTGAGTAAACAAAGGATAACTGAATACTGAAAGGATACTGATTATTATTAGTACCTTAGCAATATATAGATAAATCAATTATAATGTGAATAAATAGATAGTCATAACCACTAGTAATTATGATTAATTAAGTGATTATAAAAATGAATTATACAACGCTAAGCCGATTACGGCTTCTTACTTAACATCACTTGATTTACTAAAAGGTAATAGTTAAAATTGAAAACATTCTCCAGGTGTTCCTTCCAATAGAAAATATGTATTAAATATCAAACATATTTAGGAAATGTATATCAAAACACTAAGACGCATCAATGTGGAATTAAACACTAAGCCCGTCCTGCCCAGGCGACTGTACCTCTCGACATGCACCACGCTGGCTTAACGGGTTGGGTTAGCTATATAGTTTGTTTCAAGTTTTCCTTTTCTTGCAGTGCTAGAGTACTATGTAGGGTGCTCTATTAGTCGCCTCCGAATAGGAGTGACACTCCGTGTTCCAAATCTGTCACATTAATTACCGTTATGTTATTTTCACTTTTCATTCTTTTAACGAGTCGTTTATATTTTATACGATCACTATATTTCCTTTTTTTAATACATTTAATACATAAAGCATCGTAAAAAAGATACACCTTCCTACCAAGTCGTCTAAACACAACTCCAGTTTGTGCTGTAACAAGGATGTATTCTTCTGAATGATATGATATATTTACCAGGTTCTAATTCACTAATCGACTCTTTTGTACAGTGGGATAGGTTAGTACCTCCTAACAATACCTTGAGATAATTTAATTTTATTGTGCTTACCTGAAACAACATGGTTCGGGTATTCCTCGAAGTAAGTTGCCTGAGACCGGCCGTCGGGGTGGTTTTTAGTGGAAACACCACATATTCCTGGCTCCTGCGTCCCCGAGGAACCGGAGATTCGAAGGGGTTTTCAACCCCATCAACAAAATACAGGGTACTACAACGCGTACGCGACTGACAATATATGAAAATGTTAAGTTGGTTGGTTGGTAACTTTTGGAGTTTCTAAAGCGTACAGCTTTAGAAACTCCAAAAGTTCTTCGCCGATTGAGGTCAAATTTTGACAAGATCTACAAACCGCCTCAAAGATTATCTAATATTCGCGTTAGTTTTGTTCATCATTTCTTATCAATGCAACCACAATGTATCACAGCAAAGCGTGGCAGGGTACAGCTAGTTATAAAAATAATATAAATAATCTATACATGATTTTTCAAACCGTCAAAAAATTGCATTCAAATTTAAAGGCAACGAATTTTTTTTTCATGTAATATTATTTTCTGCCCTGAACTAGGTGATGCGGTATTCTCAATGTTTCTCGTCTCACCCCAAGTGGTGAGTGTATGGAGAGGCACGTGGGGTATAATGGAACTGCACCCAGAACTGTTCCCATATGCCCAGATTTACCTGCTCGGCATTGTTATACACATATGTTTTGCATTACTAAGGTGAGTAAACCTAAGTTTAACGTCTATTGTGATTTTGATTAGAGAATTTTGAATTGCAAAAGTGAACACTACATTAAACACAGATTAAAATCTAAACTACAAGCAAATGTCTAGTCTGCTAGGAAAATACCCGAAACATACCCCTCTTTCACGGGGAACATTTCGAAAATGTTTACAATAATTTGGAAAAAACCAAAGGAAAGGAATATTATATAATGTAAATAAATATGTACAACGGGCGGTCTTATATCTAAAAGCATTTCAACCAGACAATCTTTGGGTATAAATAAAATTAGTTTTAGTAAAAGTTGCATGTGTCGGCGTGACAATCAGATTTCCTTATGGTGATCAATCAAGTATTATTAAATAGCGTATTAAAGGCCTAGTTGACATCGTATTAATTTGTACGTATGATACTGATACTAATTGTATTAATAAGTATAATACGTCGCCGTTAATGGTGGGTGAGCCATGCTTCGGTATAAATGGGTTGGTTCGACCGGAGTTCTAATACCATGACCTCACAGAAAACTGCAATTTTTCTTTAGTTTTATATCGTTGCTTTATGTTGATTAGTGAACAACCTTCCCCTGCCCCTTTTTATTTTTATTTTTTTTTCGTGCGGAAATCCCCCCGGATACCACCTGTCGGTGGCATGTCGGACTCGAACCGACTAAAACCGCACGCCGTCTCGGGTACTAATAGCCGGGGAACCAGGTATACCCTAGAAAAGAACTCCCTGGTGCCCCGACATACCTCGGGCCATCTACAGACCTTCTCCTCCCCTAAACTCACCCGAGTATACTTAACCATCCTGTTTGTCTGTATAATATTGTAGAGTGCGATAAGACCGCCCATTGTACTGTTTATTTACAAATTTCCATATATTTGTGCTACCGTGTGACCCGTTTGTGTCGTAAGAGCCGACTAAGGGAGCAAACTACGCAGGACAACAGCACTGCAAAGAAAAGGAAAACTTGACACAAACCCTTTACTGACCCGTCTAGCCAGCGTGGTATAGTAGGCCACAACTTCCTTTCTGAGGTTTTCGCCACTGCTGGACATAGGCCTCTGCGTATATCCAACAGTGGACTATTAAAACCTGTTGATGATGATGACAATACTTTTTGGTATTCAATAATGAGTATCTGTCTAAATATTTTTCAAATACAAAAAAAAAGCTTTTTTGAGATACGACTGTACATTTTACCCAACAGAGCAAAACTCCTGGAACGTTCAGCAGGAGCTTACAGCAGTCCAGGGGGTGGACCTTTCTCTTGGATCACAGAGCGGATCTTGTCTAGAGTGTACACATACATCTTCATACTGTGTAATATAATGCATTGGCGAGGCGGTTTTGGGCTTTTTGACTTATTCATTTCTACCGTAGTACCTGAAGCAAGTGATCCTCATAGGTAAGTATATTTTTAAAAAAACGGCGTGAGGGTCTAGGGACCCCCAGTCAGAACGAAGTTATTTTCGCTTTTTGGTAGAAAAATGTACACAGTTAATACACAGCTGTAACTTTAGCAAGAAATGTCGGAAAAAGGTCTTGTTACACTTTTTCAGTCTCGCTTCCATCCGCTTAGAAGGACAACTCCCGCACTAGGCACATATCCTGTGTAGCGGGGGACTTTACAAACATATATGAAACGGACACAAAGAACACCCAGACTTAGAACAACAATTTATGGATCACACAAAGTGTTGTTCCATGTTTGTTTGATTGTTGTTGTTTGTTGTGTTTGTGATCGCTTAAACTACTACACCATCTGTGCAGTTATTCATGTCCTTTATTCTAGAAATATAAACTGCATAAGTGATTTTGTAATCCCATATGTATTTGTTTACATTCTATATTTAAAAATAAAAATCAATCAAGTATTTAAGTGCTTTATAACGACTGCACGGGATTAGGCTAATACTCATGAAAGATAATAATTGAAAAAATAAAAATCCTCTATCTGAATTGTTGTGTGTTTGTGACAGAAGATACAGTAAGAATAGTTAGGGCCTAGTGCAATGTTATTTCACATCCACTCGCTCTCGACAGCGCGTCCGGCGGCGTTGCGATTGGTGAAGATTTGCGTAGTGGTTTAAGCGGTCACCTCGCCGCTTACTCCTACGCTGAGTGTTGCGACGTTGCACAAGGGACGACACTTTGTGTGATCCACAAATTGTTGTTCTGAGTTTGGGTGTTCTTTGTGTCCGTTTCACGTATGTTTATAAAGTCCCCCTCGACACAGGATATATTCCTAATGCGAGAGTTGTCTTTTTTTTATAAAGTTATAAAGTAAAATAAAGTTAAGGCGTGAAAACATAGGACATTAACTCACAAACTCACATTCTCATTTATAACAGGTGATTAGGAATAATTAGTACCTTAACGTCAGTCTATGGATGGGTGACCATTCTTAACACATTGAGAACCTTCTGTGCCTCGGAGAGCTCATTAGGCCGTCGATCCCGTTTGCCATACGAACATCTGTGGCAATCGTTACGGGTATTCAGAGCTCTAAAAAGTCCAACAACACTCTTTCTACAGAACTTCGATATTATCGCATTGTACTTGGTTTGGGGAGGTTTGATAGAAGTCGCTCTGCGTAAAAAGTTCAGCGGTATCGTAGACTTAAAGCCAACCCGGGCGGGAAAGCGGGAGTTGTCTTTTATATAAAAAAAAAATAACCTGTATTCTTTATTCCTTAAGTTTCCACCATTAAATGTGTATGAAAAAAATTTGTGATGTTTAGAGTGTGCTAATATTCTCTAAATTATTTGTACAGATAAACCGGGATTTATACTCCATAAAAGAGCAGCATGAGAATAATTTTGAATCATTTAATTTATAATTTTAACTAAACCAATTTTTAAATTCAGAAAAATGTGAAGAGTAGCTCTCAGTCAGAGTTAGTCGGAAAGTTTGATGCCTATTGTGACAAGATACTCCATTTATCCATAATGTATATTGAAATAATTATCATATTAGATATATTTGTATTGTTATTTTTTAGTAGACTACCTAATAATAACAATAAGTAGTGAATCACTGTGGATATAATAATTTCTTCGTACTGGCTTGACTTTTAGAAAATCACTTCGATAATTGTTATCATTGATCGATTGTTGTTAATATTAAAAAATACACCTTAGCCTTAAAGTTGGGTACCGTAATATTTCGAGTTTACTTTAAATATGTAATAATAATTATCTTCACACGGCCGTCTGATCACAAACTAGGCAGAGCCTGTGCTATGGTAACCAGACTGCTGATATACATACTTTTATATTTTTAAACACATACATAATATTATAGATAAATTACACCCAGACATAGAACAAATGACCGTGCTCAACACACAATACTTGATATCTCTTTGGAAAGGAGATTTGGGCCATCGTTAATAATAAAGACAGTGAATATCATTGAGATTTGTACAAGTATTACAAACAAAATTTATATATATATATGACCATAGCTCTAAAAAGGCTGGTTAAACTTATGTATGGAGTCAATTTTTGAAACTCTCCGCCCGCTTGATATTAGTCCAAAGTTATGTATACCGGGCTATTATTATATTTATTATACTATAGGTACAATGAAACCTCTGATTGTGACGAAAACGATCTGACATACGAAAAAGGCGATCAAAGAAGTTAAAGAAAGAAATTAAGAAAAACTGTCGAAAAGCAGAACCTTTTAAGTTCTGTCGTTTCCATATTTCCCGGCAATTTTGAATTGGAACTGTTCCATATTCGAATGTGTTTAAATTTTGAATCTCAAAGCAGTTGAAAGTATTAGGATTAATGCTATTGTTTAGTTACAGCGTCGATTGGAATCTGTCAAGTTACGTACGAAAATGAATCTTTCTAAGGAAAATGTTCGTGCAATAATTTTCTATAACTTAGAGGCCTGACACGGCTTCAGTGTTTTGAAGAGCTAACATCTGTGTTCAGTGATAAAGCCCCATGTCTGCGGACTGTCGACCGTTGGTATTTAGAATTCCAGCGTGGACATACTAGTGTTAGTGACAAATCTCGCGAAGGACGCCTAAAATCCGCCTTCACTGAAGATAACATCATTGCTGTGAGACAACTAATTCTCAATGATCGACATGTGACGTATGGAGAGATAGAGGCGCTATTAGGCTACGCGGGTAACGCAGAATCGTATACCATAGTTTGTTTACCACAAGTCATCGCCGAACTTCGAAAATCTAACTCAAAGCGACGCATCATCCTGCACCACGACAACGCAAGCTCACACAGCGCTCGTCAAACGATTGAGTGTTTGAAGCAGGAAAAAGTAGAAATTCTTGACCATCCTCCAGACAGTCCTGACCTAAGCCCTAACGATTTCTTTACATTTCCTAAAATTAAGAAAAGTCTTCGTGGTCAAAGGTTCCAGTCCGGTGAAGAAGCAGTTAACGCTTTCAAGTGGACAAAACTGAAAAGGCATGCCTTGTAAAGCACCACAATGACTTGCAGCCTTTAAGAGACGCACTGGTCAATGTTTAACTGATAATTTAAAAATGAATAAGGTGGTAAAATCAAAACAACTTCCAAAGCGGGGTAACAAGGGAGGTCACAGAACAATTTCATTTACTAACGTTTTTTTTTTAATATTGAGCAAAATTATAACAAGCAGAATGATCGAGCTTATGTTCAAAGCTCTATAGAAGCTACCCTAATCGGGTAAAACGTGGGCATTATCCGACTTCAGTGATGGTTGTTATGAGGTGTTAGCTATCAAGGTGACTAGGTCATATTTTTGTGAAAAAGGTGTAAAACGTAAGCACAAGTGTATCAAAATACGATTCTTAAGAAGGTGGTTAAGCCTCTCACAACACCATGTCCCATAACCAAGAATGGTTCTTTCAGCAAGACTTCAATTCTTCTGACTTCATAGCTGGTCTGAAAATTGACCGTGTGGTCCCGATCTTAATTATGATTTATGGTCAGTTTTAGATAGTATGGCATGCTCGAAATGACATGATAATTTTAAAATGCAATGAAAAATTTGCCTTTCGATTGCCAATTTTTGCCATAGAGCGTGATACTATTGATACTGGCCTCAATGTTTAAAGGATTGTATTATGCTATTACATTACTTAACAAAACTATAAAATTTATGTATAAATATATGAACACTTCCTCGAGGCATACTCTATTATAGTTATCCGTAATCAAAAATGCATTTTACACCTCTTCTGTATTTGAGACGGAATATTATGTTTAACGTTCCGGATACACGTTTCAAATATTTTATTTATTAGGTTTCCTTCTCTTTTAATTACACTTATCTAATAACTTACTCATATTTTTCGTTATTTTCAGACCAGTACTCATATTAGCGGTCACACTTACATTCTATGTAGCAGCTGCTTTCCTACGGAGCTCAAGAAACTTCCTTGCGTCTCCTTACTTCTTAGTCACTGACGGCAAAGAAGCCACATACATCTTTACTACTAGGTTCAGAGTTTCGGTAAGTTACTTTCTTATTTTTCTCGTTTTTCTTCTATCTATGATTTTGTATATTATCTCAAAGCCAGCCTTTATTAAACTCTAGCTAAAATAATATATTGGATATATTAAATCAAAAGATTCATTTTTGCTGACATTACAAATTTAGTACTTCGAAAAACTTCTGGAAAAATAGTTTATGTACTAACATTTTACGTAGCTGTGAAGTCAGGTTAGAGTATTTGAGTACTGCTGATTAGCCTGCCTGGAAAAGACAACTGCATTAAGTGATCTTAATCGCATTATCTCTTTGCACTCAGGAGACACATTTCACAACGCATTTACCTTTTTCTATACAAACAACCATCAAACAAGTTAAAGCAACTATTTTTGTCATTTTTTTTTTTTTTTTTTCTTTTAAAAAGACAACTCCCGCCTTTTAAAAAGACATATATCCTGTGTCGCGGGGGACTTTACAAACACTCATAAAACGGACACAAAGAACACCCAGACTCAGAACAACAATTTGTGAATCACACAAAGTGTCGTCCCATGTGGGGATCGAACCCACAACACTCAGCGTAGTAGTGAGCGGCGTGGCGACCGCTTAAACCACTACGCCATCCGTGCAGTCAGTTATTCAAGCTACTTTCTTTCTTATTTTTACATATCAGGCCTTGTCACGACTCGTTATCAGATTCAGGCAATCACATAAAAAGTATAAAATGTAGAACAAGATCTGTTATATATACTTAGGGAGGCCATGCCAAAATCACAGCAGTAATGCCCCAAAGACCGTACTGTTAAAAATATATACCGAATTGATAAGAGAGACCAATGATAAGAAGATAACTTTTTTCTTGATAAGAACTAGGTGTCACCAGCGCCACGTCGCGCTGAACGTTCAGGCGCACGTACCCGACCATGAGTAGGGCGAATAAAGTGGGGTACATGACTGGATATAGTGGGTACACCCCGTTATCTTTGGTATACAGAAATCATGTAAATTTATTTTGGATTTTTTCTACCATAAGGCTATATTTAGCCTCGTGAGGATTCCAAATAATAGCGGCCGGTTCTAGATGACTACTTCTAGGTTTCTCAAAATAAATCCTAAATTTCTAAATGATTTACTGCATGTAGTAAAGATATGATTACGAAACGTTAACTCGGGCACCATTTCGACTCCCAAATCTCGAATGCTGTTAAAGTACGGAATCAACATCCATTTCATATGTATAACGCAGTGGAGCCCTAACCCGGATATAACTGATCACTTCGCATTAAGCTATATTAAAGTACAGCTTATTGGCATTGCTCCGCAGCAGTCTTTTTCTTCCTGCAGTCGCCTAGCGTCCGATGCGTCTGCTATCGGCAGATACACCTTAGGTCATAAAAAAGGTCATAAAAAGTAGGCACTCGGCATGCCGTAAGACTCCCGGGAGATGGATCATTAGTATGAATTCTATAGGTCTCAGAAGTCTTGAAAAAATAGTCGTAAGAGGTACACTTTGCTGCTGTTTAATGGCTAGTTAAAAATAGACCTAAAAATGAATTTAGAAGAAATTGCACATACACACACACCAATAAAAGGCAGTTGCACGCAATATGTCCTAATTTATACATTGTACTATAGCTGTAAGATTGTCGAACGCGATCTTCTGAGGTCACTGTATTGTAATAATCAAAACCACCAAATTAATTATGTACCACCAACTTTGGGCTAATTCATATGCTATTTCATATGTGAAACTTAAAAAACTATTGAGACAACTTTCACATCACATCATCACATCAACAGCCTTTAACAGTCCACTGTTGGACACAGGCCTCTCCTTAAATATGCCAATATAAAGTTATGTATCTTTTACTGAAATAAATTATTAGTATTATTATGGCTACAAGTGGCTCATTCGACGTTCTTACCTCTATGTCATACGCCATAAATGTAGTCATTACTAAATCTAAGTTACTCCTGCTCCTGCTGTACTTCCTACCTGCCGAAATCATCAGAACTCCAATATTCAAATATTCCAAAAAACATCGCATTTCTACCGTTGCTGATGGTATGTTTTATATTTGGTATGAACTATTTAGCCCAGATTCCGTAATTGCAAATACGTCGTAACTTGAGGCCAACAAGTTGGTGAAAAATGATTCTGTCTTTGTTCGCAATCCTCAGACATTTTGATAATATAAACAAAGGGACTTAGTGGCTTGCCTCATTTCTCTTGTTGGGCCTCTGGGAGTTGAGAAACCATACCCATGCGTTAAATTTTCTTTTAAACGAATTCTGATTCTGGTACTCCCACCATAAACGATGCGTATTTCCTCTTAATCTTAGGGATAATCTTTTCCAGAGATACATATACATAGTTTGACATACTCCTTTATTGACTCGACTGAGGTATCCGGATGCAGAGAGACCAGACTTGCATGTACTTCTTTTGTATACGACTAGCGGTATACGCTTAAAATGTTGAAACCTGCGAATTTTCACCCATTAGAATTATCTTAGAAGCTAATTTATTCTTCCGGAACTTTACAACCTTCCAATCATCATCAGTACCAACTGACTTTTTCTCCACTAACAATAGTTGAGATGATAATTTATTTTCAACAGTATTATTGCTTAGTGAGGATGGCCCTTAAGTTTATTTCGTTCCGCTACTGCCATTCGGTGCGTCCGAACCGTTATTTTGTGATTGTTAAGAGAAATTGCTGGGACGCTAGCTGCTGTTCTCTCACTCCCACCTTCACATCACATCAACAGCCTGTAATAGTCCACTGCTGGACATAGGCCTCTCCTTAGAAAGGAGGTTTTGGCCTACTATCCCACGCTGGCCAGAAGGGTTTTTTATAGGGTTTGGGTCAAGTTTTCCTTCTCATTGCAGTGTTGTTGTCCTACGTAGTTTCCCTTAGTCGGCTCTTACGACACCCACGGGATGAATTGGGGTGGTGACACTCAGTATTCTTAATCCGTCACACGGATTCCATCCCACCTTGGTCAGCTAGTATCTCGATCGGTACTTACATCTCGCTTACACTTTTTGATGCCACCAGTTTATACATTTTTGTAACTAATTCTCCAACTACCTTAACCAGGTTATTTATAATGGTAAAGTTCTTGTCAATTGTTAGCTGTTGATCTTATTCGTCTTATTGTATACCTCAATCAGTGTCGATTGGTTCGAAATCTTCCATGTCAGCGCTGCATTGTAAGGTAAAGTGATAAGAGAACGTAAAAATGTATTTTTTATGGCATTGGGTGCAAACGACCAGACAGGTCACAGGATGGTAGGTAAGTGACTACCGCCGCCCATGGACACTTGCAAGTATTTTGCAAGGAAACGATGATGAGGGCTATCGTAAACTCATTTGGCGTCCGTAAACTCTATGTGGGCACAGATGTTTACTACGCAAATCGAAAACCGTCGCCATTCACAGATACCATCGATTGTAAAAAAACAATTGATATAAATAATTACCTAATAGGTCTTCTAGTGGTTGAGGAGAGTATCTCGGCATGACAGCGTCTGGTCCGATTCTTACGTAGCTTGCTACCCTTGAGTAGGAGGATTTTGTCCGGAAGGCCGCTGGATATGCTCAAAAGATACAAGTACTTGGTAGAGTGGCTCAGGCATCACACCATGGAAGAAGCTTCAATGGTGTGATGCCTTGGGGTTTTAAGAAGTCCAGTCCCAATAGTCGCTGCATTGTTGTGTATCACATCATCACAAAGCACCAATACAAAAGTGCTATAAACAAAAAATAGTACCTGGAGACTACAGCCACTACTCGTAGGTGAAATGCTGAAGTTAAGAGTTTTCTATGAAAATATATAAACAAAATTTATAAGTCTTAGTCTAGTTCTAGTTTTTGTGCATTTTGGCCTACCAAAATAAGACTTCATATTGAGTCTATGCGTACATAGACGTATATTGATTCACTCCCTTGAGCTAGAGATCCTCTCCAATGATTGCAATGAGGACCCGACACTACGACGCCCAAGCCGGGTAAATTGCTAGCGCGTGCTAAGCCGATTCCTCACTGCTATTGCAGTGGTGACAGGCGGGACTTAAATCCCTCCCAACGACCGAGAAGGAAGATTCGCTTTATATCATTACGCTATGCGGCTATAATGTCAGTAAGAACAAATTCGAGTCACTCAAATCGAAAACGATGAAACAGCGTAAATTTATGCGTATTCATAATTGAAAAGGAAGTATAATATACAAGAGGAATTGATTTTTGATATTATGATTTACATATACTTTACTAATCTATATAGTGATATCGATAATAAAAAACCAAGACTTTGATTATTTTTATTAACACGCTTTTATTAGCTTGGCATGTATGCATGTGTCTATGAATGTATTTAACGGAATCTTCGAACGTGACCTTGAATCGCTTCGCGCTTTTATGTAAGGGAAGGAAATTGATTGGATAGATGAATCTACGTTCAAGAAAACTGTATAAACACTTAATTTATTTTTTTAAAGAAGACAACCAACCATAACTGATTTTTGTTTTGTTAATAGCGTTTCCTAATTGACAATGAAAAAACAGCCTGAATCCAAATTTTTCATGTAGACAATGCCCGACTTTAAATTATGTCGTAGGTATCTTTGGTAAAACGTTAAGGCGATACACCATATGTATTCGACATAATGCAAATATTAATTCTACACTAAGAACGGAAAAATCGTTTAATTAATCGTAATTGTAATCACAAGCTTATCCGGATATTATATTGTTATTCATAAAATCTAAGAGGTGGGACTTAAACACCGTTGAATAAACTCATAACTATACCGTACTGAAATATAATATTGATATCTAACATTTGTGGTAAAATATCCTGGAATACAGATGAAGCAGAAGCAGCAGATGTAGCAGACATATTAATATAATTGTAAAGAAAAATAAACTAAAATTAAAAAAATATATATATTGTTCAGATATAACTCTTTTGCGAATGTTCTTAAAAAGTGTTTAAATGGTTGTTGGTTACTAAGTAACTAAAGACGTAGTTACGCAACGACAAAAGAATCGGTTAAAAAAGCTTTTCTGCACTAGTTCTGTGCATGAGTTACAGAACTGTTACTTTTAATATTATGTAATTAGAAGTAAAATGTGCAAAGAACAAAATGAGTACTTATTTTTAATCCCATTGTTAACCAACTTCCTTTTGAACACGCTTTTATTAGCTGTATGTTTGTAACAAAATATTCGAATTTGGTCTTGACCCACTTAAAAATATCGAATGAATTGAAACTTTGCACACTTATCAAAGATCAATGACAATGCAATAGTTTGCCCATTATCCTGAAGATTAAAAGCTTTTTCCATGCCATAAAATACGGTAGTGTCTTTTACCACGTAGTAAGGCGTTTCCTAAAGCGTATGATGAAATTAATAGTTAACGTTTTAGTTTTAATAAGATAATAAAAATCATTACTGACAAAGAGGAAAAATAAAATATAGTTTAAAAAAAAACGATTTTGTAGCTAGCCGAACAATATTTTTCTGTAATTTTCTAAAAGTTCAACAAGAAAAACCATTTTATCTTAAAAATGTGTTGGGTGTTTTTCAAGGTTTTTGCCAATATCTGTCAGTAAAATTTTTTTACAACAAATTAGAGCTAGCACTCAAGTTTCGGTGTTTCTTCAAAGACTGAGTCTTAGAAAATGCCGGCTTGTTCTAGCTGTAAAGTCCGACTTGTGAAATATATAAAAAGATCTACTCACAGAAATAAATATCATTTGTAATGGTAGTTTTCAAATGACATATTTTATCTATATACGAGTATATATTATTATTAGGTCTTTAATAGGCAAAAACCTTGAAAAACACCCAACACATTTTTAAGATAAAATGGTTTTTCTTGTTGAACTTTTAGAAAATTACAGAAAAATATTGTTCGGATTCTTTTGTCGTTGCGTAACTACGTCTTTAGTTACTTAGTAACCAACAACCATTTAAACACTTTTTAAGAACATTCGCAAAAGAGTTATATCTGAACAATATATATATTTTTTTAATTTTAGTTTATTTTTCTTTACAATTATATTAATATGTCTGCTACATCTGCTGCTTCTGCTTCATCTGTATTCCAGGATATTTTACCACAAATGTTAGATATCAATATTATATTTCAGTACGGTATAGTTATGAGTTTTTTCAACGATGTTTAAGTCCCACCTCTTAGATTTTATGAATAACAATATAATATCCGGATAAGCTTGTGATTACAATTACGATTAATTAAACGATTTTTCCGTTCTTAGTGTAGAATTAATATTTGCATTATGTCGAATACATATGGTGTATCGCCTTAACGTTTTACTAAAGATACCTACGACAAAATTTAAAGTCGGGCATTGTCTACATGAAAAATTTGGATTCAGGCCGTTTTTTCATTGTCAATTAGCAAACGCTAGTAGTAGTCGTTAGCACCCAATGCCATAAAAAATACATTTTTACGTTCTCTTATCACTTTACCTTACAATGTTATCTATATAGATCTACCCTTTCCGAGAATAAATATACGATATTTTCATTATGGCTTTTGTTGACCACAAGTAAACAGTAATTAAGATAAATAAGTTGGAACATATTCTACAATCATTCATAGTTGAGTGATCTTATTTTAACAAGCGAAAAATGTGTTTCACCATCTTTCTAAAAGCCCGTTGTCATCATGTTACGACAACACTCTGTATGATCCACAAATTGTTGTTATGAGTCGAGTGTTCTTTGTGCGTTTCATGTATGTTTGTAAAGTCCCCTGCGACACAGGATGTTTTCCTATTGCGGGAGTTGTCCTTTTTTTTAAATAGAAAAATTACGATTTTTAATTCAGTCTATAAAATACGTCAATCAATTAAATTTACAGGATTAGGTTTCATTACTATTGTGATATTTAATGAATACATACACTTGCAATTCATCCTAATAACTGGTTAGTGTCTGCTTCTGAGATTATCCTCTAAAAACTTACTCGACTTGGTCTGTAATGTGAACATGTAAAATGCAAGGCTTTTTATTGTTCCTCCTGAATCTTTATTTCGCTTTTTACATTCTTGAGTACTTCACATTTTAAAATTATTTTGATGGTATTTAAACCATATTCGTTGATAAATCCGGACATGCCGATCTGGTATATAGTGCACATAAACACATCTTGTCTGAAACATGATTACTTTTATTTCCTTCCAAGTATTTAAAATAGCACATTTTTATCGTGATCAAACAAACCATCAACCTTAGTTTTTTATTACCTTGATTAAGGATTACATATGTATAATTTGATAACTATTATTACTTACAAAAATGGGCGTATCTTCAAAGCTAGCTCATAGTGGCTCTTATCTGAAATAAATAAGAAGATCCACTGATCGACCTCGCGGTACGTCAAGAGCCACGAGCAGCATACGTCACGGCGCGGGACGGGTGATAATGCAATTACAAGCAGTAATCTGTGGCGAGTATGTGCCGGGAAGAGTCACTCGTACAGCAGACATGCGTGGAAGCACTGCGGGGCTAGCCGACACTCTCGCGAGCGGGTCGCGTGCGCACGGCGCTTTGCTGGAGGCGGCAGATGTGCTGTTCGCGAGCATTGTAGTCGCACCTGGTGTCGTAACGTACTGGAAATCGACATGGACGCTCATGGACATTTACGTTCTACCAGACAATCCCGTCAGCAGCGCCGCCGCGTCTGCCTCATTTGGACTGTGCTGTAGTCTCTTATTTTCCGTGTTTCAAAGTCAGTTGAGTAAACATCTAAGCCCAGAACGAGGAAGGTTAACTTATTACGTGCTATCGAGACTGTGTACGTATATCGCGGGAGTTGCGTGTGTTGGCGCCTGGCGAGGGGTGTGGAACCTTCTGAATGAGTGCACAGGGGATAGTGCGCGGACGCTGTTGTCTACAACGGCAGCGGCTACGCTCTCGCTGGCGGCGCTACGAGCTCTTCGAAACATTTGCGCCGCGCCGTTCACTGTAGCTGTGGACTCACCACAGGACTACTTTGACGTACCCACCATGTTCCGTACGGTTGGTAAATCACACTAGACAAATGCCTTCAGGCCAAAAAAAGTCAACATAATAATCTCTAGCGTTATATTCGATTTTTTATTTTAGTTCAAGTAGCTGTTAAACTACGAAACTTAAACACATTATTTTTAAATTGCTGAAATGCTAAATAGTGTAAATAGTGTAAAGGATCATACTTGTTAGAGCAGACCACTTATTGCTTTAATTTACAGATCCTTTACTATTTTTGTAATAATCTATCTCTCGAAACCTGAAGTTATTTCGGTCAATAAAGTATAGTTAAACAGAGTAAGGTAGAGTAAAATATTCAAAGAGAACTGCCTATAATCTTAAATACAAGTATTCGCTGTGTAGAATCAGTATCATCCGCAAAAACATCCGCAACGCTCCCACTTCTATTTTGCCATATAATGTAGTACCATAAATAACTAGTATTAAACCTTGAATCATTAAACATCCGTTCAGATTATGATGAGAGAACCACCTAAGCGCCTCTCTAGTGACAAAATCCAAAAAACATGATTTTTTGAAGTATAAAAGATTTCTGTAGTAAGAAGAATAATAAGTTTTTACTTTTAGACGTGATATCTATTTATATTTTCATTCTTGTAGTCATAACGATCTCAATTTATTTAATTTGAAATTGACTAAGATGTTGCTTACCTAATATAGAACCTAATACAAACAAATGTATATGTATGTGTATACCTAATACAGACAAATTAAAATTAAAGCCATTGCTTATATCTTTACATTGATTTAAACAATCAAATTTGTGCTTTTACACAGAAATTACATTCTGTAGTTTAAACCTTTCAAATCTCAGATTTATTTTAGAGCAAAAATTATCTTCCTACAAAACCCTTTCTTGGATGAGACAGAAGCTAGGCTATTCCTTTTCATACCTCCAACAGAACGTCTCTGCTTGTCATAGCCTTTTGTGAAAACTAGAAGTCTTTCGAAGTCTCAAAGAAATATTTAAAAAATATATAAAAGCAGTTTTGGTTCGTTGCCATTTTTTGAAAAGTTTTTTAAACTGTTTATGCAGGTTTCTTAACCGTAGATTCATATAGCTAATCAATTTCCTGCTCCTTTATATAAAGGTTCATCAAACTCTAAAGCACATACCCACACTCGAGATTAGTAAAGTGCATAACGCGACCAGCTGATCGTATTTGTTTCGCTCGTCGTTCCTGTGTGTACACCTAGATAACTATCTAGGTGAGTTTAAAAATAGAATACCCTATGTATTTTTGCGATTTTAAACGCGATACCCGTCTCTTAATCTAGTCACTACTTTTTTATACAGATTACTATCGTACTAAAAACTGTCTCCCATCATTTCATTATTTATTTACGCTTATTAACGCGCTCACGATAGGTATTAATTGAACCTTTAAATTGCCTGAGGTTTCGACCAGGTTGCACTGGCTGTAGTCACAGGCTGTCTGTGTAGTCTAACCTCCATTTCCAGTAGTCGATGAGCACCTAATAATATACTAGGCAAAGAATATTTATTTAGGAACGAGATAAGTTCTTTGCCATGTTTGAAAAATTTGTAACACTTGGTATCAAAGCCAATGAATACATTTAAAGTTAGAAAAAAAGATAAGTTAAATAATCGGGCTCGTGAGTTCCTCCTCCAGAGTTCTGACATCGCCTAACATCCCTAAAATGTACCCGTTCAAACCAAACTGTAAATATTCATCAAAATGTGAATTTAAGACTTAAAATTCTGAAAAAAAAGCATATATCACCACGCCAGCGTGGTATTGTAAGCCAAAACCTCCTTTCTAAGGAGAGGCCTATGTCCAGCAGTGGACTGTTAAAGACTGTTGATGATTGATGATATCACTGTGGAACTTAGTTTGGATCCCGAAAGATATTTCTTAGGACCACTCACACCCAATATTAAAACAATTTTATATACGAGTATTTTTAGAACATTACAAGTTGTAGACATAAGGTTCGCGATAATTTTAAGGCTCTACGGAACAATGTCACTTTCGTAGACAATACATACATACTCATTATTTTGTATTGCGTAACTATTTGTTCATTATAAATAAAATTACTTTACGAATCAATCAAAGAAATTTGTATTCACAATCATCAAATACAAACAGCACATAATTATGAATAATTTGATTACTTGGTTAAATTACAACATTATTTCATATACGGAACTGTGGGGTGCCATAAAATTAAGGTGATTTAATCTAAAAACCCGTAATAGTCTGGTGTATCTGTTGAAACAACCTGTACCGGCTTTAAGGTTGGACGACACGTGCGACCGCCTATGGTGTCAAGGTGAGGCCAAAGGGCGGCTGCGTGCTTCCCTAAGAAATCACTTAAGATGAACAATGTTCTAAAAAATAACAACAATGTTTTTTATTGTATATTGTACATTCATTTATTGTACATTTTATTGTTTGAAAAATCTTGTAATATCTATATATATGTGATAAGCAGCCAACAAAAAAAGAGTTTTCTTTTGTTTTAATTTAAAGTTGATATTATAGGGCTCCAATATATTCACTCACCCAGGGTACTTGGTCTAAGGTTAGTCCTATATTGTAAAACGAATTACCTACTAATAGTTATTTTATTAAGTTGACTAGTGAAACTACCAGTAAGGCCTAAAGCAGCCTAACCTTTACTTCAGATTTAAAGACAACGGTAACAAAATATCTATCTTAACAAAATAGCCGAAATCAAGCATCATGAAAAATAAATTCTGTATAAAAAAGAGCGTGACATGCATGAATGGTATTTAAAACCTATAGATTTATTCAAATAAAACGTTTATGATTACCACAATTTTGTATTTTAGAGCTTTCAGTTTCATAATCGTAAACATAACCATAGTTTAATTGTGATATAAAGGTATTTGTATTAAAAAAATGAGGTAATCTAGGCAACAATGAAGGTTATTTTTTATTCTAATAATATACAATTTTTATAAAAGACTTACAAATATATTTAACTTTCAATGAGCTAATAATTAAAAAAAATATTCATAAAAAGCCGGATATTTGTCAATTTTGGTATTTTAATGCCTATAGGACAAATTTATGTCATTTACGCTTAAAAGAATCTTATTCAGTTAAAAGCAGTTTGAAACATCCACAAGTGCCATGAAACTAACACGATTAAAAGTTATCTGATGCTTTGACTACGAAGCGATGAGGCCTTCGCGTTAGAACCTGTAAACATAATTAGGTATAGACTTACCTTCTACATCTGAATTCTAAAGTACGTCCTAGTAGATCCTTCGCTCCTGTTGGAAATCTAACCTAAATATTTTTCGTTAGATGGATTATCCACTATTATTAATTTACCACCACGTTTAAAAACCCTATGCTAATCAGAGAGGTACATGTTTCTGGTTCTAACTCCCGCCACTGCATAATATTATCTGGAAACGACTTTATCAATGGACAAGTTATAATTTGGCTTATATACACTATGAGTAGTGGTGGGTGGGTATTTTATTTAACTGATTTTCGTAACTAAGCTTTCATCGTGATATTTAGATATGTAGAATAATTTAATCTTTCGACGTCGTATTCTCAAGAACATAAACTATTCAATATGAATTTCAAAGTTACGTCATATCAAAAAATAGAATTATATCATCATCATCATCCGAAAGACGTCCTGACATCCTGCTGGACATAGGCATCCCCAAAGGCTCTCCACAACAACCGGTCCTGTGCTGCCCGCACGGCTTCCCGCGCTCTTTACCAGGTCGTCGGACCACCTTATATATTTATATATTATAAGGGATACAGATATGGAGAGTTTTTCCAAATAGCCAGTAGGTACGTATACAATGCGGAGCCATACATCAACATTTGTCGAGGTCATTTTAAGGTTTCTAGATCACTATTGTGTATAAATTGTTACGATCGTCTACGTTTGTTGTTATTGTCATGTCGTAATATAAGTGTACTGAACGCGGAAGGTCCGAGAATCTCAACAATATAATATTAGCACTGAATATAAATTTTACAGACCACTTCTTGACAGTAAGTCGATTAAAGTAAATCTAAATTAATAAAATAAAATACCATCAAGATCTAATTGTTTTATATACAAATCAGTAAATTTGAGTAAAATAATACTTTTAAGTATAAAGAATCAACTGAAAAAAGCACGTGTGTATTTCGAGGATTTAGACCCGACTAAGGGCTTTTCAAGGGATCTAGTGTGAAGCAACACTATTATACTTATTGCATGATAAACTAAAACCTCCATCTCGCACTCGCAAATATCTTCTATTCTGTAGGGTTTATTCCACTATCTTTTATTCCACTATGATATTACCTAGGTGAAATTCTTCCAACGAGAAAGGAGGAAACCAAAAAATCGACTTCATTCCCCCGGCTGATATCACCCAGGTGAACACAGTGAAATAAACCTTCTGTAGTACGTTATGTTTTGTGTACTGTTTTACATGTTGTAGTAGTACATGTTTTGTGAAATATTTGTAGTACAATAATATCTGTAGTACATGTTTTGTGAAATATTTTTACACCACTAATAAACTGAATAATGATGCGTCCGAATGAACCATCCCGTACACACCTATCCACCAAAGAACGGATGAACATCAACCTCATACCGAAATAACATCATGCTATTAAGTGTAAAATGCTGAAATATATAGTGACTAAATGAATATGTATTGTGACCATATGACAGAGTCTCTTGGTGCATAAACTGAAGAGATCGGGCTAAGAATTCTTTAACATACTCATATTTCACCAGCCTGTTTTTTAGTCGAGTATTATGGGAGCTTGGTAAACTGTACACACCCTCCTCGTGAGTCCTTTTAAACATAGATAAAATCATGTGTTAAGACGTCAACAAGCCGTTTATAAAACAGCTATGTAACCGTTGTTATTATTTACAGAACAGCCGAGAGACGATGCTGTACATACTGGACTGCATATTCTCTGTGGCAGTGGTGGGATCTCTCGTGGTTTTCGTGTGGCGAGGATCCTGGGCCTTACTCGATATATTCTTGTTTCCTGAGGACGTGGCGAAGTCCTGTTGGACGTCACTGGTAAGTAAATTATGTACTGTCATCATTACTTTTAAAGTAATTTAGATTAGTTACTGCATTTTTTATAAAATGTATTCCAGTTTGTATCTTATCTACTCAGTTTCTTAACATAAACACAAGGAACTTGTTAAATAATTATATGATTGTTCCACAATAACATCTTGTTGTACAGAACAACATAAAGGATTACTGATGTGTTTTTTTTTTTAATATATACTTAGCACATCAGACAAACGGCCGTCTGATACCAAATTAGGTAGAGCCTGTGCTATGGTAACCAAACTGACAAAAACCTACTTAAATATTACTAAATATTTACATATTGTATATAATGGGTGTACCAGACCAAATCAAACCTTAAATGTTCATGCACACAAATGTTTGACTTGAGCGGGAATCGAACCCGCGACCCGCGACCTTTAGAATAGCAGTCCGTTACACAAACCACTACGCCATCCGGTCGTCTACCTGTTTTGTTATAGAACAGACCTATGTCTGTTCTATAACAAACGATCGTGCTCGTTACACAACTATTTGTCCTGGATGGAAATCGAACTCATGGCCTCTGGCTTAGCAGTCTAGATCACTGACCACTAGACCAACAGGCCCTTAAACTGTGTAATAGTAGAATGTTTTTCTAGAAAAATACCACGCACGCGGTTGGGCAATAGTAACGGCAAATCGTCTTTTCTAAGTGGAGATGCTGCTGTTTCCGGCCAAGCATCTGCAGAGACGGCCGGGGTTCGCATTTTGGGACAAAATAATTTGTTATAAGTGGCACAAACATCTCGATTATTAGCTAAAAACACATGAAATGCTGTTTCATGAGCAGCATTTTTTTTTTCTAAATAAATGGGTATGGTGTGAGGTATTTTACTGTTGACTGCAAAGGCATACAAGCTTAAAGGATTAGCTCATAAATATTTAAAAATAAAGTGCGTAGTTCCCTAAGTAAACATTGACATTACTTAGACAAATCTAAAAGTAAATAGTATTTAGATTGTAATAATATTATATGCCTATAAAGTTGTATAATATCACAGATTACTAATACCAGAGCAATAAAAGTTCTATATTTAATTTTCTAAATCATTAGTGTGGAATATTCCATTAGTTCCAGGATAAAGATCACTATTGAAATTGGTTCTTAAGAAAATCACACTCAAACTTTTCATGTGCAGGTTTTAGAATCTTTTTTGTCCTTTTAGAATATCTTTTGTTATTCGTTGCAATTCTTACACTGCAGGCATAAAAGCAAGGACAACTTGACACAAACCCTATATCAACCCGTCTGGCCAGCGTGGTATAGTAGGCCAAAACTTTCTTTCTAAGATATCTATAAAGGCTGTTGATGTTGATGATTAAAAAAAAAAACGCTTCCATCATAATGTAAAGAACCAGAATAAAATTTTGTTCCATCTGAATTGGAAGAGTTATTACGTTTTACATATTAGAATTTTATGATCAATTATTGCATCCGTGACACCATAATAAACGACATCAAAAATGCCGGGCTCTTTCTATTGATTTACCGACTTCAGTAAAGGATGAGCTTCTCATTTCTGTTGAATTTATTTTTGGTTGTTATCAGAACTCCTTCATTTATGAACTGATTCATATTTTCCATATTCACGTTTAAATTTGAAGAAAAACTACTGGTAGTTTACTACTACACCTACTAAGCCCCGCGGCGGCCTACATCGGCAGTCGGGATGAGCTCTAGGATCACATCGGGGCTTCTGTAGTCTTCCCTACCATGCTTTGCCTTTATAATAAGACATACGGAAGATAAACATAGACGCACACTTACTTGCACACTTTAGACCTTCTTTTCTGCCAACATCAACTTATCGCAAAATGTGGCGATGTGATCCATCTAAAGGGTTTCTGCACCGATAGCAGTGGAGAGGCGTAGGTGCTGCTAAACTTGTCACTAAGGTGTGAGAACTCCAATAGCAGTAAGCAGATGTTGGATCTCTTTCTCTACTCAAGTACGTTGGTGACAGACGCTATAACAGGTCCTTCCGCCAAAATTATAGCGTATCCGACCTTCTAGAGCTTGTTGATCTAGTTTACTGTTCTCTAGAAATTACTTGTGTACTACTTACACAAATGTTTTAAAATAATGTGTACTAGTGAAAATAAATATTTCCTATAATCATTTAAAACATTCAGACTTAACATTACATTATTTGTATAGAGCTAAAATACAAATATCCATTTTGTTTTGAAAAACCATTGTCTTCGCGACACTGTTACCGTTACCGACACCTCTGTTGGAGTGAAAACTTTTTTAGACATTTTGGGCATTTTTTGAGATGGAAAAAACAATTGAACTCGCGTTACCGACACCTCTGTTTATTTGTTTCTTTTTATGATATGGGGGGCAAACGAACCTGATGGTAGGTAAGTGAATATCATGAATACCTGCAACTAAAGAAAAACAAGTTTATTAATGCCCTTTGAGTGGGGAGAGCCAGGATTAGAAGAGCTAGCTTCTTCTAATCCTGGCTCTCCCCGATGTAATAAAATCACAATCACATATGATAAATCATATCATCACACCTGTGACTGATTTACGAAACTACTGCGACTTAATTATTACGCTAGCGCAAGACTGGCGAAAGGTCGAAATCAAAAAAAAAAGTTAATATCTTTGTCTAACGATTGACGAAATCACAATCACATGTAAAATCGCTGTGACTAAAGATAATCATTTCATTAAATGAATATGATTTAAAAGTAGCATTAATTTCTGTGCGGTAGGGCCTCCAGTAACGTCACTCCGATTTTCTGTAAGACCGTGGTATGACTTCGGTCTGGTTGAGCTGACCCTTACACGCTGAAGTATGACTCTACCACGTTAAAGTCAAAGTCGGTAAATGTTTCTTACACATTAAATTACTTACTTTAATTAATTACTTTAAATTGATATTGTATAAATGCAAATACTATAATACGCCAGCAAACTAATAGTAACACGTGGAAGATTACTTACAATGTTACAATCATCATGTTATTAGTTTTAATATTGTCATTTGGATTATAATCCTATCTATCGCCTATCCTATTCGAAAATAAACTTATGGAATGTAGCTCTTAGAATCTTAAAATATTGAAGTTTTCCCAAACTTCGTTCTAAAGAAATCTGATTCTAAACTTTAAGCAATGCATATTAGGCTACCTTCAAAGACAACTTACTTCTGAAAAACATGAACTGCATAACGTATGAAACTAATAAGGTAAAAAGAAATCGTGAAGAAGATTTGTTTTCGGTAATTCATCAAATCGTTAGAAATTTCAAGGTTTTTTAATTGCAGACTACGGTACCGTGTAAGTTTATAATTAGTATTTAAGTTTGTAATTTAACTAACTGTAGTACAGTTAGTTAAATGATTACTATAATTCACAAAAAGCGCATATTTTTCTAGTCATATATTAAAATACGATTTTAATTCGGGTTATATTAAATTGGTGATATTTTTCACATATCAGATCTTACAAAGAACTTACACCAAAAAATCTTCCCAATCACAAATGCTTCGATGTGAAGCTGGTACATTTTCCGCATATGGGTCATAACGAGATACTGAGTCAGTGACCACTTACGAGCTCGCAATTGGGACCTTCCTCTGTCGCGTCTTGCGTCCCCCAGCTACACATACACACTATCACTATTGGATTTTAACTCAGTTGAAATTAGGACGTAGGGATCGTAAACAATATTGTGCCTTTAGTAAAAGTTAAAATATTTATTGTTTAATCGTGACGCGATGTTGGCGAATAAACAAACTATTCTATCAGTATCTTAAGATCTATCTATCCCTGGTAAATAAAGTCAATGATAAGCTTTGAAAATATTGGCACGTTGGAGCAGGTTAGAATCAAGCATGCCCTTGATGATCTGTTATAATAATAATAATAATGTTTTTATTACTCAATAAAGTTACATATTATAAAACAGAAATGAGGTTCATATAAATTATGTACAACTGTTAGTAAACGCTGATCTCTAAACTAGGTTTAGTACCTATATTTTAGAAATCAGTGCCCCTGTTGCTTTTGATAAAATACAAAGCCATATACATATGTTGAGATCAAAAAACAAAAAAGAACAATAACATTTAAGAAAATAGTAAGGAAAAGGGTTAGTTGCTGTGTGTGTACTAATGTGTGTTCGAGTTTATGTATGTGTGAGGTGTGGGTGTGTACGCGCATGAGTGTATGTGCGTGTATATATGTAAGTGTGATCATGTGTGTATGTGTATGATTTACTATTTCAAGCGTCCCAGCAGAAGATCCTCAGTGTTACGATAATCCAATTTAAGTAGAAATTCTTTGAGTATATTTTTACATTGGTGTTATGAATGTTAAATAAACTGCGATAGACCGGGAATGCACAACGATACATCCATACATAGACTTATATGCTCACCGCCCATCCGGGATAAACAGAGACGATAGGACATCCGCTGTTCTTCTACATTTATGAGATATTTATCTCACACAACTTACTTACCAGATGTGGCCGAAATCTCTAAGAAATACCCGGAATATTTTCGAAATATTTTATATGTCAAATATTTCATGATTCTAAACTTTAGTTGATGTTAATTTATGGAAGTGTGTTTGTAAAAGAACACAGATAGTATTTCACATGACCGACAAAATGCTCTTTTCCGTCTTGCAGTCGTTTAGCATTTTAAACAGTACCTACACAATTATCCAATGAACTTGCTATTCTTAGCTTTGTGAGCATAAATGTTAAGAAGCCCGTGTTCTTTTCAATACAAGCGTCCACGTGCTTTAAAATTTAAACATCTTTATTTATTCTGTGACACATTTTATTAAAACCTCTTGTAAAACAATCGCGCCAACCCCAATTGCAACAAAAAGTTCATTCATTTCCTTCGAAAGAGTATGAGAAGCAAAAATATGGGTTTCAGATTTAGGATTTGTTAGTTGTGTGTGTAGAGTTAATCACTTCACACGTTAAAAATAGTTGCTCAATTTGCTTGTAAACTGTCCTTTGTCTAATGGTCCGTTGATATCTCTATCCTAGTGGCCAGGACTGGCTGCCTGACTGACTGTCTTCTTCCTTTGTTTCGTCTGAAAATGTTCTCATGAAGGGTTGGCGTCAGGCAGGCCACCAGCAGCAATACAAACCAGCCTAAACTATTTGCCATGTTACACATGCGCCGACCCGCCGATTTATAAAATTAGATATAGGACATGATGATGATAAATTTCTCTCGCAAATACAGCTGTAATTCTGGACAGAGGCTCAATTTCAAACACGATACCAATAAGAAGCATCTATTTCCCTTAACTCACAATTACTTTTGTTGATGTGTCCTTTTCAAACATCATTTCCAGTGTGATATGAGTCGTATTTTAAAGAATAAAAGATGTTTTTTGTTTGACAAACTTATAAAGGATGTTAATTAAGGAAACACTGCCAAAAACTAAGACAGACAGTAGTACTTATAATACTTTGACTACCTTTGGCTATGGGTCCAAAAAAAAAGGTTAATCGCAACGAAAAACAAAAGCTTTTACAATATTTTAGTTTAACCTAATGAAAAGATGATTTCATAAAAAATACATCACTTTATAACAATAAAAACAATGAAAATGAATCGAAATAGCTGATGAGGATGCTGATAGAACGGCATAATCATCATTAGTACGGTCGTCTGACATCGTTTTCGGAAGCGTGTCCCTAACATCCTGTACATGTGATGTTGGTAATTGCTCCACGTGGACAAGTCGAACAAAACTATTGCTGTTCCTAAACGTGCACTTCATTTGCAGTTCCTGAACTGGCCACATTTAGCAGGCAAATTACCCGGCTTGAACATGGCTATTTATGTCCTATGACGCTAGAGTTTTCTTTATTAAACGATGGTGATGCGGGCATAATGATATAGCTTAATTTACTGAGGACTTCTTCGGATATGAGATGACTTCCTGATTTTCATTAACGATGATTTATCTCCTTGAAGAATGGCAATCACAGTTGTTCATGTCATCTTTTAAATTGGTTCCTAAATAATCAAACGGTTTAAGGTCAACCTGAATTGGTCAGTCACACATCACATCAACAGCCTTTAATAGTCCACTGCTGGACATAGGCCTCTCCTTAGAAAGGAGGTTTTGGCCTACTATACCACGCTGGCCAGACGGGTTGGTATAGGGTTTGTATCAAGTTTTCCTTCTTTTTGCAGTGCTGGTGTCCTGCGTTGTTTTGCGCCCTTAGTCGCCTCTTACGACACCCACGGGATGAATTTGGGGTAGTGACATTCCGTATTCTTAATCCGTCACTACACGGATAATTGGTCAGTCAATATGTTCATTTATATTAAAGAATCTCAGAATCCAGCCAAACCTTGGACAAATAAATGGACTTTTGATAAAGGCTGACTTTTGCTGTTAACTCCTTCCTAAGACATTTAGGTAATGAAAACAGTTTTTGACCTCAACAGAATTATTTAAGTACAAACAAATTAAGGCCTACCGGAAATAAAAGAAGAAAGTACAAAGTATTTAAAATACTCGTAATAGGTTTCAGACCTATTATGTACAAAACATGAATTTTTTCAATTTATAAAAAAAAAACTTGTCTGAAATCTAATGCGAGGATTTACGTGTGTATCGAATTAACGTACCTATCACAGTTAGTATTTCTTTATTTTTTTTATCCTCTGTCGCGAAGGACTTTTCAAACATACATGAAACGGATACAAAGAACACCCAGACTCAGAACAACAATTTGTGGATAACAATATTGACAAACTAACTATTGTCTTTCATAAGTCTGATAGGATTATTAGTAATCTACTTCTTATCTTTGTATTCACAGTAGGAACGTCAAGAGAGATAAGGGTAATAGTTACTAACGCATTACGATTAATTGTATATTTCCTCTCTGTTTATCTTATGTTCCTTGTTTACAATCTTTCTTGCTAACGAACTTTATATACCTACATCTACAGTAGTCGTTGCCTTCTATGATTATCTTTGATTTTATCCTCCGTTAGTCTATTGAAGTCTATCTTTCAAGCCGGCCGGTCACCGAGGAGGATTATAGGCACCACCTTCCATAGGAGAAATATCAGAATAACTCACAAATACAAAAGAAAAACAATATACAAAAACAGCCCTATATATTTACCTAAAATGTTAGACACTATCATCACAAAAACGAATAATAATTTAACTATCTCTAAAGGTCGCGTATCTACGCGATGATATTATAAAATAGCTGAACCACAATGGATACGAATATTCCAAGATCATAAAAAATGGCAATCCTTTGAACTGACCTTCACCTGAGAGGGGTTCCTAACCAGACAGAAAAAAAAACTTAAATATAGATTTTATTTGTTTAAAAACAAGTTTCACAAAAATTGAAATATTCACTATGTAATTAGGAAATAAAAGGCTTTATTATTATTAAGTCTATTGAACGAAGGTGTTGTACCGAAATGGGTAGCTTGACCGGAGTGATACGGCTTCACAGAAAACCTGTATTTGCAGTCTTTTTTTTTTATTTCATCTAGGGAGTGAGGTTACCGAACCAAAATTTCTCCTTCCTCTAATTCTTAGGGAAAGATTCAACGGGCAGAGCACTTATGGCTCTTGAGTTGTAAGTGCTCGTTTGCCCTCTTATACACATGCCCTTATACTCATTTCCTAATTTAATTTGGGATCAAGATGTTTTAGCTCTTAATAATATAATACCTACAACGTTATATAAAACTTGAAAAACATTACAGCGAAATTCTTTAAGTCTCAAAGAATTTTGCTGTAGCAAAATCAGTTAATTTTAATAACTTTGTGATAAAACGATTGTTCACATTGCTCCACAGACTTTTGCAATATTACAACACTGTGATAAGGGTGATAAAGACTGTATGTAACATTCATAGTCACGTCTTTATCACCGAAGGGTTCGACAGAGGCAAAGTAAACACTCACATCTTGCCGACTGTAAATTTTGCCACAAGTAGTAGGGGTAAGAATATTGCAGTCATCTGGGCACATACGTTGAATAAACCTACTAATATATTTCTTAATACATACATCTATATTTATACAAAAAGAAATTAAGTGGTATCGCTTCAAAACCTCAAAAAGTTCTGCACTGAGCTCAAATTTTTACACGATGTACAGCACTCTTCAAAGATTATTCTTATATATATTTCGTATCAGTTCTGTTCGTCATTTCTCATCTACCTATGCAAAACCACAATGTGCCACAGCGAAGCGTGTCAGGGTACAGCTATTATTACGTATATGTAAAAAACACCCAGTCAAAACAAAAGATTGTGTTTATAACACAATATAATGTCCTGGGTGGAAATGAAACCCACGAATACGAAAAAGTTGGCTCAACAAATGTAATTCTTGAACATAGAATATCTTTAATTGTCAACAGATAGTCGGCTACGCCATCGTAGTGGTAACCTTTGCTCTCCAAGCTCCTGTTCGTTGGGCGGCAGCCAGGTTGCAAGGAGCTCCCAGACTGTTGCTAGCTGATGTGTACCATCTAGTGTCCTTCATCGCTACAGTCAACGTGTGGCGGGGGGTGTGGGGACTTCTTGATGTTTATTTCTTTCCTGGTAAGTGTTCTACATCAGGGGTATATATCATGAGTTTAGTTCAGTCTTACAAATTTAAGATTATTTCTACTTGAGTGAACTCAAATTTGGTCTTAAAGATTTTTTCGTGACACACGGTGTAGTTAACCAGTCAAGTCACAGTATGAGTGTAAATCTTGAATTTAGCGTCAATATGATAAAATATTAAAGGCCTAATTTAGGTTCACCAATCCTATCCGCAGAGGACATCATTATCATCACTTAAGTAACTAAATATACTTTCTATACCATGCAAAAGCTTACTTTCTGAAAGTTTTTGTTTATTTGTAGAGTTTAAAAATGGCAGTGGTTCCAATGTAAATTGTATCTTGTAATTGTGTATTTCGATGTACCTTATGAATGTCTCGAGCCAAAGAAGTCTTGGCAAAGTTAGTTTTTTATATTGGACTGTTACTAACTCTTCAAAGATACAAACAAATAAATTATTATAAGTTTTTCTTCAAACTGAATACTTATTATAAAAAACAAGGCATGCAATTTATTGAAAGGTAGTTAGATATCAACAGTATCATCCTAACAAATATTATAAATGTGAAAATAAGTTGGTTAGTTTATTACGCTTAACAATTTAACCAATCATAATCATAAAATTGTCCATATTAATTGCTAAGCCGAAAAAGAGAAAAGGATTTCCTATAATTCAAAAAAGTACTTTTTGAGGAACACAATATCTTTCTGGGGAAAAAGCTCATTCTACATAATTGAAGAAACTATCTAGTAACTGATATATATTTTTCATTCTTGTAGACTCTCCAAAACTCAGCAACTGGAGTTCCCACATCATTAGTCTCGCGTTCTTAATACTCCTGAACTGCTCCAACTCAATCATAGTTCGAGGAGTATACATTGACGCAGAGGAACCCGCGGGAGAATGTGTAGTCTTCCCCTGCCACTACCTGCGGCTTTTTTTCCACAAAGAACGTACCAAGAAGAGACACAGAAGAGCTCTTCAAGCAGCAGCTTCTGCCAGAAAGCAAGAAGACGCAAGTCTTCCGCTACAGATACCTGAGGAGAAAGTATAGCTTAGAGAGGTATGGGATACATAAGTAACAATTGTTTCAAAGTTGGCCTTTGAAAGACTTTTGCTATTGTAAGTTCCTCAGAAAATCAAGTGATGATTTTTTAAGTGTTGTTAAGGGAATTGTTCGACAGCATACTGTTTAGAAGTGTATATCTTAAGGCTATAGTTGTAGATAGTTTTTAAGAAACCAAAAATCATTTACAGTCTTCCGACGTGTGAATAAAACGCATAATTCATCATTTTTTATATATTTTTAAAAGATTGTAAAATACAAGAGCTAACAGAGACTATTTGTCATTTCAATATAAGGTAGAAATTAGGTTCGAAATAAAAAATATGATTTAGAATGTCTTTTTTGAATTGATTATTGCGATTTCGTGTATTTATAATAATTATAAATTATAAAAATATTCTGAGTGATTTGTAGAAAGGATTAGCAGGTTAGCAGTTAAGTAAAAAACATAAAAAATAAATTAAAACTCCAAACTACCTCTGTGCTCGCTTAATTTTAATATTTAAACCATAAACAAAATAAACATTCGTGTATGATAACTACCTCTGTGATTGCTAAGATGCTCTAGATTTTTAATAATAAATAAATCATTTGAGAATGGGACCAAATTTAAGCCAACAAAAAGATGGAACCAAATTGAAACCGGAGCTTGATATAAAAAAGAAAAAACAGGAAGTAGTAATATATCAATACACTAATTTGTTAGGAGCAAGCATACCTCTTGTTAAACCATGTTCACATAAACATGTTGTCAAACCTCCATTCTAAGGAGAGGCCTGTGTCCAGCAGTGGACTACTAAAGGCTGTTGATGATGATGATACCTCTTGTTTGAATACTGAACAATGTTTCAATACATTCATACATTGACTGCACGGATGGCGTAGTTGTTTAACGGTCGCCACGTCGCTTCCTACTACACCGAGTGTTGTGGGTTCGAACCCCACATGGGACGACACTTTGTGTAATCCACAAATTGTTGTTCAGAGTCTGGGTGGTCTTTGTGTCCGTTTCATGTATGTTTGTTAAGTCCCCCGCGACACAGGATATATTCCTAATGCGGGAGTTGTCTTTAAAAAAAAACAAAAAAAAAAAACATTCCTACCTTATCGTACCGAGTGCTTAGCTTGATAAAACAATATATTTACCAAAATTGTGTTTTCAGCTTAATATAAAATTAAGTGTTCGTTCTAAGTCAAACTACTAAAATACATTTTATTAGTACTAAGAACAGAATATGTAAATACGAAACAATAAATACATAAGGAATTAAGTTATAAGTAATAAGTTATTAAGTTTAATTGTTGCGAGATAAATAAACGTATTGATATTTTATCAGTTGTTTTATTAATAACTTGAGTTAATGAATTAAAACGATTTACGATATTGAATGACCGCGTTACAAAATATGGAGTATCTAGAGATTATGCACATGTATACGTGTTTTGTTATTGTCACATTGAAAATAGGGTAGATTCCTAGCCTTAAAATAAATTATTTTGATTGAATAAATTAATGTAACAGCTTAAAGTACAGCATCAAATGTACTTCAGTATCAATTTAATTTAAACATTAAATATAAATGATTTCACAATAGCTAGGTATGACGTCACAATATAGTATCTTATAAAAATGTACCGCTTCTATCATTTTGACGTTTAATAAAAAAATACTGGTTTGCCTGAATGGTGTTCTACCCCATTGCAATAGACTACGATGAACCTTATAACGATCTTACAATATTGAGTCCACTTCCATTGTTACTAACATAGTAACTAAGACTTTGTATTCGTTATTGGTATGCTTGTTAATCTGTGAGAATGATTTGGGGCAAAAAGGGACGGAACTTTGTAACAAGGAGACAGGTAAATGCACGCTATGTGATTACACCAATAAAGTAGATAAAATAAAGTTTATTTTTTCTGCAACAAAGGTTACTTAATACCAACTTAATGCAGTAATTGCTCAAGTCCGTTGTGGGAGACTGGCATCTGCACTAGGGACCCCTGTTACACAGATTACCAGGCCCCTCCATGGTACAATGTTTGTATTATACTTATATCTCTAAAGCGTGTGTGTGTGTATGTGTGTGCGTGTGTGTGTGTGTGTGTGTTAGTTTCTGAGCTTAGGTTTTATTTTGGGATGGTAAGATGCGATGCAAAGAGTGCGATAGGTACTCGAGTTTGCCATCAGATGATAGGTAACATGTTGAATGTTACGCATCATATGCAACTACACTTCGCATCGCATCATATAAACTACACAACGACTTTCAATTTTCCTTAAATGATTTCATAAACAGGCAAACGGACAGACTGAATGTTAAAAAAAGTGTCATCACCGGTGACACTAGTGATGAAACTTTTGCATCATCAGCCCTTTTTCCCACATTTTTATTAACATTTGGTGAACCCAGTAACCATCAGAAAAAATATTATACAGCCGGCTAATCTAATAAGATCGTCCACTAACACTATCTAACTAAATCTGATGTCTTTTATGTAGAAGTACGTATAGATAAACTAGCAAGCTACTTCCTAACTAGCCGGAAAAACCCCTCCTCCCTTGACAATAGCTTTGATTTTAGCGGCGGTCTGTAATTTTCAACACAACACAGAAACCATTTTGAATTATTCTTTTTTCTTTTAGTTAAACGAATTCAAGACGAAATCTGACCGAAATCTGTCACGAATTTGTTTTAGACAGGTGTTAAATCTCTTCTTTTCTTCGTCTTTTCTTGCAATAGGTTCTCAGAAGAGCCTTGGAAAAGGTCAAATTATTCCTGTGCTTAAAACACAAACCCCGCTACTATTTGCGAATATCATCTCATTTCTATACTTCCATTTTAATAATTGTATAATAATAATAATTTATTTAGATAAAGAGTACAATAATTTATAATAAATGGTTCTCTAATTTATAAATGAAATACAGTTGTTGTTTGTTTGCCCGAATTAGGTTAAACCTGTGTCTCGGGCGAAGAAGTGCTTACGAACTATTTTATCAACATAAATCTACATAACTACAATTACATTTTATCATTCTAATAGCCTACATAAGCAACTAGAAACATCAGTTATAAGTGGGTCAAAAATAATGCACTAAGACCATTCAGCAAATTTTCATTTACATATATCCAGTAACTACTCAGTTTGCTCATACGACAAAATTCGTAAATAATTATGTAATGTGTTTTTACAGCTGACATAATTTAATTTATAAATACTTAGCTCCCTATTTAATCTATTATATAGAAATGGACCTAAAAAAGAAAATAATCTATTTGAATAAATAAACTTTAAGCCTGATTGTGAGGTACAGACTATATACAGAAGGCCACGGAACAAATGTGTAATTTATTTCGTAACAGAAACTCTCCTAAACCTCCTATAATCTTCTTTTCAGGTCTAGAACAGAGTACAAATAGCGCATCGATCAATAATCATTACAAATTACATTAGGCTTAGGAATGAATCGTAACATAACTAGTTTTGCTAGTGTCGATTAAACGACTCTTCTATCAGAATATTGTCAAATATGTTGAACATACAAAAAAATCGAAAATTTCATCATTCACGGATCACCCGATGGAAAAACCTGGATTTAAAAGGACACAAATACGTTGTCACCCGTTGTGTGCCTACTAGGAATTGGTCCTCTACAAGTCGTAGTTGGCCCGAGGTACCTCGGGGTACCAGAGGGTACCGACATCTAGTTCCCTGAATACTGGTACCCAAGACGGCGTGGGTTGCCGACATAAGGACCACATTTTGTTCTCTGCGGCAATCTCCTCGGACACCACATCCGAGGGGATTTCCGCAAAGGAAAACATAATATCTTAAGTGCAGACTAAAAACAATAACACATTAGTGCTAATTCTGTTGTTCGAAAACTCACTAAACTAAACTAAAAATCGCTAAAAAAAAATTTGGTCAGTCAAATATTACGTTTCCAGAATAGGAAACGTTGTTTAACAGGACTAAACAAATTTTTAGTGATTTTTAGTTTAGTTAACACAAGAATCATAATCGCAACGAATAACAACGAAAGAATAAAGTCAATCAATTTATTAATAAACTGTTTTACTCATTTTGATATTTCATTGAAAAATTATTTAATCGATGTTATTAAAGACAATCAATGAACTGACAATATTGAATTAAACGCTAGTGCATATGAACTGTCGTGCAATTATTCACAATTATAATGAATTATAGGCACGTTTACGGCGCGGCGGCTGAACAAAATAAAAATAAGTACCCGACACTTTGAAGTAAATATAGTCTTTGGAAGAAAACTAGAGGTTCTTGACCTTTTACCGCCTTATAAATTCCTACAACCTTAACTTTATTACAGTATTCACCTTTATTTACATAGAAATAAAGTAGGAAATCCTGGAAAATAACAGCAAATCTTTTAATTCATTGAGACCACAATCATTCTGATATCATATGAGTTACTTATATTGTTGCAGATACATTTGTTCTTTACTTTGCTTCCTGACTAGACTCACATGTAAGTTCTTTTTACGTATTTTTTTGAATATATTTTATGCAACTTAAAAACTAAAACTTCCACAATCTTAGCAATACTGAAAAGGATAGATGGGGGCGTTACTGGAAATTATAGCTGCAACGTCAGCGGCAAACTTTTACGATAAATGTGCCGTTACTAATACAGTCATCTATATACTGATTGCGAAACTGTACACACAACGATTTAAGCACAGTTTAGTTGATATAATATTCTGAGCGCTGATTTAACATTTATGGTATGTGAACGATATGTACTCGTACGTATGTGAGAAAGGAACCTCTAGATCTTTATTAACGTTGACGCAAAATACTTAAACACCATCATAGTAGTAAAAAAACACACACTACCTTATGTAGATTGACAGTTTTTGAAGTTATTTTGACAGGAATTATGCGTTAATATAGTTATTTTATAAGACAGTTCTAACCACAATCCTATTCGTAAAAAATAATTACAACTTACACATTACTGATATCATATCAGTCATGTGCCAGGTGTAATTGTTTTATTACTTTTTATTGCACACTAAAACATTCTATTGTACAATCTTTATTCCTTCGAGCCTTTTATTTATTTATTACATACCATGGGCGTACCCAGCATTTACCTAGGGGTGGGGCAAAATTAAGAAAATTAGACAAATGATTGGAATTTAATATACAAGCAGGTATCAAATTCCAATCATTTGTCTAGTGCAAAACTTCTAACCTTATTTCAATAATTACCTGCGAGGATCAGCAAAACCTTTTTAAAATTTGGTTTATGGTTTATATGTTGTGCTGCCAGAACCCCTCTTCCTGTGTACACTCATCATGCAGGCCGACAAGTCGGTAATTGTCGATCTCTAAAAGATTTTATATATATATAAGTTTTAAAAGATTTTTCGATTCTGATTCTAACTGGAATGTTTTGATGATTTGACCTACCTGTCCTTATCAGTGATTAATTTGAGAGTGTTATATGCCGTCGATTTAAAAAACGTCTAAAGGAATGCTTAATATTGAAAAATGTTACTATGATGTAAGAAAAATTTTAGATGGTAAATAGGAATAATGAATTAATTAACCGACATGAATCAATTTACATACATATTTGTTACATAATTTTAACAATTTGTTTTGCGAATTCTATTTTTATTTTTTATCTTTATTTTTTATTTGACATTGTAATTCCTCCATTGACATCTCAGTTCTAAAATGTTCTACATCCAATTTCATTGTTGCCTTCTTTCAGTAAAATTTTTCAGAAGATTATACTGAATCAGCTACAAACTCACTTTAGTGCAAGAAAAATTCTACACAGGAAATAGTTTGGTGTTGAACTTTTAGAAAATATATTTAGTGCCTGGGAGGATAAACAGGATGCCCTGGGTGTTTTTTTTTTTATTTATCTAAGGCATTCGACTGCGTTGTTCATGAAACATTTATCAGGAAATTGCATTACTATGGAATTAGGAACACTGCTTTGGATCTTCTTACCTCTTATTTGGGTAATAGGATCCAGAGAGGGGAAGTTAATGGACAGAGATCCCTGGGGTCTCTGGTCACTATGGGGGTTCCGCAGGGCTCAATTCTCGGGCCATTTTTATTTCTTGTTTACATAAATGACCTACCTAATGTGATAAAAGATAATCAGGAGATAGTACTATTTGCGGATGACACTTCACTTTTATTTTTTTTTATTTTTTTATTTAAAAGGAGTTGGATCTTGTGGACACCACCAAGTTTTTGGGTATAACACTAGACTCTAAATTGCAATGGGGCCCACACATTGACGAATTGTCGAATAAACTCAGCTCTGCAGCATACGCGGTTTATAAAATTGGTCAATTAACCGATCTAGAAACAGCTAGACTGGTGTATTTTAGCTATTTTCATAGTGTAATGTCATACAGTATTTTACTGTGGGGAAATGCTGCTGACATTCAAAGTATCTTTGTGTTGCAAAAGAGAGCTATTCGTGCAATTTATAATCTCAGTTATAGGCAGTCACTGAGGGATAACTTTAAAGAAATTGGTATCATGACAGTCGCATCTCAATACATATATGTAAATTTAGTGTGTGTAAAGAAATAATATAATGTTAATTCATATTTTAGTATCTTTCTGGTGGTTTTGAGTGTTTCCACTGCCTACCCAAATGTCCTACTGGCGGTAGTGTCATGGTTCGGGTCGTTGATCTTGACCAATATCGGTTAGGCTACACAATGGCTGGAGCCTGTATGCCTGTACGGACAGGCTGACTCAAAACTATGGTTCTTTCCTCAAAGGCCTACCCAGACCCTATACTGTACTCGCACAGTTTTATTTAACTTTGTTTACGGACTTAAAAAAAACACCTCTGTGGTTTGTTTCGGCGTTTCTTCCCAGAGAGAGTCTTAGGAAATGCCGGCTCCTTCTAACTATAAAGTCCGATTTGTAAAAATTTCTGAAAAGATTTTCGCACAGAAATAAATATCATTTATCATTTACCATCAGACCTCCACAACCCAAGTACTAGGCAATATTTAAAATCTGTAGAAAGACTGTTGTCTTACTTTTTAGGGCTCCGATTACCCGCAACGAGCTCTCCGTTCACGGAGGGGTCTCACAGTGTTAAGAATGGTCACCCATCCATAGACTGACCTAGCTAGGATTGTTAAACTTTGCAATGTGTTAACTTACTCGGTTACCACTTAGTAGATCAGGCGTTCTTATCGTAGTCTGTGATCTCTTACCGACAACCAGGCTAGTAACAATAAGTCATGCTACAACAACCACAAAATAATAAGTAAAAATATACATTCTGTAATAATATCTAAATAACAGACATTAGACATATATTAATACATATATTACTATACGCATAAAGAATACTAGCTGGCACCTGCGACTTCGTTCGCTTGTGGAATTTGATAAGCGCGGCCTTAGTGCCGCGCGGGCAAAATTTTATAGGGGTTTTCTGCGAGAAAAAAAATAGCCTAAGTTACTCCTTATATAGACAGCAACCTGGTACTAAAATATTATCAAACTCAATCCAGCCGTTTGAAGATTACCCGGAACAAACAGACAGACAGACAGACCAACACAAAGACAGACAAAAAATATTAAAAACGGTTTTTAGGCATGGGTGTGGTGCAAATAAAAATAACCTAATTATTTTATAACGCTACACTAAACCTACGTAAATAAAGAACAAATAGTACAATCAAGCCAATTCACAGTAATTTTCCAAACAAACAAACAAACACAAGACATAAATGCAGGATGCATGCTTTACCTACCGCCTCGGGTTTTAAGCAGTAAATATTATATTGTTGACAATTATTTACGATATTTACGCATTATCTGTTTATAAATGATTATAAAACTACATCCACAACGGTAGACAATGTTTATGTCTGGTCGATTGCGATGTAAATAACGTAATTGTCCGCTATTCTTAGACTTCATACATGCCGAGTTGACGTATGTACATTAAATCAGGTTTCATCTCGTTAGTTTATTGTTTATAATTACATACATATATCATAACTTGTATATAAATTCATTCATCATCAACAGCCTTTAATAGAACTCTGTTTACAAAGGAGGTTTTGGCCTGCTATACCACGCTGGCCAAACGGGTTAGTAAAAGATTTGTTTCGAGTTTTCCTTCTCCTTGCAGTGCTTTTGTCCTGCGTAGTTTGCTCCCTTAGTCAGCTCTTACGACGACGACCCACGGGACGAATAAGGGCGGTGACACTCCGTATTCTTAATCCTCCTTATTTTTTTTTTCACTAGTAAATTTCTAAAACTGTGGGAGAGTTCACTTACTTCAGAATGTATGGGCCGGATCGACCATAGCGATGCGATCTCACAAAGAAACCGGTGTTAAGCAATGCTTTGTCGTATTTCATGGAGGAAGTTATCGGAGGGGTAATCCCACACCCCCCTTACACTGACGAGCGCACTTAAAGGCCGGCAACGCACTAGTGTCTCTTGAGATTAAGATATACACGGACGGAAAGAGGTACTATTTGGTGATACTGCTAAGTCTGCTCATTATCTTTAAACGACTCGTTTAAATCCAGATGAATTTGTTCCATATATTCTCCTAATTCCGTTACACAGATGCAAGTTGTACAACCACAAACAACTTCTTAACACAAAGAATAGATTTATCTTTGTTGTTTCATGTGGCAAAGCGATCGAATGTAGCGTAGAATTTGTCACATCAATATACAATGCATTTTAAAGCCAAGTAAAATCTAAGTAGACAATTTTTTAAGAGCAGCGCAAAGCGGAGTTAGATCGGAAACGCGATGCCCTAAAGCCTAGACAACCAAAGGCCATATTCTACAACTAAGTACATCAATGGTGTCCTACGGCATATGTTCGCGTACATTTATACATGAAGTCGGCTACTGGAGTCACCTAAGGGCGCATGACAGGGCTAATCATTCTAGCCCGCCAATGAACAGGCAGCAGTCACCGTAGCCGAAATCGGCAAGGGAGTATAATAATATATATATAATATGTATATAAAAGGAAATAGGATATTTTTTACATTTTTAAATGAGGGATAAGGCGTATATAATTTTAAAAACGTTTTTTTCGGTCGAAACTGAACGTCATTAAACAATTAAAGAGGATGTCGTAGTAAAGTATTTAGGCATGTTTTATTAAATGTACCTGGATAAGATTTAATTTTTTTTATTATTACATGGTCAATGAATTTGTTTTTATTCATATTATTTATTTGTCTTGCTATAGAATTAGAGATATATTTTCTAATTCATATTTGACAGTGACAGATTTATCATAAACTAGCAGATGCCCGCGAATTCGTTCGCGTGGAATTTGAAAAGCGATGCCTTAGTCAGTTTGATACCCGAACCAGGCAAAATTTTATAGGGTTTTTCTGAGAGAAAAAATTGCCTAAGTTACTTTTTATATAGACAATACCGGGTGGTAAGATATTTTCAAAATCGGGTCCGTTTTGAAGATTACCCGGAACCAACAGACAGACAGAAAGACAGACAGACAAACAGGCAGACAAAAAATATTTAAACTGGTTTTCAGGCATAGGTATCGTGCAAATAGCCGTGTAAGCATAAAAAAAGCCTATTATTTTGACATTACAAACCGACACTTCAATTTTATTTATTTGTATAAATGAACCATACTAAATTTTGAAGGTTGTTGAGAATGTAATCCTGACCAGCATCCTGTTAAGCATCTCATGCCCTTCAACAAATCCACCGAAACATGGACCAGGTAAAGATTAATGCTGGCAAGTTTTTATACTTAGTATTCGATAATATTCGTAACAGCATTGATAGTTAAGGAGGACATCCTTTTCGTTAGATGGCGCTATCTTATTAGAAAATTTTGGCATGACATTTGGCATGACATGACATTTTTGAGGGTGACTGTACTTACTTCCTAAAGTACTTATAGGTAGGTTGGTTGGTATAGGTATTTAGGGCAGTACTAAGTAAATACCTACAAGTGCTCGTTAGGTACAGAAAATAGGGCTGCCAACTCACTGCATTTTTATGTTATGCTTTCAATTTTGCTAATAAAATTGTTGAAATAAAATCTTATATTCATATGTAGTTTATATGACAGTAGGTATTTTAAATTAACACCTAGTAATTCTTTAAGTTCAACCTCTAGGACTAGAGGTTATGACGAGTCAACTAGATTAGGGTTAGTTACTCGTACACTGTAAATGAGAGAATTTTATTGGGTTGATATTAAAGACCCCAATGTCGTATTTAAGACAATAATATAAAATAAAATTCATTTAGAATAGGTAACTAAGAAGTAACTAAAAATATCAGAACATATTTACATTTATTACCAAATAATTAAATAAGAAAAATGTTACAAAAGTATTGCCAGCATTTTTAAGTAAGTACATTTCAACTAAAACCGTAGAGTAAAATCCGTGTAGGCGATTTTCGTGGTATACTCCCAATTCGTGATGTCACACTTCTCGATTTTGCAGCCTGGTGACCCCGTGGTGCTGAGCCAGTCGATCCTGAAATAATTGTACATGAACAGTCTTAAAATACTACTTACGTACTTCCTTGCGCTTACGTCAAAATGAGTTGTAAAAAATTGTAATCTTCATTTCGTAATTTTCCACACATAAGGGTTATTTTTCTTCAAATTTGTATGAAATGAAAAGAAAAGTATACTGTTTTAAAAAGAACGGATTATTCAAATCGGTCAATAAATGACAGAGTCCTGATATAGCAAATATAAAGCAAAATGAAACCTATTTTAACTTCCCTGTTTCTTAACCTACTTGCCACTTAGACACGTGGACCTCCGAGGACTCCAACTGATTAAAGTATTTTCTTAAATTGTTTATTTTTTGGTATAAGGAACAGGAATGAGTGAAGACCTAAAATTAGCTCTCAAATGGCTAATTTGGTGCTTGTGTGATTTCTTTTTGGTGTCTTCCATGTAAAAAAAAACAGATATCAAAGTTCAAGCCTATCACACTTTTGTCTAATTTTCTCAGTTAATGTCGCCTAGGTGTGGATGTGGATTAAGAATACGGAGTGTCACTGCCCCTATTCTCTTTTTTTTCTTAAAAAGACTAGGAATTAGGAAGAAATATATACCTGTGTCGCGGGGGACTTTACAAATATACATAAAACGGACACAAAGAACAGACACATATTGTTATTCTGAGTCACCCAGACTCAGAATAACAATTTGTGGATCACACAAAGTGGTGTCCCATGTGGGGATCGAACCAACAACACTCAGCGCAGTAGGAAGTGGCGTGGCGACCGCTTAAACCACTACGACATCCGTGCAGTCATATTCATCCCGTGGGTGCCGTAAGAGCCGGCTAAGAGAGCAAAGTATGAAGGACAACAGCACTGCAAAGAGAAGGAAAACTTGACACAAACCCAAAATCAATCCGTCTGGGGTACCACGCTGGGGTATAGTAGACCAAAACCTCCTTTCTAATGAGACGCCTATGTTCAACAGTGGACCATTAAAGGTTGTTGATGATGATGATTTACTTGTTTTTGGTGTTATAATTATACGTGCATTACGATCAATATAAAAATGAAATGCTGACAAATATGAAAAAAGAGATATTCATAAATAAACCAGCATTTCAACTCACCGCCCAACTGCCTTTATCACATGTTTATTTTAGCACTGACCTACATGTGTAACTAATTATTTATTTACATAAGAGACTGACATTACAAGCTTATCTCTGATCCGAAATATTATAATAAGCATTAGGATATTATCCAATAAGATAAAACAAATGAAAGGGAACGCCCAAATACTCCGAAATATTTTATTCCGAATTTCGATGTTCCGATGTTCAAAAGTCCGAATTTCATAATACCGAAGAATTATACTCGTAATGTATATTATTAAAATTTACGAAATATATTTTACAGAAAGTCGTAACTGCGATTTGCTTGTTTGCCGATTTTTATAGGTTCGAAGAATCAAGTTTAAATACTTCGAATGAACTGCTAAAATTAGGACTCTGATTCAGTTACTATAATGTTCAGTTAGGCACATTTATTCAAAATCTATAAGTAACATATAATGAAATTTAAAAACGTCTACCTTATTAATATTGGTGTTTTTTTTTTGTGTTTTCATATACCTACATCGGGTACCATCTACTGCTATTGAATTCTTTGGGCTAGGTTAGGTTAGAACAGTGGCCATTAACGCCAGATTCCCTCTATTGTACAATCAAAAATCAAATCAAAGTTTATTTGCTATGAATGTAGAAACATCAAATTACAGATGAAATAGCTTTTGGATTTAGTGGAATTGTTGGTGAATCATTTGGGTTGGGTTATGTTAGAACTGTGACCAGCGAAAGAAAATATTAGTATTTGAAAGATAAATAGAAGGAATTTGAATTTATGATATTTCGAATTATCATTAAGTCGGTCTTTTTGTTATTCGATCTATTGAAGCTCGGTGTTTTGAGCATAGTAATTTTAAACGTTAGGAATATTGAAATTTTTTGAATTATAAAATTCGATCAAAATCGGAGTTGTTATATTAGGAATTGTGAATCATTCGGAATTATGAAAATCGGTATTTTGAAATTCGTATTTGTGACTGACGGAAAAACTTTATTAATCTACCCGAAATGAACACTAGTTTAAAACTGATATGCGTGAATAATGATTTCAGCTACTATCTACCTTCCAGAAAGATTATTAAACAAAAGTGATAATGGTCTGAAATATTGCAAACTAATCGAAAATAAACTTGGTAAATTTTCCCGAAGTAAAAATGACAATGATAGCTTGAATCGATGATATTCTAGTTTTATGTATTGGTACCTTTTTCAATCCTTGATGAAAATAGCGAAGTCTCACGCAAGAGCTAGAAAGTAATACATACATGTGATCTAACTGTGCCTTAGTCCCCTGGATCTTGCCAACGATGGTGCCTTTCTTAGAATTCTTTACCCAACCTCCAATGCCGAGCTGTTCAGCCAACTCCTTGCAGTACTTCGTAAAATAGCAACCTGGAATATAGTGAGGTCATTTTTAAACACTGAGGATTAACTGTTGTAAATATATTTTAGGATGATCCTTCTGACGTGGATTTCAAGGCCGGTGCTTATGACTTTTGACGGTAGGCGTCCACACTCCACCAGGTGTCCCATCTGATTGTTTGCCTCCCTACCATAAAAAAAGAATTACTAAATTTTCAGATTAAACTGGAAACAGTTATGAAGAAAAGAATTGAAGTATGAAGTTGTGGTCGGTGGCAGATCCTGCTCTGTGTCTTGACTTTACTTGACTGCGGTTAAAAAGTTCAAGGCACCTACTTTTACCATGTATTCATTTGTACAGTAATAACTAGCTGACCCGGCAAAGGTTGTATTGCAAAACAAAAAAAAATTAGGGATGGGTCACTCTTACCATTTAGGGGTATGAAAAATAGATGTTGGCCGATTCTCAGACCTACCCGATGTGCACACAAAATTTCATGAGAATCGGTCAAGCCGTTTCGGAGGAGTACGGGAACGAACATTGTGACACGAGAATTTTATATATAAGATATTATGAGACACCGAGCTGTCTGTCTACTCGTTTCTGTCGCCATGGCTATTTTGTCGGTTCTTTTTTGCTGTTTTTTATGTCTTTTATAACAATGATACATCACACACATGGCCGTCTGATTATACTCGTACATTCAACACAAGTTTCTCCCACCGTTTCTTTGTCTACCAAAGATGCAATTATACAACAAGTTAAATAGTAATATATATTAATATATATTAGATATTAGTTCAATCTCAAGTCTGAACTGTTAGTCTGTTGTAAAAGATAGGCTAAAACGATTGGATTACACATGTACAGAGATGTTGCTCCAATAATAGTAAGTTCCAATAACAAGACACACACTCATACACGATCATGTTTGTATACGCACCCACCCACTTACTAACACACACACTTACTCACTCACTCTCTCTCTCACATACACACACTCACACACACACACATACGCACCCACGCACGCACGCATGCATGTACGCACACATGCACTCATGCATTCACTCAATCCGCGTAAATTTTCCCCGTTTTTGCAATCCTTTTTATTGATGCTCGGCTCCTATTAGTGGAAGCATGATGTTATATAACATACAGCCTTCCTCGATTAAAGGGCTATCCAATGCTTTTATAAAAGATTTTTTTAATTCTAACCAATAGTTCCTGAGGTTAATCTAAGGAACTATTGGTTAGAATTAAAAAATCAACATCATTACCATCATCAACAGCCTTTGCTTGCCCATGCTGGACTTAGGCCTCTGCTTAGAAAGGGGTTTTGGCCTAATATAGACGGGTTGGTGTAGAGTTTGTCTCTGTTCCTGTTTATCAGTATCTGGTCACCATATCAAGGATCAGACAGGCTTACCTATATCAGATGTGTCAAGTTATTTTTGTTAAGCGCGGGGTATAAAATAAATAAAAGTTGTCGGTTAATTACTTTTATTGCACTGTAATTACAAACACTCACTATTACAATCAAGTAATCACCATATAACTCGTTAGTCATACTAGAAATTCGCTTCGATGTTAATTCGCTGTGTCATAAAACGATACTGTCCCGTACGGCCAACACGCTCCGCTTTTATAGTGCTGTCGAAATTACTAGACTAATCCCGAAAATGCGATGTAATGTTCCAGCAGAACCACGTACCTAAGGCATCTACAATATTCTATTATCTTCCGATATTCGACACTAGATGGCACTCCAAGCAAGTATCGGAATTAAGAACCACAATCTTAATGCGTAGCGATGTGCCCCACTTGATACTTGATGATGCTGTTCTCCAGACACAACACAGAACCACTCAATCCAATCGCGCAACTTTTTTTTTTTTTTATAACTACAATCCCCTCGGATACCACTTACCGGTGGCAATGTCGGATTCGAACCAACTAAAACCGCACGCCGTCTCAGGTACCAGTAGTCGGGGAACCAGATGTACCCTAGAAAGGAAATCCCTGGTGCCCCGACGTACCTCGGGCCAGCTACGGCGGGTAGACGACCCCCCTGTGTGGGAACCCCCATGTTCCCTCTGTGCTCCCGGATGGGCGCGCGCGCCTCGCAGCGCGCTCGCCGCCACACCGGCCTGCTTCTGCTAGGGTGACAGATAGCCTCACCTGTCACCCCCAAGCCGGCGCTTATGGAGAACGTTGAGAGGTCGTTCTGCGACCTCTGGCGCCTGAGTCGTCTGCGGTACCTAGCCCGATCCCGGGCCTGGCGGGCCGAAAGGGTTTTAAACTTCTCCCGGTCCCGCTCCGCCATCTCTCTCTCATAACTTGCTCGCAGAAGGAGACCCCAGAGTTCCACGCACTCTCGCTCCGCACGATAGCCGCAATCAGGTTATCGAGCTAGAGAACTCCCACTCCGATGGCCCCCACGAGGTCTCGCATCTACTCCACCCACGCCGGGCATTCGCCGTGTCCACGGCCCGACCATCGCAGACATTGTTGCCCCCTAATAAAAAACTTTTAAGTAGGTACTTTTATCCAGCGAAAAAAAAGCGTTCTTGCAAGGTTTGTTTTATGTCAGATTCTGGTATTCTCAACGACTGTGATATACCTAGATACTTGTAAGTTTCCGTGGCAGACAGAGATCTGAGTTTTGTTGAATCTGAAGGCTCTATTCCTTCAAATTCTACTATCACGACTATTTTACATACACCACTGCACACTCGTCTACACTAAATTCCATCTTGATAGAATTACTAAAGTTTTCCGTCACCTTTAGCCGTCAATTGTAATTTAGTAGGGGTTAGAAGTTTCAAATCATCCATATAAAGAGGCGAGATATAACTTGATCATCTCTCTGCAACCTATAGCCTAATCCTGAACACTCCAATAAAGTGCTGAGACGGTTCAAAGCCAGACAAAACCACAAGAAACAGGGACTAGAGTGATTCTAAAGCCATTGTTTCACGGTCGGTCGGCACTAGAATGCCTATATCGTCGTCATAATACAAAAATAGTGCTTTGTTTTTTTTCGAAAAAATGTAACGGATGACGTATCTCGTATTTCGTATTTTTGTGCAGAAGGCGTGACAATTGTCCGTCATCTAGGCGTTTATGAACTGCGATTAGACGTCCAAACAGCTCATTGACATCGACCTATATGCGATGCCGCTAATTATAGCGAGTTAATGATTAGCTCGAGATAGATCAGCTGTCGATGAACTAAAAAAAATATGTGTAGTATCTGTTACGAGTGTGAAGCGGGACTAAATAATATTTAAAAAAAAACGGACATTTATATTTTTAGTTACCCGGGTCGAGGTCGGGTCGTGTTCGAGAGGACTCAATAGACCTTACCTCAAAAATGTAATAAAGTGATCCTGTTTTTAACCGAAGGGTGCTCGTGGCTAAGTGGTAACCGAGTAGGTTAGTACCTTTCAAAGTTAAGCAATCTTAGCCACGTTAGCCTATGGATGGGTTACCATTCTTAACACATTGAAACTCCTCCGTGCCTCAGAGAGCATGTTAAGCCGTCGGTCCGGGTTGCCATACAAATGTCTGTGGCAATCGTTAGGGGTACTTGAAGCCCCTCGATAGCCTGATTGCGGCTATCGTGCGGAGCGAGAGTGCGTGGAACTCTGCCGTCTCCTTCTGCGAGCAAGTTATGTTATGCGAAGGAGACAGCGGAGCGGGACCGGGAGAGGTTTAGAACTCTCCCGGCCGGGCTAGGTACCGCAGGCGACTCAGGCGCCGGAGGTCGCAGAACGTCCTCCGTCCTCCATAAGCGCAGGCCTGGGGGTGACAGGTTAGGCCATCTGTCACCCTATCAGAAGCAGGCCGGGGTGGCGGCGAGCGCGTTGCGAAGGGCGCTCGCTTCCAGGGAGCAGAGGGAACATGGGGTTCCCACACGGGGGGGGTCGTCTACTCGTCTGTAGATGGCCCGAGGTATGTCGGGGCACCAGGGACTTCCTTTCTAGGGTATACCTAGTTCCCCGGCTATTAGTACCCGAGACGGCGTGTGGTTTTAGTCGGTTCGAGTCCGACATGCCACCGATAGGTGGTATCCCAGGGGATTTGAAGCCCAAAAAGTCCGACAACAGTCTATCAACAGAACTTGGATATCGCTTGGGTTGTGAAGGTCTGATGGCAGTCGCTGCACGCGAAAAATCGAAGTTCAGCCGCGCCTCAGAAGACTGAAAGCCAATCCCAACCAGATTTGTGAAAAAGGCTCGGAGGGCGATATTGATAATGTTTTTGAAAGAAAGGAGTTCTCAAGTCGCTTGTATTTGTTATGTTTGTTACCTCTGACTGATAAGCCAAAATTTAGTAAATGTCAGTTTCTATGACAAAGACATATACAGATGTGCAACACAGGTGGATGTTTTAAATATGAATATAACATTTCGCGGCCACATTTTAAATAAAAGAAAATAACATTCTAACACTGTACCTACCGTCAGAATTAACGAACAAAGGAAACTGTATAGAGAGTCTCAAAACATGGTTTCTTTTTAAGGTACTTAAGGAAATAAATGAAAGAGTTTTGAAAAAAAGAAAATATCGCATCATAATCTGTCCATTCGTTTAGGAGCTACGATGCCACAAACAGGCACACATACACCTCAAACTTATAACACCCTACTATTTATGTCAGAGGGGAAGGTGGTTACAAATTTATTTTGCATTTGACTTTTATTAAGAATAATAACTTTTCTTTTTTATTAGAAAGGGAATACTTTCCCCTTGGTCCGATTAAAATTGAAGAAAAAATATCACCTCTATATGTGGCAATTAGGAAATGAAGAATAGAGTACAGATCAGGATAAAAGTGCTTTGAAAAAAAAAAGAAATTTAAAGTTTTCAATAATAATAATAATAATATTTTCACTCATTTCACACTCGGTCGTCTGATCCCAAACTAGGCAGAGCCTATACTATAGTAACCAGGCTACTGATAAACATACATATATATTTTCTAAATCACATCATTAACAGCCTTTAATGGTCCACTGCTGGACATAGGTCTCTCCTTAGAAAGGAGGTAAGTAAGGTTATATATGGTGGTATGGAAATGCCAGTCCTTTTCCAGTATGTACTTTCTAAATACATACATATCTATACTAATATTATAAAGCTGAAGAGTTTGTTTGTTTGTTTGTTTGTTTGAACGCGCTAATCTCAGCAACTACTGGTCCTATTTGAAAAATTCTTTCAGTGTTAGATAGCCCATTTATCGAGGAAGGCTATAGGCTATATATCATCACGCTAAGACCAATAGGAGCGGAGCACCAATGAAGAATGTTTCAAAAACGGAGAAAATTTATTACTATTGAGAGACGCAGACGAAGTTGCGCGGGTCAGCTAGTACTAGATAAATTACACCCAGACACAGAACAAATGACCGTGCTCATCACACAACTATTTGTCCTGGTTGTGAATTGAACCCACGACCTCTGGCGTAGCAGTCAGGGTCACTAGTCACTAGACCAACAGGCCAGTCAGATACATTTTTGTGTCACAAATAACTAACGTTTAAGTAGTGACCATTTTCATTTTTCTGTGTTTTATTTGTAGTGTCTTAATCATTTAATAAAATGATGTATGAGAAAATATGAAAGTAGCATTTATTTTTTAATCAGAGAGAGAAGGGGGGGGGGGGTTGGAAGGAGCTGTGGCTGCAGTAACATCGGTGAAAATTAAAAAAAAGTTGCTTCACACCAATGATATTATATTAAAATAAGAAGTAGATACGTCAACAACGCACAACGCGAGGGTCCTAATTGGGACCACTGCGAGCGAGCGCATGTACTAATTAATTCGAGAAACTTCATAAAATGCCTTCCTATGTATTCCGAAAGTTCACAAATTACGACAGATAAATCAATATCATACCGCAGGTAAGTGTATAGTTTTTTGTAGTTTTATTCAAATTAATTAAGGGCCGGAAACGCGTTTATGACTCCTGAGTTGGAGACGTTCATGGTGACGGATTAAGAAAGAATACAGAGTGTCACCATCCCTATTCAGCCCAAGAGTGTCGTAAGAGCCGACTAAGGGAACAAACTCTGCAGGACAACAGCACTGCAAAGAGAAGGAAAACTTGAAACACACCCTATACCAACCCATCTGGCCAGCGTGGTATAGAAGGCCAAAACCTCCTCCTCCTTCTAAGGTGAGGCCTATGTCCAGCAGTGGACTATCAAAGCTGTTGATGATGAGCGACGATGGTCACTTTCCATCAGGTAACCCGTCTAATCGTCTGCCCCCTCTACCATAAAAAAAAAAAAAACAAAAAAAAGACTCCAATGTATGTATAGCGTTACGGAACAAATATTATGTGCTTGCTTCCTTAAAATATCATTACTGTTCTCCGTGAAGCCGTGGTAGCCGAGCCGGCCCATTTGTGCCGAAACATGTTTCCATGTTTCTTTCCCACGGTTTAAGAGAAGTTTAAGTATTACGAGTATGTTATTTTCATATCGCCGATTCAGAGGTTTGAGTAACCAACAAAAATAATACAACATAATTGTACCTACCTACTATCTACACCAGGGATTCCCAAACTATTTTAGGCAAGAGACCCCTTTCCTAAAATGAACTGATACTTCAGACCCCATAGCCTAAATACTACACTCTCATTCAATTGTTGGGTTCTTTTAAAGTACAACAATGAAACATCCTACTAAAGTTATAAGTCATTCTTATAAAAAACTGGTAAACTTTCAAGATACTGTATTAGTTGTGATACGTGTGTATCACAACTAATACAGTATCTTGAAAGTTTAAAAAAAGAACTTGTGTTAATTAATAGGGGTCTATTTTTAGACCTCTTCTACCCCCAAAATTTCCCAGGTCCGGTTTCCCAAAAAACCGGTTTCCCATGGGTCGACGTAAACGAATACTAAATTCGTTTACGTCGACCCCATGGGAAACCGGTTTCGAAACAAGGGGTCGATATCGACCTCGGGAATCCCTGATCTACACAATGGAAGATGCTGCAGACAGTAACACAGTTTCGTTACAATTACAGTCATCAACGCTAATCTCTTTGCTATGTAAATGTTGTCAATGTTAGAAAGAGTAATTGTGAAAAAAACTGCATCAATAAACTCTTATTATTATCATTTCATATTAGTGAGTTCACTTCAGTTCGGAGTTCGCTGGCATTTTCTTATTAAGTACATTGGAAATTTAAATTTAATCGATTATGAGGTGATAAAACAGGTCAACTGCAACAAACTGTATTCTGCATTCCCTAGTTTTCTTCCCTTAGAGTCGTATTTTCTCTTCAAATATGAATGGGACTCAACAGGAAGTATACGCTCCCAAACACAAAAGAATTTTCCAAATCGGTTGATAAATGATTTTTGAGGATTTCTGAGGTAAACATAAAAAGAAAAACAACTAAACTGAGAATCTCTTCTTGTTTTTGAAGTTGGTTAAAACAAAATCTATAAAAATTGCTCTTAACCGAATTTATATTCTGAGACAAACTAAGTTTATCATTTTAAAACAATAATAAAAAAACTGTACCTTGGACTTGTCCGTAGACCTCGAATTCCACAGCTGCCAACGCATTGGGATCATCAGAACCCATCACAAAATATGGAATCCAATACTTTCTCGTTTATTTGACGTCTTTTATCAATAGTTTATTTTCTTAACCTTGTATTTTGTTTCTTTTCACAAACACAGCACTGTAATAAATAACTTTTTCTATATGCGAACGGTGGCCAAACTATCGAAAGACGCCTGCCCAAGTGCCAATACTACAAGCCCGCTCCACATTGTCTATATTTACTAACAGATTCAAGTGTACTGATATTATTTATGTACATCGTAAACCACAATTATAAAGCTTTAGATCTGCGTAAATCATTTTATATAAATCCGTTATGAGGTCAATACGTAATGGTATTTTCGATATCCGCACATTCACATGTGTTTGGTGAATGTTACAATATCTATCTAAATACATATGCCATAACCATACCAAATAGAAATGTACCTAAAGATGTACATATTCCATCATCATCAACAGCCTTTACTAGTCCACTGCTGGACATAGGTCTCTCCTTAGAAAGGAGGTAAGTATTATATATTTTACATAAGTATTTAATATTCATTTTTATAACCGGATTTTACTGTCATTCAAAAAACTATGCCCCACAAATACTCACCCTAATTTAATGCCATAATTTATTGATAGTAAAATACATTTAAAAAATCTACAGATACGTGCAAACGTGAAGGTTAATTTCTAAGTTTATGACGTATAAAAAGTCTTTAATATAAATCAATACTCTACTTCAACTAGAGATGATCAGCTCCAAGTAACGACATTGGTGCACGAATCGTCCAGGTCAGCTGCACTATAGAGAATCAAAGCAGAACCACCATCACAACAGGGTAGATGCCTGTAAGGTCCAATCAGTGTCTTTTTATGAAATGTCAAAACGATAGACGCTTTACTCTTTCGAATGAAATCCTAAGGCGTGACGTCATACCTATCTATTGTCAAATCTTTACATAAAATAACTTGGTCGCTTTTTTTCTTGTACGTTTAGATCGTTCAAACTATTTATATTTAATATTAACTTGTGCCCGCGACTTCTTTCGCGGAATTTGAAAAGCTTCGTGGCTTCGATTCCCGGACTGGACAATTTTTTTAGTTTTTTTTCTGAGAGACAAAACAGCCTAAGTTAATATAGACCTGGTAGTAAGATAGAAAGATAGACAGCCAGACAAAAAAAACTTGTTTTTTGGCATAGATATAGAGCAAATAACCGTGTAAACATGAAAAAACCTATTATTTTGACATTACAAACAGACACTTCAATTTTATTTATTTGTATACATTATTTGAAGATAATAACAACATGAAATTGACCATGGAGCACACTTTAGGCTGTGCAGAAATGAAATTATATTTAATGATCTAGTCGAAGTATTTTAAAGCTAGGAATATACCCTACTATCAGGATTATTTGGCCAGAACGATTTGCTTATTTACTTGTTTCTTATATCTACTTTTTTTTACCTTCTACAAGATTTTTACCATAATCCCTTTCAGCTTCAATATGAATCTCGCGCGGTTTGTCTAAAAAATGTTTAATCGTTTAGGTTAAAGGATTTCAACTCCTTTAACCTAAACGATTAAACATTTTTTCCCTTCCCCCTTCCCGTATATTCCCTTATCCCTTCTTATAAGTACTTATGACGCCGTTATGCATGGGGTAAATCAGAAGTTATTTACTCAATTTCAACTTCTACTTTTTAATGTCACATCGTTGTGTGTAGGTAGGTATAACTTCAAAATTAACTTCAAGTTACAACTAACAAATTATGCTTCAATTACCATAGATAACATTAAAGCTATTTTTTAAAATTTAAATCTCCTATATGCCAAACTGTCTAACGTAAGTACAACGGGTTTTTAAAAAAATTAAGGGCCACGTTTCTGCACGTACCGGCTGGCTTTATCTGATTGATACCATGGCCTTACAGAAAACCTTCCTTTAGCAATTCTTTAATTTTCTTTTTACCGAATGAGTGAATTTAGCAGATGTCCAACCCCCTCTTAATTCTAGATATCTCTCAAGGAGCAGTAACACACTTAAGTTCATTTCTGGAGATACAGGTGTCCATAGACAACAGCACTTACTCTTATTTGACCTTTCTGATCACCATAAAAAAGGAAGTAAGTAGAGCTAGCGTGTAAGTAGTTATTAGAATCAAATTTTATTAAAGCGTCTTCAACTAGTTTTTTTTTCTTTACGTAATAACCCCTCATCTATTCTGTGTTTGCAGTTATGTATGTATAATAAAAATCTGCTACGATGACAAAGTACACAATTAATGGTCGCATGAAACGGACAGTCAAGAAGGAAGCCCTTCCCCCTCGACTTTGGAGTGGACTGTTCCGCTGGCAATTACAATTATATGATTGTGCACTGATTGCACTAACTGTTTCCTAATAAACAACGGTCTGTGACGTACTAACTAAATATGGGTGAAGGATTCGGTTTTGTTATGACATTGCAATACTCTTAGTACCTACTGATTCGTAATATTAATTAAGCGTTAAAAAGTAGTTCATTTTCTACCTCAAAAATCAAAGTTCCTCAATGCCAAATTTCATGAAAAACGGTTCAGTGGTTTAGCCGTGAAAACGTAACAGACGAACAAACAGAGTTACTTTCTCATTTATAATATTAGCAGGGACCTTAATTGACTTTTTTATGTTACAGTATGACTAAAGGATTCTTGCCTAGTTGTATACACAATACTCTTTGTTAAATGCATAAACCTCTTATGCTTGACTTTAAGGTTAAAACGTTATAACGCCTGAATATAAATAGCCTGCAATACTTGGTTACGTAACTTTGATTCATAAGAGTACGTCAGAGGATTAAATATGTCAGAGCAAGTCAGAGGCATAGCGTGGACTAATGTAGGCGTGGACGAAGTTGCACCAGCGAGGCTCCTTTTCTTTTGATACCAAGATATATCCAATAGATCTTTTTTACTTAAACATGCTTTTATACGACATACCTACTCATGATAGTAAAAAAATAGAAATCGCCGTAAAAGATATTTGAAAACATATAGTTTTAAAAAAGGGTGATAATTTGTAGCTTGCGCTATTTAATTTCTTAAAAAGGTAATGTTCTTCGGCTTTTTGCTTTACTGAAGTTCTGTAGTAAAAATTTGAATCCAATTCATATTAGGGATAGTCCATAAATTACTTAAGGCTTGAAAGCCATCCCCCGATGGGTTCGGAAAAAACCCACGAAATATCACCAAGGGGGGATATAATGAGATTTCACGTGTATTTATTAGTCGTTGAACGCACGATTTCATTTTTCATTCAATTTATTTCGATGTACAAATACGTGTTATTTATAATTGTGTTGTTTTTTACAACATCCTTCATTATTTTTATGCCAGTCAAAAACAACCTGCAACCTTAATGTATGTCTGGACATTTTTATCATGCTACTTAAATATCCAAAATTTCATCAGATTATACCTGTCTTAGACAATATTCTGAAATTTTCAATATACACAGTCCCAAAAAAAATACACGTGACCCCTTGACAGCTAAATCTGCTACGATGGAAAGTATTGCTAAAGCAGACAGTCGGTCCTGCTATAAATATACTGTTTCTTAAGTAGTTTTTATTCATTTTTAACTTAGAAAGACTACTTTCTGCGAAAGCTGTACTTACAGATATGGTCAACGTAATTCTAATAGCAATGTAAAAATTAGGACAGATGTCTTACAATTCATTTGTGTCTGCTTATGGAGTGTGCTTATCTCCAATGGAGTTTAGTAGATTAGGCAGCACTACTAAGGGAGCAAACTAAGCGGGAAAGCAGCACTGCAAAGAGAGGGAAAACTTGAAACAAACCCTATACCAACCCGTCTGGCCAGCGTGGTATAGTAGGCCAAAACCTCCTTTCTACGGAGAGGCCTATGTCCAGCAGTGGACTAGTATAGGCTGTTGATGATGAGATTAGGCAATAAAACTTTTAATTCTTCGTATAGCTCATAAGATTCTATGTCTTTTTTTCCCATCTTGAAGTACTCCGTTTAAGTTTTAAATTCTTTATGTCATACAAGAATCCAATATTTTTTAATCTCTTGCATTACGGCGTCAACTATTGTAATAAAAATTTGATTCTGAATCTACTTTCAGCAGAATGAACAGACTCATCTACAGCTTCATAATTAAAGATTTTGTTTTTATGTGAATCCTTTTCTCTTTAAAAGTCGTTGGAATCTCATAACTGTTATTTTCTGTAAATTCGTAGGCTTTTGCAGTCATCATCAACATCAACAGCCTATAATAGTCCACTGCTGAACATAGGCCTCTTCATAGATAGGAGGTTATGGAGGTTGGTATAGGGTTTGTTTCAAGTTTTCCTTCTCTTCGCAGTGCTGTTGTCCTGCGTAATTTGCTCCCTAAGACGCCTCTTACGACCTCCACGGGATCAATAGGGGTGGTGAAACTCCGTATTCTAAATCCGTCACCACACGGATGAGGCTTTTGCAGTTGGTACATTAATTAAGTGCTGTTTCACGAAAATGAGCAAATTGTCAATCGTAGCGACTTTCAAATATATATTGACTTTTTGCCAGATCTTCATTATGTTATTGATGCGGTTTAATTTTATCGAGATAATAAATTCTAGAATAAGCATTTCTGTGTCTGCATCTGTATCAGTCATTTTTTAGGTTATTGACACAATCGATAATATCATCAAACTGAAATAATATAGATAGGTATTGTTTTATGATGTACTTAGTTTTAATGGCACTTACATTGAAATGTCGAAATTATGAATTTATGACGGATTTGGGTGAGACAGCGGGACTAAAAAAAAATCGGGGAGTCCCCATTTGTCTGTGAACGCTTTGTTCACAGACAAATGGGGACTCCCCGTTCTTTTTTTTTGAAAAAGCGAAAAGCGTAAACGAAGGGCTAACGCCGTCAATTTGACCATAAGGCCTAAGGTTCTTTTTCGAACGTAAAAAGGAATCAAATGAATTAGTGATCTGTGTTTTAACACAACTGGCCTTCGCAATTAATGGAGCCTCAAGAAGCCCCTCTAAGTGTTGTATTACTTGTTTTGTTCAACCGGTGTTAAACATATCTTTCGTTGATTTTCGCCGAGTGAGATTATGGGAGCCTAAACCCCCACTCTCCTTGAATCTCGGGGTAGGTGGGGGCAGGGGGTTTAGTTACAAAAGCGGCAACGCACTTGTGCCTCTTGAGTTGCATGCGCCTATGGGCAGCGGTAGTCACTTACCATCAATTAAGTCGTCTAAATTTTACTAACTTAATTGATGATTTAAAGCATAATCTTATTCGCGGCATGTAGTTTCAGTGTGATAGTTGCCCTGTGCATTACAGGAGAAGTATGGAGAAGAATGAAGACGTGGAGAAGAAAAGAATGGCTGGATTCTAATTATCGTAATAAGTGGATTGAAAGAGGTGGGTGGCATATTCCTCGTTAGTATAGGTCATCATCTTCAACAGTATCAGAAGCAAAAATCAAACTCCACTTAGCAATAGTTAGTCACGAATAGAAAACGAAACAGGCCAAAAATACAAGCCAAGTTTTCAACTAGATACCACCGGGTGCGCTTATTCTTAACACCCCCGGTCTTTCATCTACGTTTTTTTTATGAATTCTGAACTAATACGTACATGTTTTTTAAAAATTTGCAGTTTAACTCTAATGAAATATTTTTATATTTGTCAAAGAAGAAAAAAAATACAATTTTTTTTTTTCCTGTTATTAACCATCTACTTCGGCCCAGTTTGTCAAGTTAACTACAATTTAAATAATTGATATTATAAAACAATTTATTAACTACACAAAAATAGTAAAAACAGCATAAAATAAAAGATTAAAGTTCTAATAAAAATTGAATTAGGCAAAAATTTGGCGACTTTTATAAAAAATCTTAAAAGCCCAATATCTTGAGAATGGTTGTGTTTGGGATATGGTATTTCATAGTGAAATCTATTAGAAATGATGTCAATTACAACCTCTTAAAGTGTTTAGGTCGACTTACCCAGTAACCCTGTAATTTAAATAAGACTGATGTAATACTGTTAATTATTACAGATGACTTATTATTTACTTATTTATTTATTATTATTATACTTATTATGAGATAATTATACAGACAGAACTTTGAGACTTGTATGTCATATATGAGCGAGCGAATACACTTCTTTTTGTTTCAGTCGCAAAATACAAAAAAAAATAAAAGAGAAGTAGGTATGTGGATTTAATTTGCGAATATCCAAAGATAGACCTCCACTACACATAACGAGTTAGCGTTAGCAAAACTACTACCGTACGTATTAAAACAGCGTACTAGACGAAGGGAGAGGTCATCACGCATGCGCTAGGTATATGCTTTCATTGAAAGCCGTCACTAGAGAAACCCTATCGTGAAGAAGCTCAAATGATTAATTAACCCTTCCTTTCTTTATTCGAAAATAGTATCTAATATAATGACCAATTCTTTTATGAAAATACCATACATCATAAACATTTCTGGCTAATGACACTTTAAACATAGGTTGGTTGAAACCAATAATCTTCAAGACATACAAAACACCTGTGGCGTCGCACATCACTACGCGTATTGCACGTGACTATGCCTGTGGCTTAGTGAGAATGTCTGCAATCTGCTTGCTGCTCTCGACGTGTTGCAATATCACAGTGTTGCCAACGTGTTGCTGGATGTACTTTCGTGGTATTTCAATGTGTTTCTTTCCTCTGGTTGTCTTTCCTTCGTGTGCGTTCTGTAACATGTGAATAGCTGACATGTTATCGACTTTCAGAGTGATCGGCTGATCATTTTCCAAGATACCAAGTTCCAGTGCGATTCTCTTGATCCAGCATACATCGTCAATCACAGACACCGCGGCTCGGTACTCGGCTTCTGCAGTTAAAGTCGCTACCAAACGCTGCTTCTGTGAGTACCAGATCACTGGTCCTCCTCTCATCACCAACACTCCACTCGTCGACTGTCCTGTCCCTGAGTCTCCTCCAAAGTCTGAATCGGTATATGCCACGAGGTCTTTGCCTCCTCCGAAGTAGATTCCTGCTGTCGCTGTCCCTCTCAAGTACTGGAACACACGTTTCACCATCGCCTGATGGCTTTTCATGGGGTTGTTGCAGAATCGACTGAGAGAGAGTTCACGGCGAAGCTGATGTCTGGCCGAGTGATTGGAACTAAGTACAACAAACTCCTTATCGCCTCACGATAGTTGTTGTTTGCCGGAAGTGCCTCGTCATTTTTGAAGTCTGCCTTCTTGGTGATCATTCCTTGCTCAATGGGTGTTGATGCTGGGTTGCACTGTTCGAGTTTCATTTTTTCTCAAGATTTTCTCCGTGTATCGAGGCTGATTCACGAAGATACCATCCTTGTCGATCTTGATTTAAATGCTCAAGTACGTTAATTTGTTCTGTGCTTTCTTGCTGTATGTGATCTAAAATTCCTTGTTTATCTCTCCCAAGAGTCTGTATATTTCTTTTTCATCCTTACTAGCTATCAATCCATCAGCCACGAATAGTGAGAGCATAATGCTCATGTCCTTGTTATAGTAAATACATGGGTCGTCATCAGTGTTGATCAGGCCTATCTTTTCTTCAAAGTGTGTGGTGACCCTCTCGTTCCACATCCTTGGAGCTTGTTTGAGCCCGTAAAGACTCTTATCCAACTTGCAAACTTTTCCTGATCCATCGTCGAACCCTTCCGGCTGGTTCATATATATGACTTGCTCCAGGTTTCCATACAAGAATGCCGTCTTCACATCGAACGGTACTAACTTCGTGTTCTCTGACGCTGCATGACTCAAAAAAAAAAAACATTCAACATACAAATATTTACAAAAACTTATTGATGCTATGGTTCGCATTGTGGTTTTACTCGGAAGAGTAACAGCATAAATATATTAACATATTCACAGCTAATAACAAAAGAAAACAAAAATTCAAAAAAGAAAAATATCTAAATCTATGCGAAAGTGAAAAAGACAACAGATACTCCAATATTCCTTTGTTACTCTTGGGATAATGCCCTATGCAAGACGTCAGGTCTGTCTTGTATGTATCTTCATGTATAGGGTAAGACATATCAGCACCAGGGACTTCCTTTCTAGGGTATACCAGGTTCCCCGGCTACTAGTACCCGAGACGGCGTGCGGTTTTAGTCGGTTCGAGTCCGACATGCCACCGACAGGTGGTATCCGAGAAGATTTCCGCCGGAAAAAAAAAACAAAAAAACAAAAAAAAAAAAGGGTAAGACCTATCAATATCTACAGTGGGTGAGCGTGATAGGCGACTAAATTGAACCTGCAATCTGTTAATGGTGGAGAAATGACCCAGGTTGGTTCTAAAGCCCTTAGCGCAAAGCAACCGATATCTGACTAAGTAACCGCGGACAGTCAATGTAAGTATTTATTATTTTGAATAGGAACAGATGATCCAGGAACAACGGACCATTTTCCAGACTCATAATTTTGAAATGTTTGAAGCGAGAGCTGTGGTTAGGCAATTTTCTGACCATATTGCAGTGATATGACAACTGCCAAAGAAATCTTTTCTGCACTGATTCTATAGGACGTTTATGTATTTCGTAGAACGGAGTCCAAACTATGCTGCAATACTCTGTAATAAAAAAAAACAACAACTTAACTAAGTGGTATTTTAACAATATTTTCATCCAGTTTTCATAGTTATTGAAATTGTGCCACCTGTACTAGCTACTATTATTAATCTGTGCTATATCTTAGCAATTTACTTTTTGTACACATATCCGAACTATACAACTGTCAAAATCATACGGTCTGAAATCATATAACTACTTTATTTTCTGTAAAATTCTCTTGGTCCTTATTGCAGAGCAGTAAGGGTTATTTTCGTGTTTTATCAAAGTTGTTGAAGTTAGCAATTTGAAGTTCACGGATATTGATTGTTCTTGTAATATCATCTCATCAGTTCTCGTGAAGCTAATGATACCGGTGGTGTATAAATATCGCATTACTTATTAGCAGTGAAGTTTTACTATCGTCTTACTCTTTTCTTACTAGACATATCGTACTTAAAACAAATTATTATTAAACAGAGTTATATTCATAAACCGAAATCGTGTATCGGACCTCGTCCTATTCGCTAATAAGTCGTCTAAAAAAGGTCTATTGTATTCTTTTTACTAAAATGTCTGTTTGTAACAGTGGAGATGTGCATTTAGATGCGGCAGTTAACAACTGGTTGAAACAAGATAAGGTTTGTACATTTATATTTTACTTTTGATAAAAGAACTAACACCATTACTCACATTACCTGTTTACACCAAAAAAAAGACCGCACTTTAATTCGGGAAGGAGTAATTGGTCAATTAACCTGTAAATTTATTTTGTTAAGTAATAAATCTTTGTCAATCCTTAACTGCTTGAGCCAATTGTTATTTAAATAATATTTTTGAACCATATAAGTTTCCTGGTATTTTATTGTAAATATACTATGTTGAACTCTAGGTATATAGTGTCAAATAATTGGTCTGCATGAAACAATTAAACATGTTGTGTTTATTTGTTATTGTTATTGGATGTTATATTTTTTTTTATGAAGCACCTGATGATTATTAACAATTCTGGATACAAACAACTCTGAAACAATGAAACCAGAGTGTTATACGAACATACATCTCCTCTATGAAATAAAACTGCTCTGTGTACATAAAAACTTTTTTTCCACTTTGGCTCTACAATCAATGCCTGTGCCGGCAACTACTTATGTTCCAACAATCGACTTGAACTACCTCATTTATATTGGCAGTCATTTTTTTTTATTTTTATAAAATTAAAACTATATATTCAGTTTTGTGTGAAACATTTCATAAAATCTAACAAAGCTTTTTTTTTACAAGACATTGATAAGCAGTTCATATTCAGCATTTTTTATTTCAGTACTTTAATAACTTAACTGGAGAAAGATGTGGGATGTTAATTGCAACAGTTTTTATTGCAAGTTTTGATTAGGACCTATACGAGTCACTTAAAGGCCAATTCTCGTAAAGGGTTGGTTAAAATTCAGTTCCGATTAATTCTCAATCTCTTATTACTTTATTTTTTTTACTACGAAATTTTATTATTTTCCTACGAAAATACCTTTTATGATAGTTGTGAGATCAAGAGTTGATCGGAGCTGAATTTTGACCGAACTTTTATTAGAAGAATGGGCTTTCTGCAACTTAAGCACAAGTATGGTGTTAGTCTTTTAGTGAGTTCCTCCCAAAAGGGATGGGAGGGGGCTATATGAGCCATTAGCATTAGCCAGCTTCCACATTTAAGACATACTTATGTTTTAAATGTGTTATCTTACAAACAATGCCAAGATGAGTCATGAACAAATTCCATAGCTCCATGAACTAGGCTTTGCTTTTTTCTCATATATAAATTAAAATACATTATTGTGTTCTATTTCATCCAGTTTTCATTGACCATGGTCACAGGCTGATTGTATTAATAATTATAAATCATTGAACATAAAAGTATTGAGTACATTTATTTATTTAGTATAACCACAAAAATGTACTAAATTTACTGTAGTAATACAGTAAATTTATAAATATAAAAATATATATTCTAATACGTAAATTAGTTACGCATTTCAAAAACTAGTTTTACAGTAGTATTGAATCACTTTACATTAAGATGAATTAAAACAGTACATTTGGTTATTAGCAAACATAAAATTTTTTGGTTTCTTCATTGAATTGTGTTATTTTTATATCCGTTTTTTATTTATTATTTTTTATAATACAAATAATGATATAAGAAAACAAGACAGGAATATACTTTATGCAGATAGCAACATTAAAAATAACAAGCTGAGATTATTGAATATAACCTTGGGCAACAACATATAACTTGTTGCAATAACTATGGTACATAGTTACAAATGATACCTTTAAATATACATACAACAGATTTTTTTGTTATGCAAATGAACTAACATGTAGATTTTTCATTTATAAAAATGGAAAACCAAATATGTTGGTTCTTCCCTCTATAGGAACACTGCATAGGCAAAACATTCCTTCCCTTTTAACGGCTCCTAATCTTAATCGGCGTCATCATAATGTATCTCTTGTCCTCCAGTTGTAACCCCGCTCAAGGTCCCTCCTTAAGCGGGGTTAGGAAGGTAATAATAATAATAATCTCATACAGCCTTCTGATCCTAAACTACTAATTAATATATTACTTTATATTAATATAGGGTATATGTAAAAATATATTTGTAAATAGATATATTACTAATTAATAATATATTTCTAAAATTATTTATCCATGGTGGGAATCGAACCCATGACGTTCGTCTTAGTAGTCAGGGTATAAATATAAGTCAGGGTAGCTAGACCATATGTCGGGGCACCAGGGACTACTTTTCTAGGGTATACCTGGTTCCCCGGCTATTAGTACCCGAGACGGCGTTCGGTTTTAGTCGGTTCGAGTCCGACATGCCACCGATAGGTGGTATCCGAGAGGATTTCCGCAAGGAAAAAAAAAAGGGTAGCTAGTTATTTAATAAACATTGTGTTAATGAGTGTATTCATACACACATTAACACGGAAACTTCGTTGATTGCCGTTTGCAATGCTTTGGAAATCAAAAGAAGATTATTTTACCCGTATTTCTTTTCCATACATCTATCGTCAGACTTTGCGATATTGCATTTGATCAGTCATCGTTGTGGTCGTCAGACCTGGTCGGACGACTTCCGTTGTTGGTCGACGTGGACGACGACGTTAGTTGGTCATCACAGTCGCCAGAACAGAAGAATGAAGACTGCGATGACCAATTGCCTGTCACGGGAAATCTTTTGATCGGAAGTTGGTATTTGGTCTGACGCTTCGAATCCTTGCTTAAACTACGAGCCAATTTACTAGGAAATATACACGTTAAGACCCAACAAAAACATTTCATTGACTCTTTTTTGTTTAGAATCCAAAAACACGCAAAGAAGTTCAAGAGGACATTAAAAACTCAAGATGGGACAAGTTGAGGGGTTCTATGCTGCAACGTCTGAAGTTCGGCACAGCGGGCCTACGAGGACCTATGACGGCTGGTTACAAAGCTATGAATGACGTCGTGGTGCTACAAACTGCGCAGGTAAGCTTTAACCTGTAATATTGTAGACCAGCAAATGGATCTATTATACATTAGTCACTTTTTGGATCGATCAGCTTGAATGAAAATGTTCCCGTAAATCATTCGCGCATTTCTTAAGATCTTGTATCGTGAGCAAAAGAATTACAGAAACTTGGTTTCGTCTTTGGTTGTTGTAATTAAGAAATATAAAAAAATAGGTATTTAAGAGCCTAGTAGGTAGTATAGTTACCAATTATATCACTTTAAACGAGTAAATCTGACTTGTGTCGCGTATATACATTTTTCGGGAGTGGACGTGGTTTGTCCTGCCTAGAATGATTACTACTTTGTCTAAAAATGTTTCAGTATACCTTCATATACTGATCTACTACCAATACTAGTCTTTATAATCGCTGCTGTGTAACTCAGAAATAAATATCCCAAATTTCCAGCGCATAGCGTTTAATAGGCATATGCTATGACATAATCACGTAAGCGTTTAATCAGCCATGTTCCCCTATAGTTAGAGGCCTAACTGTCTCCTAATGTTAAATAACAAATATTTATTAATGTTAGAAGACTTCCTACCTTAAGCTGTGTATAAATATTAACGCTCGATTTTTAAAGTACCTAATCCAAGAACTCGAAAAATATTTAATATGAAAAAAGAAAATGAAAAAGTTTCGAGCCAAGTAGATTGCAAATCTCGAATAACATGCTGTTACATACATTCAACGAGATGAAGAGAACTGCGAACCGCCCAGACAGATCGATTCTGCGGGTATCAAGGGCCCACCCCCGATGTAAGCGCCCCACATATTGTATCAGGGTTAGTCGCAACTGAAGGGCGGACTCGGACAGACAGACAGTTCGCGTTGTTTAAATTTGCTGTTTGCACTTGTAGGTAAGTTCATGTAAATCAATAGTTATTCCAGCGTATTTGAACTTGCGATGGTTACATAAATTACTATATTGATATGGCGTTAATTGCCTCTGTGTTTAGACATGTACAGCTTAATTTTTATACTGATTTATTATACATAGAAATTCCGTCTATTTGCTTCAATCTCTCTTCAAAAAACTCAGAGTAGAAAATGGACTGACAAATCGAATAGAAAAAGATTAAGAACAGTTTTGGCATTATTTTTGTAATAATTATATTCAGAAGAGAAGAATATTCTTTGTACCTTTTTTAAACATATATATTATATTTTGTGTGTTAGTATTTAGATTTTGGATTTAAAAAAACTACTGAGTACAGCTGTAACCTCAGTGCACCTACCTTACTACTCGTAGATTTCTACACCACCCAAAGGTTAGATGGTAGAGAATGCCCTGGGCATTAAGTCCGCCGATGTCCATAAGTGCATAAAGGTATAAATAAAATAAAAAATAAAATATCATAACACAGTAATATCATCACAAATATAAATCATAGTACACTAAATCAGTAAAATAACCGATTAAGTTATAATAATCGATAAAATGGAACAAATCTAATCCATATTTTTGTTTTTGCCGCCTTTGCGATTTATTTGCCATCCATTTTTAAGACTTTTAACCATTAGATAATTTGGGGTCAGTTCGTATACACCCAGCGATCCGATCAGCTGAATGAGCCATAGCCTACAGAAACTCTTTGTGTAAAATTTTGCACTTCATATAATTTTTTTCAATGTTTCGTTCAAATAATACAATATATACGCTCACCATAAAATATTTTATACATATTTTTGTTAAACGACTGCGGTTATATTCTGCTATGGATTACGAGATTAACAATGGAACCAACATAAGGTATGTTCAATCTTAATTTATTACGGTTACAAGTAAGTGTGCACCGTATCTATTTTGTAATTTGATTACTAATATATTTCAGGATTTAAATATATAGTCATAGTTGACTACAACGAATGCTCTAAAACGGAACACGAGGGTGACAAGATACCACCGATTACGTGTCTATACACGTAATCGTCGTATAATGGGATTTTCCACCGAGGCCCAGTCAACAAAAAAAGGTATACCTATCCTTTTTTTGTTGACTGGGACTCGGTGGAAAATCTCTTCGGATCCCCGGCTACTCTGAGACGCAAGAGCCAGGAGTATGTGGCGTTTCCACTAAAAGCCACCCTGACGGCCGGTGTCAGGTCCTACTCCGGTGAGAAAGCCCCGCCTAGCCAGGCACAATCCCAGGATAAGCCGCAGAAGGTGTATATACCTAATAATAATAGAGAGAAATACAACTTATTTATTTCTTTAATGAAGGTTCAGCAACCAGCTTGTTGGTGACAGATAGGAAAATATATGTATTTGTATCCTAAATCTAACTGTACAACCAATTATTGGCAAACGTCACATACAAAATGTTTATTTTAAATCAACAGCTATTATATAATTTTAAAGACTTATTTTTATACAACTTAAACTTTGGATAATATATTAAATGCTAATCCTATCACACGTTTGACGTGTCTGACCAACGAGTGTTCGTTGCGATTGGTGAGGAGCCGATGAAAATTTAATAGAGGGATTAATAAGTATTTTATTTGACTAACTGTATAATTTTCTCATAATATTATATGTATTTATGAAAAAAAAATACGAAGATACATGTAGTGAAGATTGTGATATCTATTAATTGCCAAAAAAGAGACTGAATATAATGTTATATGTGATTTAAATGTTTTCGAAAAACTTGTTACTGTATTTTAACCTGCTTAACCTGTTTATAAAAGTAGGTATAAGAACTCGGGCATAAAATATGTTTTGTTTTTTTTAAATAAAAGGGCTTGGCGTAACAGTTTATAATTATCTATTTTTTTCAGGATATTGCATTTTAGTCTACTTAGTGGGATAACCATAAAACAAAATCGACGAGTGGCGTGTAGATGGTTTCAAGTGACGGAACTAATCGACTGTTCCAAAACAGTGCAAACATTCCGTCCACCAGCGTTCCACGATGTTGCAGATGTTTTCGGAAGGGTGTCGAGTCAGTCGGGTTATTACGAGATTTTCCTGGGCAAGCCCGATCGATATAAAACTGCCTCGATGCGGTGTAGACTCATTCTAGACAGATCCATCTAATTACAAAACCCTTCCGTGAGGTCGTGGTACCACTCCAGTCGAGCTCCCACCTCGTTTTCTGGAATATTTTTCCACAGCTTTTATATGTCAGCTTTCTGACTGTCCCTTCCCGAGAGTGCCAAAACAAGATTCCTTCGTAATAGTATAGAACAATATTCTGATTAAAATATTTGTCGACAGGGTATATGCTCATACATTAAGAAGGTCTGCAGCCAGAGTCAACTGCACAATGGAGTGGTTATCGGCTTTGATGGCAGATATAACAGCAAAAGGTAAGTTTACAAACGTTTTCCATTCTTTAAATTATCACCACTTTGACTTCACATTGCTCGAGCCTCAATAAAACATTGTGAGATTGCTATTTTGAGCAATTTTCAATTAATAAATTAGGTATGCAGGGAATTTAGAAGAAAGGTTTATCAGGTTTGTGACTAAAATAGGATCAACGATGAAACAAACATTAAGTTACAACACATCACTTCCACTGATAACGAACCGAATCAATAAGTGGTGTAAACAAATGAAAAGCGCGTGCGGCAATTGCCGTATTCGTGTGAGCGAGTAACAGTGAATTTATAACGTGTTTTGGGCAATCCCTGAATACGTGTATCGCTTTCGATTTACAAGATGGTAATCCTACCATTAACTACTATTAATCATCTTCAACAACTTATAACAGTCCACTTCTTAACATATGCCGCTCCTTAGTAAGGAGGTTTTGGCCTACTAAATAGGCTGGCCAGACTGGTTGATTTAGGGTTTGTTTCTAGCTTTCATTCCCTTTGCAGCGATGTTAATTTTTTTAAACTTAATGTACATGTTGTATTACAAAGGCGGACTTAACGCCATGAGGCATTCTCTCCCAGTCAACCTTCAGGTGTTGTAGAAATATAGTAGGTGCAAAGATAAAATATCAAATTTGTCGTAGTTCATACTGTGGTAAATAAGAGATGATGTTGTCCTGCGTAGTTTGTTCTCTTAGTCGGCTCTTACGACACCCGTGGGATGAATAGGGGTGACGACACTCCTTATTTTAAATCCGTCACCACACGAATAGTCGATCTTCGAAATCCTACCAAATGTGTCTAAATCAAAATCGACTATGTCTTGCAGATACTAAAAATACTATAATAAATAAATAATACTAAAAATACATAAATAAATAGTAAAATATCGCTTTAATGTACACTAGGTATAAATATACAATAATTAACTTAAATAAGGTTAGACAAGTACTAATATTGTATAAATAATATCAAAAATAAGCAATTCAAAGACCGCCCGTCGTCCTTTAGTGTTTACTTAATACTTGATTTGCTCCAGAGACACAAGTGCATTGACGTTCTTTGAGCCTCCCCCACCCCCTTCAGAATTGAGAAGGGGAATGGGGGATTAGACCTCCGGTGACCTCACTGGGTGAAAAGTAACGAAAGAATTACTTAAAACCGGTTTTCCCTGATGCCATGGTATGACTCTGATCAAGCCGATATGTGCAGAATCATACCAAAGCACTTTCCCAAGAGGTGACAGATTAGTATTAGCCGATAAAAATATCTATATCTTGGGAAAATTGTAAAGCTGCTAAAAATATGCGAATATTCATCAACGGCAATATTATCTCATATGTTTTACACAGATTATATCGATTGAAGTATGATTATGCCATTTACACAAAATTGCGTCACATTAGATACTAGTTTGCAAATCGTAATCAGTAATTGTTATCATGATGTCGAAGACCACGCTTATGACCCTTTGATACAAATATTTGTGTTACTACCGTAAAACGTAACATGGCTAAGTAGACGATGACTTAGATTAATATTGAGATACCGACGTGTATCGTTAAGAAAATGACTTTTATCAAAAGAAGAATATTAATGACGATAGATCTAAACTATGTGAAAAATATGAAGGTTATTTAACCTGTATTACCAATGAAGTACCCTAGAATATTCTTGAATTAAATAATACGGAGTGTGGCTCACACTCATAGAGAATCCATAGCCTGAAGCCGTTTCTGCACTTTACCAACTGTTTATTAAATGTAGAGCCATAGAAGTCAGTTATTTTAAAGAGTTTGCCTTGTATTCTTTGACTTGCCACTTTGCTGCTATAAACACTGTGATCAGATATTTTTTTGGTATGTCTCGATGCCCGCCATGACAACGATGACATAATACTGTTCTCGATTAGTCATAAAAACAGGCAGCGCCTAATATGATCTATTTAGAACAATCTGTCCTTATTCATCCACAACTAATTTTCTACATATTTCCATTATCAATTGAGTTCCGTCGGATTGAACAATTGAGTCTGTCTTCCATTCAATTGCTTTATAAATGTGTTGTTTAGGTATGGCGAAGTCAGCTAGTTGGTCTAGGTTGCTTTAATGTGTCCAGCCGGTCATCGTATAATGGGCAGTGCGGCAGCACGGGACCCTTTTCTTCCGACAGACGCAGGTCCTTTCCGGGCACTGCTGCTTCGGGCAGTACATCGACTCGTTCGCTAGGAGGGAATTGAGTCCCACCTGTCACCACTGAATTTGCAGTCAGGACTCGGCTCAGCACACTCTGGCAATTTGAGCTGCTTGGGCGTTGCAGTGTTGGGTCCTCACTGCAGTCATTGGAGGAGATATATCGCTATCGGCCGTCATACCGCGTCATAGTTTTTTTACCGAGGCCGCATACTTCTACGAAGACGTCATCTCGCATAAGGAGGCGGCGGAGAGGGCCCGGGAGGATGATTTCTACTCGAACCCAATTCGCCACCAACGAACCAGCCGGCGCAGGCGCTTTCCAGTGCCTCATGCCGCCCTGAGTGTGGCCGTGAGTGGACAGGAGGGGTTTTTCCCTTCCACCCGCCATAACGGCAAGCCGCGACGCCTATAATAGTCCACTGCTGAACAAAGGCCTCGCCCTAAAACGGAGGTTTTGGCCTACTATACCACGCTCGCCAGACGGGTTAGCATAGGGTATGTTTCAAATTTTCTTTCTCTTTACAGTGCTGTTGTCCTGCGTAGTTTGCTCCCTTAGTCGGCTCTCACGACACCCATGGGATAAATGTCATCGGAATTGAATCACCACTCCGGTGACACTCGGTATTCTTAATACGTCGCCACACGGACTTACTATTAGGTCTAGAAAATTAAATTATAAGAAGTCTATGTTTCACACTTCACAAGAGACAAAACTCAGATCTTAAGAATTCATTTTATAAATTCAAAATGCTCCGGAATACAAAAACGTTGGAAACCGAGTATAAATGATAATCCGAATGATAACGTCGCCGAATGATTAATAATGTAGCAACAGTGTGCCAACATTTTCTTGAATATTTTAATGTGTACCTAAGAGACATTAAAATTGAATGAATAGCCGTATCTTGTTAATTAAGCAGCTTGGCTAAATACGCGATACCAGCGACCTTGGGCGAGATATCTTGGCTCTCTTGAATAATATAAATAGACAAAGTTGTTAACTTTTTTTAAATAAAAAAAGACATTGTTGATGGTTCTGTTTATGGTATAAGGGATTAACGAGTTGACGGCTGGTCTGGTGGTAAGTGACTATCACCGCCCATGGAAACTTGCAAGTCAATGAGACACAAATAAGTAAACTCTTCCAGTATTAATTAGAACGAAGGGGGAAGGCAATGAGTTGAGCATTCGCAACGATAGAGAACATTGCTTAAACACCGGTTTTCCGATCCCCCTATTACTAGCTACTAGCTTTTTACATTTTTTTTTGTTTTCACGTTTTTTAAACTGTGTCCAATATTATGTCGTATGTCTCGAATGAACGTAATTAACTCGGATACTAGTGTAGGAAGTTGTGAAATGCCTTCATGTGTATAAGAACCATCTTACGTCCTCCTCGTCAACAGACGATAAATAAGTAATCGTATGGAGACTACTGTGTAAACTTATACATTTCATGTTGTCTCTTTGAGTCTCTTCTGGGTTTGCTGACACTTACAGTTTGACGATACAGCTGATGAAACATATTTTTTCGGCATCCTATGACTCGAATAGGTGTCACAGCTCGTTATATACATATATTTCAATTTCAATTTATTGCATTCCATAATGTACATTCAGGTGGTAGGCTTAAAAGTAGATAACAATTATGGACCCTGTCGGGCACAGCACTATCAGGAGAGAGGAGGAGCTGCCTAATTATGCTAGTTTGAAGAGCTTGATTTCAATACCAACATTTTCTGCTTTAAACGAGATAAACTATGTAATTAAACCAAATAGTATATTTAACTTGCATGTTCATAAAAGGATGTAGTTGTTGATAATTTAATAAATTTATTAATGAACAATGTCAGTACAAAATTATTTTACCATTCATTGTATATCAATTTATTGCATAGTCATTCATTATATATTAATATTTATTAAATGTAAATTTATTAGGTTTTATGTCTATACTGGCATGTGTTTATAATGATTAATTTTAGTTATTTAAAGTTTATAATTTATCTTCTAAGTATTCCTTGACACTGTAGTAGCATTTATTTATCAGGAGTTTTTTTAATTTGTTAACAAAAGTATTGTATTTATTTGCGTTTTTGATTTCGTTTGGTAGCCTATTATATACTTTTACTGACATGACCAATGGTCCAGAGGAGTGAATTGCTAATCTTGAAGTAGGAAGATTTAATCTACTTTTGTGTCTTAGGGTCATTTTGGATTGGATATATATATATGCTACGTTACATTGGATATGACCCAGGTTCTGTTCTAGGGTGCTCCTGTACATTCTAAGCCAGCGTGTGTATTACTGGGAAAATATATAAGTTAAAATTTTCTTTAAAAGCTGTCTCCGTACATTCTAGACCAACTTGTGCCTTTTTTTTTTTTTTTTTTTTTAACGTGTGGAAATCCCCTCGGACCGTCACCCCTCCGGGGTTTGCGGCGGGGTGGTGTGTCGGACTCGGACCGACTAAAACCACACGGTGTGCCACTCTGCGCCTGTAACAGGAGGGATCCGGGAACAGCTGTTGTTAAGACATCCGGACCCCTCCTAGCGCCAGCCCGCTCCTGATGCGGGCTCCGTCTCGATATTTTTCCTCTCTTTAGGCGACGTCCGGCACACGCGGACGCCGCCCCCTCGCGGCTGGCCAACTAATGCGGGTGGAGGGGAAACCCACCCCGTCCACCCGCGGCCACACTCAGGGCGGCATGAGGCTGTGGTAGGCGGGCCTCCGCCGCCCGGTTCGCCGGCGGCGGATCGGGTCCGAGTGGAGGTCGTCCTCCCGGGCCCTCTCCGCCGCCTCCTTCCGCGAGATTACTACCTCGCAGAAGGTTGCGACCGCGGTAAAACAACTGTCGCTACCGGCCATGGAGCGTACTACGGCCGGTAGCGAGAGATCCACTCCGATGACTGCAGTGAGGGCCCGGCGCTGCGCCGCCCATGCGGGGCAGACCGCCAGCGTGTGCTGGGCCGAGTCCTCACTGCAGTCGCAGTGGTGGCAGGCGGGACTCAGTTCCCTCCTAGCGACCGTGTGCAGGTACCTTCCGAAGCAACCGTGCCCGGAAAGCACCTGCGTCAGTCGGAAGGAAAGGGTCCCGTGCTGCCGCCCTGCCCACTCGGCGATGACCGGCTGGAGAGCCTCCACGGCGGCGAAGCCAGCGCGTGGAGTCTCCAGCCGGAACGACCAACGAGCCATCGTGGCTCGGCGAGCGGCTTCGCGCCACTCGCGCACATCCTCGGGCGGAGGGCGAAATCCGCTCTCCGCCCGGAAGTCAGCCACTCGCCGATAAACTTCGGCGAGCACTTCCGCCTCCAAATCCCACGGGGGAGTTCCGGCCAACGCGCATGCCACCTCCGTAGAAACGGTGCGGTAACCGCGTATGGCTCTGACCGCCATTACCCTCTGAGGGCGCCAGAGGCGTACCCTATTCTGGGCGGTCAGAGCCGCCGCCCACACCGGTGCACCGTACAGCGCCATTGACCGGACAACCCCCGTGTACAGCCGTCTTGTCGCGACGCTGGGTCCACCCATATTGGGCAAGAGTCGCCCTAGGGCAGACGCAGCGCCGACCAGCTTTGGAGCAAGCTGTCGGAAGTGCTCGTCGAAGAGCCACCTCCCGTCGAGGATCAGGCCCAGATATTTCATCTGGGCCCGAACCGGTACGAAGACCGAGTTGACCACGATTGAGGCGCCAGGGGGTGGACCACGACGGGGCCCATGGAATAACAGGGCCTCCGTCTTATCTAGGGCCACCCGTAAGCCCAGCGCCTCAATGCGCCCGACCACCAGGGAGACTCCCCCTGTGGCCAGGCGCGCCGCCTCTTGGAAGTTTGCCCCCCGGGCTGTCACGAGGGTATCGTCTGCGTAACAGATTACACCCAGCCCGGGGGGGAAATCGGCGCGAAGGGCCCAGTCGTACCCTATGTTCCACAAGAGGGGTCCAAGAACAGACCCCTGTGGAACACCGCACGACATGGGCCGACTCCTCAAATTACCTTCTCGGTCCTCGTACACGACGGTACGCTCCTCTAAGTAGTCTGCCACTAGCCGCCTCAGGTACTTTGGCACCCCATGATAGTGGAGTGCTTCCCTGATGCAGCTGAATGGCAGACTATTGAATGCGTTGGCGATGTCTAATGACACCGCCAACAGCACGCCGCCACAGCTCACTGCCTCTTCGGTCACGGCCCTCAGGCGCAACACGGCGTCGACTGTCGAACGCCCCGCCCGAAAACCAAATTGGGCGTCCGACAGATCGGGGCCCACCTCGCAGAGGTGCCGGACGATGCGGGCAGAAAGAACCCTCTCAAACAATTTGCCCGCCTCGTCCAGCAGCACGATGGGCCTATAGGCCGCGACCGAATCGGCAGGCCGTCCCGGCTTCTGCAGCAGGACCAGCTTCCCGCATTTCCAGCGCTCAGGGAAGCGTCCGGACGCCAGGCTAGCGTCCAACACCCCCCTGAGGTGGTCCGACATGTAGTCGAGGGCTCGGGCCATCACTCGGGCTGGAACCCCCGTCCGGCCCGGGGGCGGTGTTCTTGGATCGAATCCGTAGAACAGCCGCCCCCAACTCCGATTCCCTGACGGGCGGAACATCGACCTCGCTGCCCCCGTCGTCTCCGGCTGATGCAGCCATCGACGGGGGTGTGTGCTCCGCCCGCTGCGGGAATAGGCCCTCGACCACTTCCTGCAGGAAGCTGGGCTGGAGAGTCTCCGTAAGGGGGGGGCCCAACGCGCGGAGCTTTTGTCGCACCGCGCGGTAAGGGCGACCCCAGGGGTCACGATTAAGACCCTCCAGCATCTCCTGTCTCTTTTCCTCTTTGGCGCGGCTAATGGCCAGCTTCAGAGTTTTCCGCGCCCGCCGGTACTCCTCATGAAGCCGGTCCTCCTCACCGTCTCCACGGTGACGCCGCCGACTGCGTGTGTAGGACCTCCGGGCACGTGTACAGGCCGCACGGAGGTCCGCCAGCTCCTGGGACCACCAGTAGACCTCCTTCCTTGGAGGCCGACAACCTCGAATGCGGGGCATGGCCGCATCGCAGATATGCGTAATCGCATCGCGAAAGCGGCCAGCCCCCACGTCGACCTCCTCGGTCGGAGCCTGAGGAGACAGCCACGAGTGAATTATGGCTGCCTCCTCTAGTAGGTCCCGGTTCAGTCTGGCAACAGCCCACCGCGGAAAGCGGGATAAACGCCGCGCCACGTGACCCCTACTGGAGTCCTGGGTCCGGGAGAGCTCAAATCGGATATACAGGTGATCCGAGAGCGTCTCAACCTCTTCCAGGACACACCAGTTCCTTACTCGTGCGGCGAGGGCAGGGGTAGCGAACGAGAGGTCCACTATCGACCCCCCCTGCTGTCGCACGCACGTGTTGGTGGAGCCTCTGTTTAGAAGACAGAGGCCCACCGAGGCCGCCCACTCCTCTACGGCCTCGCCCCTTGCGTCCGTCCTGGGGGAACCCCACGCAATGGACTTTGCGTTGAAGTCCCCCAGCACAAGGACGTGCCCAGACGCTAGTCGCCGTATCGAGGTCTCCAAGCTGGTTAGGAAAACCTCGAAGTCGTTCAAACTCCGGTTGGGGGAGAAATAAACACCATATATGGTGATCCCCCCCCACTCGACGGCAACATATCCAGTGCCCTTGTCTCTTAGCGACAAGGGCGGGGAATGAGCCGTCGTGGAACCGACGACTGCCACGGAGCCATCCCAGTCACCCATCCAGTTTGGACGGGGAGGGACAGAATAGGGCTCCGCGACTACGGCAACACCTATCGACCACTGTGCCATGGTTTGCAGGAAGAGATCCTGCGCCGCGGCACAGTGGTTCAGGTTCGTCTGGACCAGGAGGCTGGAGACCCGATCCATTACTGGATCGTCTCTACAGCCTCCTCCATGGGCGACGACGTCGACGCACGAACTACATCGGAGGCAGCCTGGGTCGACTGGCTAGCCCCCGATGCTTGCTGAGAGTTGCGGGGAGGCTTGCAGCCCCCCTGCCCCATCTGGTGATTGGCGGGCTTGTTACCCGCCGCACACACCGGGCAGTGAGGGGCGGCAGAGCATTCCACCGCCACATGCCCCGGTCGACCACAGCGGAAACAGAGTCCGCTGCAGTCAAAGCAGCTTTGGCACTTGACGCGCGTGTGCCCCGATGCTAGGCATTTGTAACACCTCATCGGTCTCGCCGCCAGGACTGTGATCCTGGCGCTCACGAAACCGATGAGCAGCCTGCCGGCGTCGGCCAATACTTTGGCCGACGCTACGGGACAGCTGACCCACACGGCGCCAAGCCCCCCTGGACCGGGGCGGATGGTGCCGACCCTGACGTTGTCCGCGCTGCACCCCGTCTTCTCCCGGATTACAGCGCGGACATCTTCGGCCGTCACAGAGTCGTCCAGGCCCGAGATGCGCAGCTCCGCGCACTTGGTAGGCCTGGCGACCCTCACACCATCTGTAGTCGCGAATATACCCCGCAGCCTCTCAGCAAACGAGTCCGCCGTCTTTGCGCCTTCAGCCCCAGGGAACTCGAGGACTCGAGCTCCCGTCTGGGCTAGGCGCATCCTGACCCCCACCGTTCCAAAATCGTTGGCGAGGCTGTCCCGGGCCTTTTTGAAAACGGCCGCGTAGGACAGCCCGCCGTCCGCCGCCTCCGGGGACACGGTCACCACTACAGCCGCGGTTTTGGGCGGCTGCAGCTTCCGCGGCCTCTTTGTGGAGGCCGTTGCCACCGGTGGCGAAGGCTGGGCTTGGGCTGCTTTTTTGGCAGCCTTTTTGGCCCGCCTTCGGGACTTCTTGGAGCCCCTCGCCTCCTGCCAACCCTCGTTGGAGGGGGCAGGTGCGGAGGGGCCCGGCAGGGGTGTCGGAGTGGGGAGCGGAGGGAATGCCACTCCGCTCCTCGGCGCTGTTCTAGGCCCCGTCTTGGCCGGCGCCTGGGGATGCGCCCTGGCCGGCGCCTTAGCCGGTGCCTTGGCCGGCGCCTGGGCCGGTGACTTGGCCCCCCTCCTCGGCTTTTGTGGAGCCGATGGAGTAGGGGCAGACGCCGCCGCCGCGTAAGAAACGCGGCCTCCCACAACGGGGAGCGCGGTCGGAGCGGCGGCCTTAGGCCGCTGTGCCGACGCGAGCGGGGGGCGCATAATCGGCGCAGGAGGCAATCTCGCCTCCAGACCAGCCAGGCGTCCGTCCAGCATATTCCCAACTGCGATGAGGATTTCTCGCAGTTGGGAGTCAAATGCCCCTGAGTTGGTGGTAGGGGCAGGCTGGGACGCGGACGGGGCTTCCCGCTCGGGGAGGTTCGCCTGGAAGCGGGCGAACTGAGCGCTCAGCTCGTTCACCCGCTCCGTCAGCTTCTCGTTGGCCACCCGCAGGCGAGAGACGTCGCCCGCTAGGCCCTCCACGACCTCCGACAAAGCGGAGGAGGAGTCCTTAAGGGCCCTCACAAACGAGCCCTTAAGGTTCACGGATTTGGTGGCCACCTTGTTGATGACGGCCACCGCCGCTTTCGCCCTCTCCTGCACGGACACGGGAGCCTGGGGGGCATTTCCCCCCACCGGCTCCCGAACCTTGAGCAGGAGATCCGCGATCTCCTCCTCCGCTACGGCCTCGCCGTCCACTCGTACGCTCCTGTAGGACTCCGCGTTTGAGAACGCGGAGCCTGACGGGGTCGAGACCGAGGCCGAGGCCGGTTTACGCGCCCTCCCTCGGCGGCTGCTTGCCACCTTTGGTGGCATCATTTCGCCGGACGTGTCGGTCCCCTCCTCCCTGGAGCGTCCGCGTTTCCGGCTGTCGCTCCGCTCCGCTTCCATGGCCTCCGCGCCATCCGATGAAGCGGCGGATCCGGAACGCAGCCGATCCGATGCTCTTCGGCTCCCAGTGACCAGAGTCAGACTGACCTCTGGGAGCCCCATCGAGATAGGCGTTCCCGACACCATCTCGCCCTCAGTGGACGACCCATCCGCTCCACTGTTCTGCTTGTCCTTCCTTCCTTTTGCTTTCATGTCCTTTAGGCTTGCCTTTTTCGTTTGTATGTTGGTTCCGATCGTTTTTTTAATTTGTTGTAAATCATCCATAATAATCCCACGAGTGGGGGAGAACTAGAGGTCCACCCGGGCAGAGATCCCCCATTACCCGGGCAAGCGTAAGTTTTTAACCCAACCGAGGGGTCCGCAGGTACCTCGGCTTGGAGTGCGCTCGCGACTGAACTTCCCATCAGCCATGCATCCCCTGGCCACGCACCAGAACACGGGATTCGGGGAATTTTTTAGAGAGGTTATCTTCCTCGCGGTCCGGGCGGTTAAGCCAAGACCCTCGCCCCCGAACAGAGCCGCGAGACTTAACCACAGCGCTCTTCTCGGGATTGCGATATGCCGACGGTTGACAGGGAGACTACGTCCCCCTGCCTGCTCGGTGGTAGTGTGAGTACACGCCGAGCCCGTCCTCCTTTCTCCACCGCTATCAGCGGAGAAACTGTGGCCCCTACAGGGCCCCGCCATCAGGTTTTTTACCGAGGTTTCCTCCTCCATGCTCCGAAGAGCGAAGAGCCAGCAGGGCAACCGGCAGACACGCCCACCCTGCTGGACCAGGCCTTGCCCGAGAGCCGATGAACGGCTGCCTCTTCTGCTAGAATATTGGCCGCTGGCGATAATCCTCTCCTCCAAGAGGACAAGGAGGAAACAGTACCATCGCCAGCGTTTCCAGGGTGCACCACGAGGAGGTTTTCTAGCCCAGCACCCCAGACCAACTTGTGCCTGATCTAACCTGACCTGACCCATTTCACATTTTAACATGCTTAGTTTTACCTCACCTATTTTAACTTATTATGTTTCTTGTACTTAGTGTAATACATATTTCTTAATATATTATTATAACTTATTTTTATGACGGCTTTCGCTTGAGAAATAGAGGCCTATATGACTGGGTGTGTAAAACAATCTACGACTTATGTTATGATTGTGAACGTTTAATAAAGTTTGACTACATCATAATCATCGACAGCTTTTAGTAGTCCACTGTTGGACATAGACCTCTCCTTAGAAAGGTGGTTTTGGTTACCCGGTATGCCAGACGGGTATAGGGGTTTTGTCAAGTTTTTCTTCTTTTTTCGGTGCAGGATAACATCCTGCGTAGTTTGCTGCCTTAGTCGGCTCTTACGACATCCTTGGGCTGAATAAGGGAGTGTTGACACTCCATATTCTTAATCCGTCACCACACAGATGTCCCTTTTTTTATATTGAGGGGTAAAATAAACCAGCAGTGAAGTAGATTCGTCTCATGAGTGAGCGGATTCTCCTTTATATCATAATGAGAGCATCCGCATCCATTACATTCCATCTGTTATCTTCTTATCCCTTCCTTAGGTATATTTTTTACCCTGGACCTTGCAGCAATAAAAAAACTCCTCACTGTCCAACTTTGTATCCCTGGCAAGCTGACAAGATGCTTTCAAAATTTCGTCCGATTACTGAACGATCTAAAATGGAAACTAACAAATATTGCTTTTTATAACATGAAGAGACTGACTGAGGCAATTGTTTCTTTATTGATGTCATTAAAGTCAAATGCGCTCATTTTAGAAAATAATAGCTCACTACGCATAAAATACAAGAGTTAGGAATATAAAAGACAGCTCTTAAAACAAGAATATGACATCACATCACATCAACAGCCTTTAATAGTCCACTGCTGGACATAGGCCTTTCCTTAGAAATGAGGTTTTGGCCTACTAAACAAGAATATAAGATCAACAAAAGAAAGGAATATTTTTTGTGTTCGTTTCAGGGTACTGTGCGCACCCATCTGGGCCAAGCAATAGTTTTAATCGCGCTATAAAAAATACACAGTATACCCACAATATTAAAAAGAAATGAAAATGTTTTAATAGTTATTATTATTATCTAATCGCTATTATAACCATCAACGTATTTAATAATTTTTAGTTTGTTTACAGTCGTAACTTAAGTACTTATTCTGCTTATTGTAACAACCACCTACAACTAGCACATAATATTACGCCGATAAAGGAAAAAATTGGTGTGCTGCTAGGTTTTGAGTGCTCTTTGTTAGTATTGTTTGAAGTCAACTTTTTCCAAATGATTTTTATTATTACCTTTTATCTTAAAATGTGAAAGTTTATGCTTTGGTTCTTGGGTCTTTGGTCTTTGTATCCTGATAGCTGGCCACGGCTTGACCGGAGTACAGAAGAGAGTGCTCAAAAGAGAGTAGCTTTTAATCGAGTGAGTGAAGTTACTGAGGCCCAATTACTTATAGTACTAACTCAACTATATTTTGTTTGTCAACAGGTTCGCAGAACTTACAGCCAAAGTTTTCATATCATCTTCGATACCGGTTCACATATTCTCAGAAGTATGTGCAACACCCCTCGTCTCCTTTGGGACCATCTTCTACGGGGCGGCAGCGGGAGTCATGATCACAGCGTCCCATAACCCAAGGGAAGACAATGGCTACAAAGTGTATTGGGGCAATGGGTGTCAGATCCTCACACCTCATGATGATAATATATTGGAGGAAATTGAACAGTGTTTAGAGTAAGTGTTTTTTTTTTGTTTTGTATTAGCGTATTTCTACACTCAAGCTGTTGATTCGTATCTTGATTTCATAAAACCTCATTTGACACGATCTACTTTTTCATATTCGTTGGACCTTTCATACCCACTCGCCGGTTACAGTCATACGATCTGGTCAGTGTAAGTCATTCAAAACTTACCCACACTCACTCGCTCACTCACAAGGACATTATAAATTCGTGTCATCGTGTTCATACCATCACAGTTACTTTCTCCATTCTTGCCTTATTCCTCACCATGGCAGTAGCAACAGTCTCGATGGCCGACATTTACACACTCATATTATTTTCCACCAGATTTCTCCACATCTATTTTTAACCCAGTACCTGATAGAAAGCTAGCCTGATGGATCTACCGGGAGCAAAAGCCAAACAAAACGTACTAAATCCTAAAACATGACTCCACTTTTACTTAAATAAAAATAATTACCTACTGGAATACCCCTAAAAAATTCTTAGATGGGCTCGTATCTCTTTTCAACATTTTAACTTTATTGATATTTTTTCAGGTTCACAGGACTATAGTAAATTTTATAATATTTTATCTTAAATTCCTAATATTCATAATATTAGGAATTTGCCTAAGTTTTTTGTCCAGCTTCTAACTTTTATGAAGCTACAATATATTATGCAAATATCCCACGCTAAAAATACTTCAAAACAACTTTACTCATCAAATCTTTCGTGTCACTCGTAGAATTATGAAAAAAATCGTACAAATTTATTTCTAGCATCCCTGACGATCATTGGAACATCTCCGAGATTCGGGCTCATGAATTGGTGAAGGACTGTCAGGACGAAGTTACCTCTAAGTACATGGAGACTATTATCAGCCTAAGCCCTGAAGTCCTGCAGGAGAACAAGACAGCTGCAATTGACGTAGTATACAGCGCTATGCATGGAGTCGGCTATGAATATATCCTGAAAGCTTTTGAGACTGCCAATCTTAAGGTAATTTTTCTCATAGTGATCTGGTTGCTGAAGTGTAGGGCAATAGCTCGATAGGTCATTGTCACTCTTGTAAGTCTCACTGGTAGTTGCCAGCACTTCCTCACCTTTCTAACCTCTGAATTTCTTAATATTTGTGATTAATCAGTTTTAAAAGAGGTTCAAATCTAAATGGCATATCTTAGATGTGTTTTAGGCAAAAACCTGTATCTGTCATGCAAAAATATATCTTGTCTTATCATTTTAATAAATTAGTATTTTTATCACAAACAATGCAAGGCTAAGGTGGCTAACGAACTATTAAGAATGTATGTAATTTATTTATAAATATTTAGTATTTGTACTGATAATGTTATTGTTTTCAATCTTTGTTTTAGCAATTAAAACTCATCCAATCTCTATATATGACTAAATCTTTGCTTTTAGATTTGGATTTTTTAGATACCTATGTCGTATATTATGTAATTAAATATAATTTTGTTAATTTATTTATAGCCTATTGTTCATATTTTCTGCCGACATAATGAATACTCTTTACATAGTATAATAATAATAATGGTTAGCTCAAGTAACAAATCATAAAGTGAATTTAAAACTGTCTTGTGTTTTTATTATTTTTTTACGTTACACGACATTGATGTCTATGCAAAAGATGTTAAGACTCATTTTGTAAATTGTTGAGGCGCCAATCAGATAACTATTTCTGAGATTTTTAAACAATTATTTTACATCCAAAAAAAAAAAACTGCTCATTTAAAGTGCTAATTAAAATTAACACTATAATATTCTCCCACAGCCCCCAATTAGTGTAAAAGAACAACAAGATCCGGATCCAGAATTTTCAACGGTGGTATTCCCAAACCCAGAGGAGTTGCAATGTCTGGAGTTAAGCAAGAGTTTGGCAGAAGAACGAGGAGCTAAACTTGTGCTGGTCAATGATCCTGATGCGGATAGACTGGCGGTAGCTGAATACGATGACAGGTAATGTCTTGAGCAGGAACATTCAGAAGAACGTGGGGAATTTTAAGTAACAGTGGTTGATGTGAAAATGATTTTATAGAAAATAATAACCTCCCACATCTGGCAAACCGCCGTCTGATACCAAACTAGGGAGTGCTAGGCCTGTGCCATGGTAACCAAACTGCTGATAAACATACTTATATATTTCTAAACACAGAACAAATAATCGTGCTCATCACACAATCATTTGTTCTGGGTGAGAATCGAACCCATGACCTATGGCTTATCAGGTCAAGGTGGCTAAAAACTAGACCAACGGGCTAGTCTCAATATTCATTGAATATCAGCCCCTCAATAATTTCCCGTAATAGCTTCTGGTCTTCTTCCTTCCGCATCCTGTTTATTCAAGGTGTCTTCTTCGGTATTTTCGGCTTACCTTTCTTGCACTCTATTTCAAAATCTATTATGTTCACTCTTCGACTCTTCTACTGCAATAGGAGTTACCATTTTTTAATGCAGATTTGTCTCATTGCCTCGTTCTGCAGTTTTGTTATTTCGCTAAACTCTTTAAACTGACGTTCTGGAGTTGAGTTCTTCTAATAACACTTTTACATTTTCGTAATTTTTAGTACCAAGAGCTGGCATATCTTCACGGGTAACGAGATGGGAGCTCTACTGGGCTGGTGGCTGTTGCAGCAATATTACAAGAAGAACGCGGGAGATGACGAAGTATACATCATGGCAAGCATCGTCAGCTCAAAGATGCTGAGAGCCATTATTAAGGGTAAAGGAGAATTTGTGGAAACGCTCACAGGATTTAAATGGATGGGTGAGTTGAACCACATTTACGACTACACTGCAGAGGCCCAAGTGCAAGTTTATGTCACATCATCTCAATCGTCACTGTGACTGTGATTGGCCCGCACTGAAATCTTCGCCGAACGCCGAGTGCGTTCGGCGAAGATTTCAGACCGAGACCGAGATCGATTTCTGTACAGACCGAGTTAATGTGAAATTAGCTCGCACTTGGCCCTCCGACCTAATACTATAGATGTGTGACCAATCCAGTGACTCCATAAATGGAGTAGGCTCTTGTTACCAGAGCTCTTTCCACTTCCCCTCTCCCTTCTTCTACATTCGCACAAGTAAAGTTTAATTGCTTGGCTATAAGCCAGAACCTTCACTCCTCCTTAACTTCTTTAAATATTTATTTTTATATTTTGATTTTAGATATTTTTAAACATTAACAATTTATTCCAGGCAACACAACTCTTTTATTAGCACAAGAAGGTAAAGTACCGCTGTTTGCATTTGAAGAAGCCATCGGCTATATGTGCGATCACAGAGTACCAGAAAAGGATGGAGTGTCAGCTGCCGTACAGGTAAGATTAAATCAGATGAAAAAACAAACCAACTACTGGCCCCGACTCCACTCCGTAACGAGCGCTCCGCTTCTTCTTAAATGTCCTAGTTTAATCCATAAATACTATAATTTACTAGCTGAGACCCGCGGTGTTACCCGCGTTTGTTGTTATAACCGCGGGCAACGCCGCGGGGCGAAGCTAGTCTTAAAAAAGTAGCTTAAGTTACTCCTTATGTCATCAGCTATCTGCCAGTGAAAGTCCCGTCGAAATCGGTACAGCCGTTTCAGAGATTACCAGGAACAAACAGACAGACAGACACAAATTGTAAAAATGATATTTTGGCATATGTACCGTGCACACATACATATGCATTTATTAAAAAGCGGGTATTTTAATATTACAAACAGACACTCCAATTTTATTTATTTGTATAGATTGCCCCTTTATGAGACTATGGTATGTATATGTGTAATAATTATTATTGCTATTTAAACGTTTTACATTTAACAATAAAATAAGACACATCTTTGCTAGTACTTTGTTGAAGGGTTTGTCTTGCACACCTTACACTTCGGACATTAATAAGATTTAATAAAACATCTTATTACCATATCCACATAAAACAAAACATAATTAGGCGTCATTTATCGAAGACGGTCCGAACTTCTTATTACCACTGATCCTACATATCGCAATTGACGTTCTCATGGTGATTACTAAACATCTATACATCCTAGCAGCATCAAGCGTTTGGCCAGGACCTGGTGCGTCAAGCATCATCTAGGCTGGTTAAGGGACCATCCGTTTGTGTTGGAGAGACAATAAACCATTTACCTCACATCCTAAACCGATTTAGTAATAGCATATTTGCAATACTAATAGTGAGTCAACTCAGCTACTTAGAGAATCAACGCGGGGGCGAGGTATGAAGGAGAGGGGAGTTCCCTCGGCACCGCTAAAAAGTTCGGATCGTCTTCGATAGTTTCTTTTTTTTAAGACAACTCGCACAAATACAAAAACAAAATAAATCCTGTGTCGCGGGGGACTTTACAAACATACATGAAATAGACACAAAGAACACCCAGACTCAGAACAACAATTTGTGGATCACACAAAGTGTCGTCCCATGTGGGGATCGGACCCACAACACTCATCGTAGTAGTGAGTGGCGTGGCGACCGCTTAAACTACTACGACTGCCCGCGAGGTCTGCGGTAGTACCGGCCGGCTTGGCTTGCCAACCGGTACGCCCGTTCAGTAGTGTCACGTTTTTAGGGCAACACAAGATTACTCGCAAATTTTTTATTATTTTTATTAACTCACAGTACCAATAACATCTCTTTACTTTATTAACATAATATAAGATAAAGAGCGTATATTAAAACTCTCGATGTATTTGGCGGTTTAATATACATTTACATATAATCACAAAAATACTTATATTACTGTTTTAATTATATAAAAATACATACTTTTATAAATATTATTTATTACATTCCATATGACTATATTTATTTACCTATAATTACATTAAATCGTGATGGAAAGCTGCAGCAATCACATGGTTGTAAGAATTTAATTTTACCAAAATCTTTTCCCAATATTTTCTCCAACTGAAATCACGAAACAAAAGCAACGAAAAAAAATATTCACCAATGTATTTTATCCAATATTTAAAATAGAATAGGACCCGAGATACTACTGCTATATAGATAAATTAAGCCAAGTACTTTTATACCTACGATCGTGATCCTTTTTGTGACAACCCTTGCACATTTTTAGTCGAGACAGTCTTTCAGGAATTTAGCGGTCTATCAAGGAAGTTGACCCACTATTAGTATTTATTACACATATGGTAATAGTTTGGTGTTCTTTGTAGGTAGCCTCGTTAGCATCACACCTTCACTGCCAAGGCTCTTCCATTCTCAAGCAGTTGCACACTCTTTACGCAAAATATGGATACCATGTAACATACAATAGTTACTATATCTGTCATGAACAAGCTATTATACAGAAAATATTTAGGCGCATCAGGAACTATGACGGCCCTGGACAGGTAAGCTTTTGTTTTATTTTTATTTTAGTAAATATAAGTCTTGGATCATTTATATTTGGACCTGATGCGAATGACTATATTGTAATAATTCATTTGTATTCTTTTTGACAGTTGCAAGAGAACGTAACTAACAAACAATTTAGCATTTTAGGTAACTTAACTTTTTGTTTTTCACAAGTCGGTTTAAAATTCCACTTAAATAAAATCGATTACAACTTATATTCGAAACTTAATGTTTGGTTTATAACGTGTTTAGATATTATTAGGATACAGATAAGATTTATAAGATAAGATATTTGAAGAAAGAAAGATTTATAAGATAAGATATTTGGATATTATGCACTGTCAAAAAGCAAATAAAAGAATTTATATAATTTTGTATATTTTACAAATACATATTTGATTAAATTCATATACAGTACTGATATTTTATCACATAATTATAAATATATATATGTTAAACTATATCTGAGTTCGCCAGGTAAATGTCACTTTGCTCACATACCTTATCTAAGTGTTTATAACTATTGTATTTTAATTATATATGCAAGTGTATGTGTATATGTATATATAGGTATATATTAAATCAATATAATGATCTGTGTTCTGCACGATACAAACCCGAGTTTTTCTTTGACATGATATTGATAAGCTCGGGGTTTTGTATTGCGTAGAACTGTCATCAACACGCCATTTATCTGCTACTGTTTTTAATATTAATAAATATTATTATTCATGTTTACATTTATATCTATTATTAAATATATAAAGTTTATAACTTGCATGCATATTACCCTCATTACTTATGTAATTAACATTAAAAATGTTTGTCATTCGTTCGTTGCATGAGATCTATTGTGGGTATTCTTGTGTCATCGAAATTTCGCCATTTTGAACCATATTTTTAGCGCAAGGAGATTGAAGATAAATCGTACCATGCCCAGTTTGTTACCCGTGCTTCTTCCACTTTTGATTGTATTGTATTCAAAAGTTAAAGAAGCAAGGATAACGCGCTGGCCTACGCCAACGGCTTTCGCAGTCCAGCGGCTTTCAACTTTCAGATTTATTCTTTGAGATCATCGGCTTTTGACTGGTGTGAAGGTACTGCATCTCATCTCTAAGGGAACATACAATGATAAGAAAAAAGAATATTGTAATAGCATTACTGTATTCTTTTCTACTTATCGCTGTTTGTGTATCTACTGACTGGAAGATAAAGATCATACAACAATCTGATTTCGATTACTGTTTTGCTTCAACTTTATTGCGTCTGTATTGTTTTATTTACATCACAAAGTAGTTCGACTTTGTTTTTGAATTACTTTATCATAACATTGTGTAAAAAGAACATTTAATATTCAGATAAAAAGCTTCGTGGAGTTTCTTATCTATTAAAACTCATTTTAAATGGCGCTTCAGTTTTTTTCTTTGATTATTTTAAGATTTTTTGAAGTTAAACCTCCTTTGAATCGTTGTGATCACGATAAAAAATCAAACACATAAATGTATTGGATCAAGTCGGCGAGAGAATGAGATAGAATACATTACACATTATTTTTAATATCATATTTTGACAATGTGAATATTTTATCTTTTTGTTTAATACTAGCTTGTACCCGCGACTTCGTTCGCTTAGAATTTGAAAACGCTACCTTAGTGGGTTCGATTTCGGGCCGGGTAACATTTTATACGGTTTTTCTGATATAAAAAATCTTAAGTTTCACTTCTGCTGTGTGTGAATTGCACACACACATCTATTTTTCTAAAGCTCCGCCCGAGTATATGTTATTTTGACCAAGCAGGCCATTTATTTAAACTCTTTTATTAGCCTAACTTCTACTTCTTACTACTAACTTTCTTCTTACTAACAATAGAAACAGATCTTCAAGTAGACAATTTTAACCTACTTGTAAATCAATCCCAAAACCTTCTATCTAAGGAAACGCCTATATCCAGCAGTGGACTATTAAATATGTCGATGTGATGTGAAGTAAAATCAATCTATGCGTGTATATGTAGTGATGGCTATACTACAATTTAGCATCTTGGAACTGCTCTGACTATAGTTCCAAAAGCTAAATACTTTAACTGTGGAGTCATTATTACTTGTTTAAAAATTGTACAATAAACTAAAATGCACGTGGCCCGACACGCACTTGATCTCTTTTTACCCTTTTAGAATGGTTAGGTTACCGACTGTATATATTTATATATCTTCTTATTTCTATTTTTTTATTTATTTTGACTACCTCTATGGTGCGGTGGTAGCGTATGCGACTGCTGTGCTCTCCACTCTCTCGGGTTCGCTGCCTGGGTCGGACCAAATGTTTTTGTATGATCTGCTAATATTCGTTTCGGAGTTTAAGTATCTTCTATGTATTAAATGTATTCTTTCAGTCAATCTAGCTTTTATTATACAAGCTCTGCTTAGTTTGAAACTAGATGGCGTTGTGTGTTTAGATTTATTTCTTCTTTGGCACACACTGGATTTTGGCGGGCGTTTGAGTTGTAGTTAAATACGCCTTAGTTGTGATAGTGACACTAGGTATATGAAAATAATAAAAATTAAAATCGCTGGTTTGTAAATTTTAAGTATACATTCGAGTTTTTTTTTTAAATAATTAGCTTGTGTACTTTTTCAATTCAGTCCGCCTTTCTAGCTTGTTTTTACGACACTGTAACTATGACATTTTGGGGTCAAGGTCGTTCCCCTTTTATCATAGAACGAAGCGGCCTATTACTTCGGGGTTATCTTTCCCATAAATATTGATTTGAATAGGATTTACCCACTTAATACTATTATTGTTTCTCACTACATTGATTGATTCCGTACTATTTTAGTAACGATTTAGATTTAAAAAGTTTTCAACCCGGCAATTCCAACGATTTATTATGCATGCATGTTAAAATTTGGCCTTATTTTAGATCTAAAATAATAATAAATAAATTGGCGCATCTTATACAGGGCCATCTGATCCCCAACGAGGTAGAACCCGTACTAACTACTGATAAACATAGCTTATTATTTTTATTATTATTTATTATTAAGTTATTTTTAAATACCTACATATTATAGATAAATTACACCCAGAAACATACCCAAATGAACATGCTCGTCAAATAATTATTTGTCCTGGTTGAGAATCGAAACCACGATCTTAGTTTAGCAGTCAGAATTACCAACCAGTGGACCAGCAGGACAGTCAATTAATCTTGGTTTCTTAGTATTTTATGTACAACCATATTCTTCGTTCGTTCATCATGATTTCTTGCTTATTGCCACTCTATACAACAAAATACAGAATACCTTTTTAAATTAAAAAAAAATACAAAACCTTTGCAAGGAATAGAAAATGTACTTTTGTGCGAGCGAAACTTTGAGCATAAGATGGCTAGAGTTTAAATAAAAGTTTTTTTTTATATTCCAGTATCCAAAAAAAGTGGGTTCTTGCGAAGTGGTATACATCAACGACTTCACCGCCGGAGTTAAAATACCAGAAAATGTGAATGGAGAAGCCAATCATTTAAGTAAGTACAATATTATATTTATTTACTGTAAGTAGGAATTGACATCCCGCCTATCTAGGAATATTTTCTTTAAATTGCAATAAGGGTTTCATTTGAACATAAACAATTCAATAAAAAAATTGGTTCACAAATGGCGAAGATAAGATATCGCATAATATACACAAGAAACTAGTTGAATTGAAAACCGCTTTGAAGTCGGTTAAAAATAGGAGTATAACCAGACTCACCGTTCGTTGCCTGAGCTTCTACCACTTTTGATATATTTTGTTCATCATCTGTCACCACAATTCTGAAGAAAACTTCATAAAATCCGAGGACTTATCCAGTATCAAAATTTCGTTATCAACTTTCCCAAGGAACTTTTAATTGGCTCTGCACAAAATTTAAAGTAAATTCAATTAAAAGTGACTAGAGGAAGATTTTGTAAATTAGCAGCGTCACGACATTATGATATTGTTGTCTTCGCTTCTTGCCTGACGTTACCTCTTTTGTGGATTTCTCTTGTAGTCTATTAATATTGTAGTTTTCGTATCGCCACAAGATGGCGGCGACCAGGATTTTGGTCCTGGTGGATCATGTCCATTTTGCGTGTCGATACAAAAATATTTAGAAAATGGTAAAATTTTTGCCCTTTAATATTTTCAGATGCCCTAACCTCAATATTAGAATGTTTGTAAAAAATGTTTTATTATAGTTACACAGAAGATTAATAAGGCACTCGGATCGAAAGTGGACATTTTGAATAAAAAAATAAGTATATTAGACTAAGTAATTTCGTTATTAGCTAACTAATTTTGGTTTACTTTTACCCAAATCCAGATCGGCGCCATATTGTGACGTCACACTTTCGCGGTCTTTTGTGTACGGGCATCAGCAATTGTCATTTTATCTTTTTACAAGCTTTTATGTAACTTGCAACATTTGTATGTATCATTGTATGTGTGTTGTATGTATTGATCAGTTTCTGGCCATTTCTCTCCTAACACCCAAAAAATTTTCTCGCGAATTTGGTTTAAAGTCCAACAACCGTAGAAATCAGGCAGGTAGTTCGAATATTGAATTTAACATAAAAACTTTGTGTAGATGTCCTGGGCACCGGTTTGGACTCCGACTACACGTCAGGCGAAATGGTGATGTTCAAGTGCCACAACGGGCTGAGCGTCACCATCAGGACGAGCGGCACCGAACCCAAGCTTAAGTATTACTCGGAACTGGTATGTGAAGCACCTACTCGAAGGTATGTACTCACCATGATATATTTTATTTATTATATCATAGATTGTTTAATATCGGGTAATTCAAGCAGTCTTTATGTAATTTTATTTATAAAAACCAAATTACAACGAAATTCAACTTAACAATAAATAATCTGGAAGTAAGTAGTTTAAACTCTAGTACCCATGATAAGATTAAACTTGTGTTTAATTTGACTGACTGCACGGATGGCGTAGCGGTCACCTTGCCACTTCCTACTGCGCTGATTGTTGTGGTTCGATTCCCACATGGGACAACACTTTGTATGGTTCACGAATTGTTGTTCTGAGTCTTAGTGTTCTTTGTGTTCGTTTGACCAATGTTTGTAAAGTCGCCCGCGAGGCAGGCTATATTCCTAGTGCGGGAGTTGTCTTAAAAAAAAAAAGAGTTAAAGAAAAGAGTTGAATTCAGTTTAGGATCTCTTGGTATTAGATTGTAAAATAGAGAGTTAATAATGAAAGATAAAAGAGAGCTGGGTCCCATACCTTTACCTCAACTGACTCTTGCTTAAAAATCCGAAGACTGAGATGTTTTCTTTTTTGTTACAGGGAACAAGAAGAAACAAATATCAAATTAAAAGAAATGATGAAAGAATTTATAGAAGAACTGCTACAACCTGGAGCGAACGGTTTGAAAGCTCAGAATGATTAGAATTTTACTTTATTTTGATGCTTATTGTAATACACGTAAGGTCGAAAAAATAGACCGTAACAATAAGTTGAAAGTGTTACCACTAAGAAAATATATTGAGTTTAATGTTTGGGTATAAAACCAATATATCAGAATATGTTTAAGTGTGGGAATGCTTCAGAAGTGTTCTGTATTGTATACCTAAACATAAAAAATATGTTGTGACAATATCTCATTAAATTATAAAAGAAAAGGATAATACTTTATGTCAAAGTTCAAATTTCGAAGACACTACATCTTTCTTATAATACAGGTATTATAAGAAAAATTGTAGAAGTACAGTAGATGGTAAGTGACTACCGTGAGTGTTGTGGGTTCGATCCCCACATGGGACAACACTGTGATATCCACAAATTGTTGTACCGAGTCTAGGTGTTCTTTGTGTCCGTTTCATGTACGTTTGTAAAGTCGCCCGCGACACAGGATATACTCCAAGTGCGGAAGTTGGCTTAAAAAAAAAATATGGCTTCATATGACACAACGCTATTTAGAAGCCCGGACTAAGCAGGGCTTGTACTGTAAATTCTGTATTTATTTTTGTAAATGCGTATTTATTGTATGTACGATACAACCAGTCTACGTTTGAACATTTAAAATCTTTTAATGAGCTATTGTCACATCCACACCATAGCCATATTTGAACAATTGTTATTTGTTATTTTAGTAAATTTAAACATTATTCTAATTATACTTTTGTACGTTTACATTTGACGAAAATTTCCATTCCTTTCCACAAATAATTTTATTCTATAGATCTTACATCAATTAATGGCAAATTTATATTTTTTAATGTTACCAATCAATAATACTAATGTTACCGACTTACTAAAAACTAAGTTTAATTCCGTTTACGTATTCCGTAAGTAATATTAAGTATCCTTTTATTCTTTTAAGGTATAACCTTAAACCATTAGGTTAATAATAGCGTTCTGTTGTTTGCACCTGAAAATCAAGAGATACAAGTGCCCTCTCTCCTTCAGAATTGATGGATGGGAGGGGGGGGGGGGGTATTGAATCCAGTAACTTTTATCACTCAGCTCTCACTTACATTGCGTGAGCTCGTTACTCTGACGCTTTGAGAAATCATAATGACGTCCAAAAAGCGCGGGGTTTTCATTTGACTACGTTGACGGCGTCGGGTGTTGCCATGTCCCGCCACACAAATTACCAGTGTGTTATATAATAACACGCCAGTTTTAGAAATGTATTCTCAACACTTTTTTTATTAATTTATAAAAATATGTTCAAATTGTACAACATTTTAAAGCTCAAAAGTAACTAGTGTAGAAATCAACACCAAAGAAACAAACTATGTTAACCCAAACCCAGTTATGTGATTTTGTAAAAAATAATCTGTGTTTTTTTTAACACACAAAAATATTTTTGTGAACATATCAACCTATGTGTGTAGTCAGTACCTAATGTAATAGCCGTTTCATACTTAAACCTAAATATTATAATCTCTATTGAGTTGGCCTTGCTACACTATAGCAAGTTACAGTGCAATTAAAAACATCAATATTACATATTTTTTTAATCTATTAATATTATCATATTACCTATTTAAGAATATTAAAAAAATGTGTTGCCAAAAAATACAAATTACGCGCCATAACGCTGCCATATTGAATTTTAGAACAGAGAAGTTTTCAATCTGTATGATGAAATAAAAATTCCACAATGTATTTATAAGTTATAGTTGAATAAAGAGACATATACACACACATATGAACCTGCAAACTTAAAATTCACTTTTTTTACGGTTATATAATGATACACCATTGCAAATAATTGTTGGAATACAAAGTTATTTATTATAAAAATATTTGTTATTTTTTTAAATTTAAGCCATTAAGAAAAACATCATCGTCATCGGCAGCCTTTACTAGTCCACTGCTGGACATAGGCCTCTCCTTAGAAAGGAAAACATATATACCTACTTAATTATGTGTCTTACTCGTATGCTAATGATATGGCAACATTTCTATGTATTAAATAAATATTAATATACATAAATTTATATTAATAAATCTTGCGTTTTATTCCTCCCACTTTCAAAACAAATCACCACTGCTCTTGAAATTAACCTTCACTTAAACAGCTCTACACATTTAACCTATATTATTTAAAGAACATCTGCATTATACATTACTAGTTTCTCAAAAGAATAAGGTTTCCCGAACGAAGAGCTATTCGAATCGTCGCCTCGACTACTTGGCGTTACGTAACGCTATAGCTTCACTCTGCACTCTCTCTATCGTATTACACGGGAGTGTTCCGACGACTAATACCAGTTGCAACTTTCCGCCATCGTTCCTCACGCAAAATTCTCATCCCCATCACTTGGATAATTGGCACATGGCACACTTTCAAGACAATTTTGACTTGCACAACCAATCTGTTTAACAAGTTAACGTCTGCGGTTTGTTCGGACCGATACGACCTTAAGAATCAACAAAAGATCATACTCCTTGCTCAAAGGCCGGCAACGCGCTTGTGACGTCTGAGTTGCAGACGTTCATGGGCGGCAGTAGTACTTTCCATCAGGTGACCCGTCTGCTCGTTTGCTCCCTTTTCCATAAAAATAACCTGCTGGCAACCCTGTCACCTTATGTCAAAAGAAAATCTTCCTCCGTGCCTTTTTTCCAAACTAAGTTGGGGTCGGCTTTAAGTCTACCACGATACGGTACCAAAGAATGTATATATATGTAAGAATGTAGTTATTCCTGGGGGTTACTATATGTCCATGCCGATAACAGTTTAAAATTATATTTACTAAAACGACAATAAAACTATTTATTCAATTTCTTTTAATTTAATTCAATTTAAAAATAATCTAATACATTTTTTAAATTATCATTAAATACCATCATAATAGGATAATAATTATTAATATTCCAAATTATACAATAATATTAAATTCAAAACAATATACCATATATGCCTTAAATCCCTCTAGCGTCAGAATTGGGCAATGGTAGAGCTCTAAAGGAAAGCCTAATAGAGTTACAACCTCATACTTTTAAAGAGGGATATCGATAAACTTCTATGATTATATATATATCACTATACAAATAAATACAAAAGAATAGATAGCAGACATAATAATAGCTGATTTTGAAATGCATCGAAATATTTCAACGGTACAAAAATTAAGAGAACATTTATTTAAATAATCGTCTGTATTTTCAAAGCGTTTTTTAAACATAGATACGTACCTGTATTAAAAGTTAGAGTGATGCCTAGCTACATCGTTATATCGAATGCAATCGATTTTGCGAAATCTACATGATCGATTAAATATCGTTCCATAAACAAAATCGGCAAAAGTAATTAATAATGAAAAGAATCAAATGTCAATACCACGACATTCTGAAAATCACTAGTAGAGTATACCTACCCTTGTAAAATTTAATTGTAATGTTACCAAAATGTTCAAGTTTTATTGAATACAAACATTAAAATTGATTTGAATGAAGTTGCCCGCATAAATATTTTATTATTTGTTTTGCCCTTACCACCATTGAGCAACAAGTGCTCGGAGAAAGAACTGACGTTGAACCGAGTTGAAACGATTTCTCATCGTGTGTGTAGAGAAAACCTAGTCGCAATGAATACCCCTCGTTATTCCCTAGGATGTTATGTATTCCTAGTGATCCCCATACCAGTATGAATATACTCTGTCAAAAGGGGTTGGTGACGCAGGGATCGCCTTGTCTTTCTGCGTGTCTTTCTGATTACAAGAAGATAGAGAAAAAAACCACTGGTTTCTGTAGAAGCGGTGATCTGCTATAAAAACATTTGCCTCAAACTTCATTCGAACTCTGTTTAAAAATGACAGTCTATCACTGTCCTCGGTTATTACTAAACTCGCGTCGCGTTATGCTATGCATATGTCAGAGGTATTGTGTGATTTTCGTCGCTTTCTGTTGCCCACAAAAAAAATGTAGATACCTTGGTATCCTACTAATAAAAACCAACCAACCAAAAACAAACCAAAAATATCTGAGTTTAACTTTTGTGCAAGCAAGCTTCTGCAAACTGTTGTCTCACTTGGTCAATTTTACTACAGATTCAAAGATATCTTTCAAATTAAAATTATACATTTATGGGTATTGTTATTCATTTCGCATTCTAACAATATGAATGATGTTGTTACAATGTTGGAAGATCGATTTTAAACGAAACAATATTATTTTAAATAAAAATCTAGAGTAGCAAACGCTACAATACTGTAGGTATAATAAGTTATTAGAAAAGAAAAAAAACTCCTAGGACTTGGTTTCTCTTCAAATAATTATTTACTTCTTCTTAGGAGGTGGGGCGGCAGCCGCCTCTGCCGCGGCGGCTTCGGCTTCCAACCTTTCTTGTTCCAATCGTTCTCTTTCTAACTCTTTTTCTCTCACATTAAGTTCAATGAGAGTGTCGAGTTCAGGACTTAGGATCACTGCAAGACCAGCCGTTGCAGGTACCTATCACCAATTATAGTACAAATAAAAAAAGCGAAAAGGAAATCTAGACTTCATCATCATAAACAGCGTTTAGTAGTCCACTGTTAGACATGGGCCTCTCCTTAGAAAGGAGGTTTAGGGCTACTATACCACGCTGGCCAGACAGGTTGGTACAGGGTTTGTTTCCAGTTTGCCTTCTTTTTTCAGTACTGTTCTCCTGAGTAGTTTGCTCCCTTAGTCGGCTCTTACGACACCTACGTGATGAATATGGATGGTGACACTCTGTATTCTTAGTCCATCATCACACTTACGTCTGGACTTGGATCAACTTAAAGTGAGGTAAAAGAATCTGTATAATATGATTATTTAGAAATGAGCTGCCGAAAACTTGAGTATACCAAGTATTTTGCAATCATATGAAACTGTTAAGGTCACCGTGTTATCTACTTATCTAATGTCACGAGATCATAACAATCGTATTCATAAATCGACTTAAAATGGAAGTTCTTAATTTGATTGTATTTTTTTTTAATGTATGTTACCATAGACCTGTCATTTATGAACTTATTCGAAAAACCTTTTTTTTTATTTGGGAGGGTATAGTGTATTACAGTTTATCATGGAAAAACGCATTAAAGTATGTGTTTTTTTTTAAGTTAATTGTTTTATAGTTTTTACACCACAGGGTTTGCGGTATTGTAATAAAATGTGTAAGATATCAACAAAGTTAATAGGATATCAATGATTCTTAGAAAAAATATTTATTTAAAAGTTAAAAGTCTATGGTAATTATAAACGTTTGGGTGTTAATTACAAATAAAATAGCATAAAACATTGAATCGTCGACTATCGTGCTTACCTTGGCGAACACTGGTCTTGCATTATCCCACTTATCAACGTGTTCGTACAGAATCTGAGTATAATTTTGGATTCTCGGCAATATCATGCCTAGTAACCTGTAAAAAGGAAGAAAATTAAAAAAAAAACCGGGGGGTTAATGAGCGGAGGGATCGCCTGATAGTAAGTGGTTATCGCAGCACATGGGCACCTACGATTCACTAGCATTGTCGCACTTTTAGCTCCCTCCCCAGAAATACCGGGGGTGGGGGGGTTGGATTGGCAAATGGACTCCGTAACCTCACTGACTTGGTGAAAATCAAAGAAAGAATTGCTGAAGCCATGGTATGGTGTTCAAGTCGAACCATATATACCAAAATTATATGGTCCTCCCATGGCTAGAAGACATTGCAAACCAGCACTATTGTCACTGTCTTACAGAGAATTTCTGGAGTTTACAATAACCTTATAAATTAAACTCAGCATCAACAGTCAGCAGTCCACTGCTGGATATAGACCTCTCATTAGAAAGGAGGTATTAGTCTACTATACCACGCTGGCCAGACGCTTTGTTCCAAGTTTTCCTTCTCTTTGCAGTACTGTTGTCCTGCCTAGTTTGCTCCCTTAGTCGGCTCTTACAACACCCACGCGATAAATAGGGGTGGTGATACTCCGTATTCTTAATTCGTTACACGGACAAATGAAGTTAAACTAACTCAAACAGCGGTATACAGATATCAGTGAGGAACTGCATCTCCAGCTGAGGTATGAAAAATCTGTCTTTATCGATCTGGAAGTCAGAGACTTCCCCGCGGCTTTTTTCGGCTTCACTTTGCTTGAAGAACTCTGTTAGCGCCGACGCCTGTGTGAAGAAAATGCACAGAAACATTTTACGGTTCAAATTATTTAGCGCCACATAAATAGTAAATAATATAATTAACAGGCCTGTTGGTCTAGTGCAGGGATTCCCAAAGTAGTCCATATCGACCCCTTCGGGGCGAAATCGTTTTCCCAGGGGTCGATATAAATGAAAACTGATTTTGGGGGTCAACGAGGTCTAAAAATCGACCCCTATTAATTAACACAAGTTCTTATTTGAAACTTTCAAGATACTGCATTAGTTGTGTTACGTGTAACAGAGCGTACAACTTCCTAAAAGGGCCAGCAACGCGTTTATGACTCCTGAGTTCATAGGTGGCGATGGTCACTTTCCATCAGGTGGCCCGTCTGCTCGTCTGCCCCGTCTAACATATCAAAAAGTTGATAAGCGTGCAGTAATATGGCTATGGGGGTCTGAGGTATCATTTCATTTTAGAAAAGGGGTCTCTTGCCTAAAATGGTTTGGGAATCCCTGTTCTAGAGGTCCTGACTGCTAAGACAAATGTAGTGGGTTCGATTCTCACCCAGTACAAGTATTGTGTGATGAGCGTGACCATTTGTTCTGTGTCTGGGTGTTAGTTATCTATATAATACGAGTGTTTTTGTATAAGTATTTTTATTTGCAGTCTTTTTACTATAGTAGGTGTGTAAGATGTCTGAGACTTTATTATTATTATTGTAGTAATTTTGGCATATACCCACGGTCACGTTTAATAACTACAATTCACCACCCCTTTTTTTTCCGTGCGGAAATCCCCTCGGATACCACCTATCGGTGGCATGTCGGACTCGAACCGGCTAAAACCGCACGCCGTCTCGGGTACTAATAGCCGGGGAACCAGGTATACCCTAAGTCCCTGGTGTCCCGACATACCTCGGGCCCTCTACAACAAGGAGACGACCCCCCTCCGTGTGAGAACCCCATGTTCCCTCTGCTCCCTCTAAGCGAGCGCGCTTCGCAACGCGCTCGCCACCACCGCGGCCTGCTTCTGCTAGGGTGACAGATGGCCTCACCTGCCACCCCCAGGCTTGCGCTTATGGAGGACGGAGGGTCGTTCTGCGACCTCCGGCGCCTGAGTCGCCTGCGGTACCTGGCCCGTTCCCGGGCCTGGCGGGCCGGGAGAGTCCTAAACCTCTCCCGGTCCTGCTCCGCCGTCTCCTTCGCGAGCATAACTTGCTCGCAGAAGGAGACGGCAGAGTACCACGCACTCTCGCTCCGCACGATAGCCCCTGCGTCAGTCGGTATGAGAGGGTCCCGTGACGCCTCTCGAGCCAATCCTCCATAACGGGTCTTACCGCCGCAATGACGGCGTGCCCGAATTCACCACCCCTAAGCAACCCCTAGTAACAACTCAAATAAGTTAATGTAGTTACTAAGTAAGTTACCTAAGTTACTGTAAAATAAACCACATTATTTATAAAAAACTCTAAGGACTTATTGTATTTCCCACAAAAGATTCTGGCGCGTTCCTTGTGGATAAAAATCCCTTTTTATAAAAAAAAAACAAAGGAGGGATTTCACCACATATTTTCTAGTTCGTAATCTAATGGTGGGCAAACGAGCAGCCGGCTCACCTTATGGTAAGTGACTACCTTCACCTGCAACTCAAGAACAAACGTGAATTGCCACCCTTAGTGCCTACCTCCCGCCTAAATTAGGCTGTCCATCCCGGACGAGGGTTGGACATCCTGTAATCTCACTCAGTCGGTAAAAAACAACGAAAGAATAGCTAAACACCGGTTTTTTCGTGAGGCCGTGGTATCTAGGGATGGAGTGAAATCACAATCACTTGATATAAATCATATGATTTACAAGTCATAACATCACACCTGTGACTGACTTACAAAACCAGTGTTCTTAATTATTATTATTCTAGCGTAAACCGAAAAAAAAGAATTTTGATTGATTTTGATGACATTCATCTTTGTCTATGACCAAATCACAATCACAGGTTAAATCGATGTGACTACAACCAATGATTATGACTTAAGAGTAGCAATAATTTATAAGTCTACAATGCTCATATGTGCCGAAGCGTGGCTCTCCCACGGTAAACGGTCTTCTGTCTATACAAATAGTTTTTTTTGTGTATTAAAATATCAATATTCGTCTTTGAAATCCAAAGGTAGTTAAAAACTTACAGCGGTCTTCTTCACGCTACTCCATTCTTTGAGCTGGTCGCTAAAGTCAGCGCTAAGCATGAGCAGGCAGCTCAATGCACTCATGTGATCAATGCTAGTTGCCAAAAAGTCAGAAGCTATCGTCCTGTAGTTTTCCATGTTCCTGTATAATTTTTTTTTTAAATTGAATGGTGATGGTGAATGTTTACGAAAAATGTTTTGAGCAACGGTAGTACGTCGTCCTACTTCAAGATTGTAATTGTAAGTCATTTGTATGTTTATGATCTCTGTTTTCTAACCTGGCAACTCTAATTTGATCAAACTGCAGGTTATACTGTACACCTATTCCTTCTTCTAATTACCTGGTTTGAATAACACTAGTGACATTAGGAACGTTCTTTGTGTGACACGGTATTTTTAATTCTGATACATTTTCTTATACATTTTCTTATACATTTATACCCATAGTACACACGTATACACGTATGTCGGGTGCCACAAGATAAATTGTTAATGTCTATAAAGAGGAACGCATCTTCTAATAGAGCTTACCTACTATCTATCCAAAGATAGACTAGTAGAGGACAAGCTAAGGTTTTTATGATGACGAATCAATTTTGTGAAAACAAATTGACTGATGACTGCACGGATGGCGTAGTGGTTTAAGCGGTCGCCACGCCGCTTCCTACTGCGCCGAGTGTTGTGGGTTCAAACCCCACATGGAACTACACTTTGTGTGATCCACAATTTGTTGTTCTGAGTCTGGGTGTTCTTTGTGTCCGTTTCATATATGTTTGTAAAGTCCCCCGCGACACAGGAATGTATTCCTACTGCGGGAGTTGTCTTTTTAAAAAACAAACAAACAAACAAACAAATTGGCTTGTCCGCATGATCCTGCTCGGAATTCCAAATTACCACTTAAGTGACCTCATATAGCATTAAATATTGGAATAAATTAATAGCAACGTAGAATGTCATCTAATTAAATCCAAGGTTCTGAAGAAGTAATATTTAAATTTAAAAAAAAAAACAACTTTAAAGAATTAATTCCGAGAAAACTTTTTTGTTTTAGTATGACGAACAACTCGTTTTTGCGGACAGGCGTAGTCGAGCAAGCCATTGCCACCCGTGACCATTGAAAAAGTCAAAAACACAATTTAGAATTCTCGTAATTTAACTTATTCAGAATTCCACATTTCATCTTCTTTTATTTTTTTTTATATCAACATATTATAAAAGTTAGTAAGGTAATTTGAGCTCAAATGGATTTCAATAAAGATAAAGAAACCTACATTCGAACATAAACAGAGATCTTCTTCAGATGTAACTACTTTTGTTTGAGTGGAAACCAATTGAAACCGGCACTCCACTAGGGTTTTGGGGGAAGTGTCTGAATGAAACTTACGAAAACCACACGAAGTGTGGTCTGCGCCTGTTTGATTTCTATACTGCGGTTTAAACCAAACGGCCAAACTTTTTTGTAGAAACTTACTTAACGAAATTAGTGACATCAGTAGCAACAATAAAATCCCGCAGATATATAAGAGCTCTGTCGTAATCCCTTCTAGATAGATTTTCAAGTATGTCACAACCCTCGGTGTTCAGTATGCAGAGTGCTATAGCAAGGTGGTGGCGTTCTATCACACTACCCTCCGACGCGAATAAGGCAGCCAAGGTCGTTTCTGGTAAGCAACAATTGGGAGCGGTTAAAGGAAGAAGAGGGCAGTTAAATCTTTACTATCAAAGTAGCCTTTAAGTTGCGTTGCGATGTTCTATAATTCTTAATGGAGAAGCGAGAGGTTCTGTCTTTCCAATGTAAATGGAGGATCTTCAGGCAGATTAGGTTGTCTTTCCAGCTGAACTACTTGTTAAAGGTTAATGCTTTAAAATTGAACTACGACATAACATTATATAGGTACCAATCGGCGTGTAAACTTCTGTTGCGTGATGCAGAATCAGTAGTCACTGATTCGATATCCATGTAGTTCACCTTGTCTACGCTAGATGGCGTTTTAGCATAATTTTGAAAATGCCAAGTTGTATAAAATAAAGACTAAGTACACCTGCAAATTCAGAGGTACAGACCTTAATTTACAGAATTAACATACAAAATAACTTACGTCCAAAAAGTTGATAACTCGTGGTACACCCACGATGATCCAGGTCGTGCATTAAGGCCGCCATCAGAAACATGAACATTTGCAGCTCTCTGTAAACATATTGGAGATATTTTGAAATTAAACTGTTGACTAGTGTTAAATCGTTTTTCTGCTATCACAGAGAGAAGAAAAAGGTGCGTCTTTGAATTCAAGGAAAGGCAAATTATAAATTTAGTTCTCTTCCTGTTTCGATTATTTCGACGACTTTTACTCTCTATGCCAGAACTCTGACTATGCCAGTTGGACCCTTGAAACTTGGGGGTGCAAAAATAATTATTAAATTTATATTTAACTTCAACCCCCAGACATACACAAGTAACATACACTGAAGGACATTACATTTGAGAATTAAAATTTAGCTTTGTAAACAATACAAATTAGCGGGTTTATCGATCTGAGGCGATCTCCTACAGGTATACTACTACAGGCAAATACTATTTTAAGGGGTTTAAGTGTAATAGTAATAATAATAATAATGTGATATACCACATAAGAGACTTCTCCAGCTAAAAAAATCTAATAGAGTATAATGTTTAATGCACATGATTGTCTTTTTAGGAAAATTGCCCAACCTAGAAATCGAAGTCGTTCTGTGGACGCAATATTGTACCAAACAAATGAGACGGCCTAGTGGCTTGTTGGTCTAGTGGTTAGTTGCTGCTAAGCACAAAGTCGTTGGTTCAATTGCCATACAGGACAAATTTGCGATCATTTATTAGGTGTCTGGGTGTAATTTATCTATAATATTTATTTATATTATTTTGATATAGTATGTGTTTAGAGATATCTGAATGTGTTTTTAGAAACATATTTTGACAGCAATAAACCACAATTACTTAAGTGAGAATAAAATTTTATATGGCAGATATTTCTAAAAAGTCTACACGCAACAGCCATAGAATAAATTTAAAAAAGAAAAATAGTTTCCATCGTCCCTTGCGGCAAATTTTTTATCCTCATCTCTTAGATAATTGGCACTCAAACTACTGTGCGTTTTACAAAAACTTTTTGCCTCCCACAACCAATCTGTGGAATAAATTGTCGCCTGCGGTATTATCGGTCTTTTCATTAATACAAGACTACTGAGTTGCAGGCGTTCATGGGCAGCGGTAGGCACTTTCTATGAACTAATTCGTGTAATCTTTCACCTCCTATATAGTAAATAAATAAAGTACTGATTCAGTGAGTGTTGTATGTATCTGTACTCACGTGTAAAATCGTGACAAAAGTTTGCAGTGGACGATAGCAGCGTACGCCCACTGCACAGTGTTGAAAGCATGCAACCAGTTGTGGTAAGGCACTTCTCGGTACATCTTCCTCACTTGCAAGATGAAGCGAGCTAACTTGCAGCGTTTTATTTCGAATCTGTAGATAAGTTTATTCCCAAGATTTATTTACCTTCCTTCTTAGTTTGGTACTTCTGTACGTGACTGCACAAAATCATTGTCTCATGTTGCGTAATTCGCAAATATTATTAACAAACCCTGTTCTAATAAGTGTTTTTGAACTGCACAATGGTAATAGGGAAGATGTCGAACTTGTGACGAAGTGGTTCATTCAATTATCATCCCGTAAACTACCGAGCTTCTCTACAGAAATATATAGCTGAGTTTGTGCGGTCAACAAATTAATAACATTATTTATTATTTGATAGAAACTTCGAAGGTGGGCAGGCATAGTAAAGCAGTCGTGCAGAATCGATTCACAAACTAGTTAAATAAAGAATGCTCAAAAAAAATAAATCCAATAGTTGTAATAAAAATATTTTTTCTAGAAATTTATGTGTGCAATATCTTTCATTATAAATGCAGCTTTAAATAATTTTGATGGATTACCATCGATGCATCAATTTTGGCCCGTATGTGAGTTGAGATATTTATTATATGTCATAGAAAGTATTGACCATATAAAACTGAATAGAACATACTTTGTATCGAATCCAAGATCAGTGAACATTCGGAACACATAACAAGGCAGTTCCTTTAGCGGTAGTGCGCGATGGTTAAAGTCCAAATCAACTAACTGCTGGTGGTCGTGGAACCCTGTGCAATCTAGCATATTTGCCAATTCTCGGTCATCCACCTTTAAAAAATTAACATGGTTCTGTAGTAACAGTGTCTTCAATTTTTAAGACAGTCCCTAAACGCTTCTAGTAAGCTCTAAAAGTATGGAAATATACTGTATATTGGCTGTTACGTTCTCAATTCTGTCTGTTGCTTCGCTATGTTTTACCTTTGATTGCAGCCGTCTTTAATACGGTCAGCCTACGTATTGCTTGAAATGATTAAATCTTAGATATTCACCTTCAAATGGTACAAGATCAACTCATCCGCCAGCGCATTTCTTACATGAGCCTCGTGAAGTTTTCCATACATTGTTGAATGCACAATGCAAATTCCACAGTAAATACTGAAAGCTAGGGCCATTTCCTCGTCTATGGCGTCAAAGTAGGTGTCTTCTATTTTGTTGATGACCAGCCCCGCTCCTAAGATGCCTGATTGTTCGCGGATCGGGAAGCAGAGAAGGTTGCTGGTGGTGAAATTGGAGAATTAGTTGACAGGCGGGGAGAGATACCCGAAAAAGAAGAAGATAAAAGAGGCAAGAGGATGGATTTTATGAATTTCATCTAAACAATTTGCTACCATGGAAGAGTACTTATTGTTTTATCCAATGAAAGAAATTACTGAAGACCGAGCCACAATGACTTCGGAAAGAGCACTCAAAAGTTGGCAAAGCACTTGTGACTCTTGAGTTGCACTCCTTAAGAACGATTCGGCTGCACACAAGTACACTAGTTATAGACACACATGTGAAAGGTGCGCTCGATAGGCTGCACACATAAAACGTAACGAGGTCATTCGATCACTAAATTGTACTCTCCATATTTTTTTCACAAACGGCGCCTTCAATGAAAATCGAATCTTAGGAGTAGATAAACTCCAAAAAATTAAAATATACATATTTATACTCAAATTTGTAGCTCTTGTAGGAGCGTAAGTTGATTTTAATATAAAATTTCCTCATAACGCCGATGTTATATTAATTCATCATTAATTCATTTTACCTGCATTCCTGCTCTGGTATGGAATCAATATTTTCATTGAACAGAATATGGCTTTTAGGGTTTTGTGTGTTGATTGCAATTCCAGTCTTTATGACTTCACCTACGATGCCGGCATTCATTGGGAAACGACGATGCAATGCGAATTCCTTCAAAAATTAGAATAAATTTAAATCATGTTCGAGTTTACTATACATTTTTTTTTTTTTATTTAATAACTTTATGCACATAAGTACAATGGCGGACTTAATGCCATAGGCATTCTCTACCAGTCTAACCTTAGGGTGGTGTGGAAATGAGTGTGGAGGTGCACTACCCTTTGGTTGAGAATTATGAAGTGGACATAAAAGAAGTAATGTCAGCAGTACTGTCTCGCACAGAAGGAGAAGAGAAAAAATAAACTTTTACTCTCATTATTCCTTTTTTAACAGCTGTCACAGTATTAAACATCATTATAAATTTAAATTTCTCTCTCTCAAGTCCGTGTATAGAGACTCTGACACTGTATTTATTCTACCAATACACCCAAATAGACCAAACTTTCAGTTGGACAAAAATGGGTTGGATAGGTAGAAGTTGGTTGCAAGATGCTTATTACTGCTTATTAGTCCGGCTAGTGTCCTAAATTGCAAAATATAGTACGGGTATACGGATATACGGATTCCCGATCCTGGCCTTTTGAACTACTGCAAACTCAGTTGCTTTAGCCCAACCAAGGCTTGTGATATCGTAATTTTAGTAAAGTAAAATGGGGACTTTACATATATTATTTCTTCTTCTCATCGGGAATCAAGAGGAATTAAGGATTGGCCGACAATTGAAGAAACCAGCCATAATATTTATATATGTATATATTTTCAACGGAAATCATCTATACTAAATTAGGATAGGAGCAGGAATATGTCTTATGATCAAATGGTAACTATTTCGAATTCCATCCATTACCGAAATGAACTGTAACACTACTGAAATAAACCATCTGAATAAAATTTAAGTACAAACCTTGTGGCTTATGTCATACAAATCATTTTTATCCACATCTATCAGTATTAGAGAACAGTGCTGTGCATTGACCAGTAGCTTCACTTGTTCCGTGGCCACAGCAATTAGTTTCTCAAGACATGTCACCTGAATTAGGAATAAAAATGACAGCTTAAAATATTGCCTTTTTTAGAGTTACGTCTGACTTATCTTACCTATCGGTTACCGGGAATGAGACTTACTATGAGCTACATTTTCTGGAACGAAAATCCTTATCGCGCATTACAAGTTCTGAGCGGATGGGAGCGAGGCCGAAAAATGTGACTTTTTGCCGACACTTTAAAGCAGACCGTATAGCAAATGTCGACCAAAAAGCGAAAGAAACTTTGTTCCGACCGGAATCCATAGACCCCTCACGCCGTTTTATGGGAATAATATCCCCCTGATTAGACTCACCTCGTGCTAATTGACTACCATCGACCAGGATACCTGCAACTGAGACACGAGAACGTTGCCGCCCAAGTCAGGTTTCAGGGATGAAAGTTGGGCCTTCAGCAATCTCAATCACTTAACACCAGTTTTCTGTGAGGCCCTAGTATCACTCCGGCCGAGCTGGCCTGTACGTGCCAGAGTATTCGCCTAATATAATATATATATGGCAGACGCGCTTGTGTGTCGTTAATATCTGTCACACAATTTAAATATATTTACACAATAGGATAGATACAGTTACCTGAGCAAAAACTTTTCTAATGGCACGAAGCAACGATTGACATTTTTTTTTAATGGTGGTCTCGTATTCCAAGGCGATTGTCTTTTTCAAAATTGGCCAGATAAATCTAAACAAGAAGTACATATGAAAGATATGGTGAGCGGTCGAATTCAAAGCAATCTTCAATATTTTAAGGAGTTAAGTAAGCTCTATATAAATAATTTTAAAGCAACAGAACTTTGAGATAAAAAGAAGGTTTAGTATTGAATATTATGTAAAGCAAGAAGACACTTCGGCTCCGGCAAAAGCGGATTGGAAGCCACTTGACATTTTGACAAAATTCAAGAATGTGACCATTTTTTCATAGTCCAATTTGAATCTTATACTTAAATTCTAAAGTTGTGGTTCAGATATCTGAAATTGGCATAGATGAGAATTGGCAGAAGTGTTTGTGCACGTGTTGAGTTGTGGCCGATGAAGCGATAACTTTATTTTACGACTTACTTTCTGCAGTTGTGGGCCCCTAACACAAGGTGCTATCTATAGGAATCCACAAACTTTGTACTTAATTTAAAAGAAGAATTATTATAGTTTAATGCCGAACTGACTTAACTAGTAAAGTAGTAATAGTGAGTCATTGGATCAGCTCCAAAGTACGCAGTTATAGAATTGTCATACGAGCTACATATAAAATTAAAAGATTCATTTTGATACAACAGAAGTGGGTTAAAATTAACTTCCAAGATTTGTTAACATAGCTAATTATTTGCATAATTTTATAACTTATTTTGTAATGTGGGCAACATAATATTATGGAATACGCACAAAGAAACTTCGCGTATGAAAGTAGCTACATGTTCTTCTGGTGCTTGTGGCGCAACAACGCAGTATATTACTGCAAATGACTTGTCCACTATAGGGAACATTACTATACGCTTCTTTGGAGTATTTTTGAGAAGGAACTGAAATAAAAAATGAACATTTTATTATTATGTAACTGCACGATAGCCAATTGCAGTTTAGCTAAACAGAGACAACAGAGGCAACTATTCGGCATATATCTCTCGCGCGCCTGCATCGCTTCCACTTACAGGCAGCTATACCTCGTGTTCTCTCTATGTTTATATCTCTACGGTTTATGTAAAACATAAACCATAGAGATACCTATAACCAAACATGGGCAGGTTGAGCGGTGTATTAAAAAAATGGTCGGAAAATTGAATAAAAAACTTTAAGAATATTATTTTTAGAATGAAGATTTTTTTTTAAATCCAAGTCTATTTATTTTGTCAGTGATCTTTGTTCTACCACTTATCATTAACCGAAATAAATTGGTCTGAGTTATAAGTTGAATTAAGTAATTGAAAACACTTAAATACAGCTACAGCACCATTATATCAAAAATTACAAGTTTTACGTAAACTACGTACTTTTGCCCAGATACTTACAGGTGACACAAGCTGCTGGAAGTCCGTTTCAAAGTTGGTCAACAAGTCGGACTTTTCACAACTACTTTTTAATACGGCATCGTACTTTGCACACATCTGTGTATAAAAAATATGTTTTATATAAATCCTTTTGAAAAAAGTTGAACCGACTTCAAACGTACGTCTTCCCACCACACGTCTTTTTCCGTATGGCGAGGGATTAAGAATACAGTGTCGCCAGCTCTATTCATCCCATCCGATGGGATGACAGCACAGCAAAGAGAAGGAAAAATTGAAACAAACCCTATACTGATCCGTATGGCCAGCGTGGTATAATAGGCCAAAACCTCCTTTCTAAGAAGAGGCCTATGTCTAGCAGGGGACTATCAAAGGCTGTTGATGATGATGATGATTTTATAAGTTAATTATTGATGTGAAACGTTTTAATGCAGAGGGTCGCTTTTTTTTCTAGTATGTTTAGTTTTTTTAAACTACGCAACGGATTTTAACGCGGTTTTTACCAATAGAGAGAATGGTTCAAGGGGCGAGTTTAAATGTAAAATACATACATATAATAATGTAGCGCATATCCAAGAATTTCAGAGATTATAAATTAATTATGAAGTTAAAAACTTGTTTTTGTGCGCTTACATTGCAAACGCTGGCTAAACCTTACGAGATAGATCAAAATAATGTACTACTAAATTATGTATCTTAAAAAGATCTACAAAAGAATCCCTGATAGATGGTATATGTCTATCTCCTAAGAATAACCCAATTTTTATCTTTTACATATTACAAAAAATAATTGGTAATTTACGAAACTATTTTGAACATTAAAGTATTATTCCTTATCCAAAAAATAAGTTAGCTACGTTGTGCTTTTAATATAGATCAATATTGCCTTCGACAGTATATCATTAAAATTATCAGATATCAGAGATTTAAAATGCGGGTCAAAGCGGCCGTCGCGTCGCCGCGTCTGGTCGTACATCGCGTCCATCCCGGGTGGCAGCGGATGGCAGAAGCTGAGCAGTCCTATAAATATTGCATATAAAGATGTCCTGTATTATAGTCTTATCATTATAATAGCATAATTAATTACTCCACATTGCACCCACGCGAAGCCGGGGGCGGATCGTTAATATTTTTTAAAAAAATGTTGTACCTACTTTAATCTTTATCCTCTTTGGAAAGACAGTTGTACCTATATTGTCAATATATGCCTCATTTCGATCTACTTGGATCATAATGTGAAAAACGATTTCAGATTCACATTCTTCTTTTAACTGAAAATAAAAGATAAGTTAGATATTTTAACCATATATTCTATTGTTTGGTTCTAAGGGTATATCTATATTCTTTATAAAAAAAAATACATTTTTATATTGAATTGGAATTATAAAAACCACTACAGCACTTTTACAGCACTTTATTTCTTTTTTATAATTTTATTACTTTAGATAATTAAGACAATAGAAAACCTTGAATATGAAGTGGAGCAATTAAACATAACTATACAAAGAGCCGCTGATAATTCCACGACTAAGATCAAAAGAAAATCATTTAAACATAATGTATAGCCTGAAAATATCAAAGAAAAAATACTAGAAAGACGCAGACTACGCAATTTTTTTGCGTAGTCTGCGGAGTATCGACCCAAGAGATAAAAACTCTTCAATAGATGTTGAAGAACTAAACAGCTTAATAAAACTATTTGACAATGACAATCTGCAAAATAACTTAGCATCCTTATCTCCTACTTCGGACACTAATTACTCATTATCGCAAGCAACAAAAAAAATGAAGAGACCCTTGACACCAACGCCACCTATAAGAGATAACAGTGGTACTTGAGCCAGATCTGACCAAGAAAACTGCCTTTGCGAGCACCTAAGCATGGTCTTTCAACCTTCAGATCAGCAAACGTTTAGAAAATCGCAAGTACTGTTCTGAGGTATTCTTGGATATTAGCCAAGCTTTTGATAAGGTATGGCACAATGAACTAGTGAACAAGATTGAAAACTGGCTACCTCATTCGTTTCTACAAATTCTTATCTCATACCTTAATAAAAGAAGCTTCCAGGTGAAATGCAACAATGAATGCTGACAACTCTACGACATCAATTCAGGCGTCCCTCAGGGTAGTATACTAGGTCCTGCACTAGGCCTCTATACTGCAGACCTCCCAACTAATGAAAATACAATGACTACAACGTACGCTAATGATACGGCATTATTATCTACAACTATGCCTACCAAAACATGTAGCCGATCTCGGTTGCGAACCATCAGAGGCCGGCCGTCAAATAAAGGCCTATTCAACCATGGCCATACAAAATATCTGGGAATGCATCTTGATCGAAGACTGACGTGACAAAAACACATCTGGGCCAAACGTAAGCAACTCGATAGTAAGGTTCGAAGTCTATACTGGTTAACTGGATGTTACTCGCAGTTAAGTAACACCAGCAAGATGATGGTCTATAAACCGATCATAAAACCTATGTGAACATATGGGATCCAACTGCGGGGTACTGCAAGTAACAGCTACATAGAAATACTTTTAAAATTCAAAAACAAGGCATTGAGAACAATGTTTAACATCGCGAATTGCACAAATACATGTATATGGATCATAACATAAAACCAGTCAAACAGGAAATGGGCCAGTACAGCATCCTATATGAAAATAGACTATCCAAACATCAAAACGACTGGTAATAAAAAGCAAAACAACATTCCCAGTCTGAGCAGCCGCTTCACATAATAAACAAGAAAAGTACCGAATGGTCAAACAGAAGAATGGCTTATGGTTGAAGAACATTGAAATATAGCAGTACATAACCAAAAAAAAACTTTAGAAAATGTTAAGTTTGCCTATGCTTCTGCTATTTTATGCACATAAACATTGATTATGAATCTCAGGGAAAAGAGAACTGGCCAATAGAAAATCTTGATAATGATTAAGTATTTATCAAATCATATTATTATTGTTGTAACCGAGTACCTACACATTATAAAAGTACAATATTATTATAAAGTTACGTACATATGTATTTATTTTAGCTTGTAGGAGGCCAGAAGTATCGTCTGTTAGACTCATCACCAGATCCAAGATTTTACCAGGATCGCTATGTTGAATGTATTTGCGTTTATTACATCTTTTTATAGTGGGCATTTTTTATCTAAGTTTGTTTAATAAATTATTTGTTATTTGTTTATCATTAATAAAAATATTTGATTTGACTGTCACGCCGTTTTCTTTTTAAGATTATTTTTGTTTGTCTTTGAATTAACCGCTACAAAACTTGTTTTTTCGGAATATCTAAATCTGCATAAAATTTCTTAAAATATTCAAAATACATATTTTGAATATTTTAAGAAATTTTATGCAGATATTCAATGCATTCAATGTTTATTTGTTGTTTTTGTTTTGTTTTTGATATTAATATCTGAGAAAGTTATCAATAAATGTTACTTTGAAAATAAATATTTAAAATACAGATTTTGTGTAAAATGTAACGTACTGACTTTTTATTATCTGTGAGGTTTTAAAAAAGTACAGCTGATGAATGAGTGATGAATTATTTTGTGTTAAATTGTAATCTTTAAAAATACCTAATTTACAGTAAGTAGCTCTAAAATGGCAGAAATAGAAACACTTATCGAAATGGGGTTTTCCAAAGAGAGAGCGTAAGTATTTTCTCATTTGGTGTTGACTGTAAATCGCTAAATTTGATAACCTTAAACATGTACTGATTTTTTGCAATTTAGAGAAAAGGCTTTGGCGGTTACGAATTATAAAGGTGTAGAGCCTGCTATGGAATGGCTCTTGGCACACGCCGATGATCCTGCAATTGATGCAGGACATACAATAGGATCTTCATCGAGTGCAGAACCTACTTCGGCTCCAGCCGCAGCACCGGAATCGTCCTCATCAACGCAAGAAAAAGCTGAAGATGAAGCTGCCGAAGTAAAGTCTTTTAAGTGTGATGAGTGTGGAAAGTTGCTAAAAAATCAAGATGAGATGGAGTACCATGCGGCCAAAACAGATCACAAAAGCTTTTCTGAGTCTACAGAAGAGAAAAAACCATTGACTGAAGAAGAAAAACAAGCTCAATTGGCATTACTTGAAGAAAGAATGAAACAGAAACGAAAAGAACGGGAGGAAAGAGAAAAGGTAAATTATTTTACTAAACTTATTTACAGCACATGGAATTGTATTGTTTCAGCAGAAAAGAAAATAATAGAATAAAACATGTTTATTGAATGTGGTAATGAATTTATAACTAGTTAGATATCTCCGCTGACTTTGATATTGCTTGGTACCTAATAGTACATACTTAAATCTATTTATCTTTGGTACCAAACTAACGCTAGGTCATTATTCTGAACTACTAATTGGCTTCTGTCTGTTAGATGGGCCGTTCTAGCACCACATTTGTGGAGTAAGTTTGAAGATGATTTTATATGTATCATGTGTGAATGTGTAAATAATTGATTACTTGGAGTCCAAACAATGTTCTAAATTCACATCAACACAGAATCCAATCTTTTAATCGCTTTAAATGTAATTCTTAAATCATGGTTTTAATTTCTATTCAACAAGATTTCAAATTCAACAACATAACTTTCATATGATGTTTCGTTTATAAATAGGTAAATACTAACATAATAAACATACATAAAAAAATGTTTATTTATTAGTTTTCATAATTTGATTATACAACATCTAGTATGATTATGATCAATAAAAGACTTATTACCAAAGCATTACCGGTTTATATTTAGACATGTAAGGGCCTTCATTAATTATGTAAGGGGGGGCTTAAGAAAATTCATACATGCCCTTATCTGGAGGGGGAAGAGGGGTAAAACCCATTCTTACTTAATATTTTAGAAGTTGAAATTTATTATTCAAAATCTATTTCAGATGCTGAATGATTTTCTTCATTCCATAATGTGCACTTTGATTTACATCTTATTTTACAAATTTTTATTGTTTATTAAAATATATAATTTTATATATTCATTTTCATCAATTTTAAATGTCATAAATAATAATTATATTATAGTGAATTCTGCCCGCGTTTTCGAAACCATCCTTACGTAATTAATGAATGATCTCTAATCAAAAACGCAAAAACACACACAATCTACATTATGATAAAATTAAATTAAGTTCATAGGGTTATCACTCAATTTGTGGTGTTAGGCTCCCATTAAAAAAGGGCCACAAGTTTTCTAAAATATTGTAATAATTTATGACTTCCTGACTGTATAGGCTGAAGCGTTAGAACGCGAACGTGTACGTATAAAGTCTGGCAAAGAAATGCAAGACGCCCGACTGCGGCTACAGGAACAAGAGATGCAGAAATTAGTAGAACAGCGGCGCAGAGAAAAGGTAGAAGATATGATGGCAAGGAATAGGGTGCGGGCACAAATAGAAGCGGACAAGCAAGCTAGAAAGTAAGTCTTTTTTTATGATATAGGAAGCAAACATACAGAATATATAAAGCATATCTTATTAAAGCATGCTCTTCAGAGCCAATTTTCTCAAACTAGGTTGGTGTCAGCTAAGTCTTCTATGATACGGTTGAACTTTCATTTTTTACACGGAGAGACTGCCATGAGACTTCCACAAACCAAGTAGGTGATATCGAAGTTCGAAAAATCAACAAAATCTAAAAATTGATCGATATCGATGATATTTTTGTTTACTTCGAAACCTCGCTATCTCATTGGAGCAGAGCATTGGCGTATCTATATTATTTATAAACAAAATTACATCTACTTGCCACTAAATTCGGATACCTCAACCGGTGGTTATGTCGGGCACGAACCGACCAAAAACTGCACGCCGCCACGGGTACCAGGCCATCTACGGCTTGTTGATGACCCCCTTGAGTGTGGGAACCACGGTGTTCCCCTTCTAGAAAGTAAAGGGGCGCGCTCCACAGCACGTCGCACCGCTAACCCAGCGTGCTTCTGCTAGGGTGACAGATGGCCTCACCTGTCACCCCAGGCCTGTGCTTATGTTAAAAAAGTTCTCAGGTTCTAGAATGTCTCTCGATGTTCTTGAATTTTTCCAATACTACATTATTTTGGGAAAGTTTACGAACACTGGCACTTTCTGTGATGTTGCGATATACCGAGAGAACAAGTGCGAAGAATATCGAACACAACAATCAAATATTAATGAGAATTATGGTTAGATTATTGTGTTGTTGTAACTTATTTAAATTTTCTATTAGAAAGTTATATTTTGGCGTATATAAATTTAAATAATTTATGTGTATTCCTCTTCCTCTAACCACGAAACCCAAGTTCCCAGTTTCTTTTTAAATTATACGCCTTAAACTTCTTCAGGCTAGCGGCAGGAGGACAGCCACCAGCAGCAGCGGCACCGGCCCCGGCGCCACCACCGATCACAAATAACCCCGGGCCCAAGGTCACATATGAACAAGCCAGGATTCAGATCAGATTGCCTGATGGCAAAACCCTGTCACACACATTTGCAGCTAAAGAGCAGCTTGCTGCTGTCAGGTAATTATTTTTTTTCATTTCTTTCCAGATGCAAATTATGAACACTTAATCTGCATCTGACATCCCACATGGATGACAGATTAAGAATTGAGTGTCACCACCCCTATTTATCCCGTGGGTGTCATAATAGGCGACTAAGGGAGCATACAACACCTCAGCTAAGAGAAGGCAATCTTAAAACAAACTCAATACCAACCCTACCAACCAGCGTGGTATAGTAGACCAAAACCTCCTTAGCTGACTCTACTGCATCCACTTATAAATTTGAAAATATATCTAACTTGACTAGGCTTTGGTCTGGCCTATCGACTCTAAGCCAAAGGTTGTGAGTTCAATAACTCCCAACCAGGTATTTGAAATAGTAAGAGTGCTCTGTGTCCCAATCAGACTGATATCATTGTGTCAACCTAGGGTTAGGGCTAGTTTTTATCCAACTGCAGGAAATACAAACAATCTAAAATCTAATCAGAGCAGGGCCACTTCGTCCATTTCTGGTAGTAGAAGAAACACTGCTATTGTGACTTAATAGCGATTTTTTCCCAAAGACATACTTTTCTTATTCACTTACCTCTTCACAAATAGGAATTAGTATTGTTGAGAAAACAAGGTCTTCTAGAAACTATCCCTGCTGAGTTTAATAGTAACACTCATAGTATGTAAAAAAGTGTTCATAAGGTTCCAAGTCAATGCCTCAACACAAAGAGAAGCTACCTCTGACCAGGGACGGTGATCCAACCAACGGTTGATGTCGGGAATTTGGATTTATACTAATTGGCGCGAGAACTTTCATAGCGCGATGCAGGATTAGTAGTCTGTCTATTGACGGCGTTGAAGTATGTTTATGTATGAAAGTCGCCACACCACTGATGAAGATAATGAAATGAATTTGAAAACATTTTGATGTTTTCTATGTATAGCATGCATGAAAATTTACAAAAAAGAAGTAATTAAGTATTCTATCAGTCAATCTTACTTTCATAGTACAAGCTCTGCTTAGTTTGAAACTAGATGGCGTTGTGTGTCAGAAGTCCGAAATATTATGCTTTACTTAAAAATAAATTTGATAACTTACAGATTGTACCTGCAAATTAACGCACAGGAGTTTGCGGAAGAGGACGGCTTCAAGCTGATGACGACATTTCCAAAGAAGATATTTACTACAGAGGATTACGACAAACCGCTGGATTTATTAGGTGCGTTTATAGCTATTATAAGTACTTATAAATCGCCTTGTACGACTATCAAAGTCGGTTTCCTATTTTTTAACGTTTTTAAAAGATTTTAATTAAAAGAATCGTTTTTGCCCTGTAAATCTCGTTCGTTTTTTTTATATATGATACTATACTACTGTAGGTTATTTCTCGTAATTAAAATTGGTTCAAAAGTTCAAAAATTGGTCTAAAAGCATGTTTCTTAGCCTAATACAAAAAATGTTTGCACGCCACTTATAAAATATGGTTGAGCTTCAATGTACTGTAACACCTATCATGTATTACCCATATTTGCAAATAGAATATTTTTCTATTCTATTCAAAATTTAGTTCCGATCTAGTCTTGATCTCACGTGAATGAATTGTCTGAATGAATGATGAAATGAATGTCTGAGTGAATTGAATGTCATAGAAGGTATTCTCCTAGTAAAGTATTAAACATCCAACCTTGACTGTAATGTGATATCGTATCGTAACCGAAAGTTGAATCTGTAATCTGCTAATCTTTTCAACACTATTACGAGAATTGACCCTCTGGCTTCTGCTACATTGGAGCGGGTTATCTGCAAGCCTGGCTAAGGTCGTCTTGAGAGATAAGCCTGTAGTTTCTAGTCATTCGAAGAGATGCGTCACCTCGTCGAATGATACCTGAACTGAAAACTAACCAGGTACTATCAACACATCGTCGTCGCTTCGGAATATTAGAAATTGGAAAATTGTGGTAACAAATTATAATAGGTACTGTGAAAACAATAGTAAAGATTTGCAGTAAAATCTACTAAGTCATAATATGACGTGACATTATACAATGACCAATCATTGTATAATAAGCACAATTGTTTGTATATGTAGCATAATAATATAATATACCTCACACATCTCACACACGGCGGTCTGATCCCAAACTAGGCAGAGCCTGTGCTATGATAACCAGACTGCTGATAAACATACTTATATATTTTTAAATACATACATTTTATAGATAAATTACACCCAGACACAGAACATGTTTGGACAATATATTTACAGATATTGTTATTAAGGACAAGAAAATAATCAATCAATTACAATCTGACCACTGTGGTCAATTAGTATCTTTCTGTGATAGGTATGAAAAAGTGTCAGAAAAAAGAATTGTGGTGATACCTAAAACCGCAAAGCGTTGTGAAAACTTTAAGGATAAACTTAAAGCTGCTTTTAATAATTCAGTACTCTGTGTAGAGAATAACCCTAATACTTATTATAATAGTTTTTTTTGAAACTTTCTCTTCAACATTTAACACCATTTTTACACCAAAAACGCTAGTGGTTAAAGGTAACGCCACATTTAGTGAATGGGCTACCCCTGGCTTACTCAAAAGTAGGAAAAGATTATACGAGCTATACGATGAGAGGAATTATAATAAAAGTGAACAGTTTCATAATTATGTTAAAGAATATTCGAAGCTGTTTAGGAAACTTTGTAAACTGGCTAAGTCTCGTTTTATTAGTTCAAAGATTAAAAGTAGTAATGATAAGATTAAAACCACTTGGAAAATTATTAATAGTGAAACTGGCAAAGATCCAAACCGTAATAATGAATTTAATTTAAACATAAACAATAAATTTATCACATCAAATGCTGAGGTTGCTGCTGCATTTGAGAATTTTTTTACTAACATTCCTGTATCAACTACTAAATCTTTGAACTCCTCACCATACCTTGCAGAATCAATTTTAAAAGAGAATGTTAGAAGAATTGATAGTGAATTTAAGTTCCAATATGTGTCCCCCTTTGAAATTATTAAAGCCTTTAACACTATTAATGTTAAAAAAACAACCGACCTATGGGGAAATTCTGTTTTAATTACTAAGACAATTATATCTCTTGTGGCTAATCAATTGTCATTTACATTTAATGTGTTGATAGTGGTGTATTTCCTGATCTTATGAAGTCTAGTAAAATTATTCCCTTATTCAAATCTGGTAGTACATCTGACCCAACTAACTTTAGACCTATCTCAGTACTACCAGTATTTAGTAAAATTTTTGAAAAAATTATGTATGATCAATTGCACAGTTTTTTTAATAATAATAATTTATTGCACAATAGACAATTTGGTTTTACAAGGGGTCGCTCCACAACTGATGCTAGTGTTGAGCTAGTAAAACATATATTTGATGCCTGGGAGGATGCCCACGATTCTCTAGGTATCTTTTGCGATTTATCTAAGGCTTTTGATTGTGTTGTTCATGAAACGCTGATCAGGAAATTACAGCACTATGGTATCAAAAATAACGCCCTGGAACTACTTGCCTCATATCTATGTAATAGGATTCAAAAAGTTGATATTAATGGTGAGCGGTCTCCAGGCTCTGTGATAGAAATGGGCGTTCCACAGGGTTCTATTCTCGGCCCTTTTTTGTTTTTAGTATATATTAACGACTTACCTCACTTTGTCAAGGACAATCTCGAGATTGTGTTGTTTGCAGATGATACATCACTATTATTTAGACTAAAACGGACACTTTCTGATTTCACATTTGTAAACAGCGCCATTTCGAAAGTGGTTCATTGGTTTGATGTCAACAATTTACTATTAAATGAACAAAAAACTAAGTGTATACGTTTCACTATGCCAAACGTCAAGCCAGTGAAAACTACTGTGATAATTAAGGATGTCGGGCTGGACCTTGTGGACACTACGACATTTTTAGGTATAACACTAGATGCTAAGCTACAGTGGGGCCCACATATTGATAAATTGTCGAGTAGACTCAGCTCAGCAGCATACGCAGTAAGGAAAATCCGAGAGTTGACTGATGTTGATACAGCACGACTTGTTTACTTCAGTTACTTTCATAGCATAATGTCGTACGGTATTCTGCTGTGGGGGAATGCTGCCGACATTCAAACTATTTTTGTGCTGCAAAAGAGAGCTATTCGAGCACTTTATAATTTAGGCAATCGTTGCTCATTGAGGCAGAAATTTAAAGAAATAAATATAATGACAGTGGCAAGTCAATATATTTATGAAAATGTAATATATGTTCACAAAAATAAAGATAGCTTTTTGAAAAAAAGTGATGTACATGCCATAAATACCAGATATAAAAATAAATTTGTTGTACCCGCCTCTAGGCTCCAAAAGATAAACAAGTCTTTTCGAGGTCAATGTGTCCGATTTTATAATAAAATCCCAAATAATATTCAGGAGTTGAGTATTAACAAATTTAAATCCGCAGTAAAACGTGGCTTGTGCCAGAGGGCCTACTACTCGATTGTGGATTACATGGAGGACAAGAATGCTTGGGATTAATTAGCGCAGGCTATTTCTTTCTTAAGTAAAAATGTGGTGTGGCTAGTATGTTTTTTATTATTTTTTCTATTTTTTATGTTTCACTTCATTTTCTCTTGTATTCGTTTGTTCTTCTTAATCTTGTTTTCTCTTCGTTGTTTTTTCACCTTTAAGTCCTTAATAACGGACATACTAGCACACATCAAAACAATGTTGTGATATATTTAATAGTGCCATTGTATCTACTTGTGAATTGCAAAAGAGTGGCCATGAGTTTGTTTGCCCTTTCTTCTCATAAGGCTCAACCCCTTGGAAACGGGCGGTTGTAGATCGGCACAGGCATATCATAGATTTTGTATGGGTTTGATTTTGTTAAATTTATTTGGTTACTATTTGACAAAACAGAGATTGTTGCTTTTGTGTGTGTTGATCTATGACTTTAGAGTCTACATGGAAGACGATTTCAAACAATTTTAAAAATTTTATGAAATAAAGAAAGTTTGAGTTTTTTTTTTTTGAACAAATGACCGCGCTTATCACACAATGCTTGTCCTGGGTGGGAATCGAACCCACGACCTCCGGCTTAGCAGTCAGGGTCACTAACCACTAGACTAACAGGCCCGTTTATGTAATTCAACTATACGTAATGTATTTGTGTTTAGTACCTAGTGTTGACATGTGTATTTATTTCATTGATACTTAATGCACAAATTCTATTGTTCAATGGCTGGCTTAATGCCACAGGCATTATGTTCCAGTCTATCTTAAGATCTTAAGGTCATAGCTCATTAAACCCATCTGACACCAGACTAGCAACACCTCGTCGTCAGGTGGTCCACGGGTGGACATTGTGTTCTCCGCGAATAGATGAGTAGTGTGTCAGGAATCTTCACTAGGCAGGCAGGGGAGCATTGTGCCCTAGATGCATCGTCCCCGCGATGAACCACTCGCGGACTACTGGTCGGTTGTCTTTAAGGAGCTGATTTACATTTAGAGTTGTGCAGAGATCAGTGACAGCTGCAAAAGATTTGTTTGAAAAACAGAATTAACAACTTAGTATGACATAGATATAGTGTATTTTCGAGATACTTGGGCATGTTTGAATGACTGATTCATCAACGCAGAGTCTAAACCGCTGGGGCTGCAAATTTGAAATTTTGTAAAACTTTCTATGTTGTAAGCAACTATTAAGAAAGTATTTTTTGGAAATTTTTTCAATAAGGGGTTTAAAATAAGGGATGAACGGTTGTATGGAAGTCTGTCATTTTCTAAATTAGAAACACGAGATAAAAAAATAATTAGTCTGTTTTAATAGACTATTGGTTTTGTGCCATAATTCAACCTTTCTCTAAACTACTTAATTAATGTTTTGTTTCAGGTCTGGTGCCGTCAGCTGTAATCATAGTCTCGCGAGGCAAATAAGGCGCCAAATATAATATTATATTGTATATGTTCGGGTTTGGGAATGGCACAAATGTTCAATTATTATAATTCTCAGTCAACGGTGAAAGTACAGTGTGCATTGTGAAGATACTGTGTTCTTTGTATCTAATATTAGATAGTTTTGATATTACTTACATTACCACGAATACATGATATCGACGCAGAATATCCTAAATAGCTTTTTTCTTAAAACATAATTTGCCACCATAAACAGAATACAAAAAATATTCATAGGTACATATTTAATGAAAAGATATTAATGCGTGAGGAACATTCTCTCTACGTATTTAAATGTAAAAGGAATACAGAAAGCTAAAACTTTTAAACATTATGTTAATACCAATATATAAATTTAACCTGTCACGGTATATTCTATACAATGTCAGTTCAAGCAAGATTGGTCTGCAAAACGGTCGAAATTCGACCGCTGTTTATTTTAGTTTAAGTATTTTTACGGTCACATTTATATGGAAAACAGGAAACTCGATTGGTTTATCAATAAATCTCTTCGTACTTTAAACTCTGGTTTTGACTTTCCTAAATGCAACACAGAATTGTACACTTACAACTTAAGCCAAGGGGATATGCAAAGAGATATCCATTTTTAACTGACTTAAAAAAAGGGGTCAATGCTATTAATGGAGGGTAGACGAAGATTAAGTTAATATAAGTAGTTAATAAAACTCTCGATAAAGATAAAAAAAGTCTTATTTATTAGAACCAAAACTAAGAATAGTATTGCAATTTTAGCCACAGCACAATAAAAAAAAACATTACGGAACTTGTTTATCAATAAAAAAACAAGCCTTCGCTAATAAACTTAAACTTTTCTTACTTACTACCAAAATGGTACGAATAAAGAATTGGTTAGAAATCATTTTAAAAAGCCCCTCTCAAGACCAGGGCAATTACAAACATACCATGGACAGCAGAATAACATTAAAATGTTATAGGTATTATAGCTAACAACATAATAATCTTTAAAATAGCTAAAAAATTGGCACGAGTTATTCTGAACGTTATGTATAATAATAATATTCTACCACATTCACACAACGCCATTTAGACCTAAACTAAGCAGAGCTTGTACTATGGCTACTAGACAACTGATATAAATACATATATACTTTTTGTTTTTGTAAATACATATATATTATACATAGAAACACCCAAACCAAATCAAACATTAAAAGTTCATGCACACAAATGCTTGACTTGAGCGGGGATCGAAACCGCGACCTTTAGAATAGCAGTCCGTTACACAAACCACTACGCCATCCGGCCGTGTTGACTTTTAAATACAATGAAAAAAGTAGTACATAACGAAAGTCGAGTAATATCATAGACAATAAATGATTCATAATAATTAAATGACATCGAGTTATCTATACTTAAACATTTAATTTTTCAAGCGTACAAAATACACAAATATAATTTATTTCATACTTTATTATAAAATGTAGGTTCATAGTATATGGATGTTTGCAACACTATCCCGTTTTGTTCAAAAAATCTCAGTGTGAAGTTGAGAAACTCCATGGTAGGATCATTAAGCGTTCCTATAGACTTTCGGAAGGTCCAGGTATGCGTGTGGTAATAAATTGAAGGAGTTGGAAATATAAGATTTCCTGACCAGTCTGCTTCCTTAGGGTAGGTTCCTTGAAACAGGCCACTAACAGAATACCATAACAAGTCCCAGTCCGGCATATAATTTCGTGAGAGAAAATGACTCGTTAGGGTTTCCTCAAAAGAAACGTCTATAAAATCCACATGCCAAATGATTACCTCAAGGTTTCAAGTTGCGCTATTCCTATAAATCTTGCGACTCTTTTCTTACATCTTAAGATGGACGTAATGTCATGGCGTACTCTACCAGTCTACCATAAAAGTTATATAAAAGTAGCTTATAGATACATACTGATCCGTGTGGTGACGGATCAAGAATACGGAGTGTCGTCACTCCTATTCATTCCGTGGGTGCCGTAAGAGCCGACTAAGCGAGCAAACTACGCAGTACAAAAGCAGAAGAGAAGAAAAACTTGACACACTATACTAACCCATTTGGCCAGCGTGGTATAGCAGGCCAAAAACTCTTCTAAGGAAAGGCCTTACTCCAACAGTGGCTATTAAACTATTAAAGGCTGTTGACGATGATGAGGTTTATGTGGTTGCGTCCTAGTCACCTCAGGTAACATCTCTAGGTGGGATCTTTAAGGGTCCAGGTCCGGTCCTTCATGTCCTAGAGTAGAAATCGCGTGTCTGTTGAAGTCAGAAACACTATCCGACTATACAACTGGAACAATTTCACTACAATACGTTCGCGAAGTTACAAAACCATTATTCGTTTAAAAGGCGAGGCGTTTAAAACCCGTTGCATTTTTTTGATAAACTTATATTAAATATGTAAATATATTTATAATGTATACCCGCCCATTTCACCTGTAACATTCTAGAACTATCAGCCGCAGGAGGACACAGGTCACAAACCACTTGACCACCTTCAAAAGATAATATTTCAATATAATATTGTCTTAAATTCATGACATATATATACACGGTCATTTTGAAAGCGTTTTGGAAATGAAAATGTTGAATTATTTATCTATATATGTATAACGTTAATTTAATAAAAAAAAAAAATTTTCATCAAAGTCGATATTCATATCGTTTACAGAGAAACAGTGAGAACCAGTAGTAGGGCTATTCAATCACACGTAGGTAAATACTACAAATAGAAATACTATGCGTTTTAATATCGAGTCACATAAAATCGTATTCGCCAATAAAAAAAAAGCTACCGAGTTGCGCCGGAGTCGTCCAACTAATGACGTATGCCCCGTAGGCGCATGCGCGGGACTCACCTGTAATCGTGAGGCGTCCTTCGCTTTCAGTCGGTCAGTAATACCATAACATCGTGACGATAAACAAGTCTAAGGCGACCTGAAAATGTTTCAGGGACGCCATCACCATCTTCGCAGTACTCCGACTCACCGCAGCCACTGCAGTCATACAGCCAATAGATATTCACAATGGAATACTAGTGCTTACAGAAGCAAAAGCACAATACCAAATAGACACATACCACATAGCAGTAGTTTATAACACCACAAAACTAAAGGACATTTATCTAGAAATATGCAGCAACTATTACACTATTAGGTTAAAACAAAATTCTTCAATTAATACATTAGCAATTAGAAAACAAATAGATTACCTTATTGATAGGATAGAAAGTAGATTACTTTATTTAGGAATATAAATTATTAGTTTCAAAACCACTAACAGACAAAAGCGTGGATTAATAGATGGATTAGGCAGCGTAATTAAAGCCATCACGGGAAACCTAGACCAGAACGATGCTATTAAATTTGACACGGAAATAAAAGCAATTCAGTTAGAAACAATCAATAACAGAGCCACTCAGAAAAGAACTATAAGTATAATGCAAGATTTCATGAAACAATATGAAAATAATTTGAAACACATTAAAAATAACCAAGAAGAAATTGCATTCGCAATCAATAGATACTCTCAACAAAAAACAGATTTTGAAATGAATTACCTTACAATAAATATTAGGTATTTACCTATGAAATTGCCGTTTTGTATGCAATAAGTGAAAGTACTTATTTTTTCAAACTTTTTTATTTCTGTTATTCGAAGTAATCACCCATGCAATCGACGCATCTTTGCCAACGCATTGGCAGTTTATGGATGCCCTTCTTGTAAAAATCAGCTGGACGGGAGGCAACAAACTCTTCAAAGTCATTTTGTACTGCCTCTCGGGAATTGAATTTTTTACCCACTAAAAAGTTGTCTAAATTTTGGAAAAAGTAATAGTCGGTAGGTGCAAGGTCTGGTGGTCACATCTGCAACCAGCTTTGGTCAATCGGTCGTCCCCACTGCTCCTCCGACGTTTTTTTTGGCAGAGATGCGTCGATTGCATGGGTGATTACTTCGAATAACAGAAATAAAAAAGTTTGAAAAAATAAGTACTTTCACTTATTGCATACAAAACGGCAATTTCATAGGTAAATACCTATTATATATAATAGCATAGAGACATCGCTTCAGGAGTTATATGACAGATTTGAAACATTAGAAAACGCAATAACATTTTCTCACCTTAAGAAAATGCACCCTAGTATGATTGACCACGAATTGAACCAAATCCAGAATGAGATCGATGAAAACCTAGCATTTAACCCTGATATAAATAGTATTCATTTGTGGGAAAAAGCAATCATAGTCAAAACTTTTAGCACTAATGAAACACTCACGTTTATACTAGACATACCAATAGTTTCAAAACAAGCATATAACCTGTTGCACCTTTACTCCATCCCAAATAATAATAACACTATCCTTATACCCAAAAATACTTTCCTTGTCTTGGGAAATAATGAGTTTGCATATCCCCACGAGCCCTGCATAGAAATAGCAAATGACGACGTCATCTGACAACACCTAGAGTGGCAGACACTACTGCACTCAACTGACTGCATCGCACAACTGATACAACATCAAGAACCGCATAACTCCACTTATGCAACTGCAAGCTTCGAGAACAACATAATACAACAAATTAAGGATAACAGCTGGTTAGTCATCATGAAGCAGGAAGAAGTGATCAAAACAGTCTGCAACAACGACGTACAGTATTAGCGCAACAAAGGAGTTTTCCTAATCACCACAAATAACAACTGCAAGGTGCACATCCTAGACAAGATATTAATGACACATCAGCGCTACGTTAACGTTAAAGAAACTGTACCATTACCAAGAGCACGTCAAACAATGAAAATCTTACCAATGAAAATAAATCTAGAATCAATCAAACTAGACAACCTGAAAATGCAATTCAACAGGCAGAGAAAATCAAGATCCCGGATGAAAACCTTACATTAATTTCCACGACACCACACAGCACAGCAATTATCGGTGCAGGAATTCACAGATTTTGCTGGAAACATAAATCGGCGCAAATCTCAGTTCCGCAACAAGAAGCTGAAGAGATCCAGCTTCAGCAGCAGCCTTCGACGCGCCTCCATCTTAAGGGGGGAGGAGTTATGTCCTTGTAATCAAGCCCATTAGACAATAGCCCCATTGTAAGTAGGCAATTAAGATAACTCACGGGTTATTTCCTTAATCGCTTACAAGAAACACTAATATTAAGTTCTCTGTTTACTTTATGAATACAATAAGATAAGCCACAGGCTACTTCCTTAATGACTTACAGGAAACACTAACATTAAGTTCATTGATCCAATTATGTATATAATATTGTAGAATGATAATAAAGCTCAGTTCTAACCACAGCTCCGACTGGAGCAGACGTCCTTGTTTGTCTTTTTAAAAAGCCTCTCGCCCTCGCCCACAACCTAACTCTTGCCGTTCATTTATTATAATGGTATACCAAAACGCAACTGACAGCTCACGTAATGTTGTCTATAGTTTGTTTTGAAAATACCGCGAAACGTCGAAACTGAAGGTGACCGGTCGATGTCTGTTTTGTGCGAGTGTTAAGAGTTTCATATAATATCTATGTACATATATAAAATGTGTATTTTCCTTTGTAGTTGAACCGAGTGACAAATATTTCTTCATCATTCTAGTCATGGATATTCTTGTTCATTATTCTAGTCATGGATATACTTATAACTTGGTTTCAGTAATATATGGAATATAAAAATGTATTTATTTAATTTATATAGTTAGCAAATATAATTGTACAATAAGCGTCACAAAATATATTACTTTCTTAAGTACTCAACTTATATACTAATGAAGTATATATACGATCTATTTATTACATTTGGGCTCAAGTAACTCACTAACTCAATGAAAACCAACTAAAGAATTGTGGTAAAAATCGTTATTTTAATCGTTTTTAACCGTTATCGTCATTTTTTATGTTTAATGATTAAAAAAAACAACTCATTCCTACTTGTATGAACCTAGTTAAAAATAAAAAGATATTGCAAATTGGGGTCTACTTATATAAACCCAGCAACGTAAAATTATAGATGTTAATTCACGGCTAAAAAGCAATTTGATCATTTTGATCATAGGCGATAACAAAATCATTTAACTTTTTTACAGACAGCTATTAAAAATACTGTATCAAAACTGTACAACAACAAAAGCTTTATTCCTGAACATATTGGGTCCTTGCAATTAAGAAACCCTGGAAAATGGTACTGATCTAAATTACTATAATAACAACAAGCATTTGGCAAAGAACCGTTTACACCACTGAGCTGATCTCTTTTTCCAAATGTATTTAAAGCATCATTGTTCAAACCTGATGACACTAACTCTAAAAGCTTCTTTCAAGACATCCGGCTCAAATGACCAAAATAAGTTATTTGTTACATGGCACAATACAGTCAGCAACGAAAGTGAACATTTGAATTTCGAACATACAAACAAAGTAAATACACAAACAAACAATAATAATGATATTTATCAAAAACGATAAGTGTTGTAACTATTTAAAATATACATTAATTTATATGGAATTAAGGCCATATTATTGCCACATGTATTTTTTTTAATTAAAATTTAACTCCAATTTTATTGTTTATATTTTATTGTTAAGAGTGGTTAACAAGCAATATTGAGTTTATTATTAAAATGAACTTGGAAGCCCTTCGGTTTTGGCTTGGCATATACGACACGCCGATTACAGCTAATTACAAACTATGTATGTTTCTGTAAAATCAAATGAATAACTTTCGTCGCTAACTGTACCTAAGTTGTTACTCGAACTAAAAATGAATTATACTTAGAACATTTATGTCTAGATTGAGTGTTGCACTATGAAACAAATAAAACAAACGGGTTAACTTTATTATGCAAATTTAGCGTATATAGTGAACACAGCAACAGCGGAAAGCAATTTAGTGGCCAACAGTTGGACGCAATTTTTTTCGACGCTTTTTCACGGCTTCGACAGTCTATCTAGACATATCAATGATCTAAAGTATTACATATTATTTTAATTTTTTTGCTATTTTATTGCACAATAGTAAGGAAAAATTATAATGTAAACCACTGCAACCAATTTATAAACTTATATAATTGTACTAAACCTCTTGTCGCCTGATGCTGATCAGGGTAAAAAATCTCAGCATTCATATTACAATTTGTGATAATCCCGCCAAGTTGATAAGAATTGTCTGAACAGTCAATTAGATTCAATTGTTTGTCGAAGCATATACGTAGTTCAAATAAATATTGAATGTGGTCTTCATATTTACACTGTATCATTGGTTTTTTCCCAATTTTGGATACAATGGCTCTGTCAATTTCTTCTATTGTGACTGGTTTTGTATCTGAAGGGAATATGTTCGCTCCACTTAGGATATCGTGCATAGGGTATTGTTTTATTAATTCTAGACCTTTGCTAAAGTATTTGAACTCGTTGCTGAATGGTGGTATTGCAGCTGCACATGTGCCATGCTTGTTCCATTCGTGTGCCCAAAGGCTATAGAGGGCAGTACCTGAAAATGTTAAAATTACATATTAAAAATCAACATCAACAGATTTAATAGTCCATTGCTGGACATAATCGTTTCCTCAGAAGGGAGGTTTTGGTCTACTACACCACGCTGGCCAGACAGGTTGGTATAGGTTTTGTTTAAAGCTATCTGTCTTTTTGCAGCGCTGCTACTTCGTAGTTTGCTTCCCTAGTTGGCTCTTATGACACCCAAGAGGTGAATATGGGTGGTGAGATATATTATTAATCCATCACCACAGAGACACAGATTGAAAATAGTTGATACAAAAATTTCTTATAGTATTTAATGACAATTAAAACTAGACAGTTCAGAGTTGAACACCCTACCAAAGTTTTATCACAATCTGATCAATGGTTTCGCAGTGCATAGAGGACAAACATGCAAATATTTTGAACAACTAATCACGAGATGTATTAATATCTAAACAAAGATGTGGTGAACAACCTGTTCCTCATCACTAAAGGTTTCCTCATAGCTATAGCAAACAGGATGGGGTCTCACATAACTTTTTATATGTATCTTACTGGTCTGTGTTATTCACTTAATAATAATAATCAGATACTAGTTTGACTCTTAAGTGAGTATAAATTAAACATTATCATTCATTATTCCAAAATCAAAATATAACAAAAACATACAAGAATCTTGCAAGGTGGTTTACAAAAATTTTATAACAATACTCATATAACATGAACACAAATCATATTAACAAAAAAAAAATTGGTAATAACTTTTATTCCCTTTCTGATTCAACAGAAATAGAATTTTGTATCTTAGATTCAGTACATTTTTGAGAGAGAACTTAATATAACATTAATAATAGTTTGGGAATTTTTTGACCAACTCATTTCTCACTTATTTGATTAAAAAATACCGATAAAAGACCTATTTCTTAGCATTCATTGAATTTGCTGTGCGGATGCCAGGTCCATCATGTGATAATCATAAATGTGTTCAAAATTAACTACCAATCTATAAAGTTGAATGTAACTGAAGTGTAAACTAAGGTTAATGTATATTCACCTTTTTCAATATTAATCCAAGTTTCTTCCAAGTCGGTTTCAATTGGTTTAACTTGTTCCGGATCAAACAGCCATGTGCTATTACAATTTTCAGGGCCTCTCGTACCTATCTTCGTAGGCCAAATTCCATGGATAGTCCACGCATTGTGTTTTTTAGGATAAGAGCAGCTGTGATTTGGTTTTTTGTGCGTCCAGTCTTTGCATACAGTTGTAGGCCAATGCTGTGTAAAAATCAAATAGTCCCAATCGGTGCTAGCAGAAAAATCATGGGACCTTAAGTGTTTGATATGCACCGTATAGGCGAAATCCAAACTGAAATCAAGGTATATTTGGTAATTTCCAACTATTTAAAAGTGTAAAAATTTATTTCACAACATATTGTGTTCTAAAAGTCTACCTCAGGCATAATATTACTAGAGATATTGCACTTTTATTGCACATGGTTTTCTTTTCAGATATTCACAGCTTAACTAATACTTCAGAAGTGCATAATTTACGAAAAATTTACTTATTTACACGACGACAAAGTAAAACGAAAATAAGTGATTAGATTATTGTTGCCAGAATACGACACGTAACTCCAATTTTATTTTTGAAATGTCAGATTTCAAACGAAGACAGAATAATTGCAAAAACATTTAGGTTATATACCGACCAACACCCAAATATTATTATACTCGTTTCGAACATAATTATTAATTCACACATACTTTTCAAAAAAAGAAATTAATGATTTCAAGACCGTTAGCACTAATGACTAGGATTACTCAAACGTTTCTAAAGTACCTACATATATTCTTCTTTAAAAAAATGATGACTTCAACAGATAGGTTTATAAAGTAAAATAATTTATCCAGGAATAATGTAAACAATTATGCATGCATGCATTATTCCTGCACAAATCTGAATAATGGCAATACTGAATTATATGTCAAAGTCAAAATGAAGTTTATACGTGCCGTGTTAAAACCCAAGTTATTAGAGTTTAGAAGGAGATCTTTGTAAAATTATATTATTATATGTATATTAGTACTTGCTTTGAAATCGGATAACCTACCTGAATATAAAATATACATAAACAAGTAATGAAAAAAATATTACAAGTTTTATGTTTTCAAAAAAACTGCAATAGATGGCACGATATTTATACTATTGTTATAAGTTCGTTAATATTCATAAAATAAAAAATAGAAAAGATAAATAAAATTATACCACACAATGTACTTTTTTATTTATGTTGAGAAACCTGCTGCCTGCTGTTATTAGGAATATTGTGGACATTTGTTTGTTTATTGTTGTTAAACCCTATTACCGTCATTCTAAGTAAACATAGTTATAATTATACCTAAACATAAATTGTCTGCCTCAGTGGTGCAGTGGTAGCGTATGCGACTGCTGTGCTGGGTTGTATTCCCGGGTCGTACCAAAAGTTTGTATGATCTGAAAATATTTGTTTGAGAGTTTGAAGGTTTTCTATGTATATTCGTAATATGTATGTATTTACGAACAAAGTATATAAGTTTATAGTATCTATCAGTCAATCAAGTTTTTATAGTACAAGCTCTGCCGCTGCAAGTTTTTATAGTTTGAAACTAGATGGCGTTGTGTGTTGGACGTCCGAAATTATTATTATTATTACACCCACACAGAACAAATGATCGTGCCCATGAATCACACAATATATGAATCTAACCTCTGGTCTAGCAGTCAGGATCGCTGACCACCACACCAATAAGCTCGTTTGGTCTATAATATGAGAAGCTATTACCTAATTGACTCAGGTTGAGAGCCCGATAATATTTAAAAAAGTCTGATCGCTGATCGCCTGATCGCATGCTCGAAGTCGAATCCTGTTTTTTTGATCATCATTAGCTCGAAAATCTCTGTCTGTCTCTCAATTAAATTAATGTTATATAGATCGATGCACCCATATCTCGAAAGGCCTACATTATACTCGATGGACTGAAAATGAGTTTAAATAATGTGCGGTCGCCGCGTCTGCAGAACGGGAGAGACCTAGGACTCTTCTCTTTTTTTCTTCTTAAAAAATTGTAGGGTGAAGTTTGATAGTATCATACTGTACACATTGCTGCAATCACTGAATAGCGTAGGTAATAATTAAGTTTGGTTTCCAAACTGCTGTCGATTATAAAAAGTTTTTTTAAACCATATTTTAAGCCTTTTGTAAATATAATTTTATTTAAATTTGGTGTATTTTTTTTTCTAAAATGCAACTTTGCTTCAAGGCTATCACTGCCTAAAAAATATGATACTTAAAAAAACAGTTCAGTATCTTTTCTTTGTGTCGATATTGTTTACTAGCTGACCCGCGCAACTTCGTCTGCGTCTCTCAATAGTAATAAATTTTCTCAGTTTTTGAAACATTCTTCATTGGTGCTCCGCTCCTATTGGTATATATAGCCTATAGCCTTCCTCGATAAATGGGCTATCTAACATTGAAAGAATTTTTCAAATCGGACCAGTAGTTCCTGAGATTGCGCTAATCTCAGGAACAACAACAAACAAACAAACAAACAAACTCTTCAGCTTTATAATATTAGTATAGATTACTTTGTATTTTCAACAATCGTATCGTAGTATCACCCTCTTACTATGACAAAGATTTATTGTAATCAATAATATAACTAAGATTAGTCGAATTCGATCTCTTGGCAGAAAACATTTACTATATCGCATACATGCACACGCTTCTTCACATACATGCACACCCTCACATGCATACTTAGCCATAAACATCCTGTACTAGACATAGTCAGACATTGTGATACCTATTTTTGTTGAAGAAGTTCATAAAAAACAAAAACAAAACCCATTTCTAAAGAATGGCCTATGTCCAGCAGTGGACTATTATAGGCTGTTGATGTGATGTGTAAAGTGAGCATCGAACTACTTTTTAAGTTTTTTTTCACAGCAATACACTGATCTCTAAAATATAGATCCCCACCTAGCTTGGATTTCAGGGTATAAACACAAATTTGTCCTAAATTAACGAGTAGCAAATGTTTAACATTACTGTAAGTTGTACAAACTTTTTGAGGGAATAAATGATTTTTATTATTATTATTTTACTGGGAAAAGCATTCTGTTTGAAAAAAATATTGTAACCTGGAAAACAGTAACCTGATAATACATTTTCATAATTTAATTTCAACCCGTAGATAATTAAATAAAGAATTACAAAACTAAAAAAAAAATTACTGCTATTATTTGGTCCCTAGATCCGCAGCTTTTTTTCATAATACCGTTCGAGCTAACCTCATTCCAAGTTTTTTTCCAGCCGTCATGCGCTCTGATGCACCAATGAAAAAGGTGATCGCGTGTTTCACGATACAATGGGTAAGTATCGCTACATAACAACATATACATTATTGTACTTGGTATGATGGCAATTAGTGCGCCCGCGCATGTAAGCAGGCGCGTGGAAACAATCCCGAGATACCAGAAGGATAATTCTCGCAATAAAAATTCGGTTTAAATTCAGTTCCTATTGACTCTCGATTTCATAAAAGGTATTTCCGTAGTAAAATAGTAAAGACTAGTTCAACTTTGGGCTTCAATACGATGTAATTGCAGTCAATGTTAGATATACGACAAAACCTTTCTTGACCGTTGTGAGATCGAGAGTTGCGAGATATAGTTGCACGGGTCAGCTATTAGTTCTATCAACTTCTTGAACGAGGTGTAATAAAGATTACTGTATTGACTGCACGGATGGCGTAGTGGTTTAAGCGGTCGGCACGCCGCTTACTACTACGCCGAGTGTTGTGGGTCCGATCCCCACATGGGACGACACTGTGTGATCCATAAATTGTTGTTCTGAGTCTGGGTGTTCTTTGTGTCCGTTTCATGTATGTTTGTAAAGTCCCCGCGACACAGGATGTATTCCTAATGCGGGAGTTGTCTTTATAAAATAAATAAAAAAAAAATCATCAGCATCAACAGCCTTTAACAATCCACAGCTGGACATAGGCCTCTCCTTAGAAAGGAGGTTTTGGCCCACTATGCCACGCTGGCCAGACGGATTGGTATACCTAAGGTTTGTGTCAAGTTATCTTTCTCTTTACAGTGCTGTTGTCCTGCGTAGTTAGCTCCCTTAGTCGGCTCTTACGACACCCACGGGATAAATAGGGATGCTGACACTCCGTATTCTTAATCCGTCACCGAGCAGATGGGTCCAAACTAAGCCAGAACAGAAGGGATTCCCAGCATAACATAATATGTAGACAAAAATGTACCAGCGTTAGTAATTTTCTTTAATGTGTTTAAAGCTTTCGAAATTGTACTGTCTCTGTCTTTTGTTGTAACTAGTGACACCATTTGAGATGGTGTCATCTCAAATGGTGTCATTGAAATCAAACCAACTTAAATAACGTCGTGTTTAAACAGGGGGGTCGTTTATAACCTAGGAAGAAGCTTTGTAAAGCATTTGAAATAATTAAGTTCCAAAAGAGTTAATATAAAATACCTGTTTATCGTTCCAAGTGATTGTATTTTTCGAAATCGAAATCGTGGGTTCGCTCGCTCGACGAGTTTTATCAGTGTATAAGGCACCTTGCGTTCTCAATGTCGGTGGGTCGACGACATGCTCCCCGCGACCCTTCTGATAGACATCAGCGGGTACGTACAGAGCACTGCACCTACGCAAAACACGCTCGAACAAACCAATTCACCAATCAAGCTTGCTAAATTTATTTCGATGAAACTATTCTTAAAATATAAGAGATAATCTATACATTTAAACTTTAAAAGCCGTTAAAGCTACAAACTTGAAATTTTTAAAGGTCCTGAAAGGATTTTTGGAAATTTACCTCCTAAAGGGGTAAAATTTTGGATGAACGGTTGTATGGAAGTTTGTCATTTTCAAACTTAGAAACACGAAAAAAGTAATAATCACTGGAAGCGCGGGTAACATTGAGTTTAAAAATAAAGTAAAAAGGTAAATAGTTAGGTACTCGATTGTAAAGTAAATATTACTTCTAAAAGGTAAAGCTTTTCGCTATTGTTGAAAAAAGATTACAAACAGATTCCATTTATCTAACAATGGCGTCTTATAGAACATTTTCTCGGCTTGTCCTCAAATTCAGAAGCGTTTGGTCACCACGATACAAATAGTCCTTTTTTATCGATTTCAATTCAATCCTCAATGCCGCTGTTTTTTATGTTTGTTAACACAAAACTCCGTCATATATAAAACGATTTGAAAAATTCTGGTTGATTTGAAATAAAACGGGGAACCCCTTACATCTTATTCAAATATAAAGAAAAATTTATACCCCTAAGGGTGAAAATTCAGAAATGAAGAATATAACTTATTACAATTCAACACGATATTATCGCATTGAACTCGGTATTACTTTTTGAAAGTTAATTAATGTTAAAAAAAAATAAGACATAAAAACCTTTATATGTCTGATAATATAATGAATTCAATTCAATGGTCCTCCGTGGATTCACAATGTACGTAAAACTCAGACAGAGCAATGAACCTATCACCTATATAGGGTCAAACATTGACTGAAAACGGAGGGACGATGCACTAATAATAAAAGTAATTAACATAAATATCTCCGTTAATTCATTAAGGAATCCTGATCATCTTCCGAGCCTTTTCTCAAACTTGGTTGGGGTCGGCTTTAAGTCTACGATACCGCTGAACTTTCGACTCTTTCCGCAGAGCGACTGCCATCAAACCTTCTCAAACCAAGTACTAGGCGATAATATCGAAGTTCTGTAGAAAGAGTGTTCATCATCATCATCATCAACAGCCACCGCTAGTCCACTGCTGGACATAGGCCTCTCCTTAGAAAGGAGGGTTAGAAAGAGTGTTGTTGGACTTTCTAGGGCTCCGAATACCCGTAACTATTGCCACAGATGTTCGTATGGCAAACGGGATCGACGGCCTAATGAGCTCTCCGTGGCACGGAGGGTTATCAATGTGTTAAGAATGGACACCCATCCATAGACTGACGTTAAGGTACTCGGTAACCACTTAGCCAGGAGCCCCTCGTGTCCTAGGAAGTAAGCAATCCTAATTATTCCTAAACACCTGTTATTTATGAGAATGTGAGTTTGTGAGTTAACGTCCTATGTTTTCACGCCTTAACTTTATTTTACTTTATAACTTTATAAAAAAAAGACAACTCCCGCATTAGGAATATATCCTGTAGACTTTACAAATATACGTGAAACGGACACAAAGAACACCCAGACTCAGAACAACAATTTGTGGATCACGCAAAATGTCGTCCCATGTGGGGTTTGAACCCACAACACTCGGCGTACTAGGAAGCGGCGTGGCGACCGCTTAAACTACTACGCCATCTGTGCAGTCGACTACTACTCAACCAATCTATGAGTAAGTTTAGTTAACGATATCTTCATTAAAGAGGGAGAATCCGAAGGGAGAAGCTATAAAATTACGACAAAAAGGTAAATAAACATAAAGGAATATCATGCCACAAGTGTATGTTTTGTTCTAAACTGCATTAATAGATGTATGTACAGTTACGGAACAAATATTTTGTGCGTGCAGTATGAATATAACGTAACTTTCTTAAAATATCATTAATGCGAGTAGCCTACTTAATAATAAGTAGGATACGCATACAAAGAGTGAGTCTTAATACATTTACAAATTTGGATGACAGCTAGTAGGTGTTTTTTTAAACTTTCAAATGAAAGTTTAAACAAACGAATAAGCACAATGGTACTGTTTTTTTTTTATGTTAGCAGGGTCAGACGAGCAGACGGGTCACCTGATCACAAATTTAAATCCGCAATAAAACGTGGCTTGTGCCAGAGGGCCTACTACTCAATTGTGGATGACATGGAAGACAAGAATGCTTGGGATTTATTCGCGCATGCTATTTCTTTCTTAAGTAAAAATGTGATGTGGCTAGTGTGTTTTTTATTATTCTTATTTTTTCTATTTTTTATGTTTTACTTCATTTTCTCGTGTATTCGTATTTTTTTCTTAATCTTGTTTTCTCTTCATTGTCTTTTTACCTTTTAGTCCTTAATAACGGACGTACTAGCACACATCAAAACAATGTTGTGGTATATTTAATAGTGCCATTGTATCTATCTGTGAATTGCAAATTTTATGAAATAAAGAGAGTTTGAGTTTGAGTTTGATGGAAAGTGACCATCGCCGCCCATGAACGTCTGCAACTCAGGAGTCACCGGCCGGCCTTTTAGGAAGGAGTACGCTCTTTTCTTGAAGGTTGGAAGGTCGTATCGGTGCGGATATAATAATATATTCTTTGTTTTACTGTTAATAGGTATCTTTTATATCAAGATATCAGGATAATAATAATAACATCACACATCTTACACACGGTAGTCTGATCCATAACTAAGCAGAGCCTATACTACTGATAAAAATACTTATATGTTTCTAAATACATACATATCATAAATAAATTACACCCAGACCTAGAACAAATGTTCGTGCTTATTATACAATATTTGTCTCGGGTGGGAATCGAACCCACGACCTCTGGCGTAGTCAGAGGCACTAACCACTAGACCAACAGGCCGTATAAGCTGTCTCAACATGTATTCTTGCCTTTTGGTTTTTCATAGGAATGAAGTGTTCTATATTAATAGCAATATTGTGGGTTTAATGCTACTGAAAGTATTTCTAATAGAAAAATTCAACAATATTTATCTGGACCCGGCTGTGCCCGTCCTTATTGCCATATCGTAAAAGACTTCGCGCTATGGATGAGACAAACAATGAACTTTTATAACTTAACAATTATCAGAAAATTGTTTATGAAAGATCTGACATGATCACAACCAATTATTATCTATTATCTTTTTGAAATAACTTGAGAAAATAGTTACGTTTCTAACCAATACTAAGAACTCGGACATAATGCTGATTGGTAACAATAACATCAAATTACAGAACGTAGGTACAAAACAAGTTTATTTTTATAACAAGATTTGCGAACCTTTTTCTGTACAGCCTGTGTAAAATAACACAACAGTAGACGTGGGAGTGTCTGTCCGTGTGGTGACGGATTAAGAATACGGAGTGTCACTACCCCTATTCATCCCGTGGGTGTCTTAAAGGCAACTAATAGAGCAAACTACGCATGATAACAGCACTGCAAAGGGAAGGAAAATTTGAAACAAACCAACCCACCTGGCCAGTTTGGTATAGTAGGCTAAAACCTACTTTTAAAGGAGAGGCAATTTTACAAAACAAAAGCGAACGAAATTTAACTCTCGAAAGCCTCGTACACACATTTGCGTTTTAAAAAACACTAGTTTTATTCAAAAATATGAAGTCACTTACTACTGACGTTGTGGAGGAACGGGTTATGTAGTGTAGTTAAGTGATCATGCCTGGCGGACCTCGGCCTGACGGTTAATGTTAGGACGTTGTATATTACATATACAACTATGTTTTTTTTATGGTATAAGGGAGCAAACGAGCAGACGGATCACCGGGTAAGCAACTGCCCCAGCCATGGACACCTGCAACTCAAAAGTACAAATACAAGCTAGTACAAATTAGTAGCTTTACAAAAATTTGCAAGTCATGCAATTTGATATTTAGTAATGTTAGCAACTAAATATTACTTCATAGTTCGGCGTGTCTTCGATAGATTGGTTGTAGCTCTGTGAAATATACCATACTTACGCAACAACGGAAATAATCTTTTATTTGATCCAAAAAAAGATAAAATAGGTACTCCTTCTGATAATTGAATTATAGTGGAAATTTAGGTCGCACTTCGATATAACTAAATCAGATCGTTGCAAACTACTAGTTTCGGATAGAATATTACATTACACAAAACATTTAACGTTGTTTGCGCATTAAATCCTATGCTCCTCAAATCTTTTCTAAATTCTGCTTTCTTAAAGGCACACACAATACAAAACGGCCATTACTCTCAATCACATTAAAAATTAATGCAATTTGTAAAAAAAATGACGATAGCGCGTGCGTTTCCGGACGAGGAGTATTCCATTGCAAAAACTGCGCGTGCGCCGCCCGCAATCCGTGACGCGTTTTTCTTAGTAATTAATGTAGTGAAGTGTGGTGCTCACGCGACCAGGTATGTCTTATAGCCAATTTACACTTATACCGTAGGGTTTTCTAGCAGGCGCCGATCAGCTCCAGCTCTCAGCTTAATTGTTCCAAGTTTAGCTACAATCAATATAAATAACATTGTTTTTTTTTGTTTTGTTTCGCTTTAGTGCTTTTTGTGTTTGGTAACCAAACACGGTAATTTACGGGCTTTTGGTAATTAATTATAGTTATTGGTCAATCTTTAACCCTACTAATATTATAGATGCGGAAGTAACTCTGTCTGTCTGTTACGCTTTCACGGCTAAACCGCTGGTCCATTTTTAATGACATTTGGCATGGAGATACTTTGATTCTTGAGGAAGGCTATAGGCAATATTTTACCGCGATAGCCGACACTCACACAATTGTAAACGGTATTGTAGTTACTGATTAAAATCGGACTAAAGGTGACTTTGTCCGTGTAGAATAAGAATACGAAGTGTCACCACCCCTATTCATCCCGAAGGCATTGTAAGAGCCCTATACCCGTCTGGCCAGAGTGGTGTAGTAGACGAAAACCTAAGAACAATCTTATGTCCAGCAGTGGACTAATAAAGGCTGTTGATGATGTCACTGTCAACTCTATCACCGCGCGCGCTCACTTGTAAAATCAAATAGTGCGCCAATCATCGGCTTCTTGTTTCACACCTCCGACCTGTTTCACGAAATAACGCCCACAAAAAGCATGAAATCGAGAGAGAGAGAGAGAGAGAGAGAGAGAGAAATATTGCTCATCAATCAATAACATTATGCTAATACGCATGAATCATCACATTCTGAAAGTTTTTGACAAGTTTTATTTTTTTTAATAATATTATGTGGTACACACAAAACGTCATCCCATGTGGGGGTCATACCCACAACACTCAGCGTAGTAGAAAGCGGCGTGGCGACCGCTTAAACCACTACGCCATCCTTGCAGTCAAATAATAATTTAGGGGCATATGAACAGACAGGTCACTTGATGGAAAGTGACTACCGAGTGTGTGAGGTACGGAGGTCGCTCTTTTCTAGACGGTTTCAACCCAGTTTCGGTCCGGAAATACCGCGTGCGCTAATTTATTAAACAGATTGGTTGTACAAGGCAAAAAGTGTCTTGAAAAGCGCACAGTGTATGTGTTGCGTGTGTAAGTGATTTTCACTTTTATTATCTTTTAAACTATCGCGTTCCATAACATATAATTATGTTTACGGGAATTAATTCGCGCAATAATATCGAAGATGTGCGGGTGGATGAAAAAACTTCTATCTCACGTACTCGACGGCGGAAGGCGCGCAACGCTGAACCAGCCAGCTTGACACCGCGTTGGGCGCTACTATTGGCCCGTACTGAAATCTCACCAATCGCAACGCCGAAAGCGCTTGCTGTCGAGAGCGAGTTGATGTGAAATAAACTTGGCACTAGGCCCTCTGGACGAAGTGCCAGGCAATTCAAAGGTATGTACTTTATACCTATTGTGAGCTCATTAACTAACGTTTTACTAATCTGTGTATTTTAAGGATTCCTTCCTAAAATTTCTAATAAATTTCTCCGGTCGAGTCCAACTAGCCGGATTCATTCCGGATATACACACATGACTAAAACAGTCTGGTCTTTCCTTGATAAATATCTAAACAATTGTACAGTGTGCCTGACACCTAATACCTGATTAACACACATCCGACATATAATTAGAAAGTTAAGTAGTGACGTGTTATTTTCAATTCGTTCTTAAACCAATCAACATCGTACCTATTTATAAACATTATCGTAGTAGGTTGTGTCGTTTGAATGATGATTGGTCCCGTAATAGGTTGTTGTCTATGGTTAAAACGCAGCAAGACAATATCTATAGTAAAAATTAAGTGCTATAACACTTCGATTATTAGGTTTGTTATTATTTTGAAGTGAGATGTTAATTTATGTTAAATTGTGACAGGAAAATATTACATCAAGTGAAAGTTCCTTTGCAAGAAGCTTTTATTAGCTGCACTCATAATGAAAGCTGAATGGCGTAGTAATTTGTGCAACGGACTGCTAAGCCAAAGGTCCCCGGTTCGATTCCCGCTCAAGTCAAAGATTTGCGTGCATATGAAAATTTAATTTTTGATTTCGTCTGAGTGTTTCTATGTTAACATCTGTATTGACAAAAAAAAGTATGTAAATGTCTAGTACTTATAGTACAAGCTGTGCTTAGTTTGGGACTAGATGGCGTTGTATGGAGGTGGTAAAATATTATTATAACTAACTAATTATAAGAATCTAAAAAGTCTATGTTAACATACTTATAATCATCTATCGAAATTAAACTATATATGTAAATTAAAATAATAAGCCCACCCATCGAACATAATAATATGGACGAATGATCCTAAACTAGGCACAGCCTGTGCGATGGTAATCAGACTGCTGACAAACATACTTATATATTTCTAAATATATACATATTATAGATAAAGTATACCCAGATACAGAATAAGTGACCGCGCTCTTTACACAAATGTTTTTGATAGGTAGGAAATGTAGTTAAAAAAATAACATATTTAATATTTTCGGACATCTGACACACAACGCCATCTAGTTTCAAATTAAGCCGAGCTTGTACTACAAAAGCTAGATTGACTGATAAAATACTAATATACTTTTTTGTATAGATTGATACATATTATGCATAGAAAACACCTAAACCATTATAAATTAAAATATATATTTAAATTAGTTTAAATGATTAAGCTATAACTAGTCATCTTAGAGGTGTTCTGATGTTAAAGCCCGTTAAGTTAGAAACCCCTTGAAATTGATTTTTATTTATTTTAAACACTCCAACAGATTGGGTTTTTGTTACAATAGTCTGATGATGAAGCCAAAAGGCGAATAGTACCTAAAACATTTTTTACTAATTTATCATTAAATCAAATTTCCTATTTTTACTAAGGTTGTTTTTCTCTGATATAATCATTTTAGTTGAATGAAATAAAAACTACAACTATAAAAACTACAACAAAGACCAGTCACCAATATGAGTATAAACTTAAAAGCTCGCGACTAATAATGTGTCGAGCGGCATAAAAGGACCAAAGCCTCTGACCACATTCCCTGAGAAGTGAGTCAGGACTCGACGGCTCGCTCTGACTCATTTCCGAGTCGGATTCCTGCTGACGTCACAGGGTGCGCGGACGCCAACACAATGCTATTTTAAGCTACATTCCTTATTTGAGGACAGCTATTGTGAATCCATATTTATATGTAGCTACGTAAAATGGTAGTCATACTGCAGTTCAAACAGTAAATGCATTAAAAACGCAATTTCTAGTACTACAAAAAGTAATGTTATTGGTACAATGAAAAAAAAAACTGGCAACCATTTTTTCAAGTCCTTAAAGTTATAAGTTTTGGCCGGGCCTGTCTGTTGAGCCGGAGGTTGTAGGTTCGATTACCACCCAGGACAAATATTGTGTAATGATCACGATCTTTTGTTCTGTGTCTGGGTGTTATTTATCTATAGAAATAAATAAAATTGAAGTCTCTGTTTATAATGTCAAAATAATAGGTTTTTTTCATGCTCACACGGTTATTTGCACGATACCTATGCCTAAAAACACCAACAGTTTTTTTGTCTGTCTGTCTGTTTGTTCCGTGTAATCTTCAAGACGGCTGGACCGATTTTGATAATATTTTACTACCAAGTAGCTGTCTATATGAGGAGTAGCTTAGGCTATTTTCCCTCTCAGAAAAACCCTATAAAATTTTGCCCGGTCCGGGAATCGAACCCAATAAGGCAGCGCTTTTCAAAATCCACGCGAACGAAGCTGGTCTATAATATATATGTATTTAGAAATATATAGGCATAGTTGTATGTTTATCAACAGTCTGGTTACAAGTTTGGTATCAGACAGCCGTGTGCAAGATGTGTCAAGTTATTTTTATTTGCGTAACTATTTTCCTACAAATATTTAAATCATAAGTTAGTATTGTAAATTGGAAAGTATTGTAATATTAATATAATGTAATTTTGTTTGTAATTGTTTGTAAAACACTGAAGAGTTACTCCATGTCATTGAGTCTTTCGCACAAACCCACGTTCCCATAGCATCGATGTAGGTACATAAGTGCCTATTAATTTGAATAAACAAACAATGTACGATTATACCGATTGTTTGTTGGGATCAACGACTCTAGGCAATGGTGCGAGGCAATAACGTACAGTTGTTACAAGACAATATCCTTTTATACCGTAAATAGTTCGTATTAGATTTACTCGCAGAGTTAAAAGTATCTCAAGGTAAAAAAAATACTTTTTAAATGAATAAATATTAATGAGATATTTTATGCCCCTTTTTTAGGCAATTATGGCTCACAGAAACATATGATAAATGTAGAACGCTAAACATTATGTAAAAACGACTTTCATTAAATTAAAGAGGTCATATATTTTGAGCTGTCCCGGTACAAAAGCCTATACAATTATCGGTAGACTAGTTAATGAGTTAGAGCGTAACAAACACATTAGCATTTATAATATTAGTTAAGAAAAAAGGCTTTAATGCAAGGTTGGACTGTTTAATAGTTCTCCACGTAACATGAAGTAATAAAGGTCTTTGTCATGTTAGAACACGAAGTGTTACCGAGGAGAGTTTCGAAATATAAAATAAATAAAATAAAAATAAAAATAGCCTTTATTTCTACTACATCTTTTACCATTACAACTTATACTTAAGATTAATATATATACTATTACAGCGTTTTATTTACGATTACTATAATATATTTTATTTTAAGTAGGTATGCAATTGTTTGAAAGGTTAAATTATATGTTATGTATTATTATATATATTTATTTATTATAATAAACTATATATTACTAGTAGTAGTCGCCTCTTTGGCGTAGGCCTCTCCTAAACCAAAATCATTGTATTCTTCTATTGATTGTTTTTCCCTTCTTATCTCGCATAAGCCAATAATGTCCCATTTTATTGATAATAATATAACAGCGTATCTTAGCTCTTCTATTCTACTATCCGAGTTTCGAACTAACTGGTGTGATAATCAAGTGTCAAATCAAATTAGTCAGTTGTACCCCGTGTTGCCGCACCGTGGGCTTCTTTGAGACCGAAGAGCTACCAAAAAAAAAACTTGTCTTGATTTTTTGTGAAGTTGTCAAATCATTTTCACATCTTTATTACGGAAGGGGTGAACAGAGGCGAATTAAACGACTACATTTTACGGACTATAATTTTAGAGGGGCTCGTAGTTAAGTGGTTAGCGAGTAGGTTAACATTACAAAGTTAAGGAGTAATAACCAGGTCAGTCTATGGATGGGTGACCATTCTTAACACATTGAGACCCATCCGGGCCTCGGGGAGCAGATTACGACAGACAGACAGATTACATACGAACATCTGAGGCAAGTCCGACAACAGAACTTCGATATCGTCTAGTATTTGGGTTGTGGAGGTCAAATAACAGTCGCTCCGCATAAAAAAATCGAAGTTCAGCTGTATCGTAGCAGACTTGAAGCCAATCCCAACATAGTTTGGGCAAATGGCTCGGAGGAAGATTTCACCGGCTATAATTTTAATACCCCTTACGTAATATAGGACAGGCCTATTGCCGTAAACCTGGCACTCTAAAAATTAGGTATGAAAATTCTCTCTGGCCCGCCGAGATATAGGCACGAGTGTATGTGTATGTGAAGGAGAACGGCAGATCCTGTACCCCTAGTATGTAATGGATGATTATGAAATTTGTACCGTTTATAAAGTGAGTCAACCTAACTATTTTCATGTAATTATCATATTTTAGAACTTTGCTAAAAATAAACAAATTCTTCTCAAAGAATTATTACAACTGCAAAAACTAGACGTTCAGTGTTGTTAACAAAACGCATTCCTACGTTTTCTAATCTTGCCATGCATATAATATAATAGGTCTTTACCTATGAAATTGCCGTTTTGTATGCAATAAGTGAAAGTACTTATTTTTGCAAACTTTTTTATTTCTGTTATTTGAAGTAATCACCCATGCAATCGACGCATCTTTGCCAACGCATTGGCAGCTAATTGATGCCCTTCTTGTAAAAATCGGCTAGACGGGAGGCAACAAACTCTTCAAAGGCATTTTGTACTGGCTCTCGGGAATTGAATTTTTTACCCACTAAAAAGTTGTCTAAATTTTGGAAAAAGTAATAGTCGGTAGGTGCAAGGTCTGGTGAGTATGGCGGATGAGGGAGAGCTTCCAACCCCAGCTCTTGCAGCTGTCAATGGTATCGACTTCAGTACAGCTTATATGCAATTTATTCATTCTTATTCTTTCATTCTTAAATATTTTTTTGGCTCTACCACAGCTCTACATAAAATCCTTTGACAGTTAGTCTTTCAAATACATGACATTGGCGAAATTATGGTTACAAAGCCATTAACCAAAAGTTGAAGTTGACAGCTTATATGCATACTACAAACTGAAATATTGAACGCAAAGTTCTAAAAATCTTGTAATTAAAACTGTAAGTGTGGATGATATTAACAAATAAATACAACAAGTATTCCTACCATGAGATACGCAAAGCGGTCCAAGGTCCCATACACCCCTGCCATTGTCCTTTTCTACAAAAGAGCAGCCTGCAGCCTTAATTCAGAAGCTTCTTTCCAGGTTGCCCTAGTGATTCATTCATAATATGGAAAAACCACCCCTTTTGTTCTGCTAATCAATAATACAACCAATCTAACCAATAATTTTACGTATCTCTATTGTGACGTTACCTGAAGACACTGTGACGTCACATAACTGTACGATGGATTATCACATACCATATGCTAAAAAAAATTACACATTATTAAAATGTTTACACATAGATACTTTTCTTTACATTAAAGTATATTTATATCCCTGCCGTTGAAGTCGTTACACGTCTCTTTCGTAGATATAGATTAATTTAGTAATAGCTTAAATGCAATGGTATTCCGATTACACCATTATGTTAAAAATAAAAAGTAGGAGCAGAAGTTGGATTAGGACTTAGGAGCTAGCGATCGCAATAAATACTGTGATTTTTTAAAATGCGATAATTTTTTTTCTATCTGCGTGTAATTTATCTATAAAATGTATCTAGTTAGTAATATATAAGTATGTTTATCAGTAGTCTGGTTACCATAGTACAAATTCTGCCTAGTTTGGGTTCAGACGGCCGCGTGACGACCCTAACCTATGTAAGAAAAAATCGAATGATAAATCACCGTTCATTCACAATTCACTGTAATTTTGTCCCATCTCTAGTGGGCGACTACCGCCGCCATAGACAAAAGTCACAAGTGCGTCACCCCCACCGAGCAAAGGTCGGACATCGGACATTTCGGACATTTAACACACAACGCCATCTAGTTTTAAACTAAGCAGAGCTTGTACTATGAAAGTAAGATTGACTGATAGAATACCTATATACTTTTTTTTGTAAATACATACATATTATACATAGAAAACACCCAAACTCCGAAACAAATATTTGCAAAGCATTGCATTTGGTCGGACCCGGGAATGGAACCCGAGACCTCAGAACAGCAGCAGGCAGAGGCAGTCAAACCCTTTGACCGTCACAGCCATTTGAGTCCCTTTCCCGGGACTCGGAAGATCTCTGTACCAAATTTCGTCTAAATCGGTTTAGCGGTTTAAGCGTGAACCGGTAACAGACAGACAGATACACTTTCGCATTTATAAAATTACTAGCTGATCCGGCAAACGTTGTTTTGCCATATACATTATTTAAAAAAAAAATGGGGATGAAAAATAAATGTTGGCCGATTCTCAGACCCACCCGATATGCACACAAAATTTCACGAAAATCGGTCGAGCCGTATCGGAGAAGTTCCACCACGCACACTGTGACACGAGAATTTTATATATTAGACTAGTACTAGTATGGCTTCAATTGTATTAAAATGTTAATAATTCTCAAGGTCGAACATGTACAGTTCCAAAGTTTTTCTAGACGATTCGTCTAAAACACCTATCTAATATATTATGGTAACTTTTATATTGGTTTTCTAGTAGAGAACAGGGATGACCTTTGATCAACATTCAAAGTCGCATGGTAACAGATGGGTAGGTATATCAGATAGAATTCTGGGTCATCACACTATTGGGCTATATCTAGGTTACACGCGCGCTCGTGACGTCATGCAATCTGCTAACTCAATACGGTTACCATGAAATATGAAATTAAAGGACATTAGTCTTAATAGTGACAAGCAGTAAACTATTTTATTTTTCTGTAGCAGAATCATGCTTTTACCCGTAAGGGTCGAGGTGCGACCGGAGTTCTACCACGACCTCACAAAACATTGGTGTCGTTTTATTTCACCGAGGCTACCTAAGCATATTCCCCTTCAGCTCAATTCTGAAGGGGCACATAACGTCTTAGGTATATGTCACCGAACTTCAAATCAACCGTTGGACGGATTGAAATTTTACTGCTCTTTAAGGCTTTCTTCTATGTCCTTGTAGTGACGTATTAAGAATACGGAATGTCACTATTCCTATTAATCCCGTGGATGTCGCTTACGACATAGTTAGCTTCCTTAGTTGACTCTTAAGTCAACTAAGGAAGCTAACTATGCTGGACGACAGCACTGCAAAGTGAAGGAAAACTTGAAACAAACCCTATGGTTGTTTCAAGTTTTCTGTTAACAAGTTGAAACTTGAAAGGTTTCCGTGGCCAGACAGGTCGATGTAGCCAGCTGTGGACTATTAAAGTCTGACGATGATGATGATGACAGCTTACTTTCTTCTCTCAACAACCACAACAGCATTTTTTCAGGATATTAACACCAAATAGTAAAAAAGAAAACTAAAGAACCGAATGTCGAACTATCAATTCTGTCAATTGGGTTAAAGATATCTTCTATCTTTTGTCTCACTCACTTGTTTGTATGCGTTCTTATATTTTTTAATTTTTTTACTATTTCTCGTAAATTTTCAAGCATTTTCTTTCATACAAACCTTGTCCTGACAATCTCAGACACATACAAGTAACCAAAAAGGTGCAGTTGTCCTGAAATGCTGCGCCAATTGGCCCTTAGTCCATTAAAGCGTTTGATTTTTACCCAGGACTAATATTTGTTTTTTGTTTTTTTTTGCCGCATTAGGAATGTATCCTGTGTCGGGGGAGAACTTTATAAACATACATGAAAAAGACACAAACAACACCCAGACTCTGAACAACAATTTGTGGATCACACATAGTGTCGTCCCATGTGGGGTTTGAACCCACAACACTCAGCGTTGTAGGAAGCATCGTGGCGACCGCTTAAACTACTACGCCATCCGTGCAGTCAAATATTTGTAGTATGAGTACGAAAATCTGTTATGTGATTGGGTCTAATTTATCTCAAATACTCGTATGTATGAATTTAGAAATATATAAGTACGTACGTTGCGTGGGTGGCGTTAAGATTATAGTCGACAATATGTACACGTTTCATGCATCTCTGCTTATCTCTTAGGGGTTATATTATAGATGTCTATTTATAATATAACAGGTACATATTAATAATAGCAATTTAATGCTTTGATAATGGCTTAAATGTAATGAAAATTAACACAGAGACTTTATAATCCACCACTTCTAGACCAAAAAGGTTTAAAATGAATTTAGTAACGGCTCCTGAGATGGGCAAAATTGTTAATTAGGTTTTTGTTTACAAAAGTGTAAAGTTTCTTGATGTTATTGTCTTTGACGTGTCCTTGTCAGACCTGTTTTAAATTAATCTTTACTCTTAAATAAATAAATAGAGTAATAACGATTGTTTGAAAGCATTTTTTATTAACAGTCACGATGTACGACTTGATATATACGTAATATTTCATCATCATCACTACGAGCATTTTCCGGCGGTTTCTTCTAGGTTTCTTCTGGGTTAGGAGATGTCTATGTCGAGCAGTGGACTGTAAAAGACTGTTGATGATGATGATTGATGATTTGGGTGGTGTTATTTAGAATCGGTTATTTGTCCCATGTCTACCCACGACTATCGCTAAAGTTTTCTACGTGACTATGACTTAATATTCCCAGTTTGCGTGCCTTTCTTTGGCGTTTCCTACAATTGTCATCTAAACCTTTCTCGTAGATCACTGTAGTATCCATTGGTGAAAATAGTATTAAATCGGGTTCGGTAACTTTGGAGTTTAACGCGTTCAGACGGACACACAGACATACAGAATGGGGGATTTTATTTTATAATATATTGTATACATAGTTTGTAGTCTGGACCCACCTTCTTACCTAGGGTAAGAAGGAGGGTCCAGTAACCTCATTCACTAAACTGAGAAACAACGGAATTCTTCGATTCTTTCAAAACTCAAAGATGTTCTGTTACACCGTGGTATCACTACAATCAAGTCGGCACATAATTATGTGTCGAAGCAAATCTCTTCCGCGATGAACTTCTTGCTAAACTTATTAAATTGATGTAATACTTTAACTAGATCTTCGATTATTATTTACCGGTTTGTAAATAAGGTTACCCGTTTCTAAAATTATAATTAATTACTTGAAAGATAAGTTGTTTGTACATATAATATTATACGATATGCATATACTACAGCTAGGAAAAACTGGGCGAGGAGAGCTGAGGATCAAGCTTAGTTCCGTTCATTGGGAAAGGCATATGTCGTACAGGAGATGATGAAAGGCTGATGATGACTGTTACGTAGGTACATTCGTACGTATCCGATATTTTTATAAAATAATGATCTATTAATTATATGCCATATTCTACGTTAAGTTTACTTATATAATAAAAGAAATCACAAGTTTAATAAATTGCATAAATAATTTCAAAACTAGTTCATAATGTTGTCATATAACTGCTCATGCGCAATTTTTTTATACTATGTATCTACCAACGCAACGGAACCAATTCGATGACGCGTTTTCTTATTTATATTTAGAACGGTTCGTTGACCTTTGTTTAGTATTTAGCATAAAAACCTACTTCGTAAGCATTATTATTGTATGCTCATACATATATATATTAACGTATATTGGTATGTATTTTATAATGAATAGCTGTATTTACATACTGTATTTTCTTTTAAATTTCATCGTGGGAGAGCCAAGCTTCATCATATGTGTTCCGGCTGGACTGGCACAGTAAAACTGGTGTTTGGCAATTCTTGCTTTTCATCGAGTGTCCCCCCGACCCTCCAACATCTCTCCTAAATGGGAGGGGGAAGGGGTTTGCACACTCAAAATGCGATCTTAAATTGCAGGTGTCGTGGTGATAGTAATTACCATCAGATGACTTTCATTTCATTAGAACAATTGTGTTCTTGTCCTATTTTCGTATTCGAGATGCGGTATTCTTTACCCTAAGTCTCTTGATATATGCAGTTTCCATACTTAATAATTAAAAATTCGTAAAAATAGGGGGTTGGAGAGTTTTCAACTCACAGTAAATACTCTTTTATAAAAGAAATGAAAAACGATGTTGTAAACTTTTTAAAACTACCCTTAAAAAGTGGTGCAGGTTTATATGTTACATCCTATTATCTTTATTTATTGTATCCTCTATGATGTCTGATGTCGACTACCACGCGGGCGACGGGTCGACGTACCGACGGGCGGCAAAAGTTAGTATGTATAATACAAAGTGTGTATTATAACAGTTGTATTCACAGAGGCTTAGAGACAAAAGATGGACCTACAATACCACCATACGGCAAGGACCTCAAGGAAAAAGAAGGAGAGGAAGACCCTCTACCCGATGGGACGATGAGATCAAAAAAGTCGCTGTCTCAAATTGGTGGCAAATAGCACAGGATAGAGAGAAGTGGGCATCTTTGGAGGAGGCCTTTACCTAATCTGAGGACCTAGCTTAATGCATATTAATAAGATAACTAGGGATAAGTCATTTAGTATTTAGTATTAATAGTAAATAGAAATTTAAGTATGTACACCTAGCAATTAGTAAGAAATTAACTCTAGTAGTTAGATAAAATGTGGCTTGGTCTAATAAAAGGCTTTTATTTTATTTATTATTATAACTTTGTAAAAGGTTAGAATAGTTAAACAGATAAATGATGTTGAAATAGATAGAGGATTGTTATTTATAAATTCTGACGACAAATGTTAATACCCGATACCCATTTCTTATTATATAATCTTTGTAGCGTCTATAAATAGACATTTATGCTGATAGGTGTCTATATATAGACGCCAAGGTTAAACTGCATAATTTCTCGATCAATAACTATTTAAATTTGCATGTTATATCAATGAAGAAATAGAATATTCTTATTCTCAATAGGTGTTTAACAGGGTACAAATGATAAAATTCGACGTTTGAGATCAGTATTCTCAGCATAATATTCAACATTCTTCATTTAAAGCCATGAGGTTGTCTTTCCGTGTGATGGTGGATTAAGATTACGGAGTGTCACCACACCTATACATTCCATGGGTGTCGTAAGAGCCGACTAAGGGAGCAAACTACTCAGGACATCATCATCATCAACAGCCTTTACTAGCCTACTGCTGGCCATAGGCCTCTCCTTAGAAAGGAGGTTTAATTTAAGAGGAGAATATTTAAGAGACATCAAACAAAGAGTTAACAATATAAAAGTAAGTCATAGTTACTTATAAAGCTACAGCCTCGAGGACTAGAGCTCTTTCAGAGCGTTAATAAGTGTTACTGTTGTAAGACTAGCCTCAAAAAAGCTTAGGCTTTTGCAGGACTTTGGACCTAAAACTAAGAGTCTTGAATAGGCCTGGCCTAAAGGACTAAAAGTCTTTATAGGCTTTTATCTAGTATTAAGAAAAAGGCTAAAAGCCTGTAGTCCTCGGCAACACTAATTGTAAGTGGCCAGATGCAGAGACTTTTAGTATGGCCCACGTACAGGACTAACTGTAAATTATATATCAAACTTCAAAGAAGATGAATCAATCGCAAATCGTAATTACTTATGCGGTTAGGAGGTATGTAACCTTCATGGTGATTATCATCACTTTACGTTCAATGCACGTGGAATAACCTGCTTATTAGCCTTTGCGCTAAACATCATCACATTAAAGGCCCGTTTTCTGACAGGATTTATGACAGGAATCAATTAAATAAAATAAGTTCTAGTTGATTTGTTATTTACCTATTTCATCATCATCATCAACAGCCTTAATAGTCCACTGCTGGACATAGGCCTCTCCTTAGAAAGGAGGTTTTGGCCTACTATACCACGCTTTACCTATTTAATTAATTAAATTACTACTACTGATTTTTGACTAGTTTTATAAGCGAAATGAAACATCACTAGGTAAGTAATATTAATTTAAGAAAAAAGATTATCTTTTTTTTTGGCTTCCTAAAAATATATTTCTTGTTTTTCTGGAGGAAGGGGTGTCATGTTTCTGGTGTACAAGAGTTACAGTAGTTAAAGGGATTAGTAAAAATAAAACAACAAGTCTGCCTTAATCATATCAGTAAAATTCGAGGTAGATTTAGATTGAGAAACAAAATCAGTTTTGGCTAAGTAGCTACCTTAAAAACATCTTAGATTCTATCAGCTGTAGAAAAAATTCTCGTTCGGAGCCCTTCAATAACTTCTCGTTCTTATATTTATTTCATCAACAATGCAGGCAAATTTTGCGAATGTAGTGTAGTGTCAACACTCGGTTTGACATTCAGATACAGAAATAAATGTCTATGTCCCTTTATGCACACAGGATGGTGTAGGATGGTAACAGCCAATGTCATTGTGTTAAAAGTTGACAGTAGTACCATAGAGATCTGGAATATTTTTTTTAAATATTTGACTTTTGCGTTCTATATTTTAACTACAATATAAAATTACTTATTCTTTCAAACTTTTTTATTTCTGTTATTCGAAGTAATCACCCATGCAATCGACGCATCTTTGCCAACGCATTGGCAGTTTATTAAAGCCCTTTTTGTAAAAATCTCAGGCAACAAACTCTTCAAAGGCATTTTGTACTGCCTCTCGGGAATTGAATTTATTACCCACTAAAAAGTTGTCTGTTTTGGAAAAAGTAATAGCGGGTAGGTGCAATGTCTGCAATCTTTACTTCCAATAAACGAATTAACTATAGACTATAGATATATTACTTGCACTTTTGACCTGTCCTTCTGTGTTTCCTGTCGTGCGGTGTCATCATTTGACCTGTATAATAGTGCTGTGCATGTATACACAGTCATGTTCTAAATATAGCAATGAAGTGGCGAACTCGAACCGGCTGGCCGTCGCGTATTGCAGATTATAACTTTTTTTTGCGTGCTTTTTGAGTGAAAACGCGAGTATTTTTAATTTGTATTTTTCAATTGAAATTATTTTATAAAAATTGTGGATATGAGAAGTGTGAGAGTTTGTGTTGTTGTGTTTTACATTGTTGTTTTATGGGTACTACTGCTGTTAAATCCTTTTGTAACAGGTTTAAATACATAACATTACATGATTTCTACTTATAAAAATGAAAAATGAGAGACAAATTCTGGATTTGGGGTACCTTAAATCCTCCTAATGGTTCCTTCGTCACAAATGGGTCAGTGCGACCAGCATGATAGCAATTTTTTCCTTCCAAACACGTTATTCTTATTATGGCGCTCTGGGGGCCTAGTAAAAGTTTATTTCTCATCAACTCGCTATCGACGGCGAGCGCGTTAAGCGTTGTGATTGGTGAAGATTTCAATGCGGGCCAATCGGAACGTCGAACGAGGTTACCGTCACGATCGAGTTGATATGAAATAAGCTATGAGTACTATTACTCACCTCACACTAGGCCCTCTGAGGCCAGAAAATCTCTTGTAGCATTCGCGGTAAATCACTTACCAGTAATGAAACTTAGTGGCCAACCGTTAGCAACAACGTTGCAACGGTTCTTTGAAGCAAAGAAATTCGTTTGCTTGCGAAACTTCAGTGTCGGATTCTTCAATTTCGGATTTCTTTATGATATTTCATATATAAAATAAATTACAGTTTGTATTTCTCTCATTGTCATAGCGAATAGGAGGAAATAGATGACTGTCAAGTCCAATCAGTTAGTATATTTTTACTAAACGTCAAAACGACAGACGCGGTACATTTTTATACAAAATACAATGACGTGACGTCATACATAGTTGTCAAATCTTCAAAATTTAATGACGATTTGAAGATATTAAACCAATAAAAACTTTAAATTGATACGGGAGGACAATTCAGGATGTTCTTTAGGATTTTTATTTTAAGCCTATGAATCAACCTTCTCGGGTTCACGAATAGGGTCAGATGTCTTACATTCACTGCACAGATGGCGTAGTGGTTTAAGCGGTCGCCACGCCGCTTACTATTATGCTGAGTGTTGTGAGTCCGATGTGGGGACATGGGACGACACTTTGTGTGATCCACAAATTGTTTCATGTATGTTTGTAAAGTCCACCCCGAGACAGGACATACTCGTATTCCTAATGCGGGAGTTGTCTTTAAAAAAAAAATGAAATAGTAGTACACTATAAAACATTGCGAAATATCTAATATCTGCGTTGTCAGATCATGCTTTATTTCGCGTTGAAACCGCTTAAAGAAGATTATTATTAGGAAGAAGAAGAATCAAAGGAGATTATGGACTTCAAGGACGTGCGCTATATTACTTATAAATAGCGAAAGTAAATAATATCCAATATCCTGTTAGTTCCAAAAAAATTCAAAACACAAGAAACCTGAAGCAAGTAGCATGGCGCGTGCCACTAAGAAAAGAAGAAATAAAAACACATTTATACAGAAAATTAGAAATTCTTGTTAAAAAAAGTTTTTAAGTTTTTTTATTAAATAATTGTAATCGTTTTACCTAATTATAAGCACCTTGAATAGTCTGATGAAAGTGAAATTAAGAATAAAACCTTTTATAATTGAACTCAAGCATTTTTTGTCATTCACCTACTTCATAAAATATACAAAATATGAGTCAGACACAGAATTATTATGGTTCATTGTTGAATTCGTAAAGTTTAATTGTGTACATTGAAAAAGTTTCAATTTTTTATTTATTACACATTAATTAAATAAACTTCGACATTCGATACACAATAAAATCACCTAACTGCCTGTAAAAAAATTAAATTTTTATCTGTTTAAACTAAAGGTCTATGAGACTTTGAATTTTTAGTGTTTCATTGTTCGACACATGACCCTACACTTGGGGAAATTGTGCTACTATGTTGCGAGTAATAAAACCTCAGTCAGCTATAAACTTGGATCTTTATTTAGCAAATAAACGTATGTTAAACTTTAGTTAAAAGCGGCTTACTCATTGCTCTTCTTAGTACTTACTTGTTAGGGGTAATGACCTGGCACCAGGGATTTCATTTCTAGGTGTATAGTCGAGGAACCAGGTGTACCTGGTTCCTCGACTACTGGTACCTGAGACGGCGTGCGGTTTTAGTCGGTTCGAGTCCGACATTGCCACCGGTAAGTGGCATCCGAGGGGATTTCCGCAGAGAAAAAAAAAGGGGGTAATGACCTAAATGGTTATCCTCATCTATTCATTATTTTTTTTTATTTTTTTTATTCTATTTATTACATTGACGTCTGTTGATACGAGAATACGAACTTCTTCTTTTTAAAGCTTTTTTCAGCCATCTTGGTATTGGCTTTTTTCGAGAATATTCTTATTTACTTTCGATAGTGAGACTGACCTGTTGGTCCAGCTAGTGGAAAGTAATCCTGATTGTAAGCTAGAGGTCCTAAGGTTTTATTTCCACCAAATATAGTGTGATGAGCACGATCATTTGTTCTGGGTCTGGATGGAATTTATCTAAATTTTTTATGGTAGGTTTTAGCAACAGTCGGGTTACCCCTCTGTCTGTCCCATCAGTCACAAAGACGTGAGTGTTTGATATATCCGTGTGATGACTGATTAAGACTACAGAGTGTCACATCCTCTAATCATTCCGTGGGTATGATTGTATGGTAGAGATTGATTATGATTCCCTCCTATCGTATTGAAGGCGTGTGGCCTTACGATCTCCGGATTTGGCACCGGTTTTTACGCGCCTTTTTTGACTCTCCTACTCCCAAGGCGGCGTCAAGAACTCCTGGAAGGTAGCGTTTGTGCACCCGATCCCTAAAAAAGATGACCGCTCTGACCCGTCCAACTACAGGCCTATAGCCATAACTCCTTTGTTCTCTAAGATTATGGAATCCATAATCAACTGCCAGCTCCTCCGGTACTTAGATGATCGCCAGCTACTCAATAACCGATACTATGGCTTTTGCCGGGGTGGCTCAGCTGGTGATCTCGTCTTTCTAACACACCGGTGGGCACAGGCGATCGAGACCAGAGGAGAGGCTTGTGCGGTTAATTTGGACATAGCGAAGGCCTTCGATCGGGCCTGGCATAAGGCGCTTCTCTCGAAGCTTTGGGCTTCCCGAGAAATTGTGTAATTGGGTCACCAGCTTCCTTGCGAACAGAAGCATTAAGGTCGTTGTCCAAGGTGCATGCTCCGACTTGAAATTCGTAAATGCTGGTGTCCCACAAGTGACCCGTCTGCTTGTCTGCCCTAATACCATACCATTAAAAAAATAAGTCTGAAATTGAAAGTTTGAAAGTTTCAATTTTCAAGTTTCAAGTTTCAATTCAGTTAGGGAGGTTTCCCTAACTGCCTCAGCCAGCATCGCAATTATAGGCATCGAAATATCGAGAGAAGTCCAGGTTCGGGGTCACTTAGAGGGTAAGGTCAAATTGGCCTCGAAGAAGCTCGGTGTGTTGAACAGATCGAGGCAGTATTTCACTCCGGCCCACCGCCTTCCGCTCTGTAAGGCGCAAATCCGGCCGCATATGGAATTCTGTTCTCAACTCTATGCAAGGGCACCTCAGTGCCAGCTTTTCCCTCTGGACTGCATCCAACGAAGAGTGAGTCGAATATCGTCGATAGTCCAAACATCTACCATCGGCTCGAGCCCTTGGCGTTACGTAGAGATGTGGCTTCACTCTGCATTCTCTATCGCATATATCATGGAGAGTGCTCCGAGGAATTGTTGGAACTAATCTTTCCGCCGCAACTTTCCGTCATCATTCCATACGGCAAATTTTTCATTCTCATTAGCTGGATAGTTGGCGCTCCACTACTGTGCGCTTTTCGAGATACTTTTTGCCTCACACAACTGATTTGTGGAACGGCTTATCGTATGCGGCATTTCCGGACCGATACGACCTTCAAACCTTCAAGAAAAGAGCGTACTCCTTCCTAAAAGTCTGGCAACGCGTTTGTGACTTCTGAGTTGCAGACGTTTATGGGCGGCGAGGGCCCCTTTCCATCAGGTGACCCGTCTGCTCATCTGTCCACTCTAACACAAAAAAAGGGAGCATTCTACGCAGGACATCAGCATTGCAAAGAGAATAAAAGGAAAAAAAACCCTACACCAACCCGTCTGGCAAGCGTGGTATAGTAGGCCAAAACCTCCTTTTTAATGAGAGGCCTATGTCAGTGGACTTGTAAAGGTCGTTGATGATGATGATGTGTATAATAAACTTATCCTCATTACCTTAGAACAAAGCATGTACTTTTACATAAATGTAACATAAAATAACGGTAATTCAAATGAAATCTTGATTTATTTATCTCACATAGTAACAAGTCTTTAAAAATGTGACTTCAAACCTGCTTTAGGTAAAACCTACGAATGTAAATGAAAAAATGTTTTATTTCTTATTTGCATAATATAGCAATTGACAACAAAAAAAGTCCTAGGTTAAAACCCTAATTATTCCACAAAAAACAGACACAACATTTGAATTTTGGCATTAAATGGCGTGATTATTTCTGTACATGTGTATTGTAAACTCACGTGTTGTTAAATATACGTGGTATACATTGATTATATCAATCCGAAAATAAATATTTGGAATTTTTATTGTGCGTGTGTTTGAGCGCTTACCGTTTGTGTGTAACAAGAAGCCGTGGAAGCGTGCGCTATTTGGTTTGAACAATAAGCGCACACTGCGCCAGATTTGCCGTCACTTGAAGCCAGAATTAAGATCACAGTTTATTATAATTTATCACGTTGTGAGTGTATTGAAGATAATTTTACTTTGTAAAGATTACTTTTTACTATGAATATATATTTTCTATTTTTACTTTTTTACTATGACATTATTTTTGTTTTACTACAGCTTTACTCGCATTAAATTTATTTAAAAAACCCATAAGGTGTTTCTCTTTTCGGGTTCATTTTTGTAAAGGGTAATAAGTTTTTTATGGTATAGGGGTAAATGATCAGAAGTTTTTCTTGGGGCTTTTGAGTCATAACTAAATCAGGTAGTCTGTCTGCTTCTTTTAAAAACCAGACCACCTTATACCGGAAAAAAATATCCTCAGTGCCATCTTATACCAGTAAATATTTAAGAGGGGGGTTTAGGCTCTGGTAATTTCACGTACTCGATGAAAAGTAACGAAAGAACTGCTCAACACAGGTTTTCTGTAAAGCCGTGGTATATATATATACTCCGGTCAAACCGGCCCATTTGTGGTGAAACATGGTCCTTCCATGCGACCAAGGTCAGTTGAAGTAGTAGTGAAGACTAAATGCCATAACTAACAATCTAAATACCTAATTATGTAAATTATTTTAAAACAAATTAATACTAATGAAAATAATGAATATAAATTATTTATATGTCAGAAATAACACTACTTCTGCTCTTCTTCGGATATCTGATAATATTTCGGACATCTGACACACAACGCCATCTAGTTTCAAACTAAGCCAAGTTTGTACTAATTGACTGATAGAATACTTAGTCCGTATGGTGACGGATTAAGAATACAAATTGTCACCACCCCAATTCATCCCGTAAGAGCCGACTAAGGGAGCAAACTAAGCAGGACAACAGCACTGCAAAGAGAAGGAAAACTTGAAACAAACCCTATACCAACCCGTCTGGCCAGCGTGGTATAGTAGGCCAAAACCTCCTTTCTAAGGAGAGGCCTATGCCCAGCAGTGGACTAGTATAGGCTGTTGATGTGATGATGATGTGATACTTATATATATTTTGGAAATATGTACTTACGTATTACTGATAGAAAAGACCCGAACTCCAAAACAAATATTTGCAGATCATACATTCATATCTTTGGACCGATCTTATCATACCATATCTTTGGATCATACCTTTGGATCGAACCTGAGACCTCAGCACAGCAGTCGCATACGCTACCACTGCACAATCGAGGCAAATAATGAAACACCGAAACTTTATTTTAAATCCATACAAATAAATAAAATTGAAATGTCTGTTTGCAAAATAATGGCTCACAGGGTTATTCATGATACCTATGCCTAAAAACCAGTTAAAATATTTTCTGTCTGTCCGTCTATCTGTCTGTTTGTTTCGGGTAATTTTCAAAACGGCTAAACTTATTTTTCTAATATTTTAGTAACTGGTAGCTGTCTAAATAAGAAGTAACTTGAGCTGTTTTTCCTCTCAGAAAAACCCTATAAAAATTCCCCGGTTCGGGAATCGAACCCGAAGCCTCACGGACTGCAGTTGCGTACCATAATACATCACTAAGGCAGCAAAATCGCGGGTATCAGCTAGTATATTATATTAGTTGGGATAGTAATAATATTTGAGTTCATTTTTTATCTATTTATTACTGTGATATTAGTTTTATACATAATCTGTGGTTTCATAACATGTTATATCAAGCCTTGGCCCAGTTTTGTGGTAGGAAGTTTTTTGCAAGATACCACCTATCAGTTCCTAACAAACACTGATTCATTACTGTCATTTCCGAAAATCTATGATCAAACGGTATCTTAGTTTAGTGGTTTTTTTTATGGCATAGGCGGCAAATAAGCAGACGGGTCACATGATGTAAGGTGACTACCGCCGCCCATGGACCTTTTGAGTCGCCCCTTTGGAGGGGGGAGTTTGGGCTCCGGTAACCTCACTGTCTTAAAGAGTTGAATATCACCGGTTTTCTGTGAGGCCGTGGTATCATTCCGGTCGAGCCTGGTCCAAATAGCTCTCCTACGAAACAAATGTTTTGAATGGCCAATTGGTATAGTGGTTTCTAGTGACTACTGAGCCCGAGTGGGTTTGATCCTTACATCATCACATCAAGAGCCTTTAATATTCCACTGCTGGACATAAGCCTCTCCTTCGAAACGAGGTTTTTGCCTACTATATCACTCTAGCCAGACGGGTAGGTATAGCTTCTCTTTGCAGTACTGTTGTCCTGCGTAGTTTGCTCCCTTAGTCGGCTCTTTCGACACCAACGGGCTGAATAGGGGTGGTGACACTCCGTATTCTTAATCCATCATCACACGGAATATCCTCACTTAGGACAAATAATTTATTCACAATAAGTAACAAATTTACTCACGATATTAACTAGAGATGTCACTTAATGATGTGATGATGTCAATAAAAATGCGCTACAAGCCAAATAAACCAATTTATTATTATAAAAGAAAGTTAATATTATTCTAGCATTTGTTACTGCATTCCAAGCTTAACCTCTAACGGGACTGTCCCGATAAAAAATAATTCGTATATATTTTATCAAATTTAGCCGATAAGTTTAGTTTGTTTATTACTTTGCAGTTATACTGAACATACGTTAATAGTTACTGATCGGTTTCTAAAAGTCCTTGACCTTCCATAAGAGTTGTGCAAAACAATTCCAAATATAATTTATGGAATCTGACTGGTATTTCCTTTTTTTTAGTTAATTTCCTAAATTAGACAGAGCCTGTACTATGGTGACCGGACTGCTACTTTCTAAACACGCATATCAGTGCAATTAGTGTTTACCAATGTGTTTTAGTTTTAGCATTTAAACGCACGAAAATAAATGTAACAACTGTTAGTAAAACCAATTTAAAAAATTAATATATATCTACACACTATTGACAAATCACACCTAGTCATAAAATAAAGATTGTGCTCATCACTAATTGTTTGTCCTGGGTGGGAATCGAACCCACGATCTCTGGCTTATCAGTCAAGATCACTGACTACTAGACCAAAAGGACAGTAGTGCCAGAGAATTACCAAATACCAGTGGGTACTTTGGTTGTGAAAAGAGGTCGGTAGATCCCATAGACTCCATGACCAAAATGGTAAGGTCGGAACTACTGCAACATAAGGTTCTCTGTGCCGACACAGAACTGTTCTCTGTGTTCTGTGTTGAAAGACATTTGTACCTATATAAATTTTTTTCTTTTATTTTTTACTATGGTTGACAACAGTCCTTAAAAATAAATATTACAATTCAAATTTCTACAAATAATTAATTAATCTTAACCATGTAAATACAGTTTTGATATTATTATAAAATAGTCCAGACTTTGTTACAGTAAAAATATGAAATATAAAAAACCCAAAAATAAATTACAACTCAAAAGAACAAGTGAGAGAATATTCCAGGCAAGCTGTGTACTGGCCTGTGTATGTGTTTGGGTGTGCGTGTGCGCACGCGGTGTGTGTGTGTGTACTATCATCATCATGATCATGAGCCTAAAGACGTCCACTGCTGGACATACTGCTCCCCCAAGATTCGTACCTATAGTTATCACTAAAACTTGGTTACGTCATCTAAGTTTGGTTCTACTTTAAGGACGTTGAACCTTTTTGAGAATTATTTGGTGATATTTTTAAAGAAAAAGTGATGTACAGTACATATATGGGGTGATAATTGGATACAGGTGTTATATTTTTAGGAGAGGCTTATGTCCAGCAGTGGACTAGTAGAGGCTGTTGATGAAGATGATGATGATTCTTTAAAATACCAGTCTGTAGGTATCTAGGTAAGAACACATATAGGTACATATACATATACACCTATATTTAATAAAACACCGCAAAAAATTTAAAACGCTAAAAAAAATTGGAACATTCATGATTTTTTAAAACAGAAACTTAATTTTAATAATATTGAATTTGTAATTTGTGTAATAATGCTAATAAATGGAATGCAGGATTGATAGAAATGCAGGTTTTTTTTATTCTAAAAAAATCGTTAAAATTACGTTATTTAGAAATGCGTTTTCTCCTGATGCAACCCTGATGCTGACCACGATACTCAGAAATGAAGGATCAACCAGAATGAGACCTATATTAGAAAAAGCATTTTGGTAAAAATAAAACTTTTTTAATTCAATCAAATATGCTTTTGAGTACACATAACACAACTCTTAAAATTTAATCACTTCGTCCTTTAACAACCTGTAAAAAAAAAATTGCGATCATACTGATGATATTTTTTGTCTATAACATCAGCCTATCGCAGTCCACTGCTGGACAAATTATTCTAATGTAAATAATTACCGTGTGGTGACGGATTTAGAATACAGAGTGGAAATGTGCCATCGAAACGAAACGTGTATAAGTAGCTCAGAGAATACTATAGCTTTGGATCTAGGAACTAATATATAGGTTGTGATGACAATTAAAAGTGTCCGTGCGATTACTTAGACGTAGTCTCACCACCCCTATTTATTATTATTTTTTTTTTTCTAAGGAGAGGCCTATGTCCAGCAGTGGACTGTTAAAGTCTGTTGATGATGGTTATTGATGAAGAAATAATTAAATTTTATAAAAGTATCTTTTCGACTTCAATGAGCCTTTATCGTGATGAATTGTAATAAACTTCATTCCTTAATTTTCCACCCTTCGGGGCGCTATTTTTCTTCAAATATGTATCTGATAAACGCTACAATGATGACACAGTCTCTAGTAAAAGTTCTGCTGTAAAAACATGAAAGTAACAAATATTATAATCGAATTAATATCCTCCGTCTTTTGAGCCAGCTGAAACAACTTAATAAGTAATTATTTAAAAAATTAAAAGCAATTGCAAAAGGAAATTTTAAAAGCAGTGCACTAATAAATCCTTTTAAAAAAAAAAGTTGAACCGACTTCAAACAATACTAATAAAAAACTCAAAAAAAATACAAACCTAAGTGCAACCTAAAATAAGTGTAACCTTTAATATAACAGTTAAAACTATAATAGCAATAATACCTAAATACCTTCTAGTCTGTTTTAAGTCGGCCAAGGACACTTGGGTTTTTGAGACGGATAAAACAATACGTTAATTGTCGAAAGCCAACCATTTGGAAAATACGTGGTAATAAATAAATTTACAAACAAACATACAAAACGCGCGAAAAACATAACCGTTCCTTGGCAGTCGGGTAAAATATAGTAAAAAGTACGCTTTTGTCTCGTCTGCCATTAAAACCTGTATTTTTATAATTTATGAGTTAACATTTTTTTTTAAATATGTTTCATGTAATCATTCCCAGTTTTGTTATATTACACTGTTACACCATATTCGCTTAATTAGCTTCCTATACCGTCCTAAGTAACGAGTACACGCCCAGTTCAGGCATATGACGTCATAACGTTTTAACTATCTCTGTTTAATCTATCTCTAATTGCTCTTAAAATTATCTTTATGACTTTCCGATTAAGATTATGATATATTTTTTTCACTAATGCGATTATTGACTTGGGAAACCGGTTGCGTTCAGTAAGCAACTTTGTTCTTCAGCCAGTTTTTTTTAAAACCATAATTAGGGATGTCCGAACGGTGTTTAGCCCCTCCCTAGTAATTCTCTCTTCCCAAATGTGAAAAATTATTTTTTTTGCTATTACTTTTTTTATCGCTACGATGACATTTATATAAGTCAAGACATGCCACCGATAGGTGGTATCCGAGGGGATTTCCGCACGGAAACAAAAAAAAAAAAGTATTTGTAGGTATTACCTGTGACGATTTGCGACACAGAAAGATTAGAGAACTGACAATCGATCCCAGTGGTGTTCATTATGTAAATGCCGCTCTATCATAACTAACAGCATTTAGTAGTCCACTGTTGGACATAGGCCTCTCCTTAGAAAAGGAGGTTTTGACCTTGTATACCACTTTGGCCAGACGGTTTGGTATAGAGTTGGTTTCAAGTTGGGGTGCTAGGCTAGGAAACCTCCACGTGGTGAACCCTGGAAACGTCCATCCTCCGCTCCTCCGCTATTTGGGGGAGAGCATCACCCCCAACGGCCAATATTCTAGTACGAAGAGAAGGCCATTTTTCTTATGCCTTTCACTCATTCATTTGGTAAACTTTGTATTCCTGCCACTGTCGGCTTATCGTAATTCCGAGAGTGTCGTGGTTATGTCTGGCGACTCCGATGGGGGGCGAGGGTCTTAGCTTAGCCGCCCGGTCTGCGAGGAAGAAACCTCCATAAAAACTTACTTCGAATCCCGTGTTCTGGTGTGCGGCCAGGGGTAGTTCAGCCGCAAGCACACTCCCAGCCGAGGCACGTGCGGACCCCTCTGTTGGGCATAAATTCACGCTTGCCCAAGTATTGGGGGGTCTCTGCCCGGGTTGACTTTTAGTTCTCCCCCACTCGGTTACATTATGCAGTCTATAAACAAAAAAAAAAGGAACGAGAGGAGTAAGAAGGAAAATACAAGGAAAGCAGATAACTTCTCGTCTAACGAGGAGGAAGTTTTGCTTGGGACGCCTACCTCGGTAGGGTTCCCAGAAGTCAATTTGGCTGCTAGAAGCCGAAGAATATCGGAACGATTACGTTCCAGGTCCGGCATCCCTCGGACGGAGGTAACTCCAGTACGACGATGGATGCACTAGAGTCGATGGAGATGGAGCTCTGCGATAGCAGGAAACGTGGCCCCGAGCATCCGCGTTTCCTGCTATCGCAGAGCTTACGAGGAGGGTGATACTTCAAAGGAGATGCTGCCTCCTGAAGTAGGTAGTAGCCGTAGAGGGAGGTCACGCACGACGATCTCGGCCCCGTCAGGCTCTGTCTTTTCTAAGGTGGAAGCCTACAGACGGGTCAGAGCGGAGGGCGAAAGTGCAGCGGAAGATGAGATTGTTGAACAGAAAGTGCCGGGAGCCGGTAGAAAGTGGTTCTGTCCCCCAACATTGGTATATTTGAAGGAGAGAGTAAACGTAGCGGTGACCATAATCCAGAAAGTGGCCACAAAATCTAGAAACCTTAAGAGTTGGTAAGGAGGGAATTGAGTCCCTCCTTTCACCACTGCGATTGCAGTGAGGACTCGGCTCATCACATTCGCTCTTCGCTCGTGTGATTATTTCCTATTTGTTTTTTTTTTTAACTTTGAAGTTAGTGAGTGCTTACAACATAAAAACCACAGTCTGCCAAAATTTAAAGTTTGTCGCCCTAGCGGTTTAGGCTCTGTGTTGATGCTGAAATTAGTAAGTAATTTTATATGTATAGATTAAGGCAGAAGGGATTTTTTATTTTACTACCCAAAATCGATCTAAATGGCGTGCAATGGGAGAGGCCTATGTCCAGCAGTGGACTGCGATAGGCTGATGATGAAGGCAGAGCCGTGTACTAGTTCGCTGCTCTAATTCTATTTAAAAAAAAACACATTGTGTTATGGCATTATAGAGGTCTCAGTGTCTATGTCATCTTACCCTATGACTATGTCATCTATGTGACATTAGCCATTTAATTGTCATAGAATAACGAACCTAAGACACGGCAATTCTAGAACTTTCTGAGGTACGTCCTTCGTCTGACTTTAAAGACATTTCTTTTTTCAAAACTCACGGAGTTCGGAAGCAGCCTTGGCGAAACGGGAACGATTTCATTGTACACGTGTGCGTGTCTGATGCGTACGTGAACTCACAATTGATTGTGTATGTGTGTGTCACACTCCTTACGCAGAACGACAAATGTTTTAATTAATCATATAATTCTATGGATACGGTGGTATAATAAATCGTTTTTTTTGTAACAGTTTATGTTTGTATATGTATATTTTTTCAAACATAAACTTCGGTATAATAGAGTACTTAGTAATAATAATAAGAAGTGGTTTAATTCAGTTTCTAAGTTGATGAAAATTTATTATTATTCCTACTACTATGGACATATTATTGTCAAACTTAATAGATATCTAGTATCCCAGACACTTGTAATCTCTTTGAAAAATTTAGAAGTTACTAAAAATAGGTAATGAAAAATATATTTAAAGAAAATAAATAAATAAATATTTTAATAGAGTAGTATTAGTAGTAATACTTTAATAGACAGGACAACATCACTGCAAAGAGAAGGAAAACTTTACACAAACCTCCTACCAACTCGTCTAGCCAGCGTCGTATAATAGGCCAAAACCTCCTTTCTAAGATGCGGCCTACGTCCAGCAGTGGACTATTATAATAATAATAATAATAATCTTTATTTATGCAAAAATTTATTATTCATTTATTTTTACAGGTTGATGATGATGATATTTTCCAAAATGATGCAAATGTAAAATTCTGTGGTGCCATGCAGAAATCTCGTGGTGCCATTAGTGAAATTTCTAATTGTGCTGTTATGCAAGAGTAAGAGTGTGAAGTATAATATGTTTCTGTAAAATCATCATATTCGAAACCACATCGCATTTAAGGGTAGGCCATAAAACGTTCGTATCTTAATATTCCATCACTCCCGATTTTCAAGGACCTTTACTACTGGGGTTGTTTGTTAAATAACTGTGGAAAGGACCTATTTAACCAACAACCTCAACTCAACCTCAATTAAGTAAAAAAAGTCAAGTAACCAAATAATCATTTATATCGTAAAACACAGGTAAATACAGATGTTAAAAACAAGATTTAACGTGGCCGACATGTTTCGCTAATGGCCATACAAAACAACAAAAGTAAGTCATTATTACTGTCACAATAGGACTGTCCATAGCCATGTATTCACATACTTCTTTAATTCAATAATAATAGACATTGCTTTCATTTCGTAATAATTTAATTGAACAATTAATAAATAAAAATGTTAAAATAATTAATGATCAAAACTATTGCTAAATTAAAAATAACAAAATACAAGTAATTTCGTAACAAATACCTAATTAGATACATAGTAATAATATAATTAATTTAAATACTTCAAGTTCAAAATTTATCGTTAAGAAAAACTATTGTGGAGTATAATATGTTTTGTCAATAAGTAATTTTAAAAGATTGCTTTTAAATTCATTAATTTATTCATAAAATAATTTAAGTACATAACTTTAGTTATTCGAGTTTAATACATGAGTAAGTATAATATTAGAACACTGTGTTTTAAGGCCAGTGTATCGACGAACTTCACCAAAACCGTTGGTTCGAAACAAAGAACGATGCCGTATCGTTTCATTAAACTTGATTCATACATCCTTGTGAAATGTCGATGAACTTGTGCGCGAAATTGGCAAACGAGACTGGAGGCGCGCGTCCGACGTCTCTACCCGCGTTTTATCTCTTCCACGTCGACACCGCTCGGAGCAATATACATCGCTACTTCATAACGAAAGTTTTAAAAAAATTGTTTAGTTAAAACGCCGATGGTTTTCGATGTTTGCTGTTCAGTTGAAAGAAATCTGTCGTCGTGGTAGTAGGTTCGTCTCGGGCGCAAGGTCGAGCCGTCCGCCGCCCACATCTAAAAATACACACAGACATGCAAATATGTGATACATAAACATTTAAGTGCCCTAATATGTGTGCCTATGTAGATGTTTGATTCGTCTTGAATAGTTGGGATTTGATTAGGAACGGTGACATGTTCTGATAGTTGGGAGTTGCTCCTATATGAATTCATTTCGTAAATATTAGTTTTGAAAAAATATTTTGAGAATTTGTAGAGATAAATTTATAATTCTAAAATCAAATTTTCAAAAATGGATTTGAATTTTTTATTTCGTTTTGTAATTAGAACTAGTTACTAAAAAAACAAAAAAATGGCAGAGCCTAGTTGGGATTTAATTAGGAACGGTGACATGTTCTGATGATGTCGGGAAATAAACCTTTTGTGAATTCATTGTGTAAATATCCATTTTGTAAATTCTTTTTTCGGAGATCGTAGAGAACTTTATAATCCTAAAATAAAATTATCAAAAATTTATTTTAATTTTGTTTAGTAATTAGGAAGGAAAAACCTCTTTTTTATCAATAAGTCGACTGGTTCTTATAAAATATTATTAAATTACTAAGACAATAATTAATTTGATTGCAAAGAAGCGTGGAAAGATAAAAAGATAGATAATACAGTTTATTAGGTGAAGGATATTAAAATATTGTTCTATTGACGGGCCTGTTGGTCGAGTGGTTAGTGCCCCTGACTGCTAAGCCGTAGATCGTGGGTTCGATTCCCACCCAGGACAAATATTGTGTGATGAGCATGATCATTTGTTCTGTGTCTGGGTGTAATTTATTTATAATATGTATGTATTTAAAAATATATAAGTATGTTTATCAGCAGTCTGGTCACCATAGCACAGGCTCTGCCTAGTTTGGGATCAGACGGCCGTGAGTGAAATGTGTGAGGTTATTATTATTCTCTTTATTCAATTATATATACATATTAATTACATTTTTAAATATATTACAAAAGAAATAAAAATACATTTAAAAATATAAAAAATAGTAGACTACCGACATCGGGTACAGGTACCAAGACACCAGTGGTTAGGACTGCAAAGATAGGAACCTCCTCACTATACGAGCCGTGTCAAGGAGGACTGCCTTCTGTATCAGACCCTTGATCCAGCCGTCCAACGTGAGCCTCTTAAGGTGTTGGTCGAGGCTCTTGGCTATCAATCCGTGAGCAGATACGACTATCGGAACAATTATCACTGAATCGACATTCCACATATCGACAATCTCGTGAGATAAATCCAAATATTTTATTTGTTTTTCTTTTTCAACTTTCACGAGATTCTCGTCATGAGGAACGGCGATATCAACAATAATTGCGCAGCGCTCTAATCGATCTATCACTACAATATCAGGCTTATTAGCAACAATAGTCCTGTCTGTGATAATAGATCGATCCCAATACAACGTGGCCCGACCATTCTCGAGAACTGGGTCGGGCACATACCTGTAGTATGGCACCTCTAGATTCACAAGATGGTATTTAAGGGCAAGCTGTTGGTGTACAATCCTGGCTACTTGGTTGTGCCTATGCAAATATTCACCGTTAGCAAGACGAGAACAACCAGAAATGATATGCCTGATTGATTCCCCAGGACGGTGACATGCCCGACAGATGTCAACCGTACCATCTTTCAGGATATATTTCCGATAGTTATTCGTCATGATAACTTCGTCCATAATCGCACAAACAAAACCTTCAGTTTCTCCGAAGAGATCACCATACCGTAGCCAAGTCGTAGATGCTTTAAAGTCTATATCGGACCCGTTTAGGGCCCGATAAAACCGGCCATGGAGCTCTTTGCCCTTCCATACTTCCCTACGATCATTAGTACTAAATACTACAGGTTTGCGCCAATTCTTTTTAGCCAGAGCGAGCGGGGTGAATCCAATATCCACTGCAACTACATTGCGATGCATTCCCACATCGGTATGTAGAAAATATTCTCTGAGATTGCATATCTCCCGATTGTGTAGGGTCTTGATATTTAATAATCCGCGACCCCCTAGCTTTCGCGGGATATACAATCTCATAACCGATGAACGTGGGTGGTGCATTCGAAATGCAGTCAGCAATGTACGGACTCTCCTATCAAGGGCATCTAGTTCGGTCTGAGTCCATTTAAGTATACCAAAGGAGTACATCAGAATCGGCATGACCCAACCATTGCAGGCTCGCACCTTGTTGCCCCCCCGATAAAAGACTTTTAAGTACTTTTTCAAACGGCCAAAAAAAACGTTCCTGCAACGTTTGTTTCATGTCAGATTCTGGTATGCCTAACGACTGTGATATACCCAAATACTTGTAAGTTTCAGTGGCAGACAGAGATCTGAGTTTTGTTGAATCGGAAAGCTCTATTCCTTCAGATTCTACTATCTCACCCTTCTTTACATACATGACTGCACACTTGTCTACACCAAATTCCATTTTGATAGAATTACTAAAGTTTTCCGTCACCTTCAGTAACGCTGACAATTGTAATTTGGTGGGGGCCAGTAGTTTCAAATCATCCATATAAAGAAGGTGAGATATAACTTGATCGTCTTTCTGCAACCTATAGCCTAGCCCTGAACCCTCTAATAAAGTGCTAAGAGGGTTCAAAGCCAGGCAAAACCACAAGGGACTCAGACTATCACCTTGAAATATACCCCGCTCGATCTTTATTGGTGCATCAATTACCGTCGTCTGCCGACATCCTGGATAACGAAGCGCTGTTCTCCATTGCCCCATACATGACTTCAAGAAAGTGCACAGAGTTGTATCAATTTTATACAACTCCAGCACCCTCAAAAGCCATGTATGTGGAACCGAGTCATAAGCCTTCTTATAGTCTATCCAACATGTCGCCAAACTCTTACGATTACGACGCACCTGTTGGCTAATGGCCCTGTCTATAATAAGGAGGTCTTTAGTGCCACGGCTCCCACTTCTACATCCATTCTGAGAAACTGACATAATCGAATTATTATTAATGTGTAAAGTAATTTTGAGTCTCAGAATAGATGTTAGAAGTTTGTTTGTTTTTTTACTTATTATTATTATTATTATTGTTCCAGTTCTACCTTCTTCTCACTAACTTCGTCTACGTCTCCTATAAAAGTAATAAATTTTCCCCGTTTTTGCGACATATTTCATTGATGGTCGGCTCCTATTAGACGTAGCGTGATATTATATAACCTAGCCTTCCTCAATAAATGAGCTATCCTACACTAAAATATTTCTCAGTTGATGTTAAGTGGTTACCGCTCTCCGCTCGAGATACACAAGTTAAGTCTTTTCAATGCGAGAGGCATATGAGAGGAGAATAAGAGAGGAGCGGGGAGAGGGAAGGGTTGGGCTCCGGTAACCCCATTCGGTAAAAATGGGCCATCCAACACTAAAAGAATTTTTCAATTCGAACCAGTAGTTCCTAAGATTAGCACGATTAACCGAACAAACACTAGTATAGAATATTAGTAAGTATAAATGATTTCGTGAACAGTTGAATATTCAATACACAAATAAAATGGATGTTTTCGCTTTCTGCTAAAGAATAATATCAGTCAATTTGGATTCAACACCCAACTCGCAAGTTCAGAATTAACATGAAACAGTTTGGTGTCAAGGATGTTGAGTGCGTGAGTACTTTAACAAACATTTAAGCAGTATGTTTTTGGTGTACACAAGCAAACAGGCAGACTGAGAATAAGACGAAACAGACGGGGTTACCTTTGCTTTATTTATTTTTTAAATCCCAACTCCTTCACTAGGAATTTATCCTGTGTCGCGGGGGATTTTACAAACATACATGAAAATGGAAGAAGTAAACTCATTGTGCCGACCCCAAATAAATTTGGGAAAGTGTAGCAAGATGATGATGATGATATTATCTACCTATTATCTAAATGAAAAGACAGTTCCCGCATTAGGAATGTATTTCTGTGTCGCGGGAGACTTTACCAACATACATGAAACGAATACCAAGTACACCCAGACTCAGCACAACAACTTGTGGATCACACATAGTGTTGTTCCATGTGGGATCAAACCCACAAAGCTCAGCGTAGTATGAAGCAGTGAGATGACCGCTTAAACCACTACGTCATCCGTGAAGTTAGGTAGTAAAAGACTACCGTCGCCCGTGGGTATCCCAGATTCAGGAGATATAAGTGCGTTTGGCGCACTCAAAGGCCACCCTTTGATTGCACTCAACGCGATTATGTCCCGTCAGACAATGCACCCGTCAAGAATTTAAGGGGGTGGGGGGAGCTAGGTTCTGGTAACCTCGCTCGCTAAGTAGAAAGTGGACATGGAAATTATTGCTACTTTCAAATCATATTTATTTGATGAAATGATTGGTTCTAGTCACGGGCATTTCACATGTGATTGTGATTTTGTATAACAAAGATAAATGACGTTAAAAACAATCAAAATTCTTTTTATCGAAGATTACGCCCTTTCTTTTAGATTTAGAGCTTTCGCAAGTCTTGCGCAAGCGTAATAATAATAATTAAGTCGCAGTGGTTTTGTAAATTTATACTCATATGATTTACCACATGTGATTGTGATTTTGTTCCATTCCTAGCAGAAGGCACGAAAGAGAGCATCTCATCATAACACCAATTTTCTGTGAAGCCGTTGTTGCATCACTCCGGTCAAGCCGGCTCATACTCATATGTGCTGTATCAAGGTTCTCCAAAGGTTAAATCAGTATTTTATGATTAAATTTGTAATACACTTTTAACTGCACTTGTAACTAACCGATTTCGAAGACAATTTCAAGCCACTTCTAATTGTCGAATCGAAATGAAATTGTTTCTGTTAAGTAATTATAATATTTTGGCATCTTTGAGCTGATCTGTTGATCTAATCAAAAAGTGATGTAACTTTTCTTTTTATTTAATACTTGTATTAAAAAGGTATTTAAATAATCTCGATATACGTTTTTTTTTTCAAATATTACTTTGAATTAAAAATTGCCAAAACAAAAAGTCGCACCTTTAATAATAAACTGAATTAATTCAAAATTTACGTTTTTCGAGTTTTAAACAAATACCAAATCAACTTCATCAGTAGAACACGAACAATCCAACAGCCGACTCGATACCATGAAAATGGCAGAGATAAGAGATCGTCGTTCTCTTTTTGACGAACTCGCACGTACATGAATGTCAAACTTTAAATGCGATTTCCCACAATATTGAAATTCTAAGTTAATGCAGTTTATGAATAAAGGTGCGAAGTATGCAACGAAAATAAGGGTATGGATTCAATTTTTTTTTTATTCTTGAATCCTCTTTTCTTTTGTCTTTGGAATTGTTTATTTAAATGTACTAAGTTCTTTTATTTTTCGAATTTCAATTTGAATATTAAGTAGGTACACGTGCCTTCCAATGAAAATTACCGATTAGGTATTCCGTGAATAATATAAACACATACATAGGTGTAAGATTATTAAAGCATTGTTTCCTTTGCCACTGTTTTATTTATAACAAACAGGAAAATGGTGACAATACCACGTTGTTATTTTACAGCCATTGTATTGTATGAGGCCAGTATTTTTTTTTTGTCTTCTTTTTAGTTGAAACATAGCAAACAAAATAAGAGCTTGTCTCTGCGCGAGTATACAAGGTGACTGGCAGACCAGAACCGGTGACGTGTGATCAGCGAAGGTGGTGTGTTTCAAAGGAATACGTTGCTGAACTGGATTAAAAGAATTTGTAACTAGCAATAAGATGTAGATAGCTTATAACTAAAGTATAATAATAATAATATTTCGGACATCTAACACACAACGCCATCTAGTTTCCAACTAAGCAGAACAAGCTCCAGTGACTGATAGAATTCTTTCATACTTTTTTTTATAAATACATACAAATTATACATACGAAACACCCAAACTCCGAAGTAAATATTTGCAGAACATACATACAATCATTTGGTCAAGTATCTACTATAAGCATCGTCGCTTTAAAGTGTGGCGAATTCCACATAATATAACGAAACGTCAATATACCACCTAACGAAGACACACAGCACAATGCAGTAGGTAAAGAACTACGAATCGTACATCGCGCAAACAATTATCTCGCGCCGTTAAGTATACAAACTGTAAATACAAATTCCTAACATCAGTAGAAGGGCCGCGGTCCGAAGCACCTCGCCTAGTCGGAGGATCCTTTCTTTGTGTTGGAGGAGCATAAACCCTGTCCCTTCACAGTGAAATCAGGTCGTAAGAGATTTTGAGTTAAGTTTCTACCCTAATACTTAGTCATAATTAAACTCCTGATCTCCTCCTGCTGGATCTGCCGTTCTCGGTCCAACGATAGTTCTTAACTATATAATATTGCTTAAGGCACTTCCATATAAAAAAAAGAAAATGGCACACAGACAAACACATACAGGTAACTGCAGTGTAAATAACGACAAAAACAAAGTTGTCTGGGTGTTCTTTGTGTCCGTTTCATAAGGTTTGTAAAGTTCCCCACGATACAGAATATATTATATTCCTAATGCGGGAGCTGTCTTTTGTAAAAAGAAAAGAAAGAAAAAAACATAATAAAAGAATGGTTGATCATAAAATAAAAATAAACAGTTTAAAATAATAATTCTAAAGAGGATTAAAGTTTTTAAAAAAATCCTTGGGACTACATCAATATTTTATGATTACAAAAATGAACATTTAAATAAATATATAGCACACATACACGTACCCACACATACAGGTAGCTCCACTACGAGGTGTTTAGGCGATCTGGAACTTAGTACACACGTATTAAAGTCACATTTTGAATTCATAATAAATTTACTATATAATAATACATAATACAATACACGGCAATAATGTATGTATGTGTAATAAACATATTAAATTACTAGATTATTAGGTTGGAGGGTTCGGTCTTTACAGCAACAGTCAGTTCAAACTGCAGGTATTCGATTCTGACATGTTCGAGCTCATGATGATATCTTACACTTCCCAATTCATCCGTACAAGCCAAATTGCTTGTTTACTTAATACCTTTCTTTTTATTATCCTCATCATCATCATCAACAGACTTTAATAGTCCACTGCTGGACATAGACCTCTCCTTAGAAAGGAGTTTTTGGTTTCAGTTAATGACTTCCTGCTATATTTTATGAAGAACGAATATCCCCTTTAGTAGGCTTTCGGTTTAATTTCATATGGAAGCTAGTTGCTGCCATTAACTGCGGTTTTAATAATTAGTAATTCTAAGATGGGTCGGTCTAGTGGTTAGTGACCCTAACTACTAAGCCGAAGGTCTGGGTTTGATTCCCACCCAGGACAAATAAAGGAGTGATGAGTACGATAATTTATTTTGTGTCTGGGTGTAATTTATCTATCATATGTATGTGATTGAAAATATTTAACTGTTTTTTTTCTTTTTTTATGGTATAAGGGGGCAAACGAGCAAACGGGTCACCTGATGGTAAGCAGCTACCGCCGCCCATGGACACCTGCAACTCAAAAGTCACAAGTGCGTTGCTGCCCTTGAAGTAACTCCCGCTCGAGTCAGCGGGAGGGGTGATTTCATCATCATCATCATCAACAGCCCATACTAGTCCACTGCTGGACATAGGCCTCTCCTTAGAAAGGAGGTTTTGGCCTACTATACCACGCTGGTATAGGGTTTGTTTCAAGTTTTCCTTCTCTTTGCAGTGCTGTTGTCCTGCTTAGTTTGCTCCCTTAGTCGGCTCTTACGACACGAGGGGGGATTTGGGCTCCGGTAACCTCACTCACTCAGTGAAAGGCAACGAAAGAATTGCTTAACACCGGTTTCCTGTGAGGCCGTGGTATCACTCCGATCGAGCCGACCCATCCGTGCCGAAGCATGGCTCTCCCACGGTAAAACCACGGTTTTGTTACCATAGTACAGGTTCTGTCTAGTTTGGGATGAGACTGCTGTGTGTTATATGTGTGAAGTTATTTTATTATTTTTTTACTTCTTTTTTACAAACCAATTATCATCACTATTATAGATGGACAGACAGGCAGACAAAAATGGGGCAACTATATGGGTTTCTTATTATTTGATTTTTTATGTAAGGGGGGCAGACAAGCAGACTGGTCACTTGATGGAAAGAGACTATCGCCGCCTATGAAATGCCGCAAGGAACAAACGCTACCTTCCAGGAGTTCGGGACGATGCCTTGGAAGTAGGAGAGTCGAAAAAGGCGCGTAAAAACGATAGGAGAGATTCCATAGGGCCCACTCGACTTATGGATGTCGAGGGAAAAGAGTGCTTTACGCACTGATTTTTGGGTGAACCGGATTTCCGGTATACAGCTCTGTCAATGCGGCATGGTCGGTGGCATGACGTTTCCTATGTCATCCAAAGTCGAGTTGGATGCAAATAGTTCGCTTAGGAGATCGGCTTTCTCCTTGGCATAATAGGCCAGCGAATTATCTCCAATCTGCAGGGGTGGAAGGGATTGGATACAGAAATTCCCCTGGACAAGAGACCAGAATACACGAGTTCCAGAAGGAAGTCTCACCAGTCTCTTACCGATCCGGCTGATGTGCTCGGATTTTGCCCTAGCGATAGCTCTTTTAAGGGACCTGGAGGCAAACTTATATTGATTTTTTAGGGTGCTGGTATTTACATCGCCTGCCGTTGCCGCGTCGCTGCGAACCAAATCATGGATCTGCCACCGATGGGTTTCTTATTAAGACGATGGACCCTAAAAAATACAAACAATGTTTTTTTGGCTATTACTAAATCCACTGTAATAACAATGAGGAAATCATTCCCTTTTGTTCCTTTTCATGGACGTTATATGGAAAAAACCTTTTTACAAAATATAATATTTACAAAAGATAAAAGTAGTTAAAAGGTTCGAGCAGAATTATTTAAATACTGTTAACTTATTTATGCTCTTTTTGTATTTACTTTGATCTCGCACATCCAATCTGTGGAACAAACTGTCGCCCGCGGTATTTCGGGACCGGACTTTCAAATGTTCAATTAATAATATTCATTAAAAATGTTCATAAAATGAAAACTACTGGGCCTAACTATGTAAAATTTTTATGGTACCAAATGGCAACTATTCCGCATCAAACTAAAGAAGAATCACGTAAATCGGATCATAAATCTCAGAGTAATTGGTAAACATACATTAAAAAAAAATACCAATCGAATTGAGAACCTCCTCCTTTTTGAAGTCGGTTAAAGAGGGCACTAAAACTTCATAGACCTTCAACGCGCGTGGCTCTTGAGTTGCGGGTGTCAATTGGCGGCGGTTGTCCTTTCCTTATTTTTCTACTTGTTTGTTGTGTCTCTATGTCAAAAAAATAAACGTGTTAACAACATTTAAAATAAAAATGAATCGAAAAAATTAATCCACGATTAAAGGTTAAGTTAATAGGTATATTATCTCACCTTACACCTAGTATCAAAAGGACCTTAATCCCATCAATGTAACTATCAATAACAATACCTCAGTATCTTACCTAGAGTTAGTTTCAGAATGAAACATCACATTTACTTATAAATTTAGGCAAAAAATATCAACGGTGACAACACATGATTCAAAACTCCGTATCTTTAATTACTAAGCAGACTAATGTGGGTCCTGGTCCTACACACGGAGGTTCTACATATTACGCAGCACGTATAGCAAACCAGAGCCGCATTATGGATTATACACGAGGTATAATAACGATTAACAAAATAAAATAAAGAATAAATATAAAATAAAAAATAGTTTAAAAAACTAAAAAACGCCTTTATAGAAAACCAAACTAAAAAATAGAAAATAAATTTTAATAAATTTGAATAAAAGCGTTGTCAGTAGTAAAAAGGGATTTTTTTTTATTTTTAATTTTTTAATTAGTGTATTGTCATCGGTCCTCGATATATCTACAAAGTTTGAACGAATTCTGACCGTTTAAAGTCAGTCAAAATCACGCCCAAAGGAGTCGGTTACAAACATACAAACAAACATACAAGTGAAGCTAATATAAAGCGTGTAAAAATAGACAATCCCTCCTTTTAAGCTCAAAAAATCTACTCAACATATTCTCTGTATTCTTATCGTGACGTAAAATAATACTGAGTAGTCATGTGCTCCAGTCTTACGTCAACTCCCGTGGCTTGCAGTGTGTGGTTTAAGAGGCTGATGATTCGCATTTGCTTTCGGAATGTCAATAATATGAAACTCCTACTAGTTGAAATCATTGCGGATTCCCGAGGTTCTTTATTACGTCTGTTCTTCATAGCAGAGCCATACTTTTCGATGAGCGATTCAACGGCTTTACAAAAAGTCGGTGTATCGGAGAAAATGCCAGAGGCGCAATCAAAAGCTGGCAACGTACTCGTAACTCTTGGGTTGGTAAGCGAAATTAACAGTTGATTTTTTCTATAAATGTACAAAGGTGGTAAACAAGCAGATAGGTTTCAGCCTATCGCAGTCCACTGCTGGACATGAGAATCACGCATTACACGCCACTTAGATCGATTTTTGGCCTCTCACATCCAGCTCCTGCCAGCCATCTCGCACAGATCGTCACGTCACCTGGCCTACGTTTGCCTGGATGCGGTCTTCACTCAAGGACTCGTTTACCCCAACGGTTGTCGGTTCTGCGGCTAATATGGTCAAGCCCACTGCCACTTCAGGTTGCCCATTCGGTGGGTTGGTTTTCAGCTGGATCGACTCAGGAGCCACAAGAACGTGACCACCTTTGAGCTTGAAGGTTTAAAAAAATGAAAATTGTATTAAATTAGGCAATATTAATCGCTTCCCAAAAGATGGGCTGCAGTCCTTGCTTAAACCTAAAAGAATAAAATATAACAATTAAGTAACTAACTTTCATGACATTGGAATATATATGCCTAAGGGCTTTATCGTTCAAAGAACACAACTGAAATTAAGGGAGAGAATAAATAGCAGTTTCGAGACACTTCGGCCAACAATCAACTTTCTTGACCTTCGTTTCCAATGCTCCAGGCATTGTTTCGATACTTCGATAGAACTCATAACTTTTGTAACCCTTTCAATAAACTTCTTATTACATTCTTAAGTTACAAGACAGTTTAATTTTCTCTGAGGGTTGCTGAATGTCACTCTCAGAGTTTTCGGGGTCACTGTTGTGAGGCTTGGACTGGATCCTTACAAGCTTAGTAATACATACATACGTACTATTTTTCTCTTTCTCACATTCTCTTGCACGTTTTGGAATAGTCATATACTAGTTTTATGTTAGCTTTAGGAACAAACTTTATATAAGAATCTAATGACAACAAGATGTAAATCTTATACAAAACTTAACCAAGACCTTATTCTGATTCTGCAAATAAATCTTATTTTATTTTATTATTTTATATAGTCACAACTCATACCCCTCCGGGGATAGCAAATACTATAGTACAGTTTGTCATGATATTGACATACGGCTAGCGTCTTTTCTACATTTTGAAGTAAAACTTCTTTGAAATCAATGTGATTTGAAACTCCATGAAACGAAAATTTTCGTCAACGATTTTTTTTTAAACTGGATACATTATTACATATGTAACGATTTTTTCCCTAATTCTGTAAGACTTCAACTTCTCTTTCTTTTCTAGAGTTACTATTTTAAATCGGACGTTTGAGTATGTTAATATTTTTTTACACATATCATAATAATAATACTAATATCTTCATTCAGTATGTCAGTATGTCTAGTTCATATTTTCTAACACCTGTATTTCAAGCAACAGTTCTAAATATAACCATAGAATAGTATGTTTTTTAATATGACGTTTAAATTTAATTGTCATATTAATTTTCCTGTGTTTTATTTATATGTGAGAAAACAGAATAAAAAAAGAAAAATAAAACTAATCATAAGTCGAAAAGTAATAAAGTAACCACTGCTTTAAAACTTCCAAAAAAGTCCAAAACAGTCCGAAATAAAGACTAATAATGTCAACTGCGATTGAAAATAACAAATAAGAGACATAACATTTAATGACTGGTCTGTTTCCAATTAACGGTGTGATATTTACGTACCATTTACTGCAACTCAACGGCTTCTGTGCAATTAATATTATTTTAACGGGAATTAACTGACAGTCAGCCTGTGACCACGGCCGGTGCAACCTGGTCGAAACGTCAGGCAAACCAGAGGTATGTAATACCCTAAATAAGAGATCGCGTTAATTCCCGTTAAAATAATATTAATTATCATGGAACGCGCAAGTTTAAAAGTTCTGTGCAGTTATTTTACATGACGTCTGAAATGGTTTGGATAGAGATGTCTTTTACCTTGTGCTGATCCGATTCTACTGGGAAGTATCAGGAGCAGGTATTTGTATATCTACGTCTTCAGAAAATCCTCTGCACTCTGTATCAGACTTGAGCCATCAACGAAGTGCTATTGAGGTTTACATTAAGACATTAAGAATTTTGGAATCTTCGTGCGACTGTATCTTTTGTCGAAAACTAATTGTTTTGAGAAACCGCCAAAATACTGATACTGATCAAAAGGATACACAGAATAAGAAAGATACAAAAGAAAGGACCTTTTTAGTATCAACTTACACACAAACTTCATGTCAACACCTGGATGTCTACCGTATCTTGGAGACAAACTTTAAACCTCAGCTCAGCAGGTTTTGATTAAGTAGTGAAGGAAGTTGTCAGTGTCAAATCGCGATTTCAAAAAAAGAACGTTATAATCTCAAATTGTTGATTTCTCGATTTATAAATACATATCCAGTAAAGTTCGTTTTTTTTTTAATTATTGAAAATTAAGCCTTATATATGTAGATTGATTGAAAATGTTAAACTAAATTGATAAGCAGTGCGAAGAAAAAATTATCTATTCGTTAATAAATTGAAATGTGAAATGAATTTATTTTTTTATGCATGTCTGGTTGTATGCTTTGTAGAAGGCCGGGTGTAAAGGTGTTCTCAATTTGAATTTGGAACTGCTGGACAGGGAACTTATCGCTGCTAAAAACGTAAGCCTTACCTATAAAGTCTAGTCATAAAAAAACATGGTCTATAACTTGAAAGTATTATTTTCATCTATAACCTCAAGGAGGTTTAATTGGGACTCCATCTCCTTCCGTAGTATACTAAAGTATAATCGTACAAATTACACATTTAAAACACTGTTTCGAACTTCTTATAACACAAAGTAAAATAAATTATCCTTTGTAACTTATTTGTGCTATTTAAAAGGCAAAGGCTTATCAACGAACAGCCAAGTTATCTGTATCCGAGCGGTGGGCCGACAAGGTCGCGGTGAACGCACTAGACATGAGGAACGTAGCGTATTGGCACAGGTAGACAGGCTCACCAACTATAATTTAGTTGAGTACGAACCAACCCGTAATCACACGCACTCAAATAATAATTAATTCTAGACGTTTTATAGCTTCTTGATTCACCGTGCTTTAGTTGAATCTGACGCAAAAAGACGTGTATCTAAACCTTGAGTATTGCTTGAAAAAAGAATCAATAAAAATGGAAACGGAATCCGAATTGAAATGAATTTTAAACTGAATGACAATTTTAATTTAGAGGACATTATTTGATACCAAGTTTTTAATGTTCGTTAAAATAATCATAAATTTATTTTTCAGTCTTCTTTGATATATTTCTTTTATTTTATTTTTGGTAATTATAGCTTAAATCTAATGTAATATTATGTTATTCCTGATATATTCATAAATCGGTTAACATTCAAAAAGAAAATGGACCACCTTCATCAATCCCAAGTTCTCGCGAAAGATCAAATTATTATATTATTTTATTCTTTCTTCACCCCTACCTAAACTAGTATACTTCATATATTCTGTAATTCCCGTAATGTATATTTTTATTTCAAAAACCAAACCAAAACCTCCATTCTAAGGAGAGGCCTATGTCCAGCAGTGGACTATTAAAGGATGTTGATGATGATGATGATGATATTTTTATTTTGTTTTTAGATTATAAATTTTCATATGGTTCAATAGTGTTTGTTCACTAGAAATTTTATTCTCCTAAAATAAATAAGTCAATATCTTAATATCAAATAAACAACTCCGACATTTTTATTGTGAACGACATTGTTTTGAACGTTGCAAAACTGATAATGTGCGTTAATGTATTCATTGTAGTAAAGAAATATCTTTTAAATATGTATTCATTCTGCCGTACCTACATAAATATTTATGCTCAAAAATGGCGGCCACAATGAATTTAGTAAAAAAGTACGTGCATACCATAATCAAAGTCTTGTACACATCCACTTTCATGAAATTCCAAATTCGAATCCATAATCATAGGCCTGTACGAAGTCCTCTAAGAACATAAATAAAATTTTATTACATTGTTTTTATTTGTCGTTTCTTTTTATTGTAAAATATTTATTTATTGTACTTTCTTGTCCATATTTTAATAGACTGTGACTATATTAGATCATATATATTCAATAACTGTATTAAAAATAGTGAAAAAAAGTGACATCGTGCTCAAGCTCCGTAACGGCACGTTCGCTTTTATTTTTAAATTTATGATACCATTTCAGAGTTGCCAATATTAAAATCTCTATCATTTATATCGTTAATAGATATAAATACTTATATTGGTTTATTAAATGAGCTTTGTAGTATTTTCGTTAGTAATTTATATAATAACCAGCCGCCCACGAGCCGCCATGATGCAAACTATACTCGTATGTTCCCAACTTCGCTACAATATTTGTATAAACTCGTTTACCGTATAATTTATCTTATTTTAGATTCTGGGCACACTAATTAGCAGAATATTATTATTTAAAGTCTTTAGGCAACATGAATAATCTTTTAGTTAAAGAGCGTCAAGAAACGTTAGTTTTTTTTATTCTATAAGATAAGGTATTATACTGGTCTTAGTTTGTTATTTTAAAGGTTAGGTAAATACGGAGTTTTACTGAAATCACAGAGCAATTTTCGATTTTTAAAGACCTGGATTATGAAGGATCGCACTGCTTTGTACCTACTGATTTTCTTTTACTTTTACAGCGGATTTGTAGTATTAAAAACATTCTGAAGAACCTAAACTTTCTTCAGAATATTCTCAGAGAAGCAAAACAATAACTAATTTCTAATTCACAAGTCAAGTTTACAAAATCAGAACGAACCGGCCAAAGACCAAACTGTTGTTTGTTCTACGCCAATGTATCTCACTGCACTGACATTACGTTAAGTAAATAAGGAAAAACATTAAACTCACTCACTTTTGATGTCAACATCAACCATGTCATCACAATTAATCTTGCTAAGTTCCACTTTTAAACATGGATCTTAATTCTCCTACAGTATTAAATAAAATTCTGCACACCCATTAACGCACACTAATAGTAAAACAACGAAACTGAATATACCTTACCACACGCCACACCAAAAAATTACAATAAATGTCAAGGTTATAACTGCATATCGTTATAGCTATAAGGAAACTGTTTTTAACGCATAGCCATATTAGGGGCAAGGCAATACAAAGGAGCAGGTTGGAATGAGTGAGATATACCAGGAACCCTGTTTCACGGGATATTGTTTGCAGATATCCATGATCGCCGGTAGTCACCTTACCATCATGCGAACCGCCTTCTAGTTTGAATATTCTATAGAAAAAAGGAATGTATCAAAAGAAAGTAAGAATAGTTAATTTTCTATACCTTAACACTGAATAGCCTTCAATAGTCCACTGTTGGACATAGGCCTCTTCTTAGAAAGGAGGGTATTGTCAATTATACCGCACTGGCCAGACAGGGTGGTTGGAATAGCAAAACGGAATTTGATATTTTAAGCAGTAAATACGGCAAATACTCGTACGTCCGAAAAACACACTATGAAATACCAATCAAACAAACACATGTCAAGTGGTTAGTGACCCCGACTGTTAAGCCGGAGGTAGGGGGTTCGATTCCCACCCAGGACAAATATTTGCGGGATGAGCACGTTCATTTGGTCTGTATAATATATATATATATATACATTTATATTATATATTTATATTGTATATTTATATATATAATATAATTCGTATGTAGAAATATTTGAGTATGTTTATCATCAGTCTGTTTACCATAGTACAGGCTCTGCCTAGTTTGGGATCAGCCAGCCTTGTGTAAGATGTGTGAGGTTAATATTACTATCCTTAAAGCTTAAGTAATACTGCCTATCAGCTCTGCACCATAGAGTTGAATTTAAAGTTGAATGACTATTAAACCGACACGACTTACCTAAGAGACTTTCGGCTCGAATTTCTTTTACCCAACCTTTTATTAAAAAAAGCAGTATTCGAAATTCAAATTACACTGAAACCAAACTTACATAGTACCTGTAATTGACTATTAAAGATAAAACAACCCATCTTAACGAAAAATAATACGTTTACGAAAATATTCAACATTAATTCCAACAAGATAAATGTTGTCTGTCTCCAGCGTCTGCGTTATTGACCTAACCCTGACAAGGGCATTGAGTAAGGTCGGAAGGGTGTCTCCCTTGCGCGAGGGTGACGCCCGGAGGGTATTTTTCTATTACTTCTTACATCGAGACGTCCTCAAACGAGCGCTTGGCAAATGTAGACAGTTCTAAATCAAATTAAATCGTTTCAATAATATTTAGCGATAAACATTGTTTTACTATTTATTTTCAGGTGTCAGTAAAGGCTTCTGAATTCTGTGGGACTGTTAGGTACTGTCAGGTAACCTTTTGATATATCTATTGATCGAACATTTTAAAATACTGGTGTTCTTAAGATGTAGGGTATAAGCCCTTTATTAATATAATTAAAAACGTCTTTATCAGCTTTTTTGTAACTTACTAACTTACTTCTAATTTTTTATGTGTATGAAGGTATTGTAAAAAAGTAAGTGACTATACTTTAATTTGGTACGTTGTATTAGAGCTAATTTGATCATGAAGCTAAGCTAGGAGTGGGTGAGCTGGGTGGTGGATTTTTTATTAAATCTTTAATTCGGTTCACCCGAATGCGTGATTTTTACTTTCATAAAACTATTACTTTATATTTAGATGTGTTATAACTAATTGAAAACCATACATGAATCTCTGTGAACCTATTTTGTTAGACTATAGGGTACTTTCGGTAGTGAAAAATAAATTATGAAATTTGATTTTAAAAAAATATATATGTAGAAATATACTTAAATTTTCTGATTTTGAGTCATAAAAGCACATTATTGTTTTATTTTTAAAATTCGGTCGTAATTTTTAATCTGTAAATCACGTGACCTAAAACACGAGCCGCCATGTTGTGTATATATATGCAAAAACTGTCAGTTCAGTGTAAACAGCTAGGTACATATCTATCAACTTTAACTTCAAGAAGTAATAATTGTGTTCTTTCATCAGTGCATTTTATTTGTACCTATTTTTTATTAAAATGCAAACCGTCTACTAACCTATTAAAATCTTCCAAAAATTGATTCAATGTTGGTTGCATAGTTCTTTGCATGTAACCCAGATTTCTCAAATCAAATCAAATCAAATAATTTATTTTGCTAACATTCTGTGTATGTTATATTATACTGTCTTCCTATGTAAGTGCCTATACCTAATTGGTAAAAAGATATTATAATATTATTATAATTAGGGGGTTTTACTTACATTAAAATGATCCTCACATAAATACAATTGACTTTTAGTTGACATTGACTTACGATCTCGTTTTGCGAGTTCCAACCAAACATTCCTCATTTCAATATCATCTCGCACTTTGATAAACAACTTGTCTGCAGTTTTAATGCTAGTATTTGTACAACTAGACACTAAAGAGCAACGACAGCGATTGTAATTCATTATTTTCCCAAAAAACACCAAATATTTCTAGTTGAATGACGTTGAATGAGTGCCGGTCGTACATACACGACTGTTGTTTTTACCAATATGACATCACCAAAATGGCCGTCAGCGTTTTAGCGGAAAAAAGGTTTAAAATTTAATTTTTGGCAAGAAAACGTGTTTATTTTGCCGAAATATATGATTTTTATTACGAAAATCAATATTTTGAAGGACTTTTTCCAACGTAGCAGAATACCCTATTATTTATGTCAGTTTGAGAAAACAGAAAAGCGGCCAAATGATTTCAAATTAAAAATATAGGTACCATCGTAGATTACTATTTTAAATGGGTTACAATGGATATATTTTTCATGTAATTTTATTTTTTTTGAAACACACCGAAAGTGGCAGCAGGGGTGTTTAAAACCCTAAATTGATTACTTAACCATTTATATATGTATATGACATAATATCGTTTAGCGAACACCATTTACTACTCCAGACTGCCAGTTTGCTACAGATAATTTATTATCAGAAACTTTAACTGTTAAGATTTTACTTTCGACAGTATCACGCACATTACGTTGTTGGCAGTAACCAACGCATGCATAACCTACGCCGTGCATGAATAATTCCAGAGATTAGCCCGTTACAACAAAAAAACCTTCAATTTCCTTTCTACTACGCCAAGTGTTGTGGGTTCAAACCCCACATGGGACGACACTTTGTGTGATCCACAAATTGTTGTTCTGAGTCCTGGTGTTCTTTGTGTCCGTTTCATGTATGTTTGTAAAGTCCCCCGCGACACAGGATATATGTATTCCTAATGCAGGAGTTGTCTTTTTTAGAAAAAAGAAAAAAAAAAGAATTTTATTAAATTTGGATACATCAGTAGTAGGTATATATATACAGAAAAACGTGGGCATATCTGTAGGCACAACGTACAAGCTTAAGTAATAATTATAGAGAAATATTTCTATTTTTCACTCGACAATAGTCTTCTTGATTTATTACCACTTAAGAACACAATGCTATATTAGCAGGTCCACATGTAAAAGCCCAACAAAGGCTGAAGCAATATCTATACAGCTATACATTCAGATCCTCAGTTAATGACTTCCTGTTATGTCTTTTACTAAGCACTTATTTTCATAACACGTATCCCCACTTTAGTAGGCTTTCGGTTTAATTTCATGTTGAAGCTAGTTGCTGCCATTAACTGCGGTTTTAATTATTAGTTTTACTAAGACAAACCTGTTGGTCTAGTGGTTAGTGACCCTGACTACTACGCCAGAGGTCGTGGGTTCGATTCCCACCCAGTATAAACAATTATGTGGTGAGCACGATCATTTGTTCTGTGTCAGTGTGTAATTTATCTGTAATATGTATGTATTTGGCAATATTTAAGTATGTTTATTAGAATTCTGAAGAAAGAATTCATATTCTTTTTATCACATTTGATTACAGCCGTTCGTAAACCAAGACACCCTTTTCACGCAGACGATGTTAAAGTCTTGACACTTAAATAGTGATGTATTTTTGTGGATACGGATACAAAATGTAGATCATACTCGTATTTTGTATCTAGTTCTGTAAAGATACGGATTTCGTGCACAGTTGATGCTAACACGTGTGACCTTGGTACAACAGTTGACATTGTGGACTAATTAATAACGCGAATGTTTTTCTGAAGGTACATTCTCGTAATAAAAATTCGTTGAAAATTCAGTTCCGAGCTACTCTCGATCTCACAAATGTCTTAAACGGTATTCTCGTAGTATAATTAAACATCCAATGTTGACTGTAATGTCATTATATCGTATTGTGACCGGAAGTTGAATCGGCATTCCGCTAGTAATACTTTACGGCAAGAACTGAATTCATATTACGAGTATTAATCTTCTGATTGTTCTGTGGACACGATGATTTACACTGCAAATGTTTTTATACTAATAAGAGTAATTCACTAGGAGTCGTCTACAAATAATATATATTTAATTTTAGTGATTTTGGCAAATTCAGTACACAATTTCATACACATTATTAGGGACATCTCTGGTGCGCAGGGTGCGACGCAGCGTCAACAGTATCCTGAACAGTCGGCTAGACTGTGGTTACATCAATCGTTGCTGCGCAATTGCGTACGGAATGGCGCAGCAATGATTGTTGTGAGTGAATATGTCTATCTTTCTTTGTTTTGTTTTATTTTTTGTTATCTTTATGTACTGTACTAACACTTGTCTCTAAGAATATTGTTACAAATTGGGTAACAAATTGGACACCATCGTTTGCAATAAAAAGTTTATTATTATTATTATATACTAGCTTTTGCCTGCGACTTCGCCCGTGTATGTGTCGGTTACCGAAGTAAAAAGTATCCTATGTCTCTTCTGAAGAATCAACGTATCTTCATACTAAATTTCATTTAGATCGGTTACAAACTTTCGCCCCCTTTTCACCCCTAAAATGACGATTTCTGGGATAAAAACTACACTATGTCCTTTCCAATTCCAAGTCCTTTCCAATTTTAATGTAAATCGGTTTCACTCTGATCCAGCCGTCCCATTGTGCCGAAGTATGGCTCATCCAGGATGAGTCTTAAACGGCTTGATGGATTTAGGCTTTGGTGATGTCCTAACGTTCGTCTTAGTTGTGAGAGTAGCACTGGATATATGAAAATTTAAAAAATTAAAACCGCCGGTTCCGCCATTTCCACGCAGTCGGGTTTTTGTTTTTTATTTAAGTATTATGTGAATATTGTTTATTCTATATTTTTTTTTATTTTTAGGCTGTTCAGTTTTAATTTTTTTATAGTATAGGGGGGGTAAACTAGCACACGGGTCACCTGGTAGCAAGTGACTACTGCCATCCATGGACATCTGCAACTCAAGAATCACATGTAACACACATGTCACCCTTTTGTCCCTCTCAAAATCAGGAGAAGGGGGGTTTTGAGCAAAATATGAATTGTAATTATTAATGTTCAGTAATAATATCTTTGTTGGTATTGGTTCAGTGGTAACCTAAATGCACTGCCTGATACTGATCGGGCAACTAGTCGGGATTTTTCGAAAATTATAAGAAAAATATTTTGCCAAATCTGTCGATAATCTTGCATACAAGCGTAGATAGATAAGTTTTTTAATGATTCACGTAAACATGCTTTAGATTAGGTATTAAATCCTCTAGATAAACAACGATTGCGAAAGATGTATAAACATATACTATAAAATATAGTTATTTATACTATAATAGCTTCTAGAGTGTTGAAAATCTTGACAATCTCAGGGTCGAGCGGGCCATTAGATCGCGAGACATGTAAGTAGTATAAAAAGAAAATTATTTTACCTGCTAAACGTTACAAAATATTTTCCAGACGCTTCTAGTCTCCAATTAAAGCAAGACTGACTGAATTACTCTACCGTTGTGAAATTATATTAATTAAAAATACAACTTACCTTCTGTTGTTCTTGTAGCTGTTGTCTCGCTGCATTTCAGAATTTTCACAGGTGCTGAGATCTCAACATCGCATACGTTTTGACAGTTCTGGTGATTCCAAATGAGCCTCCTGGGTATTGCTGTATTATTTTTTTATATGAAGAGGTATAAAAACAGACAATATATTGAGTATAACAAAGGACTACCACTATTGCACAGAGTATATTAGACATATTTGAAACATTGACTGGGCTTCTATTAATTACATACTAGCAGTACTCTGCCAGGATCCGCTATGGCACATTGTGGTTCATTGATAAGAAATAGGGTCCAAAAGTGACGTGAAAAATAGATGAAAATGATCTTGAGCTCAATCGGTGCAGAAATTATTGAGTTTTTGAAGCGTACACAAACCAATATACAATATATCTAGATGAATATTTATCTTATAATATAAATATACATATTTGTATGTGTTCTAAAGCTTACACCAGGAATTTCCAGCCCATCCACTTGGATACTGGGTACTCCACCACTGTGCGTTTTGCACAAAACTTTTTGCCTGCCACAACCAACCTGATGAACATATTTTGCTTATGGTATTTCTTAACCGACGCAACCTTGTGATTCTAGAATAGCAAGTGTTAAATGGGCTGCAGTAGTCATCAGGTGATCCACCTGCTCGTTTCCACTCAATATCATAAAAAAGCTAAGCTTGGATTGTCGTATGCTTTCGTTGATTCCATAGTACAGGCTCTGCCTAGTTTGGGATCAGACGGCCGTGTGTGAGATGAGTGAAAATATTATTATTTATTATTGTCATACAGTATTGTAGGCCCGACGTCTACGGTACTGTACGATTATGCTTCAGAACATTAAATTATGACAACTGAGTCGAACGCTTTACCCAGATCACGTACGTATCGAAATTTAACCTGCTTCACTGGCATTTTAGACGTTCAGTCTTGTTAAATTATCTATGTTATCAATTTTAAATAGTATTTCTTGCTGATGAATAAGCCTTACAATAAAACGTCTACATATCTTTCTATGGTCTGCATAACCTAGAACACTGATTTTCATCGGCAAGTTTACTGATTGCTACTGTTCGCTAGTAGGAGACACAAGCTTGATCCCTGTGGCATTCCCAATAATGTCAAATAATTCACAAAATTAAACTGGCATTTGTGACCATACTAGACCATCGTAGCCGAGTAAAAGTTTTATTTTATTTGTCTTCTGGGAAATTTCAGTATCATAATCATATCTAGAACACAGTACACGAAATACACCCGTTTATCCGCATATCGTGGATCAAAATTATATTTGAAAAACAGTTGCCTTGTAATTCTGTCTACCTAATAAAGGATATAATACCTAATAAAGGAGATAATAGTAGGTATGTCTCCAATAAAAAAAGTATCAGATTATTTGTATTAGGTTGCATGTAATTAATCTGTTTCACTAGGTATCTCAATTTAGCAATAAAGATTATTTTTAATCAAATAAAGGAATACCTCTTTCTTTTTTTATTATAGCCTATATAGCATTGAATAAGAACTAGCGAGCCTAAGTAGCATATAATGTGTAACATATTGTTTTGGTCAAATCAAATAGCGAACACTCACCGAGCTTCCTGTTACGGACTTCCGTCCCTTTTTACGAAATGACGTTCAGAGATTACAGGAAAGATGTTTCATATAAATTCAAGCCTTTACTGTAATAACATAATAATAATAATATTCATAGAAACACCCAGACCAAATCAAACATTAAATGTTCATGCACCCAAATTATTGACTTGATCGGGAATCGAACCACAACCTTTGGCATAGCAGGCCGTTAGACAAACTACAACGCCATTTAGTCGTCAATATAATTATAGTTTACTACAATACACGACTTGAAAAAAAAGGCATTATTTAATTAAATTGAAATAGTTTTTAGTAACACTCTTACCTGTTATAACCTGTTATTTAAAACTAACGGTAGCATTTTAAATCAAAAGTTAATCTTAATTAGAGAAACTTTGCATTTATAAAGTAATTTAGAAAAGCATTTTTTTTAGTATTAAATATTCGTCTTTTTAAAAAATTAATAATTTCATCGAATTTAATTATATTTTCAATTCGTTTTGGAACGAAGTTCCTTATCGCGCGTTGTGAAAGGGGGCTAGACGGAAAAAAATCTTACGAAAATTGGTCACGACACTTTTTATTTTGAATTGTCACTTGTCAGTCATTCAGCGCCATCTATCGAATAGTAAAATTAAAATTTATGTTCTTATGTTGAGCAAAAAATATTGTATTCGACATCATTTCTCAAGGAGATTTTACCAATGTATAAATTGTTTTGATTAGAAACCAACTGAAAAATATGTAGGTAATAGCCGCTTTCATAGATGGCGTTGTAATTAAAATCGTGTCTAATCAGTTTTACTAGATCGTAACAACTTCGTTCCTATCGGGTGTCCCACGACACCACACGGCTTTTTTTTTTCAAATATTTGCAGATCATACAAACATTTGGTCCGACCCGGGAATCAAACTCGAGACCTCGGTACAGCGGTCGCATACGCTACCACTGCGCCACTTAGGCAGTCAATCTAGTTAAATAAATGTGTTTTATAATCGTATGTACAGATTATGCATTATGACTGTACTCGTAACAATGTGGCGTGTAACAATGGCGATTGCCTGAAACACAGGTTTAGGTAGGCAGCCACTAAAGTTTTGAAGTAAATCTTAATACCACTACTATAGTTTTACGCTAGTGTAGCTTACAATTAGTCTAATTATTGTCTAACTGAAATGTCCTACACTGTAATATATATATTGGTCAAATAAATTATTTATTATTTATTTATTAATATGTATTGACGTTTTTTTTAAAAGATAACTCCCGCATTAGGAATATAATACCCTGTATCGCGGGGGGCTCTACAAACATTCATGAAACGGACACAAAGAACACCCAGACTCAGAACAACAATTTGTGGATCACACAAATAAACCAGACACGTATAATTCTAAAAATACAATACATGTATATAATGTTTGTATATTTCTGAAGACCTCTCGGGGTTGTGGGTTCGATTCCCACCGAGGACAAATATTATGTGTGAGTACGATCATTTGTTCTGTGTCTGAGTGTAATTTATCTAGAATATGTATGTTTGCCGGGATAAATAATACCGAATTTCATCCAATTTCGATCAGCCATTCTGCCGTGTTTGAATAGTAAACATCCATCTACCCACCCATCCACTTATCCAAATTTCGACATTTAGAACATCGTAAAATTAAGCACGTCAAACGAATTAGTCGGTCATACCGTACATAATGGCTAAGTTCTGTTACCATACACGTGTTCCTCACAACCTTCAAGCTTTAATGTTTCCTCTGATAATATCGTATTTCAACATTAATTAGTAGAATGTGCTGAACGCGTCCTATTTCTTCTTATGAGGACAGATGAAAACAAACACCTTTATTGTGATTTATTTTTATTATTGAAGATTTGAAATATAAATAAATAGTAAAAATAACTTGTCACGTCTCGACACGGCCGTCTGATTTTAAACCAAGCAGAACCTGTACTGTGGTAACAAGATTGCATAAACAAATACGACTATATTACAGATTTATTAATTTATTTAACTTTGCCCACTTTTATTCATCGGTGGACTTAATGCCCAGGGCTTTCCCTTCCAGTCGACTTTTTTTTTTTTTTGAGCAACACAGGCCACCTGCGGACCGGTGTTGCTCTATGGTAATCAATGAAATTATATGTTTTTTAAAGCAATTAATATATATACAGTTCACTGCATACGTAAACCTATACTACATACATAGCACTACATGCATTTATATTTACATCCCAACCTGATTCTATCATCATCCTTCATCGCACTGATATGTTCTGTGTTGAGAGTTCTGGCTTGTCAGTCAGGATCAATAACCACAGGACCTGTAGTATTCTTCTCGTTTTTTTGCAATCTGTGGGTGATATTTTATGCAAAAGGACGGAAATGCGTAACAGCCAATCCAAGGAAGTCGGAGAGGCGCTGGCATTTTATGTCACTAATGAGCGCGCTGTTAGAAATGGCTGTCAGATGGTAGGCGTGATGTCAAATCAAACACATAAAAAAAAACTAACGAGCCTCACAGTAGTGGCATTTTTTTGTGTTTAGTGACATTTAAAGAAAGGTTAAATCCATGTCATCATGTTTCTACTTTTCCCCCCAACAACCAGCAAGATAATGGTTGCTAGGCGTACCGACAACCGTAACCGGCTGGTTGCGCAATAGACATTAAGGAACAGCTGTCGACCCGGCCCATTACTGCAAAGTTGCGAAAATAAAATGGCCGAAGGTCACTCTGACGTTCAATGTTTTTGGTCCAGAGTATTTTTATTTACATTATAGAAGCCATCTCTTTAAACAGTTGGTCAGCGGTCAAAATTCAATCGTAATTTACTAAAATAATAAAAACTTCCATATTTAAAGTTATATTGTGTGGCAACACTTAATTTTGTCAATTTCCAATAAATAAATATAAAAAAAGGGACAAATAGAGGAGTCAAAGAGAATCAAGTATTTATTTTTAATTAAATCTTGACGTATAGTATCAACTTATTTCGTTTTGAAACAAGGCGTAATCTTACCCTAGTGAAAAACAGAAACAAACACAAGGGCTTAACTTACGTGACATTGGTGGCCAAGTGGTGGTGGCGGCTTTGCAGAAAAAAACTGTGAATGTTTAATACTACTGAACTCAAAGCATTTGCTTTGAGTTCAGTAGTATTAAACATTCACAGCAAGCTTTATGTTTAAAATCAAAATCTCATTTATTAACATTTGTCTGAGTGCCAGCACTTTTTGAACGTCATTGTTTACATAAATACAGCCCTCCAAAATCGCCCCACCCGTCGCTGCTGGTAAGAAGAAGCGGTGGAACAAACTCCCCAGCAACAATCTGTCTGAAATCACATCATGAAAAAACATATGTCTGTGTTTGGCAATAGAGTTGTTTTAAAAAAAAAGATTACGGGAACAAACACAATACCTACATTATACACACAATACATAACATTCAAACAAAAACGAAATAATAAAATTGAAATACCGAACTGAACACTTAATTGAAAAATTGTATGTAAGTATACAGTAAATCTCTATTTCTTCAATTACATGTTATGTTATTATTATAATACTCATGAAATTTTAAGCTAATAATAAAAATAGCAGGTACAACTATTTCAAAATTTAAAATCGATAAAGTCTTCATGCATAGAAATCACATTTAACATCAGATTATACGGCGGTGTTGTCATGACAAAAAACAAAGAAAAAAATAAAAGAAAGTGTTTATTACTTTGATCTGGTAAGTAAAATCGTGAGCACTATTAACGTATACGAGCGAAAATACACATAATTCATGCATCATGTACGCACTGAACATTCACAATTAAAATTAATAGAAATTTCTAGCTAATAAAAGACACGAGACACGGTGGAAATATTTTGCGTTTATAACGAGATTGCTTGTTTACAGTCAACTATTCGTATTCGACGTACGTTTAGTATGTGAAACGTTTAACGTCTGATATACCTATTATTATTTTTCCTTGTGTTGTGTGATTGTGTCCCGATTAATTTCGAGATTTACTAAAACAATGTGTCATATATATCATTATTTTAAAAACTAAAAATCCTGGTGTTTTATTTAGATAATAAACAATATACAATAAAAAGTTATATTTATTTTTGTTACAGTTAAATTTTAGAGGGAAGCTATCCCAAACAACGTTTTATATCCTGCGTAACATTATCGTTTTTGATATTTAATCATTAAATCGATACCCGATTTAAATCGAATTCCCAAGATCGATTGTTTTCAAAGATCGTTAAAAGGAATCTTTAACGATCGAAGGAAGGAAAAGAAAAGGAAGGAATTTTTCAACCTATAAAACGTACGTGTAATTGGCTTTACAGAATAAAAAGTTTATAGTACGTCTAGCAACCTACTAGTGTTGCCATAAGCTCCTGGTAGGATGAGAGTATAATTATGTCTCGAGTTAGAAAATAACATTGTTAGCTTTTTAATCTATATACTTACTAAAAACTTCAAACGACAACAACGCAATTGTCCATAGATTAATTGCTAAATTTGGAAATCTAATTTATGAAAATGAAATTTACCAAGGAGTTTTGCGTAAAATACGTGCTGAGAACGGTTTTTGCTATTCGACCGATTTTTTTTTTTTAAAGCAGCGTCCTAAGGTAGTCAAACCATATTACATTCTGTTTCTTTTTATCTAACGTTATTTTGCACGACGCGACCGTGAAACAAGCAGTAGTAACAATGATCTTTGTTACCCGACTTCAGAACAGGAATTTTCTCAATTCGACTAAATATTACTTTTTTATGCGTATATTATGCCGTATTGTGCGTATGTGCCGTGATATTGTGTGTTAGTACCCGGTTTCATTAATTCTTTTGTTATTTGAATTGATTATTCTCAAGGTTGGTCTTATTTAAATTTGTAAATAATATTCTACTTCTAAGATACTAGTCTACAATTTAGGCACATTGAAGTTTCAGGGAAATTGAAGTCACAGATACTTTTTTTCAAGGGTTATGTATTGCAGACAGATACCTAATGGTAAGTTACAACCGCCGCCCATGGGCACTTACGACACATGAGATTCAAGTGCATTGTTGCCCTTTAAGTCCTCCCCCCCTCTCAATATGACGTTCATCCTGATTTTCTTTTCTTTGCCAGCTTATATGATAAAATCACTGATGCTTTAAAATGTTTTGCGATTACTAAGGGGAACCCCTACGATTTCGTACATATTACATTATATTCGGTTATCGTCCACACGCCACTTATCTTTCATCACAAATCCGCAATATGAGCGACGAGCTAACCTATGAGGTAATTATCAAACTGAGAGGGATAGTTTCTCTATCTCGCTTTAGCTGATACGCCCCTTGAGGTATTACTGTATGTTGATATATTAATGCGTAGTAATTTAAATTATTTTCGGGACAGACATATGCTTCGGATGTTATCTAAGTTCGTGTAAATAAGCGCACAACTAATATATCATTTTTTAAAGTCAATTCCACCATTTTTTTTATGTTAGAGGGGGCAGACGAGTAGCATAAGGAATATATCCTGTGTCGCGGGTACATTCGGTCGGTGCAGCATTTGATCCGTTAATCCATTATTAATATGATGAAAAATCATGAACGTGTTTATGACCACTGATATATCTTTAACAGAACATACTATTGTTTTTTTGTCGATTTGAAAAGTTCCGACATGAATATATATCTACGTTGTACGTATATTGTATACACAATATTTTTTTCTATTATATATAGTTATATTATCAATGTATTTGAACCCAAACTCAACTCTCGTGTAAACGGGACCAATATATGTATATACTTATATACAGAGGTCTCGGTAACGGTAACAGTGTCGCGAGCTCAATGGTTTTTGCCCATCTCAAAAAATACATTCTTTGGTTGTTGTTCAAAAATGCCCAACTCGCCTAAAGAAGTTTTCACTTCAAAAATCAGTCTTTCAGGAAGGCCAGACTCTGAACTTCCTATGACTGATTTGCTGATGGTGATAATAAAAGTATTTCAGGTCAGCACAAATTATGATGGGAAATTAAATATGTTCTCTTAGAATGATGACTAAAAGGCATGATTTAGTTATCACTACCATACCAATCTAAGTCAGAATATAATTAAAGCTGACAATTAATTTAATTAGAGAGGGTTTTCTGATATGGATGTAATATTAGCCAAAGTAACTTAACTTCGGATATGTTTTGTAATCTCGTACATTGCTCTTCTCGCTTTTCTACTATCTGTGGGAGTGATTCTATGGAAAGGGACGGCAATATGTAACAGGAAGCCGGGAAGCGCGTGCTTTTTGTTTTGACCAATAACGCACGCTTTTTGTTTTGACCTATGAGCGCGAGCGGTTGTAGAGTTGGTTGTGAGATAGTGGTTGAGATGTGACGTTAAGCATCAAATGTGACTACTGTAGATTTAGCTTATTTGATTGCTGTTGTTTTATATATCGTATTATTAATAATACGACAGATAGATAGATAATATATATTTAAATCAGAGAATAGATAGATTTAAATCAACAGTAGACTTATACGTCCCTTTTTCACCAGTATAATTTCTTGTATTTATAAGCTTGTTATTCCTTTGTTGACGGATTAAGAATACCGAGTGTCAGAGCTGTCTAAAGGTACAAATTACGCAGGTCAAAAGCACTGCAAAGAGAAGGAAAACTTGAAAGCAACCCTATAGCAACCCGTCTGGCCTGCGTGGTAAAGTAGGCCAAAACGTCCTTTCTAAGGAGAGGCTTATGTCCAGCAGTGGACTATTAAAGTTTGTTGATGCTTGTTACTTTATGACCCATATACATGAGAATTAGATGGACATAACCAGTCTGTATGTAAATTGGTCTATACTCGTATACAAATCGTCATAGTTACCAAGATATATTAATAGAACGCAATTATTGAAGTATGTGTATTATCGGTTTCGTGTTAGATAAACGAAAAACTATACAAACGATTATTTTTCTTTTATCTCTGAGATTGTCTTTATACGATTATTGAGAATTTGTGCTAATAAATATGTTTCACTGAGATTAATTAGATTTTATTTCAAACATTGTAAGGGATTATCGGTCTGGATACTAAAATAACAGACAATAAAATAACAGAAAATGTGTCAGAAGATTTGTTTTATCGTTTTTTTGTGTTTTGACGTGAAGTTATTAGTATTTCATACAAAAATGTACTTAAAATTTTAGAGTTTTAATGTTTACTAAAAATATCATTATTTGACTTTAAAGTTTGACTTTATACACTCTTTTTCGAAATTCCATTTAACGATGTTGATACGAAGGTTTATAAATGACGGAATTCTGAGATAACAACGATTGGGAAATTAATTTTTTTGAAGTCGGTAAACTATTAAAGTACGAGCAAAGTTATAACAAGGCCGGGAGGTATATCTTATTACCATAAACAAGTTACTCGTAGTTCTTTAGTTAATATATTCGTCTGGAGTCTTCCAGAGACTCCGCAATTTTTAAGCTAATAAATTCTCTGTAACTACGAGTCCATATTTGAAAGACTTGAATAGAAAATTATATTTTTTGTCATATCTTCTTCTTTATTATCATAAAATAACAGTTTCTCGTCTAATTGAAAGCTTTTGTTTATATACTTGATAATACTTACAAATAAATTTTAGGCATTATAAAGTCGAAACGTTTTTCTTTGTTAGCCTATATAATTGTAGAAGTATCTCAGTAATTATAATGACGCAAGTTGAATTATAGTTTGACTAAATTATATACATATAAATATTCGTTACAAGTACTAAATAGGTACCTTTAAATTGCCTTAGTCGACTCTTACGACACACACGAGATGAACAGGGATGACACTCCGTAAGAGTCTACTAAGAGAGCAAACTACGCAGGACAAGAGTACTGCAAAGAGAAGGAAAACTTGACATAAATCCTATACAAACCCGTCTGGCCAGCGTGGTATAGTAGGATCTTTAAATTAACCCTACAATATTACCTACCCATGTTGCCGCAAAATTTTTATTTTAATTGTTTGATCTTTTGACCAGGTCTGTCCAAGGCCTCAGGTCAAAAGGTCTGGCTGCTTCTGTTTTTGTCAGCTAGGATACGATAACCTCAACAACTACTACATAAGGAAGTTTACGCTGATTGAAAGACTGATTGACGAGGGAGCTTCAACTGAATAAGTTATTAAAGTTTTTGAACAATGGTTGAAATATAAACGAATATGATAGGCCACAAAAGCAAAAAGCCAAACCCATTTTATAATTAAATGAAGGATTGCGTAAAAAAGAGGGTATGGCCAGAAAGTGAGTAAGCAGTGATCTGTTTAGTGATGAAGGTGAATGGAACAATTGCGCCGAACTCATATAAATTTTGTAAAAATGGAAGATGCAGTGGTTGAAATATAGCGGTGATTGTTATATGTAGATATGCGAAGCCGCCGGTGGTGTACTTGAGTTTGCTTTATTTATTGTAAAAGTAAATTACTAAAATCAGGCAATATATTATTAATTAACTAAATATTGCATTTGATTTTATACATTTTATACAATAGACAAAAACATACAGAACATTTAAAAACATAAATGTTACTCAACTTAGTTTCATGAAATTGCGACAAAAACAAAAAAGTAAAGTATTTTTTATTAAAAAACGTTAAGTAACGTAAAAATATGTTTGATATTATGAAGTTTGAAGTAGAAAGAAACACATCCACACCAATATTATAAATGCGAAAGTGTATCTATCTATCTATCTGTTACCTCTTCACCCTTAAACCGCTGAACCGACTTAAAGTACATATGTAGAATAGTTCTTATCCCAAAAATCGTCCTTTAAGGGGGTGAAAAGACGGGTGGAAGTTTGTATAGAGAATCAATAACCGCTGAACCGATTCTGATGGAATTTGATATGGAGATAGTTTGATTTTTGGACGGACGGATTTTTACCACGATAACCAACATACACGCGCGCGGAGCCGTGGGCAAATGCTAGTCATAGGTCAAATATAATCATATTAATTACTAGCTGAGACCCGCGATTTTACCCGCGTTTGTTAAGTAGCCTAAGTTACTCCTTATGTCATCAGCTATCTGCCAGTGAAAGTCCCGTCGAAATCGATCCAGCCGTTCTAGAGATCCGACAGACAGACAGACAAAAATGGTAAAAAATGATATTTTGGCATATGTACCGTGTAAACATACATATGCATTTAGTAAAAAGCGGTTATTTTAATATTACAAACAGACACTCCAATTTTATTTATTTGTATAGATTTTAAGGTCGGCACAGTGAGTTTTCATTTTCCATTCTTCTCTATCACTCGTCAGTCGACTACTACTCCCTTTGCATCTTCTTTTACCAAGTAATTCCATCTTATTTACCTTCCTTCCGACCTTTACTCTTGTTTCCATCAACTTTCATAAAAAAAAATGGAATAGGGGGCAAACGAACAGACGGGTCACCTGATGGAAAGCGACTACCGCCGCTCATGAACGCTTGCAACTTAGGAGTCTCAAGCGCGTTGCCAGCCTTTGAGGAGGGAGTACGCTCCTTTCTTGAAGGTTTGAAGGTCGTATCGGTCCGGAAATACCGCAGCCGATAACATAAAACTTTCTTCACCACATTTTTCCATGACATGTACATACATGTCCAGGTTAATGTATAGCTCCGTTTTTTATCCACTAAGGGCTCGTACAAGCAAGCGTAACGTAACGTTTATTGGTTTATCAAAAGAAATAATGCTCAAGTTAAATAAACAATTCCTTCCCGCTCGTTCGCAACTGTGTTTCGTAACCAGTTGCGGAAAAGTTTATTTATTCTTTCAAACCAAGGCCTCGACTTACCTAATCTGTTATAAAATTAAATTTGGAAAAGAAACTATATTTAATATGTTACGCAGCTAAAATATCGTAACGCAAAAATGAAGTGTAACTAAACTACAACGTGGTTGCTTAAAATGTCTGTTTGAAATACAGTACCGACTGCTTATTCCAAAGGGGAAAGGACTGTTAGAGCTTACTACAGGTTACTAAGTAACCTATGAAGGCTAACAGAACTTCACCCACAAGATTGTATCTGTAGATAATTGAAATTAGAACTAAGTTATAACCCTTTGTACTACAATCACCTCTTTACCAATAAAAAATAATTTTATTATTTTCTCTTTATTTCAGTCGATAGATAGATAAATAGATAGATAGATAGATAACTCTTGTACAAAAAACACAATAAAAAAGAAGAAATCAGTTTGTATACATTGGTGTGTCTTATTTCTAAAGTTTAATAAAAGAAAAAGGGAGAGTAAAGTATTAAAATTTGTACAATTGGCGGCCTTATCGCGTTTTGCGATCTCTTCCAGGTGACCACTGGCGACCACTCGATATACATATAAATTACATTTTTAAATATATACACAAAAACAAAAAAAAAACATTTAAAAGTATAATAATAGTGTCCCCTCTGTACAGGGACTAAGATATCGGTGGTTAGGACTCCAGAGACAGAAACTTCCTCACAATACGTGACGTATCGAGGAGAACTTCTTTCTTTATTATTATTATTAGTAGCATAGTAGTTGCACGTGTGGTGGCGGATTAAGATTACAGAGTGTCACCACCCCTATTCATCCCGTGGGTATCTTCAAAACTTCCTTACTAAGGACAGGCCTATGTCCAGCACTGGACTATTACAGGGTGTTGATGATACAGTACCATACCTAATGCTGTGGCGTGGCTTTGTCCGCTTTTACATATCGCACCCTCGGTGCAACACAGTCACAACAGGTCAATTTGTAATTTTACAGGAACAGGCTTTTAAGTTTTTTTTCGAACAATTTTCCTTTTTTCTAGATTACTACCTACAGCAGCCGGGATATCTCATTAAAATTATATTATTTGTTCTTTTAACTACAGTATCATGTAAAAAGATTTCTTTGATTTCATTAGAAAATTGAAAAAAAAAGAAACAAAAAAAAAAGTCGTAATTTGTAACTATGTCGCACCAGGTACAAATACAATTTAATTATTTGAGCGTTATAATAGCACTTTGTTTTTTTACTTTAAGCTGGTGTAGCTCCAAGTTACGACTGACTCATGCGGGCGCGGGGTCACTACTTACTAATCATACTCTGTTCTCCCAATATTCGTCGAAAAAGTAGCAAGAACCACAAAGGCACTAATGCCATCTATCGATATATTCCAATACTTTCGCGGCTGTCTTTGATTTCCCAAACGAAGAAATGGTTTATAGACAATTTGGCATACTTAAGTCATTTTGGCAATTTTGCCTACTTGTGACTTTGTTGCACCGAGGGTGCGATATGTGTAACAAAAAATTTACAGGTTATCTAGAGTTAGTATAAAACAACACTACAATATAAATAGAACACACACAACACAACCTATTTCTGGTCACTCCTTAATGTCACGGATTTTAATGCGATTTTTACCATCTGTTTTTTTTTAAATTATGTTTATGAATAATTAAGTTTTTAGATACCTAAGTAAAAAAACAATATTTTTAGCTAAAATATTTATATGGCTTACATAGGCTCGACTGCCTCGGTGGCGCAGTGGTAGTTTATGCGACTGCTGTGCAGAGGTCTCGGGTTCGATTCCCGGACAAAACATTAGGACAAAATGTTTGTTTAACTACAAATATTTGTTTCCTAGTTTGAGTGTTTTCTATGTAAAATATGTATGTATTTACAAAAAAAGTATAAAAGTATTCTATCAGTCAATGTAGCTTACACCGTACAAGCTCAGCTTAGTTTGAATCATATGTCATTGTGTCATATGTCCAAAATATTATTCTCTTTATTCCATTAAATATACATATAAATTACATTTTTAAATATATTTATTTACAAACAAATACATTTAAAAATATCGGTGGGGCCAAGATGTCGGTAGTTAGGACTTCAAAAACAGAATTATAAACACATAAACAGGCTATAACTTAAGAGATATTTAAGAATAATGCATTAAAAAACAAAAACAGCTCTTCTAAATTAGCCGAAACGGGTCGCTAGTTTTAAGATATAGTAGATATTTTAAATATATAATAGGTTTAAAAGTATTAATTTAACTCTTAAGAAATATTTTTTAATTATATTAAAACACTGGCTGTGCCTACGGCTCCATTTGTGTACATAATTATATTTTTAACGCACAATCTTAATTATATTTCAAAAGTAAGTGGTATATAGGCCAATCTTTATAACATAATCTATCTGCTTGTGAAAGTTCCGCGGCAACTGTTGGAATCATTCCCAAATTTAGACGGAACAAACAGACATACAAAATATATGAAAAAGTATTTATTTTGGTATCGGTAAGCCTTTTAAAAATAATTGAGCCGCCGCGGAACGTCTGCTGATGTGAAATATCGAAAACATTTTGTAGAAATAATGAGTATAAAATCACTTTGATAAACAGCGTGGGATAGTCGCAGATTGCTTTGAGCATGGCGACGCGTACCCACATAGTATAACATGTTACATATACGCCGTCACGCGTCGCCACGTTAACAGCCGGTCTGACCCTGCATTAGATGTTTCACATCAAAAATCAAATATATTAATTAAAAATCTTGTTAAATTTACATTACAAACAGACTATCACTATCGATTGCAAAACAGCCTTTAGCATTGGCGATTTGCGTTACTAAGATCACATAACTCGTTGAGTCTCAACTCAAACACTGTTATTTACACTCTAAACATATCTCATATTGATAATTTTCACATCATCACATCAACAGCCTTTAACAGTCCAATGCTGGACATAGGCCTCTCCTTAGAATGGATGTTTTGGTCTACTATACCACGCTAGCCAGACGGGTTTCGTATAGGGTTTGGGTCTAGTTTTCCTTCTTTTTCTGCAGTGCTGTTGTTCTGCACAGTTTTCCCCTTAGTCGGCTCGTACGACACCCACGGAATGAATAGGGGTGGTGACACTCTGTATTCTTAATCCGTCACCACACTCACCACACACATCTTTATATATAGATGATTTATATTACTTCTAGTCTGATTGGAAGCCGAATGAATAGCAACATAAGATATTTAAAGCGAACTTTAATTGATATTTGTTCATTTCTTTAAGTTCCTCGAGTGGATACGTTAGCAAACTAATTAACTCGTATATCTCGCAACCGACATTAAATAATATAATGAAGCTTGGATTGTAACTCTAGAAGTGTAGTTATTGTTGATTGGTGGGAAAGAGAAAGGAAATCTTTTTTTTATTAAATACTTTTTCTTTAATGTGTTATGGGATACACTTATGGGCTGAATTTCAATGTGTGTATATTCTATGATCTCAAAAGCCCTTTAGTCACATCGTCACGTTAATCATTTGAGTTCAATGTTGAATTGACAGTCATTTAAAAAAGAAAGCAATTTTTTTTATTCTGCAGTGATACAGGTATTAAGTCCGACAACGGTCTTTCTACCTCGATATCTTTCTATCTCTATCTATCTTTCTATTTCTGCTTCGATATCGCCTACTTGGGTTGTGGAGGTCTGATGGCAAGGGCTCCACGTAAAAAATTGAAGTTCTGTCGAATCATAGCAGACTTAAAACCGACACCAACTTAGTTTGTGAAAAGGGTTCGGAGGAACAAGACTAAATGATTAAAGTATTTCGTTTTTCATTGAAAAAAAGGAGAAGATTTTCTATTGATTTATATTATTTTGTGTTTGTTACTTCAGAACTCCGTCATTCATAAATCGATTTTGAGTTTATGGAGGGCAAACTTCCCGTTTAGCTCCATGAAGAAAAAATATCACACCTGAGGGTGAAAATTTAAGCCCATGATGTAATCGCAGTAAAGTCGGCTATACTTTTTCAACGTTAATTATATTTAAGACAACTCGCTGGAGCGAGATCTTTTATTTGAGCTTTTGCTCACTTGAGTTTGTCGAGTTGGAGGGAGGCTAAGTGTGAACATTCAACTCAAATTTAATGGTGCGAAGCAGCACAACTTCTCTCATATTATTATCATCGTAGGTGTGTTAACTTACGTCATTAATTAGATAAAACATATCATCAAATAATAAAATGTTATAAAACTACAGAATTTGTTTGGTTGAAAGCGCTAATCTAAGCAATTATTGGATCGAATTTAACAATTCTTTTAGTTTTTGATAGCCCATTTATCGAGGAGGGCTATAGGCTACATAGCTACGACCGACCGACGACAAAAAATATTGCAATAACGGGGAAAATTTATTGCTTTTAAAAGAATCAGAATAAATTGCGTGGGTCAGCTAGTCCATACTAATCCTAACATACTAAGTGTATCTGTCTGTCTGTCTTTCTGTCTGTTACCTCTGCACGCTTAAACCGCTGAACCGATTTAAATGAAATTTGGTTTAGAGAAAGTCCGAGTCCCGGGAAAGGACATAGGGTTGTTTTTATCTCAGAAATCATCCTTTAAGGGGGTGAAAAGGGGGGTGGAATTTTGTATTAGCAATCAATAACCTCTGAACCGATTTAGATGAATTTTTTTATGGAGATACTTTGAATCTTGAGGAAAGACACTTACGTGGAAACGAAGGAAGACACTTACGAGGAGGAAGAAAGACACTTACGAGGAAAGACACGTACGAACCAACATTTACGTGGGCTAAGCCGCGGGCAAAATCTAGTATCATATAAAAACGTTACGAATGACTTTTTTTCCTTAAGATAGGGTACCCACAATAAAGACTGCCGTAATAAGGTAGAGAATCAGAACTATTTCTATATATCCGATAAAAATTAACGATTCGTGAAAGTTTCTGTAACAAATTTATGTAATTTTTTATATCTTGATGTTAACTCGTGAACAAAAACTCACTTCTACGAAAACCACATTAAGTATTAACCTAATCATATCTGCAATAGCGTATAATGGCACGTCTTGAACCAACATGGCGGATTGTGAATGTCTAACAACAAAACGACAACGATAAAAAAAACAAAAGAGTTTGTGAGACTTTTTGTTGAACATTACTTTGAGGAAACATTGTCATATATAAGTTGGGAATAATGGAAGAAAGAATTGTCTATCATAATAATGTCATATTTTTTGAGATGGTATTGGATATGGATTTTAATCGCATCTTCCTAATTCAAACCTCCCAACTACATTTTTTTAAACGACTTCAAAAACAGAATAAGTCCTAAACTCGGCTGTATTTTTTTTTCATGTTCTTTGTAACTTTGTAACTTTGTCGTTCCATGATAGATATATAGTTCCACATACAATTTGAAATATGTTTCGCCATCAAACGAAGACACCGAACTACAGAATTACTACTAATCCCGCATTGAGCAAAAATAGTAAAAAAAAAGTTTTATGGCTGACTGGTACAACCTCCCGACATTTTTTTTTTCTTTTTTAAAAAGACAACTCCGGAAAATATTTTTATCCAGGGACTTTAAAAAACATACATGAAACGGGCACAAAGAACACCCAGACTCAGAACAACAATTTGTGGATCACACAAAGTGTCGTCCCATGTGGGGATCGAACCCACAACACTCAGCGTAGTAGTAAGCGGCGCGGCGACCGTTGAAACCACTACGTCATCCGTGCGGTCAAACCGATGGGCAGCTGCCCGGTCGGAGGATCCTCTCTTTGTATTGGAGGGCCCTACCCTTTCCTCAACATAATTATTACTTCGGGAATTCTTGCGATTAATAGGTATTTATATACCTTTGAATCGCCTGACTTCGTGCTCTTCACATAATTATTTATCCTGGATGGGAATCGAACCCACGACCTCTGACCGTCAAGTAGTCTTCACGGATCTTATACACAGGCTACATTATCCTGAAAATTGTCATCAACGTGAGCGAAGTCGCGGGACAAAGCTGGTCATTATATATTTACAGAAATAATTTCAACGAATTAAATCTAATTTTAATGAATCATAACAATTTAAGTTAGTTGCGATGCGATTTTCTATATTGAACGATTTTATTGTCTGCCCGATAAACAGACAGACAGTTGTGGTTTTGTTTAGTGGTTTATTACGAATACGATGTAACCTTCAGAACTCTTAAGTAGATACGAATATTATTATTTTTATATTAAAAAAAATTGCGTGGGTTAAGTATGGATCATAGGCTGTTCTCTATTAGGCCCCGTATAACAACAATATAGGTGGATAACAAAGAATCACCATGTAGATGATGCTGAAAGGGGCGGAAAGGAAAAATTGCTTTTGATGCCGATTTTATTGGAACATGGATTTTAAAATATTTGAGATGTTTTAAACGACATCCAATTATGTCATTTTTATGATTTTTTAATAAAATGTTATAAATCTATTTTTCATATTAACTTTTTTCAGGAATTGTTGTTTACGGATCCTAAGGTATAGGAAAATCGTAATGATCTACATTGGTAAAAGCAATCAAGTCAAACAAAATGGTCTAATTTCCGCAAAATCTCAAAAAAAAAATGCTCACGAGTACCTCACAATACTATTAACCGTAGATTTATATGAAATACCTTACATATCTATGGTTCCAAGTTATCAAGATATTTTAATGACTTGAATTCTCGGTGATCATACGTGTTCGTGGTGGACGTGACGGGTGTCACACCTTTGGAATTAAAGGAAACGTTATCTTGACATAAACTACCGTTAAATAAACAAAAAGTGACTTTAAAATGGAAAGTTACTTTCATAATGAAAATATTCAGGAGAATAAATTCTCCAGCTTTTTTGAAGTCACTAATGGAACTCCCATTGACAATTATAACCCTTAGGAATATACATCCCCGGCTAGATGTAAACCAAACTAACCAGATATACGTGAAGAGATTTATTTTTGATGATTTCGGAGCAAATTTGATTTTATTCAAAATGAAAATAGAATTTAGAATGCTTGGAAGTTTATATTTAGATGTGCAGAGCGCAGTCAATAGACCTATTTCTTAGCGTTCCATGGATTCACCGAGCGGGTGTCGGGTCCATAGCGTGATAGATTGGGGCAACAAATGCGACTTCGACAACGCCTGGGAATTGTGAACCAGGTATAGGTTTAGGGTTTACGTATTATAAAGTTAAAACATAAAGCTATGGTCCAGTATATATTTTAACCCCTCAAGGTACAAAAGTCTATGGGCCTAATTGACAGACGATAATTTATATAGTAGAGCAATGTTTTAATTTTAACACAAGAAGAATAAAGTCATTCTAAATAGGCTTTGTCTTAAAGGCTTAAGTTGAAAAGTCAATTTTAAAATTGTTTCTAAAAGCAACGGTAACAGGGATGTTATTTAAAATAGTTTAAAATAAACCTGTGGCTGGAATTAGCCCACTATACTTTGGTACTCTTTAGTCCACTCTTTGACCCAAGGAAATATGTACGTTACAAACAATACAATTTTAAAGTGTTTAAATATATGTTTGAAGTAAGTGTCCAAAACACTATCTATCCGTCGCCTAATAACACCGCCGTCATCCTAAACTAGGCAGAGTCTATACAATGGTAAACAGACTGCTAATAAACATACTTATATATTTCTAGACATATACATATTAAAAATAAATTACACCTAGACACAAAACAAATATTTTTTATTTATTTAGTTATTTAACTTTATGCACTATTGTACATCGGCGGACTTAATGCCCAGGGCATTCTCTTTCATTCAACCTTTGAGAGTGTGGAAATCTTGTAAGATAGGTGCACAGAGGTTACGTCATAATATCAAGTGTTCAATAAAAATATATACGGTTCACTACATACATAAACATATACACACATACAACACTACACGTCATAAATACACATAGATACACATACATAGATATACAAGTACATTTATATGGATAATCTTGCTCATCACACTATTATTTGTCCTGGGTGGGAGTCGCACCCACGACCTCTGCCTAGCAGTCAGAATTCACTATCTACTAGACCAAATGACCCGTCGATTGGATTCTTATCAGATGTTTTTCTTTGGATGGTCATGAAACAATATCATAAAATACACATGACAGACAACACTTCATTTAAATGACACGCCTATTGGTCGAGTAGTCAGAAATCCTGACTGCTGGCCTGAGGCAGGGTATCCAATTCTCAACTAGGACAAATAATTGTCTAATATGCGCAATCATTTTGTTTTGTATCTGGATGCGATGTATCTTTAGAACATATATTGATAAAAATATATTAGGGTGTTCTGTTATCTTCTAACCATAGTACAGGTTTATTTTACGATCAGACTGCAGTGTATGAGATGCCTTGAGTTATTATTGTTATTGTTATTAAATATTCCTGAGAACCAAACCAATTTAACCGGCTAAAAAAAACAGGAACTATATCAAGCCGTTTCGGAGCTACGGAGGCAAAGAAAAACTCAGAAATATAAAACTACGAACATTTCAGCCTTAACAAACAATCATTTATTTTAATATATACATTTACTGTATATTACTGTGTATATTTACTGTATATTCATAAATGTAGTTTCTGCAAGTGCGCAATAAGTGATACATTCAATTACAAAAAGAATTGTAACCAAAGATTTTGATTGCATTCCTTTATAAATCTAATTCATTATTCGCGCGGTTCACTGGATTCGACCTCTAAAAAATCCGAAATGACAATTTGTTCGACCTCTAAGAATCTTATAAGACAGCATTTCATTATAAACAATCACGTATTCAAAACGATGTTCTTATTTACTCATAATTTAGTACGCTAAACAAAAGACGATACACTAAAAAAATAATTACATTTTATTGCATTCAATATAATTTCATAAATATAAAAACACATGATTAAACAAATTCCAGTTAAGAGTTGCTTCTGGAATTCTATTCATAATTAAAAGGATAAGGAAACTCGAAGCGCCTCTGACTCAGAAATTCAGCATTCGTCTTTTGAGCAAGACTCTGAGTCACAGAATGACTGGAACGCCGTCATCTAGACCCGTTTGGTACTGTCATTGTCTCTACAAGGTCCTATAAAAGTGCCTATTGACTACTAAATACATTTGTTCTCAACAAATCATCATTCTAGTTTCTACCAATTTAAAGAAATTTCTATACAAAAACAGCTATGTCTTTTGCTGGACAGAGTGTATCGTCCACCAAAAATATTTCTGAAAGGCTGAAAAACCTCGTATATTAAGATATAACATTTTACGTGCATCATTGGGAAAATCTGTAGAATTTTATGAAAATTTTCATTCTCAACAAATAATTATTTCTAAGTACTTTATTTTAAATTTGAAGCAATTGATTGCGTTTTATCTTGTGTAAGACATTGACCATTTTCTAGAATCGTTTCGCGTGATACATTGCGAAGGCAATATATGTACGTGTTATGTATAAAAGCAACGCGATAGCGTTTCACTATAATTTGAAATCTAACACGATTAATTCTTTGTGTTCACTTCAATAATTAGACGCATTCCTGTGAGTCATCCAACCGAGACTCGTATTTTTATTGGCTGTTTGCATTATTATATCTCGACAAACATATATTTACTTGGATTTGCACATACTTGGATCTCTAATTAGCGATACATACAGTCGCGTTTCGTACCGTTTTCATGAGGCCATCGCCGCGGAGTCGGCTCGCACTCGAAATTAAGGCAATAAACGTTTCGAAATCACCTTGGTAAAGTCACCGGTGGAAAATATTAACGCGCCGCGTGACGTCACAAACATTTCTGCTAGTTAACAATTATTATGATTGTAATACGAAACAAGTGAGTCCTATCATTATCTACCTATGACGCTTTGTCAGTGCGTCTGACGACATAGGCGACATCGACCTCTCCTGACTTAGCGTTTATATACAGGTTTTGAGTCGAATTGTCTTGTATCGGTCGCAAACATACATTTTGCGGCCGTTCTTCTGAAAACATTCCCAATACAGTCTAAGCTTGTCACAGGGTCGCCGGGCCAGACAGCAAAACGGCTCTGGTGTGCGACTATCGAAAAACATGCGAAAACCAGTTTGAGCTGCTTTTGTTCATATCTTTGGGAGTTCGATGACCAATGCAAATGTACGTGTGCGATTTTAGGTGCGAGGGTGGCGCGGGTGTCGCGAAGCGTGCGGGGTGGGGCTTGCGCGAGGGCGCGGGGGCGGAGCGTGCAGCCTGCAGCGGTCGACAACCGGCGCCGTGATTAACGCGTGACTCACCGCCACTCTCCACTCTTTGTCTCCGGCTACTCACCTGCACCACGTGCTGACACTCTCCACGTGCAGCAGCGGACACTGTTCGATTCCTGCCCGAAGACAACCGCCGACACGGTAAGTGTACTACAACAAGCGCCTGGAACCTTCATCACCAGAGCACCTGATGAAGTACAATGGGCGTGCGGCGGTGCAGGGCGAGTGCTGCGGCTGGTGTTCGTGAGGTTGTGGCTTGTCGACGCGCGCTACTTCAGGTACCTGACTCTAGAGCACAGCCCCGGCGCCGGAGTAGCGCGCGCCGCCATCGCCTGCTCCTATTTATAGCGCGAGTGTCGGTGCCGAGCACGAAGAGCGTGCGACTCGGTGGCCGGTCGAGTGTCGACTGCAGCTCGGAGTCGGCGGCGCGTCCCCCGCGCGTCGCCAGACGTCAGCTGACCGCGGCTGCACCGGCCCTGACATTGGCGGGCGCGCCGGCGCGCGGGGGGTGAGGTCGCTGACCCCGCCCGCGGAAGCCTCCTCGCGAATCTGACGCGACGTCCCTCCTCCGCCCCGCGGGCCGCACACCTCTCACATTCACCAACTTTGGATCTTGAATGATTTTCGACTTGCTAAGCTACCATCAGGCGTTTTACAAGATCCATTGTCGTGAACACGCTGAAGGGTTGCAGTTGTTTTAAAATACTAGGAATGTGTACCATCCCCTCGCCTCCGATCAGCTGACGCACAGGCACTCAAGGCAGATAGACTGTATCAGATTTCTCGTCGGAGTCACATAGTTCTAAAGATCATGTATTGCGTCACGAGGCTCGCTTGGTCCTTCAGCCACTTTCACCTGTGACTGTTATTGAGAATACTTTGAGTATTATGGTATCACTAATTACGTTACTGTACTCGTATACTCGATGGAACTCTGCGTAAGGCTACAACTGGGAACAGTTTTAGAAATACAAATATATGTTTTGAAGATAAACTTACTACTAATATTATAATATATAATACACACACACATTATAGTATATAATACATACACTATACATAGTATACTATATATAGTGTATATATATATATACTATATATAGATAATTTACTCTATAGTTTAGTCACTGCGTAATTGATAAAATACCGATAACAGCTGGCTAAATACTTACCTTATAATATTGTAAACACATCGTACAGATCTTACAATGTATTTTATCTAATAAACAATTACAAATTACAGCAATTGTAAACATTTACAAAAACATAAAAATTACAAAAGATTTTGTCTTCACGGTATAATTACGTGTAAATAGAGAATAGCAGACACAGTTTATTCTGAGCAGATTTGTGCTGAAATTTATGCTGCCTGATTGCTGCAACAATTCCAGCTATCAGAATATTACTCTTCAACAACCCTGCTAGTGGAACTAGCTTCGGTCAGTGCTTCTGAAGGCGACGAGGGATAGCACTATCAGTGTGCATAAGATTCTATTATTATTGTAATTATAGTTATAAACAGAATGCGGTTAGCATTAAGTGTCAGTATGATTATAAACTTATCTGTATACATATAATTATGGCTTAGTAATGCTAAAAATAAGTTGCAGTTTCTTTTTTTTGTTCTTTTTTAACGCATTAATTTTGACTGCATTAAAAAGTGTAAAAGATTTCCAATATCCACTTCCTGGCTTCATTACTAAGCTGAGACTGGACTCCTCGAAAAGTATGACACAAGTCCAAATTCGAGAGATTTATTAGGAGCCGCTAAAAGAGTTCTACCTCTTAACTTTGTCACCTGATCAACTCCAATCGTCATCGACAGCCTTTAATAGTCTACTGTTGGACATAGGCCTCTTCTTAAAAAGGAGGTTTTGGTCTACTATAAACACGCTGGCCAGACGGGTTGGCATAGCGTTTGTTTTAAGTTTCCCTTCTCTTTGCAATGCTGTTGTCTTGCGGGGTTTGTTCCCTTAGTCGGCTCTTACGACACCCACGGGATGACACTCTGTATTATTAATCTGTCACCACACGGACATGTTTACTAGACTGTTATTATAAAATTAAGATCAAACTTCAAATTTTAATATTATCAATACGGATTATCTAAGTGGGACTTGACCTAATCTCCTATGTCCCCTGGATGTACACCTCCACTGCGATCGGTCTTGAGCCTTGCATTTAATTTCGCTCCATGCCTCCTGATCTTTTTCGCCTTTCTTGCTATTTGTTCTTGCTGTTTGTCATCAAGTTTGACGACCACGCTTGCCTTTTCGTTGAGAATTACAATCCAGTGCCTGTTTAAAGATATGGTCGGGTCCCTTCTGAGAGCACTTGATCTAGTCGAATGGATAGTTAATTGAAGTTTCGTAACATGGATCAAACAGCTGTGCGCTCGAATTTTTTTCTTGCCAAAACACTCAAAATAATGTTCTGGGTTTGACTTATGTGTTTGTATGAATGTTTTTATGTCTGCGATTTTCTCAAAAGGCATATCTATTTTAATGTTTTACCAACATACACCTTATGTATTTAGGAACTTTTTGGTATTTTTAAATTAGGAAAATATTTATTACTTAATTTATTTTTACAATCATTTTCTTTATAGGGGGGCCAATTAGCAGACGGGTCTCATGATGAATACTTTTAGTGCTTACTTATAAGTGGCGGTCTGAAGTAATCATTCAGACAGTCTGTTTTACATAGCACTGGTCAATCAACTTGTTTACATCGTAATTTAATGGCCAACACTGTCCATATATATGTACTTGACACAATATAATGCAACATTGTCGTTAGCGTCGAACGACAATGTTATACACCTATACCTTTTAAAGTTATTACATTGAAACGGCACTTGATTTTTATATTTATATTGAGTATATTTACATATCTTTACATAGTATAAAGCAAAGTCGCTTTACGCCCCTCTCCGTACGTCTGCTGAACCCTCCTAAATCACGCAACGCATTTTGACACAGAAATCGTAATAATAAGACACTAGAAATGAATTAGCGCTCGATTACTTCCTAAACAGATGTCGCCACATCTTAAAACATACACAAAATACAAACAAATAGGTTTAAGACTCGCACACACTTGCAAAACAACGGTGAAATGTATAGGGCACAAACTATTATAAACCTAAATCTGCAGGAATTACGTTGCATTTTACTCCAATGTATTATGTGACACCACTACAATCTCCTAAGATGTATGTGAATCCCTGTAAACAATGCTAAGGATTGACTAAATTTTTCGAAAAAAAATATCGACACATTTGTCGATATATTTTTTAAAACAATAAAATAAAATGGATTACAAGTAGCAATAGAAACCATGAATATATACTACTTTTTTAATATTTTGACAGTAATGATACCTATAAATGAATGGTTCTTATTATAATAATAATAATATTAGTTTCCGAGTTTGGGTGTTTTCTATATATAATATGTACGTATTTACAAAAAAGTATATAAGTATTCTATCAGTCAATTTAGTTTTCATAGTACATGCTTTGCTTAGTTTGAAACTAGATGAGGTTATGTGACAGATGTACCATGTTATTTAAAAACAACAGTTAAAATACTTCATGAGTCCAGGTTACAGTGTACACTTATAAAACAATTGCAAGAACAACACTACGTCGGTGGCGCAGTGGTAGTTTATGCAACTGCTGTGCTGAGTTGTCGGGTTCGATTCTCGGGTCGGACTAAATGTTTGTATAATCTAAAATATTTGTTTCTGGGTTCGGGTGTTCTCTATGTATAACATGTATGTATTTACATAAGAAAGTAAACAAGTAGTCTATCAGTCAATCTAGCTTTCATAGTACAAGCTCTGCTTAGTTTGAATCTAGATGGCGTTATTAACATAATTAAACATTAAAATCTGATGAATAAAAAGTGATTAAAAACCAAACAGATCTTAAAAGATAACATTTCATTTATTCATGCTAAACATTCATAGACTTTAATACGCAAACTTAAACAAATAATGAAATTCCTAAAGAAATTATTTTATAATTTAAATTAAGAATATGTTACCTGCATATATTGTTTTTTTTTACGTTCGAAAATCTGAAAAATATCCTTTTATACTAACATCGATATAAACTGTACTTTCATTCAAATGAATGGAACGGTCACATCACTAACTGGCGACCGATGCCTGCAGCCGTATTATAAACATACGCAACCAACAACGATATCTAATGCGTCACATTACATTGCTTGGCTAGTTTGCCAACATCGTGTGCAATAAGAACCAAAGCAGCAATGGCAATTGTACAAAACGAAAAGTAATAAATAAATGTTTACAAAGGCAGATATCTTATTGATGGATTCATAGAGATGTAAATTAGTAAAAACAAAGATTTATTAAAAAAAATAAACTTATCGATGAAATGTTATGCCTTTATTAATTGAATTACACGTCCCTGATGCGTTTTCACAACCCATCACGCTGCAGTTCGTCATTTTAACAATATAAATTCACATACGACGCTCCGCGTAACTAAATCGCGAATGTTGTGAATTTCTGTGAGTGGTGATCATCTACACATCATTGCGGCGACAAGTTCAAGCGTCTATGCCACTTCTAGTGTCTTATTATTACGATTTATATGGATTTTAATGTCTAACATACATATAAAGAGATATTGCATTGACTTCACGATAACTACGAGTACTTTTATAATCGCCATTTTTTCTAGAAAGTAAAAATACTGTATAGTTAAAATTCTAATTATCGTTTTGTATAAACATAGTGTATTCTTTTTCTTCAACAGCCTTTAACAGTCCACTGCTGGACAAAGGCCTCTTCTTAGAAAGGATCGTTTGGCCTTCTATGCCTCGCTGGCCAGACGAGTTGGTATAGGGTTTGTTTAAAGTTTTCCTTCTTTTTGTAGTGCTGTTGTTAATTTGCTCCCTAAGTCGGCTCTTACGACACCCACGGATGCACAGTGGTAGTGAAACTACGTATTCCTATTTCGTCACCACACGAACTCTTCTGCTCATTCAAATACTTATAGTTTATTGTAACAATGCATTAAATATCGAAAAGAATATTGTTATTTTATCTGAAATGGGGGGCAAATGAACTGGTCGTGACCTGATATGACACCTGAGTGAATATCGCCGTATATAGATTCCTGCTACTCAAAAGTAATAAGTGGGAGTGTGCTTTTTTCATGAAAGCTTGAAGTTCGTATCAGCCCGAAAGTCTCGCAACCTCATTAAAATAAAATAAAAAACATTTTAACAAGCTCTTAATAAATGTGGCATCTTGGAGTTGATCGATCATATTGTAACGTCTTGGATTGATCGATCCTTGTATTGACGTATTGATCCCTGTGGTGACGGATTAAGAATGCAGAGTGTCACCACCCCAATTCATCCCGTGGGTGTCGTGAGATGCGACTAAGGGAGTAAACTACGCAGGACAATAGCACTGAAAAGAGAAGGAAAACTTGAAATAAAAACTTGCTTGAAATAAACCCTTTACCAACCCGTCTGGCCGGAGTGGTAGAGTAGGCCAAAATCTCCTTTATAATAAAAGGCCTATGTTCAGCAGTGGCTAGTCCACTAATAAACATAGGCCACACTAAATCGCTAATGATGATTGGAGTTGATCAGATGACAAAGTTAAGAGGTAGAAAGAACTCTTTTAGCGGCACCTAATAAATCTCTCGAATTTGAACTCGTGTCATACTTTTGGAGGAGTCCAGTTGGTAATGAAGCCAGGAAGTAGATATTGGAAATCTTTTACACTTTTCAATGCAGTTCAAATTAAAGCGTGTATTTTTAGCATTAAAAACGAACTGCAACTTATTTTTAGCATTACTAAGCTATAATTATATGTATACAGATAAGTTTATAATCATACCGACACTTAATGCTAACCGCATTCTGTTTATAACTATAATTACAATAATAATAGAATCCTATGCACACTGATAGTGCTATCCCTCGTCGCCTTCAGAAGCACTGACCGCCCGACAAGCTAGTTCCACTACACTACAGGGTAAATAATGATATTCTGATAGCTGGAATTGTTGTAGCAATCAGACAGCTTAAATTTTAGCACAAATCTGCTCAGAATAAACTGCTCGTGTTTGCTGTTCTTAATTTACACGTAAATATACCGTGAAGACAATTAGTTTTGTAATTTTTATGATAAATGATAAAAAATTAAATTATACATATAATATTGACTACTAAATTTTGCCTGTATATTCACTCCAATGGACGTCAATGAGTTGTTAAGGCGGAAAAAGGTAAAAAAAAGTAAATAAACAAGCATTTGCAATTATTTATACTAGTTTCGATTTGATCTGCATGTCAATACTCAAAACCCGACTTCAACATGAATTGAATACCTTATCAAACGTTATACTAAATATTTGTTTACAACATTATGACAAATACACTATTACTTACTCAGATAATCGGCTCTGCTATCTTAGTCAGACACACGGATAAAGTTCTGTCTATTTATTCGTCGCTGCACTGCAAATAACATATTTTTGTGTCGCAGTATGTGTCATTTAATTAAGTATGCGGATGCTATCACCACAAAATACTGCACTAATAACCCAAAACATGTAAAATTACTCTCTCTGACTAAGCGATTCATCAATGCATAGCCTAGACCGCTGGGGTTACAAACTTGAAATGTTGCTAACTGACGCGTTTTATGTTGTAATCCGACACTAATGAAGGATTTTTAGGAAACACCCTTAAGGGGGAAAATAAGGGAATAACGGTTGTATGGAAGTTCGTCATTGTCAACATTCGAAACACGAAATAAGACATAATCGACTGCACGGATGGCGTAGTGGTTTAAGCGGTCGCCACGCCGCTTTCTATTGCGCCGAGTGTTGTGGGTTCAAACCCCACATGGGATAACACTTTGTGTGATCCACAAATTGTTGTTCTGAGTCTGGGTGTACTTTGTGTCCGTTTCATGTATGTTTGTAAAGTCCCCCGCGACACAGGATTTATTCCTAGTGCGGGAGTTGTCTTTTTAAGGAATAAAAAAAAAAATACGCGAACGAAACCGCGGGCAATAGTTATTTTAGTATGTATGTGAAAAAATGACGGTTAAAGAGCTCGGACTGACTTGTTTCAGCTATTGCTGAAGAACCATAATCCATTCAAAAGATGAATATAGAATTTGAAATTCGAAATCGTCTTAATCATGGAGAGTACTCCGAGGAATTGTTGGAAACAATACCGGCGCAGTTTCCGCCATCGTTCTTCCAAAACTTTCATCCCCATCACTTGGATAATAATCTTATGGGAATCCCTTGTACACGTTATCATAGAACAGTTATGGATGTTTTTTTAATTTTTGCAGGGTACCGTGCCTCAAAAAGAAAAAGGAAAACTTACGGAATCACTTCGTTTTCATCTGTCTGTATGGCTATCAACCTCTTCTGCTTTAGTCCCTTGTAGCTGTAAAGAGTCAAGCTAATTTGCTGCTATCCAATTTACATCTTTAGGGTACTTGGAATTGACTTTTAACCATGAAACTTGTCGAGAAGCAGATCTTAGCACAACAGCAACAACTTTATCATGGTTTAAAGTCCGTGTGGTGACGGATTAAGAATACGGATTGTCACCACCCCCATTCATCCCGTGGGTGTCGTAAGAGCCGACTAAGGTAACCAACTATGCAGCACAATAAAACTGCAAAGGGAAGGAAAACTTGACGCAAACCCTATACCAACCCATCTGGCCAGCGTGGTATAGTAGGCCAAAACCTCCTTTCCAAGGAGAAGTCTATGTCCAGCAGTGGACTATTAAAGGCTGTTGATGATGATGATGATGATCTGACATCGTTTAAGGTTACTAATTATTCAGAACTTTATGAGCACATTTTCGTATTATTAGTACGTATATTGTCACTAATAAAAATTCTGAGTCATTGTCACTATAATCTCTTTTATCTTCTCACCATTTTTATGATGACGTCCTGTTTCCTGTCACATGTATATTATCTATATAATTATGTACAAGCCATGGCTCAGAATTCCACCTATGTTTAAGGTCAAAGATGATCACAGCATGATATCATATTGCCTATTGTCTTTCAGAACACAGCAAAAACAGCGTCATCTAGCGGAAAAAAGTTGAACTATTGATTAGCAGATTCTGCATCACGCAATGAAAGTTTTCTTTTTTTGTCGTAGGGGGCAAACGAGCAGGTAATGGTAAGTGACTACCGCCGCCCATGAAAACCTGCGACTCAAGAGTCACAACCGCTTTGCTCCCTTTTCAGGTCTCCCTCCCCTCAGAAATATACCCATAGTATACCGCCCTAGATGTCACCTGTAAGCTATTCAGCATTATATTACGTTCATTATACCAAAGACTACATTCCCAAAAGATAAGATGAGCAGAATATTCACAGTTATTAATATGTTGAGCATTGACACAATGGTGACTCGACTAATTTAAATAAATACAGTTTGCTCTTAAAGTCACCATGACCTGTAAAAAATTGAGCGACACATTGATCCACTTGAAGCCATGTCCTCGACAACTTGGGGCTGTATACTATGGGGATCATGTGTCAATTAAAGTGAATTTCCGTGCCTTTAAGCGATTCTGTCATACATATTATAGAAATCAAATACAGCTCACTGAGGATCCATAATATTTTGAGGCCGTGGTACTTCCCTGTTTACTTCATTTTGTATTCGGTACTTCGGTACATATGGGCCAGGATCGCTCTCCCACGATCAACTTCACCTGCATTGATTATATATTTTTTTGTGGTTACAAAATAAGGTACACAGTTTAAACAGTAAGATGCCGCATAAACTCATTTGAGTTTTGCCGTGCATCAGTGTCATCACCAATACATATTTAAGTATACTTAAATAGTTAATTATTCTAAATGAATACATTCACTAAAGCCACAAAATCACACACATCACAACATCATCAATATATCACTGGTATACTTACGTATATCGCAAAAAAAGAAATAATTAATTTGAGTGGGTAGTCATTGGTATGTAGGTTCATTGAGTTCCCAATGCGTACTACGTCACCGATGGTAGGTACCGCACATTGCCGATCATTAGAAAGTATACAGCTTCCCAACATAAGCAAAGCTGGGCTTAGGCCCACAAGCCTGCTCATCTACCCTGGTCGGACGTTGCTCCATTTGTATTTGTAGTAAACAATCCAACACATATAATATTAGTTATGATTTAAAACGTGCGATGAGTCTGTTTTGTAATGTATGAGTTAGGAAATATTTTACAAGGTCATTTTAACGCCAAATTGATGTGTAATGATAGTGAATCCCCGTCAAAAGGTTAAACATATTTACTGAAGATACATACGCGTAATATAAACGGTAATGAAGCCAAAACATTTAAAAACTATTATTTGGTTTAAGGTAAGTTTTGTTTCATAATATTTTTAAAGGTTACCATAGTTTTCTTGTAGAACGATACATACATACATGCACTTTGCTGACTATAATTTAAGTTCTGCCTATGTGATAAGCGGCAAGACTATTGCCGTCAATCGTCTAATACACAAGCTTATCACCATTATCCATATCCATATACCACGCTGGCCAGAGGGGTTGCTATAGGGTTTGTTTCGAGTTTTCCTGCTCTTTACAGGGCTGTTGTCCTGCGTAGTTTGCTCCCTTAGTAAGCTCTTACGACACCCACGGGATGAATAGTAGTGGTGACGCTCTGCAAGCAAGCTTATACATATTTCAAATACATACATATTATTATAGATAGATATAGAAAAGTTACACCACGAGTTACACCCAGACACAGAACTTATTTTACTGATCGTGCTCATCGAACAATATTTGTCCCTGGTGAGAATTCAACCCACGTCCTCAGCCTTAGCAGTCAGGGTCGCTAACCACTAGAAAGACAGGCCCGTCAGTTATAGAACAATATCTTTGAAATTTGCGCAGTTTATGTCTTGGTCAATAAACTTACAAATTCATAAAAAAATTAGAAGGTTAGGTATCTTCTATTTTTTATGAATTTTATATGTTGTGATGTACATGCAGTTATGTAAAGTGGATGTTTTATAAATACAACATTTTTATATATACATATATAGATGTTAAGTTGTTCCCGTATGTTGTTCATTTTCACCTCGTGGCTGCCTTCCTGTATGGTTCTGAAAGTTGACCCATTAGGAGAACGGGTGAGAGACGCCTGAACGTAGCCGAAATGCGAATGCTGAGATGGATGTGTGGTGTGACTCGGATAGACAAGGTTGGGAATGAGTATATACGAGGGAGTCTCAAAGTAGCGACACTGGATAAAAAGTTAAGCAGTAATAGGTTATCTTGGTATGGACATGTCATGCGGAGGGATGATGAAAATGTGGCGAGGAAAGTGTTAGGTATGGGAGTTGAGGGTTACAAGAGAAGAGGAAGATCAAAGAGAAGGTGGGATAAGGGTAGGCAGATGATGATGATGATGTTAAGTCGGTTTGTGTACGCTTCAAAAAATCAAACACCGAGCCCAAATTTTGACACAATTTACAAACCGTTTCAAAGATTGTTTTATCTATATTTCGCGACAATTTTGTTACTCATTTCTTATCAATGCAACGACTATTTACCACAGTGAAGCGTGTTTATATACAGCGTACCTACAGCTAATTATATATATAAATTAAAAGATCCAACAAATAAATTTAAACAATATCAGTAGTACTTCTAGCAGTTAGCAACAAAGGGTCCTTGTAGACCTCGCCGCATGTCACCTTCGGAGGTCGCGGGGTGAATATTACAGTTCACATTGACGAGACAGCAAGGGCAATTGGATGACCTGCGCGTGTTTTTTCAACCCTAAGCCGGGTGCGCAGACCTTTATAGGGCTTTCACTTAATATTTTTAAAGTACTTTTTTGTAAATTAAAAAAAATTGGAGGCATATTCAATTCTTTTGATACTTTTCACCAAGTGCGTGGGTTTACCTGAGGCCATAACCCCGTTTCGCTGATTCGATAATCCGTCTACTCGTTAGTCCCTACCTAAAAAAGGATGGTACTAAAAGTAGACATTTAGTAATGACATGGTCTTACTTCGGATTTCTTCGGAATCTAGTTCAGGCATTTACACGGGTTTGGCAGGCGTCTAAGCCCCTTTGATAAGTCTGGACTAAACTAGTCTGACATCTTTGGCATCATGAAAGTTTTTTGACTTATAACATCTTTCTCTTGCGCTTATGGATTTTGTGAGGGATTTCGCTAAAAGGGACGGAAACGCGTTACAGAAAGACACGCTATTTGATTTGACTAAAAAACGCGCGTGGTGCTAGAGTTGGCCGTCAGATAATAATGATAATATTTTCGGACATCTGACACACAACGCCATCTAGTTTCAAACTAATCAGAGCTTGTACTATGAAAGCTAGATTAATTGATAGAATACTTATTTTTTTTTTCAAAACATTCATATTATACATATTTTTATCACAAGACTTATAAAGATAGCAAATTGAAATGAAGTAATTTAAATTCCGAAAGATATAAATTAAGCACACTGGTAGGTATAATATTTATCTTCTCATCTCCTTTTTTTTTTTGGTTATTTAAGTACAAATTTCGGTAAAAAATAGTGTTTTATAAAGATAATATATATTTCAATGTTACTATCGGTCAAATAATAGTTTTTGCCATTCTATTGAATATTCTAAGATAATAAAAATACAAATAATAGCGAAATTGTGAGTATAAGAACCAATTGGAACGCACTATCGAGAAAGCATTTATAGTTATCATCATCATCTCAAATACCTTTAATAGTCCACTGCTGGACATAGGCCTCTCCTTAAAAAGGAGGTTTTGGCCTACTATACCACGCTGGCCAGACGGGTTGGTATAGGTTTTGTGTTAAGTTTTCCTTCTCTTTACAGTGCTGTTGTTCTGCGTAGTTTGCTCCCTTAGTCGGCTCTTGGTGGTGACACCACCCCTATTCATCCCGTGGTGGTGTATTCTTAATCTGTCACCACTCGGATCTTTAGTTATAATTTGTTTAATTTACTTCTATCTTTTTACACCTAATATTAACAAGAAACCAATCATATTTTACAATACAAGATCTTACATTTAAGGTTTGGAAATAAACGTTTGGAGAAGGCCTCTATTTCACAAATAATATTTTGGTATCTTAACATAACAAGGCGTGTTGAATTCAACAGGTAACATGGTTTTCAATTATTAACAATGGCCGTATTTTTGTCAGACGTGAAACTCAAATATAATTGTACTTTTTCTTTTTATTGTATACTTTTTATTTCAATAATTGTAAAGAAACTCACTGTAATATTACTCCAATCATAGCTAGCGATGCAACTGTTAGTATTGGCAAATAATACCGTTCTTCTCTAGATCATGCACGCGAGATGCAGAATCTCTAGTATTGCAAAAGTTCGCCTCGTCTTAATTAGATGGCGTTAGGTATTTGAGACACGCATATTTCACATAAGCAATCTATCAATAACAATATGTACTGAAGTCCTTTATTTTTTGCGTTTTAAAACTCTCCAGGTTAGGACTGTTACCTCACCGGGGTTTTTGGTAGGGTGGTGTATCGGAATCGAAGCAAGCATAGGCTACACGGTCTGTAGGTAAAATAGAATGGATCCAGGAATGGTGCGAGGCATGAGGAACTGACTGGACTTAATTCCCTACCGCTGACAGTAGGTGCGAGTACTTCCAGAAGCACGTACGTCATTGGAAAGAAAATGATCCTTTGTTGTCGCCTTGCCCACTTGACGATGACCGCCTGGAGCACCTCCAGGCAGGGCTACAACTCCTAAATCTACGTTATATTCTATGCCTATTTAAAAAAGTAATTCCTAAAGAAAAGTTATGAAAATTGTTGTAAACACATAATACTAGTTTCTATTGAAACCTTACAGCACTATCTAATCCTATGGCGAAATATAAACATACGTCAAGCAGTGACACAAAGTTGCTGGTAAGCGACTTAACTAACATCTAGTAATGTGTTGTGTGATAACATTTTTTTTGCGTTATCACCATCATGCGGGTAGAGGCCTGTGGAGCATTAGAAGAATAAAATAGATTTACATTTGTTGCGTTCCTGAACATGCAACACGTGTCGAAACACTATATCTGCAATTTTGCAGATTTTGGATTAGGACGCTGTAGAAAGTGTTCGTTTTGCTTGCTCTATGTCTGGCAATTATTTTGGGGTTTCCCTTCCTCCGTTACTTGGCGGAAAACAGTATGAGGCGTCACAGAGCTAACAAAGATCCAAAAACCGGTATTTTTAATTGCAGAGTGTACGGTAGAATGTGTCGCTCTAGAATTTACTTACATAACCACGAAACAAAGTGTATGGCTACGGGGCAGTGACTACAATTTGCTACAACTGTTGAATATGTATAGGTAAACACTTCCAGAAAGAAAACTACCGGCATCGAATGGTCCTGCTACATTGGTTAGAGTTAGTCTTCCTAGTATAGGATCACCCAGACTGTCTTCAAACCTTGGTTTTGTAAGGTAACTTTACCTATTAAAATCAAAGGTAAAATTGTTAAATATTAAAAAAAAACTGAAGATTTTCACAACCATAAAATGGCAACCCTATGTTAATTTGATGTTTATTTTATTGTAGTTGAATAATGAAAACAATTCTGTTGTCTGTCGTGAATTATTGGCGCTTATTTGGCAGGATAACGATTTTGTTAAAGGGTTCTCTATGACCTTCATAATTTAGGTACTTTGTGTAAAGTAATATTCAAATAAGAAGGACATTTACTAATGCATAGCAGTTTTTTAACTTTATTTATCCATAATAATATTATTGATGCGAGTGTGTCTGTCTGTTACCTCCTGCTGAACCTGAAGCTGAAATTTGGTATGGAGATACGAGTAGTTTGAGTTGTAAGGAGCTTTGTACCGCCATAACCGACATTTACGCCGCCTTTATAATAGTACTTTCAAACCTACTGTTGACTGCACGAATGGCGTAGTGGTTTAAGCGGTTGCCACACCGCTTCCTACTACGCCGAGAGTTGTGGGTTCAAACCCTACATGGGACAACACTTTGTGTGATCTACAAATTGTTGTTCTGAGTCTGGGTGTTCTTTGTGTCCGTTTCATGTATGTTTGTAAAGTCCCCGCGACACAGGATATATTCCTAATGCGGGAGTTGTCTTTAAAAAAAAAAAAAAACTTTCAAGGAAAGAGTGGGAGTACGTTCCCGCGTCAAAGGGTGGATACGGACTTATGACTCATGAGTTGTAGGTGTCCACGGGCTGCGGTAGACACTTACCTTCAGGTCCGGATCCCGGATCCCCCTCCTATTACAGGCGCAGTGCACCGTGCGTTTTTAGTCGGTCCGATTCCGACACACCACCCCGCCGTAAACCCCGGCGGGATGATAGCCCGTGGGGGACAATAAAAAGACACCTTCAGGTGACTTGTCTGCTCGATGGCTGTATATATATATATATATATATATACACCTATTATTGTTTTACATTTAGAAATTGATAACAGGAAATTCCTTATCCTAACAGTAAGCTATATTGTCTCTAAGAAACATATTTATACTTTATTAATAGAGTAATTTTAAGCATTGAAAATACCTACCTAAACAAACGTAATATTTTTATAACGAAAAAATTTAGTTACCCCAAGGCACCCAAGACAAGGTGTCAGCTAAGTGCAAACTAAAAGACACACACTAAGACACACACAAACACACACACTCACAAACACAAACTTTCGCCTTTATCATATTAGTGTAATTCAATTTATTTCAGCCCTAAAGCCGTTTTTTGATAAGTTAAACACAATAAATTTTAACTCAAATATTAATATGTATACTGAATCTTTTTCTGTTCTTTATCTTTATGAATAACTACATGTATTTCTGACTCTGTACGTAATATCTTATGTAGGTATTAAAGAATACCTACAGTTCAAACGCAATTCACATCACATCAACAGCCTTTAATAGTCCACTGCTGGACATAGGCCTCTCCTTAGAAACGCAATTTATTATTATTATTAATTAATCAGTTATGGCCGCAGCTTTCCTCCCGTGATTATTTTAATATCATGTTTCTAACTTTTGTCTTTTTTTTTAATTTTATTCACCCGCGCAACTTCGTCTACTTCTTTCAAAATGAATGAATTTACCCAGTTTCAAGTTTTTGCTACGTTTTCTATTGATATTCAACTCCTATTGGTCATGGAATGATGTTATTTAGCCTACATCCTTCCTCGATGAAAGGGCTATACTAGACTAAAAGAATTTTTCAATTCCAACCAGTAGTTCTCGAGATTACACCGAACATACAAACTCACAAGCTTTTTATAATGTTAGCATAGATGTATAGATTACACAAACTGTGTTCACAATTGTGTTCATCTAGACTCGTTGGAAACGGAAGAGGAACATCGAGGAGGAGATGTAGCCTCAAAAGGATTATCATGATCTATACAAATAAATAAAATTGGAGTGTCTGTTTGTAATATTAAAATAACCGCTTTTTACTAAATGCATATGTATGTACACACGGTACATATGCCAAAATTACAATTTTTGTCTGTCTGTCTGTCTGTTTGTTCCGGATAATCTCTGGAACGGCTTGACCGATTTCGACGGGACTTTCACTGGCAGATCGCTGATGATATAAGGAGTAACTTAGGCTACTTTTTTTAGATTAGCTTCGCCCCGCGGCGTTGCCCGCGGTTACAACAACAAACGCGGGTAACACCGCGGGGCTCAGCTAGTAACAAATAAAAATTTATAAGTACCCTTCCATTTTACAGAAACCGTGTTATGAGCACTAGTGTCAGTTAGTCACATGTTGTCTTAGAAGGATCAAGATGACTCTGCGACACCTTCTCCTCTTATGGTCATAGGGGAACTCTAATCTCCTTCCATGGTCAATCAGGCCATCTATTTCTTGACTCTCAGCCAATGTCTATAAGTTATAGAGTTCGTCAGAAAACCCCTACGGGTTATTTACGCCCTACGGGTATTTTTGTGGCTACTTCAAAATAATAAGAGGGGATCAAGAACTCGAGATGTATTCCCTAATAAAAACTACTTTGGCAGTCTTTCTTTATGAATAACTTTGAAATAACAAATCATGATTAGTTTCCTACAAAGAAAAACACAGTAAAACATTTTAAATACTAACAAATAATTATTATAACAGCAAACTGTTATTAAAATAACGTTTTCTAAACTAGAAAGTGTACCTAGCGTACAAGTATAGATAGTTCAACTCAGTTGTGCGCGCGGCCCTATGTGTGCGTGACGCGGCAGTCGGACGACGACTGCCACACGAATGAAAGTTGTATATTTACAATATACCCACACATAGGGCCGCGCGCACAACTGAGTTGAACTATCTATAATTTCTTTCTAAGTGTTTTTTCATAGATTTAGCACGTAATTGCTAATTGAAAACGTGTGAAAGAATCGAATGGGTTCTCTATGACCTTCATAATTTATGTACTTTGTGTAAAGTAATATTCAAATAAGAATGACATTTACTCATGTATAGCAGTTTTTTAACTTTATTTATCCATAATAATATTATTAATGCGAGTGTGTCTGTCTGTTACCTTCTGCTGAACCTGAAGCTGAAATTTGGTATGGAGATACGAGTAGTTTGATTTGTAAGGAAGGACATGGGCTTTATACCGCCATAACCGACGCAGTGACGCGGCAGTCGGACGACGACTGCCACACGAATGAAAGTTGTATATTTACAAGCCCACGCACACATAGGGCCGCGCGCACAACTGAGTTGAACTATCTATAATTTCTTTCTAAGTGTTTTTTCATAGATTTAGCACGTAATTGCTAATTGAAAACGTGTGAAATAATCGAACGTAGCACGTTTTAATATTATCAAATATTTTTTCGATCATCCTTGTGTGATAAGAAATTCTTTGTATGATAAATGTTTGCCTTCAAATGTGTATACACTGATATTGTTACGCAGGGAGCGGTGTATTCACTGATAAGTTGTAGTACGAAATTCTTATCGCTTATGGTATAAATATTTGTATTTACAGAACGTTTTTAGTATTCAATTTAGCCCAGGGGGCTATGGGAAACCTGCACGTGACTATGTGAGCATACGCAAGCCTGCGTGATCATGTAGGTTTAAACTATGCTAATAGCACAATAACTGCCAAATCTGTCTTTATTTTTCATAAATAATCTAATCTGTCTTTATTTTTGCATATTTTTGTCAATATTCTGTGAATTAGATAATTAGTTTAATGTGTGAGCTGTAGTTTGTAAGCACCCGTCTAAATATCAGCAACAGTAGCAGAGAATGAATTAAGGCCAAAATTATATTTGTGCTATGTCAGTTGTGTCAGCTATTCTGAGTTACATCCTTACTTAGAAATAAAGTTTCTATATAAAATCAATTTATGGTAAAAATGAAGATTTCACAGGATTTTCTGTTTGTCTTCATCTTCATTTAAATGAAATGACAATCATGAGATGGAGTAATAGCCAATACTTTTAATAAGATTTAAACGGGTGTTAAATTCTTCCAACACAATGGGAGGATCCTTTGACCAGCCTACGTGATCATGCGTTTGATGCTCGGAAGTTGTAGATAAGTAATACTAATCGGCACAAGAACTTTTTTAAGGATTTGTAGTTACTCCGTAGTTCGGTGTATCTTAAAATGGCATTGAAGAATGTGTATTTTTTGTTATTAAACGATTTCAAGTAATAATAAATTATAAGATATTAATCTTCGATTTTGACATCTCCTGGTGATGGGACTAACATTTGAGACCAATTGAAAATCATTTGCCAACCTAAAAAGAGTCCAAACAAGAAAGCGTTACAACAACCAACATTAATTACTTCCAAATACGTTGCCAAGGTCATCAAATACCAATACCTTCATTTTAATATAACACACTTAACGTGTGTGTATATAAATAAAAAAATGGTTCACAATAAACAACCTTGGCGCGTGGAGTTCGTTGTCCCTTCTAGGTAATTAAAGTGATAATGTGGAACGTTAATAGCTAATGAGCGTTGATAATATGATTTACGGATGGCTCGTAGGAGAAATAACAAGTTTAAGTTGTATATTATGTGTTTTAGTATCAATATGGATGGTATATCTTCTCTTTTTGAAAAAGAACGCGCGCTCGATATATATTTTTTAAATTGATTTAAAAAAACATCTATGACACATTTTTTTTTTAATTTGACATCAGTGAGATGTGTTTATAATAGTTATACCAATTACAGTTTTATTTCAGATTATAGCGGTAGCTTAAGGCTATTATGTATTTAATGTATAAGTGTTTTTCCTTGCAGTGGTAGTAGTACCTTAAAATCTTTCGCCGTTGTAAACACAATCTTTGAAACTTAGCTATATAAAGGTCTGTCCTGTATATAGTATTCTGAACTTTATTACTTTAAGGAACCTTAAAAAGATTTCTGTATAACCTGAAATGCACAGGTTGTTGATAACTTCTATTTATATGAGAGCTAAAGGACATTGCCGTGCTGAATATTTTAAACTCATCCTTATCTGTGGTAGTACAATTGAATATATTCAGCTTACATACATGCACACAAATAAAGTACACGTGCCACAGAATGATAACATTAAATTTAAATTTACATCGTAGGTGCGTGAATGTATTAAGATGTTATAAATAACCATTAAATTTTTTATTACAACATAAAAAAAAATACAGAGAAAAAGATGAGAGCATAATAATGAAAGTATTTAGGCTTGAGCGATGCCGAGATTAGATTCTAATCTCTTACGGTTTTCAATATATTATATATAAAATTCTCGTGTCACAATGTTAGTTACAGAACTCCTCCGAAACGGCTGGACCGATTTTTATGAAATTTTGTGTGCACATCGGGTAGGTCTGAGAATCGGACAACATCTATTTTTCATATCCCTTACTGACAAGGGTGACCCACACCTAAAATTTTTTTTTAATATTTCCTAGAAATAATTAATATGGCAAAGCAATGTTTCCCGGGTCAGCTAGTTTCTATATATAATTCATTGTACTCCATTTAAACAAAATGGCGCACAAAAGAATGTCATGTTTGAAATACTTAATGTTTATATATGTACTTAGAAGAAGTGTACAAAGCTGACACTTTTAAACATTATGTGCAATAAAGTTACAAAATATGTAAAAATGCTTAGGTACATTGAGCTATAAGGGTCCAGTATACCTGTGTTGATCTGTCATGATATAAAAGCCTATACAATGATAGTTCAAATTATACTGGTATTTACGTACAGAAAATAGTAGTCACTTTTGAATTAACGTGATACAATCCAGTGACCACGGTCAGTTCCTGGTCGTAATGTCAGGCAATTCAAAGGTAGGTATATAATATCTGTTATATTACGTACCTACATGTACATAGGTATATTAAAACTACCTGGAGAAGGCCGCAGGATACCGTTGGAGGCAGGTAGTACAGGATCGGTTGTTGTGGCAAACCTTGGTGGATGTCTATGTCCAGCAGTGGACGTGTTTCGGCTGAGATGAAGATTATATTAAAACTATCTGACCCGACGAACTTCTTGTTGCTTTAGAACTAATAACCAACTTTAATGCAAAAATATTATCTACTGCCATTACTGATCACCACGCCATCTACATTTTTATTCATGTTACGTTTTACACAATTACAATTTGTACCTATACCTAGTATTCGGGACGGAGACAAATCCAACAAATCAAATATCATAAAAACTACATAGTCTAGTTGTACTTGAGTTGTAAATAATTTAATTAACTCAGTTCTTTTACATATTAATTTATTATAGTATTGCTTGAAAACGTCGAAAGTTTGTGATCGACGCTTAATTTTAACCCTTAGTTCCCTTCTGTTCGATGTCCACCTCAATGATTTAGTATCGTCTATCTTTACAAAGTTTTTGAACTTGTACAGAACTTAGTTCCTAGAGGCAAGTGATATAAAGAAATACTCATATTTATAAAGCCTTAACAACTAGCAGAATATTATTAATACTAGGGATCATCAAAGTACACTGACTAAAATAAAATTGTTTTAAGCAAAATGTAGGCGTTTAATATTGACTAACTAATCGGCGATACAGACGTGTGTTATGTCCTAAATCCAGATAACCGACGACCGGATGGCGTAGTGGTTTGTGTAACGGACTGCTATTCCAAAGGTCGCGGGTTCAATTCCCGCTCAAATCAAACATTTGTGTTCATGAACATTTCATGTTTGATTTGATCTAGGTGTTTCTATGTACAATATATATATGTATTTATATCAGTTGTCTAGTGCCCATAGTACAAGCTCTGCTTAGTTTGGGACTAGATGGGGTTTTGTGAATGTGGTAGAATATTATTAATATATTATATTACCTACGAATTGAAGTAGTATCAAGGCAGGACACCAATAAAAAAATTACTTTTAAATACTTAGTGTCGTTAAATTAACAGGAAGTGTCTACGACACTTATTTTGCCTATTCTATTTATCATTTCACTAGCAATCTTTCAGAGATGGAAATTACACTACAATTTGTTAAGTATTAATAAAAAACAGTAAATCTTCCGTTTTTTTATTATATTTTTTTATTGACAACACCAAACCTTATTAACTTCATCATCATCATCAACAGCCTTTAATAGTCCAGCGCTGGACATAGGTATCTCCTTAGAAGTGTCAAGTTTTCCTTCTCTTTGCAGTGCTGTTGTCCTGCGTAGTATGCTCCCTTGGTCGTCTCTTACGAAACTCACGAAAGGAAAAGGGTTGGTGACACTCCGTATTAGTCTATCACCACACGGAAAGGCTTGTCGGCACGGATGGCATAATGGTTTGACGGTCGCCACGCCGCTCACTACTACACTGAGTGTTGTGGGTCCTATGACCAACACATTGTTGTTCTGAGTCTGGGTGTTCTTTGTGGTCGTATCAGGTATGTTTGTAAACATGCATGCAACATGCACAGCATGGCACAGGCTCTCACTAGTGACATGCGTGTGTGAGGGTTTATTATGATTATAATATACGTTACGTTCATCTCTTTTCTCAACCTTGTATTGAATAATGCGAATGTCCAAAATTTTGGGATCATTGAATCATCAATATGATTAGGATCATTGATCAAAAAGGATCATTGTATAATTTAAAGTTTTGTACAGGTGTGGATAGATGTCGCTGTACCAGCCGATTGATTCACACTTCTCATACGAAGAAATTGTCAGTGTGGTGACGGATTAAGAATACAGAGAGTCACCACCCCTATTCATCCCGTGGGTGTCGTAAGAGGCGACTAAGGGAGAAAACTACGCAGGACAACACTGCAGAGAGAAGGAAAACTTGAAACAAACCCTATACCAACCCGTCTCGCCAGCGTGGTATAGTAGGCCAAAACCTCCTTTCTAAGGGGAGGCCTATGTCCAGCAGTGGATTATTAAAGGCTGTTGATGATGATGATGATACGAAGAAATCATTTGCTGGCCAGACTTAAACAGTATAAACTCACATGATGTTGTACGCGCTAATTCCAGGAGCTACCATTCGAATAATTCGAAATATAAGAATCTTACTGGATATTTGGATTTCTCTTTATGCATTTTTTTTTAACTTCACAAATCTCACACACGGCCGCCTGATTCCAAACTAGGCAGAGCCTGTACTATGGTAACCAGACTGCTGATAAACATACTTATGTATTTCTAAATATATACATATTATAGATAAATTACACCCAGACACAGATCAAATCATCGTGCTCTTCACACAAATATTTGTCCTTTGTGGGAATCGAACCCACGAACCTGTCTGCTTGTCAGGGTCACTAACCACTAGACTGATAGGCCCATCATTAAATAGTGTAACTTTCTAAGGAGTGTAAAAAGCTAATTTTCATCAGGATACGGGAGGCGTAAGACCATTTAGAGAGGTGTGGGAGCTGTGGAACTACAGGGAAGGCTAAAAAATTAAAAAACATTAGGCTTAAGTATTAATTTATTACAATAATCATTTATTCTTTCAAATATTTACAACTCTAAAACCAATATTCATTTACTCACATATTATATCATAATGTATGATAAAAATATTCAATACAATCATAATAATAATTAACAGTAATATGTTCATTGCAAGACAAACATTATATATAACTATGTTATTATTTATTTAAATATTTTATATTTACATAATTTAACAGTATTCTACTACCTATTATCGTAACCATTTTAGCACGGTACTATTATAATACAGTATTGTAACTCGGCCGCATGATAGAAATAAATGCCTACAGCCGCGCGGTACGTAAACATGCGTTAGGGCTGCCCGTCTCCAGCATTTTAGTGACATTTGCCTACTTTCTGTTTCTATTTAGATTTGTGATTGTAAATATCCTTTTTATATAAATAAATGAAATACTTTGTATATTGAATAGGAATTGTTCAATAAAAATGCGTGTTGTTTTTTGATTGGTAGATTTAATTTAAAAAAAAAAATTGGTTGCCTGTAAAGTCGGTATACGGGCGAAAGTTTTACGTGACAACGACTATGTCTGTCTCTCTCGCTCTTAGGCGGGCTAACCATGCCCGATTGGAAGGGACGCGTGCCTCTCACTCGCTCTCATTGTGAGCGCATAACGTGAGCGGAGCGTAACGCAGTTTCTTGAAGTGTCACCCGGCAAACCAATTTATAAGACGTTGTCACGTCAAAACATTTTTTTGTTTGAAAAAACCAATCGGGCTTATAAATTAGCGACCGAAAAAAATCCTTCTATAAAATAAAATAAATGTGCTTTCTCCATACGCGTTACAAAACTCCAATCCTTAGAAACTCCAACACCTACCACCTACTCAACTAGAATGCAAGAAACAGCTGACGAGTTAGTAACTTTTTATCTCAGCTAATTAACGTCTCTATAAATTACCTAACCTATAACCTACAACTCGCAACAACTCAAAACAAAAATTCTTTGGTCACCAATTAATTAATTATTAAAAAGCTGAACAGCTGACTACGAATGTTTTAAAATCACAACCCTCAAACATCTAAATATTATATATGAGTCTAGCTGTTGTTGTTAATACCGAGAAAATAAAACCAGTTTTTAGTGGTATATGTTGTTATAGTAGCAGCAGAAACACTTTGTGAAAATTTCGAAAACTGTCTAATGACACACAGACGGTAACAAATTTTTTTTAGTATTATTCATACACACAGATAATAAAGATATATTATTAATAATAAAATACCACGTCTTTAAGTAGAATTTTCTTTTTTTTGAATTATGCAAAGTAACAAAACAAACATGCACCGAAGTTTTAACACAAGCGTAAGTAGGTAGGTACCTACCGTATCATGATTCATTCAGAACCGCATGTAACTCCCTATTTCACTCGTCTCAATAACTTTCCGTTACTCTATTTGCTTTATTTATTCATCCAAACGCCTTTTTTTTCGTGAGATAAAAGGAAATACTTATCCATTAAAAAGACACACATTATGTACCTACGTACTAGTAAGTAAAATTATTTTATAGTCTTACTTTTCAGAGTTTCCAGGTAATTTAAAAAAACTTATGTCTGGATGCGTTATTGACGAATTCATACAACCAAAAACAGCACAATATTTCCTACTCGTCATATTAACTGATTTTTAGAGAAAAAATCGCGCGGTTATTGTTAAAAAAACAACACGCAGTCCGTTCGACACTGCGGTACAGCCGTGACTGTCTGCGCCCCGAGCGCACCCCGAGATCGAGTCGCGTAGGTATAGCTCCCGTTTCGTCCGTTTGTATGAAGTTGCAGTACTGTATTATAATAGTACCGTGATTTTAGTCACCAATTTTCTAATTTCATTACTTTCATACATAATTTTATTTTGGCACAGAATCCTAATTAACTTTTAAAAACAAAATAAGACAAACTTTATTTTTATAACTGTTGAATGTAATTTTAGAATTTTACACAGTGGCTGTATGTATTAATCACAAGTTTCTTTTTAAATAAAGTCATTTAGTGCAATATAGTAGTTGTGATTTGCCTAAACCCAACAATAACATTAAGTACCTGCCAGTGAAAATCCTGGGGAAATTGATTCTCAGATTATTTAAAACAAATAGTCAGAGAAATATTTTGAAAACTGTTTTTTAGTTAAGTATTGTGTAAACATACAGATAGATTTTATTCATTTGCATGCATAGATCAATTCATTTAAGAGTTTATTTAAATGACGACGGTACAAAACAAACATGTCGTATCTCGGAAATCGACCTTAAAATTTACTAGTAAGTAATTAATAAGAAACAAAAAGCCCTTTGATTTGTTTGCGAACGGATGGGCGACTGTTTTGATTGCATGTATGAAGTACCGCGAGAACATGTCTGTTCGGTTTATTATTTTTATATTAGTTACTTTTATTTTACATTAGGTATTTTCTTTAGTTAATATTATTAGATTGTACCCGTTCTAACTAAACTGATTGTTGTAAAATCCATCCAGAAAAAATTACTTGCCCTGACTTTTTATGTTGTAAGCACCCGTAAATTTTCCCCTTAAGGGAGTAAAATAAAGGAATCCTTTGTTTTACCCCCTTAAGGGGGAAATTGCCAAAAAACTTTCTTAGTGGTTGTATGAAAGTTATTTATTTTTAAAGTTAGAAACACAAAAAAAGGAATAATTAGGCGAGCGAAGCGGCGGCCATAAAATTTTTGTAATATCGTAAAACACAGAATCTTCCTACGTGGACATGCGATTCAATTAATTCAAGATTGTTTAACATGGTTTGGTTTAATGGCTGGTTTAATTCGTTCAAATTCATATTCTTTCTATTTTGTATAGTACTCTGTTCTACCCACATACTCCATCTTATCTCAAAGAACGTTTTGAATTTTTACACAATTCACATTGCAGGTCCTTGAGGTCATCAGAAAATGTGAAGTTAAAAAGGCCCAGGCACACCACACAATTTACTGACAAGTCGTTCTCTGTGCAAGCAGTTCGACTGTGGAATAACCTACCATAGGCAATTAGGCAAGTTAAATCACTGCAAATATTTAAAAAACTGGTCACAAATCATTACTTGACATCATAGAGGAATTTGTGTTTTTATGGCTCTCTGTCTGTATGTATTTATATATGTTGTATGTATTTAAGTGTATTAGTTGTATGTATACTGTAAAAGTATATAGTAAACTTATATTTATTGTTCTTTTTTTTTGAATTTATTGTAATAGTACATTGCAGGCTACCCTAATTTTTAAATATCTAATAGCCGTATAAAGGTTGTCTGTAAGAGATCGCCGTGAGCGATAAGACCGCCTATTGTTTTACTGAAATGCATGTAATATCTGTACTACGCAGGACGCAGGCTTACTACGCAGGACAAAAGCACTGCAAAGAAAAGGAAAACTTGAAACAAACCAACCCGCCTGGCAAAACTACCTGTCTAAGGAGAGGCGTATGTCCAGCAGTGGACTATTAAAGGCTGTTGAAGAATATGTACTAGAGTAATATAAAAAACAGAAAACCTTTATTATTTGAAGGTTTTCTTTTTTTTTTCATTATTTGAAGGTTTTCATTTTCAAAATTTTTTCTTTTTTTTTCAAAAAAAGGTTTTTTACATAGGTCACCTGATGGTGTGTGGGCGTGCAAGGAAAGAATTGCCTACGATTGGTTTTTTCCAACTTAACGAATATACGAATATTTCTATTGTAAATAGATTTTATTGATTGTCTAACTTGATAGTTTTATTATACATATCACTATTTAAAATTATCTTTTTTTATATATTAAACTTAGAAAATGATTTAAGATTTGTCGTCAAAATAATTAAAATAGTTGTTGACAATGGGTCGGTTTTCAAATAAAATCTAATAACAACTAGATTTATATGAGAATAGAGTTCAAAGTTACATTAAAACTGTATTCGTTTAATATTTAGCTATATATATGTTAGTATACATCATATGTTTTTGTATTAGATCATAAAATATATAACATGAAAGGCTTACAGTAAGTTTTAATATAAAGAGTGGTACATATTTTTTAAACTACACTTCTGCAAGAATGTCGATATTCAATATATAATAGTTCCATCTAGTTGCCTAAACTAAAAAAAAAACTGCAGTTAACAGTTCGAATGTAAAAATAAAACACATCCATACGTAATTGTCAGTTCGAGGCTCGCACTGTAGAAAGAGATCCATTTCATGAACACATAATCGTATGTTTCTCAACGACGAGTGGAGGTGAGGTGTGTGGGGGGCGGAGAGGGGGGGAGGGAGTCCTACAGCAGGGCGCGCGCGGCGCTGCTGGAGGGGCGCAGCGCGCGGCGCGGCGGCGCGGGGGCGCGGCGTCAGCGCGTCGGCGCCAGCGACCCGCCGCCCCACCAGCGCAGGCACGCCGGGTCCACGCAGCGGGCTCGGGCCGCGCGACGTGATGCCTCTTCCAGAACGTCCTGAACGCGACCATCGTATCTTACAATACAGCAAGTGTAGGGTGCTAGCTTACGGTTACACTTTGATCCGTAAAAGAACCCTCAGATCCTCAATCAATTCAAGACAATTCCAATCAATTCAAGACAATTTCAATGGGTTCCAACAAACCAACATATGAATTGTCAACAAATATGACGTCGTCAACAGTATAAATAGAGGTTTAATAAACGTTTTGACATCTAATAAACTTTTACTTGACATTTACAGCGTATTCTAAAGACTGAAAAAATGTATCACGTTGACGCCTATTTACGATAGAACTATAAACAAGAGACACAAAGTAAAACAACACCGTACCTGCTTCTTCAGCACTATATGCTTTCCTTTCCAGTACTTCATTAGCCCTCTCTCCTGGAGCGTCGACACGATGTCCGAAGACGCTATCGCCAAGTCTTTGCTCAGGTCTCTTATACACAAGGTCGGGCCGGGGGCTGAACATAACCTCTTGAGTAACGCCTCCTTCCAGTACGACCGATATGATATTAGACCTAGATCTGATAATGGAGTCTCTGGAGAGCCAACTTTGCCTTCTTCCTTAGTCAGAAGATAACCTGATAAGAGGAAATATGCAGTTAATTTATCGTATTGAAACATATTTGCTGTTAAACATACTTTTGTTACTATATTTATCAACACGTTCTTAGATCGCTTGAAAGTTTGGATGGATCCTCCAAAATAGCTAGGACTCGATAAAATTTAGTACAAAGATTGCTCATAATCTGAAACAGGACATAGGCTATTATTACATTACAGTGTTCGATGCCGCGGGCAAAAGCTCAGTGACCGTAACGAATCCTAAAAAAAGAAATCATAAGACATTACTAAAAAATAGGCTAACGGGTTAATGTAACACACAGTTTCGATCACGCTTCACACATATCAAGTTACCTAAAGTTCACTTACAGGAGTTGTTTAACGATGCAGAAAAAATCAAAAATGAAGTAATAGTTATTGTTTAATTTGCCTTGAAGTAGAATAATTGCAAGAAGCCAGGCAATTTGCGTGTCAACTTTGCCCACCGAGAAGCTAGAACCCCGTATAGGGAAGCTCTACAAACAAAACCTTGTCAATAAAACTTTATTTTTTTGAAATTTGTACAGCACTCATGTCCAAAAATTATAAGCCGTTTTAGTATGACTACATATGTTTTCTTTCAATAGACATAATAATTAACATTATTAAAATGGAAAATTATGGGGACCTAAAATACAACCTTGGAGTACGCATACATCAATTAAGTAGTAAAACACGTACATTAGTCACAGTACGTTAAAATTCCATATACGTGACAAATATTTATCTATGTAATATTACTACTTTGCTTGTACATATTATTATATTTTAGGTGAGGTATATCTTTGATCTCTTATGTTATAATTTGTCAAACGCAATTGTCTATGCTAAAAGTTGTATAGCGGTCGATGTTTAGCGGCCTATCATTAATATTCTCGTACCAATTTCTAGTTTCGAAATTCAAATTGAGTCGGGACTATTTACAGTTTGCGGTCAAACTCATGAATAAAATATGTACGAAACGAAATATTCGACACGGTGGTGATAAAGAGTCAGAATACTTATTCTGAAGGACTCGTTGGTCTAGCGGCTAGAAAGTCTTTCATCGTTCATCATCATCATCATCATTTGGTATGTGCCTGGCTGTAATTTATTTATAATATGCACGTGACGAATTTAGATATATACAATGTTTATCAGCGGTCTGGTTATCATAGCACAGGCTTTGTCTTGTTTGGTATCAGACTGCATTGTGTGATATTTGTTAAGTTATTGTTATTATTTATTAGTAAACTGTCAGTGATGGAATTTAGAAACCATAAAAAAAAACTCTATGTAAAGAACTAAAGGTACCGCAAAGTAAGTGCAAACAAATAAAAACTATAATTAAATTCGTGCTTAGACCTAGGCTAATCGACAAAATAGTTTACAAAAGCTCAAATCATGATTAGCACCTTTCGTTGTATAACGTGTATAAGGGTGATAATCGTTACTATTTATAAGGTAACACAATTTCTTTTACTATGTAAAAAGCACATTATAAAGATGTCAAGAAAATTTAAGTTGGGTTCATAATTTTTTTGCCTAAAAGTATGCGTTTCAGTACATTCATTTATTATTATGAATGGTTTTTAGTTTCGTATCCCTGTCATAAGCGAATGGCTTACCCCGTTTACGATGTTTCCGACTCTCTAACACTTAACAAAAATCTTCGCTCTTCATTGAATTAAACAATAAAAAACGATATTTGTTTATATGTAAAAATTATACACTGGTTTCGGTGTTTTTTTTTAAATTTAAGTATTTAATTGCCTTTTCTTTTCTTTTCAGAAGCTGCCTACAAAATGTTAAAATAAAGTCGTCCTTTGTATATTATTTTGCTTTGTATTTTCATTTGTTGTTGTTGTTCCATTTGATATAAATATGTATTGATGATATTTTTACTATAACAATATTGTATAAATAAAGTGTTATCTACACATATAACAACACTACTTTTGCGCTAGCCTTGTCCTTGTCCACCAAGTCGTAGTGTGTAAGAAATACAGACAGCTTAATACTTAACTAGATGCAATAAAATACACTGTACATTAAATTCGGTGCACACTAATTGAAAAAAAATGCTACTATTGTTTTCATAAAGGTTGAAGTTGTCACAACACTATACTACGTTATGTCACAGTTTGAAAATGTAATTTTTACTATAAGATCAGTTAGTGAGATCAAGGATTAGGCGAAACTTGACAACTGTTTTTAGATAGGTACCAAATATCTGCCTTTTAGAAGTACAATAATACATGTAACAAAGTAAATTAATGTTCAGGGCGACACGACTCGATAATTGTATAAAACAATAAACTCAGTCAGCAATAATCCTAAAAGTTGCCAACATTTTCAATTACCAAAATCCATTTACAAACCACCAATAATTCCCCACCCTGTCGCGGGCCGCACATACAAATTGCACACACACGCACCAGCTTATCCTAGGTTAGTTATATCGCAGCAGCCCTATTTACGTCTCAACCCCCCAGGCCCGACGGGGGGAGTCTAGACGGCAGACCGATCTATACTGCACTGTATCGATCGGGGTCGGGTCGACGGCCCCGTCGCGACGTCCCTCCCGGGGTGGCAAAACAAACCTGCTCACGGAGGGTAATGCGTGACCGTGCAGGTGTTATGGCTACCAATTGTTGAGTAAGAATTCATAATGTTGACGCTTATAGAGACGAATGTTATGATTGACACTAGAATTTAAAAAAAAAACACAGACAGTTTATTAGTATTTATATTCGGATTTAAGTTACTTTAAAGATGTCTGAAATCCTTTAGTAGTTTTACATTTCATTAATATTAAGATAAAGAATAAAGGTTATACACCTATATTACATTTTCAATATGTATTTTATTCCACAAAAAAAAACTCGATGCAATTTTTTTTTGAGTTTTTGAAGTGTATTCAAACCAAATTGACATTTTTATATAACTTAGACAATACCGATAAATATCGTGAATAAAAAAGATTTCATTAAAAATGATCAAATATTTGATCATTGTTCTTGAAACAACAACATTATTGTTGTTAAATAGTACTATTCATCTGCAAAAATTAAAACTGGCAGGGTTGTTTATGGCCTGGGATTCAAAATACTGACATAGTGATGGAAATGTTAATGATTTTTATTGTGTAGAATAAGTACACGGTAAAAAAAAAGTATTATTTGCATAGCACATTATCAATATATTAGAACTTTAACATATGAACGTCCTGTAACTAACATAGTGAAGCGACTGCCTGAAACACAGGACTCACACCTAGCTCAGGCCGTTTGCAAAAAAAAAAAATTTGTTTTCACCTCTTTATATTCAATCTGGCACATTGCACACACAATCTTGCATCAGAATAGTCATATACTAGTGTTATGTTAGCTTTAGTAACAAACTTTATATAAGAATCTAATTATAATAAGATGAAAATCATATACAAAATGTTACCTAGATTTAATTCTGATTTTGCAAATAAATTTTATTTTATTTGCTAAGCTTTCCTTACGGTTGAACTTTACTGGCCGTAACCGGAACAATACCTTTGATTCTATTCGAAATTTAAAAAAACTTAAGTCTCACCCACGACAGATACCATAGCTACTATTTTTATTTTTTATTTATGATACACTATGCCGATGTCGACAATTCTTCTTTTGATGCGATAAAAACACGTAGACACTAAGTAAATTAAAATGAAACAAAAGAACGCCGAATGAAGTTTCCAATTATCTGGACCGAATGTGTTTTTTTTATGTTATAGCACAATTGACATTGAGCCCTCATTCATATTTGTAAGGGCGCTGTCACATTGCGGTGACATTGACATACGCGTACCTATTCTGCGAGTTCATCGAACAACGTGCTAGAGGTTAAGCTCTTAGCAATTTATGTCTATTAAATAAATTAGGGGTGCGGGTGGGGCAAACATAAACTTATTTTTTTATTTTCTTATATTCGCATTTCTTTATGGTGTCAAAGTTATAGTTTTAATACGGTCTTTTAAATATTCTAATACTATCTTTATTAGTTACCCTTTTTCTCGTTCATATACTCAGTGGCATTACTGGCATTCTCTAGTAAGTTAAAATTTGTATTATATTCGGTACTAACTGAACCACAACTTCGTCTACGTCCATTGAAAGGAATGAATTTTTACAGTTTTGCAACATTTTCATTGATGCTCGGCCCCTATTGATGGTAGCGTGATTTTAAATAGTCTAAAGCCTTCCTCGATAAATGGGCTATGAAACACTAAAACATTTTTTTAAATTCGAATCAGATTAGCGCCTCCTACCGAAGAAACTCTTCAGCTGCAGTATGGATAATAAAAATTAGAAACTAAGGTTCGTTGACCTCGTAGCTTTAGTACCATTCGGCTTTCATAGTAATATACTTACATGATATAAAAATTAAAACAGCTGTAGCTTAAGGTTAACGGTTAAGGTGTCGGATTTCGGATCAGATCGTTGCAGGTTCGAAAATGCCAATGATATTCAAAATAATAACGACGTATGTCTGTTCGTCAAGACCTTTTTTAACCGACTTCAAAAAAAGGAGGAGGTTCTCAATTCGACTGTATTTTTTTTTTTTTTTTTTTTATGTTTGTTAGCTCAGAACTTTTGACTAGGTGAACCGATTTTGATGATTCTTTTTTTATTTGAAAGCTGGTGCTTCCCGTGTGGTCCCATTTCAATTTGGTTTAGTTCTGATAATGGCATCCATGAGAAAACCATATAAGTCTTAAATTTGCATTTAGTATGTTCGCGACAAATAGACGAATAACTCAATTTCACGCAAACCGATTTAGATAATTCTTTTTTTATTGGAATGGATGTACTTTAAGGGTACTTTGATGAGAGTTTGGTTAGATTCTGATGATGGGATCCACGACAAAGTAACGGAACTCTTCAATTCTTAGGAGCAAATTAACGATACTCGGCTGAATCTTTTATGGGCTATCTGGATATTTGAGTCACCTACAGTAACGTCATTATGGTCAAGTAATTGTCGTCATCAAGAGCCTTTAATAAGCTACTGATGGATATAGGCCTCTCCTTAGAAAGGAGGTTTTGGCCTACTATACCACGCTGGCCAGACGGGTTGGTATAAGGGTTTATTTCAAGTTTTCCTTCTGTTTGCAGTGCTGTTGTCCTGCGTAGTTTGCTCCCTCACTAGACTCTTACGACACCGACACGAAATGAATATAATGTAGTTACAATTATTGTTATTTTTGGAGTCGGTGTCAGCCAAGGAAACACTACGATATACCTAGCAATAATAATACGAGAATACTTCACGACTCGTCAACTCGCGCGTGCGACACAAGCACTTCTCACTTATAAGGTGTTGGTGAAACCGACTTGGCTGACACCGACTGCAAAAATAACAATAATTGTAACTACGTTATATTCATTTTATTTTACTTAGGAGAACTCAAATAAATATTTTGATCGTTGTTTGTTATTCACAGGTATATGTTAAATTAGATTTGAAATGGGTAGGTACCTACCTACCTTCTTGCGCGGTTAACACATAGATCGTACCTACATATAGATGAGTAGAAAAAGTAAGTTGATTATTAAGTTGTAGAAGAATATGCATTTATTTTTTTCCTTTTTAGTGCATATTAATTTGTTTTGGAAGTGTTTTTTGAAGTCGGTTTTTTTTTGTTAAAAATTTTTTTGTGATAGGAGTATCACAAAAAGGGTCTTGACGAACATACAGACTGGCATCGACGTGATCTTATAAGATAAAATTTTATTTATCTAAATACTGTACCTCTTTAAAGCAATGTACCGTCAATGATCGCAGCCTAAAGTTTGATATTTTTCATATAAAGAATCTGATATTCTATAAATCAACCATAGCTTTATATCATAGAGTCTAGGAGTCATAGTCAACCAGGAGCTTGAGGATTGCAGATGGTCCAACGAGCATTTATAAACCCATCGGTATCACAAATGGGTCCAACGAGCTTTTGTAAATTCACCAATCTGGGTGTGGTGTAGGAAATCCAAACATTAAGTATCTTTAAACCGATTAGTTAATGGCCGTATGTGCATACACATGGCCATTAGCTAGAGACAGAGTGGACATAGAGGGGTATCTATGTACATAATCGAGTTGTTACTAATGTTTCAAATTAAAAGAGAAAAATATACAGTGAATTAGACCGTCTAAATATAATACATGGCTCTAATAGCGGGTTTATGGGGCATCTGAGCAGCCCCATACCTAGTTTTTACAACTTTAAGATACTGTGATTAACATTATAACTATTAAATTCTATATAATGTACTAACAATGACATGACAACACTGTTAGGCACTTATGCAGAACTAGCTGCGCCCCGTCGTGTTGTCAATACATTTTAATTATCCCGCGGGAACGCTACATTTTATCGAGATAAAAGTATGCCCATGTGTTAATCCAGGGTGTCAGATACCTCCATACCAAATTTTATTAACAGTGGCCCAGCCGTTTTAGCGTAAAGAACTAAAAAACATACAAACACAGTTATTCACAAACTTTCAGCTTTATAATATTAGTGTGGCATCAAGAAAAATGAAAGATTTTGCGGGAAAATTTGATTAGGAAGTCAAATTTGCTCGTCCAATAGTGTTGCTAGTTAAAGTTTACTTACTGAAATCAATCAACAATCTTCCGAAGCCTTTTCTCTGGTACGGCGGCAGAGTGAGTATGCAGGATACGTTGTAATTCAAGAATGAGTTCTTTTCCTGCGGACAATAAATAGAGTTTAGCTTGACCACACGAAAGGAGTTTGTCTCTTACGCTACACCATAATAGCTGTAATTTAGTCGTAAGATTGACAAACTTGTATTTGACGGGCTTTTTTTCTAGTGGGTAGTGTTCCGGACTTCTAAGTCAGAGGTCGTGGGTTTGATTTTAACCCAGGACAATATGCAAAGCAAATTGCACGGATGGCGTAGTCGCTTAAGCGGTCGCCACGCTGAGTTCCTACTACGCTGAGTGTTGTGGGGTCGATCCCATCACCGGGCGACACTTTGTGTGATCTACAAATTGTCGTTCTGAGTCTGGGTGTTCTTTGTGTCCGTTTTATATATGTTTGTAAAGTCCCCCGCGATACAGGATACATTCCTAGTGCTAGTTGCCTCTTTAAAAAAAATTGTGAGATGAGCACGATCATTTGTTGTGTGTCTGGGGGTCATTTATCTGTAATGTGTACTCGTACGTATATTGTATTTTTATTGGTAGTGTGTAATACACCAGGCTGCCCATAAACAAAGTATATATGTGTATATATATATATTGTTTGGTTATTTTTATCATAGTACAAGCTCCGCCTGGTTTGGGATCAGATGGCCATATGTAAGATGTATGAGGTGACCTCAATGAATACATTTAGATTATTTCATCATTGACAGTATCAAGGTCCAGGTCTCGTCAAAAAGCGTGGAAAGAGTGACCATGAGTTTGTTTACCCTTTCTTCTCATAAGGCTCAACCCCTTGGAAACGGGCGGTTGTAGATCGGCACAGGCATATCATAGATTCTGTATGGGTTTGATTTTTGTTAAATTTATTTGCTTACTATTTGACAAAACAGAGATTGTTGCTTTTGTGTGTGTTGATCTATGACTTTAGAGTCTACATAGAGTCTACAAAAATTTTATGAAATAAAGAGAGTTTGAGTTTGAAGCAAAGTAATTTTCAGGAAAAGAAACACATATAATAGCGTGTGTTAACTAGACCAATAGCTGGAATACAGATAACAAATAAATTTATTAACGAATCTATAAGATTGTAAATTCTAATGTGAGATTGTTTGTTACGTTTCATGTCTTAACTATTAACTAATTTTTATGGTTTTCTTTTGGCGTTTGTTTGGCTTTAAAGGCATTCCTTTAAAATAAAAACAAATACAACGTGATTATTCATTTTTTTGAGTCGGCAAAGACAGCCGCGTCATACAGCGTATAAATACGTGACATGTAGGCTGGTATTGTGGTTATATTTCTAAAAATGAATGCGTATGACGTATGCTCTGACGCACATATTAGCGAGCATTTCAGTTTGTTTGTTATTCTCCGTACGGGTGATGTTGAACGGAAATGATATCTTGGCTAAAGTATTTTAATGCAAGCTTACGTATGGGCTTGTGATTCCAATAGTATGCAATAGATTTATATATCCTGTTTTTTTTAGATGTAGTGCACTAGTAGATAAGGTTCAAATTCACATACAAACTCTGGATCACGAGACCCACGCAATAGAAGACAATGATAACTTATTAGAAGGAACAGATTTTTATTCATAAAGTAAAAAAAATGCATCAATACTTGTGGACGAAAAAAGTAAAAAATAATTATTAAAAAATTGCAACCCATAAAGTCGTTCACAGCGGCTTAGGAATTTATAATAGTTGGTTCCCGTCACGGAACGCCATTTAATTTTATACAGTGCCTATGAGGAGGAACGATTGCAATGTTTTTTTCACACACTGCTGTTTGGTCTCAAATTATACGGAACCTGTGTTATGACCATCAGAGTGCTGAGAAACGTACTCATTTCTAAATACATACATATTATTGATAAATTACACCCACACAGAATAAATGATCATGCTCATCACACAATATTTGTCCAGGGTGGGAATCGAAACCTCGACTTCTAGCTTAGCAGTTAGGTTCTCTAACCACTAGCCCAATAGGACAGTCGTATGTTTAAAAACATCCACCCTCTAACATAAAGGGAGGATCCATCAATTAGGCGAGTTTGTCATGTGTAGCGAGCCGCGGCTCGACTGCTAATGTTGGGTAGTTGTTTATTTACTAAATAAGCAAGAACTTTCACAGTGTGATGAATTATTAATACTAATTCCGCAGTTAGATGTATTGATATGTATTGTATGCAGATGACATTAAAGCATGTTGTTTATTGTATGTGGCAGTTCCTTTACACCAATGACATGCGAGACATTCTTGCCAACTGGAGCCTACTGGAGGTTACCGAGAATATAATGCAAATATAAAGAGTACCTTTTAATTTTTTTCATCTTAATTCGCCATAGACTACAAATACAAAACTACAAAAACTTAAATCAAACCAGAGACAATATCCTCAGGGTTTTATAATCATCCTAAAACAAAAATATTATCAAAGGAACGTCTGCTATTACACACAAATAATTCATTTTAGAACCAAAACCCGGAAACTTTGCTGTAAGTAATGCACAATTTAAATTAAACTTTAAAGTTAGGACTGCCTTAAATCCAGACGTACCGTCCTGTCCGTCTGCAGCATCAGGTCGACGAACTGTTAGGGAGAGTGGAGGGACGGCGCGTCGAAAGGACGGGGGGAGGTTACAGAAACATTAAAAATAAAGCCTGACCTCTGTTGATATTACAAAGCATCTTAATAAAATAAGTTAATGTTCATCTAAATTTATTTTCTGTCAAAATGATATTCTTTTTTGAAATATAATATAAAGAAAACGTAAACGCGTTGCTCCGTTAATAAACTGGAACTCAAAATGAAATCATGATTTCAAGAAAAAGCTGTCTGACTAAATTCTAAATACAATAAAATTGTTTGTTATTCAGTCAATGTAACGGACTGCTATTCCAAAGGTCGCGGGTTCGATTCCCGCTCAAGCTGATTTGGTCTGGGTGTTTCTATGTATAATATGTATGTATTTACAAACAAGTATATATGTATTTATATCAGTTGTCTAGTACCCATAGTACAAGCTCTGCTTAGTTTGGGACTAGATGGCGTTGTGTGAATGTGGTAAAATATTAATATTATTATTTTATATATATAAAATGTTTAGCTGTTCTTGTACACTTCAATAAATCAAAAAAGTTCTGATTGAGCTCAAATTTTGACACGATATACAAACTGCTTCAAAGGTTGTTTTTATCAATTTTTTGCTTTAGTTCTATTCCCCATTTCTTATGAAGAGAACCAATATGTACCACAGCGAAGCGTGGCAGGGTAGTATTGTATAAAATACTTTGTTCGAAGTATACATTTTTAAAACAATTTCATAGATATGGTTGTCTGCTTAAAATATTTTGTGTTAAACTTGACATGCAAACGTTTTGTTAAGTCAAAGTTGTTAGATCATTTTGATTTTTGCAGAGTCTAAAGGCAAATCTTAAAAGTTTTCTGTATACTCGACTTGACCTATACGAACGAGTTCTACAAAAACTAGTTCTAAAAAAATTGTATTAGTTGTTGTAATTGTGTAAAGTCCAATACCTATCTTTGAAAAGGTTAGGTTTGGGATATGGTATTTCATGGTGAAATCTATCAGAAATGATGGCAACTACAACTTAAAACTATTTAGGTCGACTTACCCAGTAACCTTGTAAATATGTAATAAAATATATATACCTTTCTAATGCAAAGCATAAGTCCAGTAGTGGACTATTAAAGGCATGTGATGTGATGAGGTAACAAACATAATTGGAAACCTTGTTGTTTTCTTAACTCGTTTAAGGTTCATAAATTCAACATGTAACTAATAAGGCATGTTTTCATTAACTCTGCCCCTGCAGTCGCAGACAGGAGACGGAACGTAACAAAATTTTGTGGCAAAAAGCCCCTGTTGCACGAGTCCCCGGTCGTGGCTAGAGTTGTACGTAATGAATTTTCACAATAATGTTACATGTGTGCGGCGTCTAGACGTCTACGCTTGTTCGATAATTCCATCGCTTGTCACCCTTTAGGGTGTTAAACTGTACTCTACCTGTTAACGCACTTTGCTTTTGAACCATTATAGAAATTTGGATATTCATATTATAAGGCTATTTATGTCGGTATATTTGTTAATCAACGTTCAATACAACATTGCTTCGATGGCTTTGGCTTCGATTTCTGCCAAAAACAAATATATTTGTGATGACTATGATCATTTCTTTTATGTGTAATTTATGTATAATATTAGCTGACCCGGTAAGCGATGGTCTGCCATATTTCAAATATATTAGTTGGTAGGAAGGTGCAAAAAAAACTTAACGACCTATTTTTATACCTACCAAATATACAAAAATAAATCATGAAAATCGGTCGAGCCGTTTCGGAGGAGTGTGATCACAAACACCCTGACATGAGATATTTATATATTGAATGTATTTAATAATATACAAGTATTTTTTCTAGCAGTCTGGTGACCATAGTATAGGTTTGACTTAATTTGGGATCAGACAGTGGGGTGTGAGGTAAACATGGTCCTGTTTTAATCGCTTCGAAAAAAAAAGTGTATAGTCCCATTGCGTCTATGATATACACTGTATTGTAGGTTAAACCAAATTACTCAATAAGAAGACATATTAAATACTTTCTCCAATAAAATAGAAAGATTTCCTTTCAATTGAAGTAGTCTTTGTAATAACATTTATAAAACAACGAAAAATAACACACACACAGAAGTTTACAGTGATATTATTTAAATTAATGTATGCAGTGCAATGTCTCTTTCCAAGGTTTCTATATTTATGAAGGCCTTTGAGTTTCAACTTGATTGTGTAATTTAAAACAATAAAGTCATTTTTATTAAAATATTATAATGAAATTCTGAGTACGCATTTAGGTGTACTTATTGTTTTTTTTTTCAATTTGCAATAATTCAGACTGATGATAACACTAGCTGCGCCCCGCGGTGTTACACTACATTTTTTCCTTACATTATGTTCAGCCTTATATAGGCTACTTTTAATTCTGAATAAATGTATTTACACTATAATCTATCTCTGTGCCAGATTTCATTCAGATTCGTGTATCTGTTTTTACGAACTTTCGTCTTTATAATATGATTGTACTTTGTGTATGTTTAATCCTGTACCATCCCGTCTGGCCAGCGTGGTATAGTAGGCCAAAACCTCCTTTCTAAGGAGAGGCCTGTGTCCAACAGTGGACCATTAGAGGCTGTTGATGTATGTTTAATATAAAACTGTCTTTTACTGTTTCTTATCAACGAGATAGATAGCATACAGCTTGTGTGGTTTTTACAATAATCACTCAAAAAGAAAACTGATAAATAAACATGTAAAAAAATAAGGAATGAAAAGAAGATTACCGGAGCGATGGGTTACTTCTGTGAAGCTGTCACTATGCTCCGTAGCGACCCATGCTGAGCTGAGCGATGCTACTTGTCGCACTGATTTTTCACATAAAATATATTTTAAAGCAAGAACTAATTACATCAATGTTGGGTTTGAACTCATGTTTACCGGAACCACGTGATTTGTCTCTCAGGTGTCGCGAGATCAATTCCAAATCATTCCGTGATCAAACACGTCTACAGGCTTTGTTACATTTCAATCCAAAATTACTTAATGGTCCATAAAATGATCCAGAATTTCAAGGTCCCATTAAAGCGATCGAGGCGAGTAAGAAAAAGATTCAAGTGGCGGAGGCTGAAGTTCAAAACACAATATTTGGCAAACCATAACCTACACCAAACACGTTACATCTATGACGTGACGTTACGTGACAAAATCCAGGCTTTATTTAGTTCAACGCGTTCCTGGCACGGAACACGCTTTTGTGAATCATGGGACACGTATTATTTGCACAACTGTTTCATTTCTCGTAGGAAGCACGGGAAAATAATTTTGTTATTGTGAATAACTTATATATATCATAAATGAATTTTGAACTCAAGAGGCACAGCACATTTCTGCTCCAAATGGAGCCGCTTAACAGAAGACGTAAATTAGGGTCCAAAGAGGTAAGGAAAATAAAGGAAAACCAAAAGAGTAGATGCAACGATGAATTGAACATTGTATGGTATTCATAAAAGAGGTATACAATTTGGACGACGTAACAGTGTATCCTGTTAAAGCGACTTCAAACTAACAATAGTCTATTTGTTACAATCAGTAAGTACCTCTCATCAGTACGGATATATAATTTTAAAAAAGAAACAAAAAAGAAACACTACATCTGAGCACATAACAAACAAACCACCAACCTGAAACCGCACACCTTAAAACGCACACAAAACTGTCTAGACAACAATACACGATAAATCGTTCGTGGGTTCATACCCGGAGGTGTCCGGATATGGGGTGAACGACCTCACTTCTCCGGACAGACGTCTTATGTACATAAGATGCGAAATTTTACAGACTAAGGGACGTATCGATCTGTCTATGTTGTGTCTGGAGAGCTTTTTGTATAAGCGTGATGTTATTAATTATTTTTGGGCTCTGTCTTTACATAAAAGGCGCTTCTGAGTTTTGTAATTGCATTTGTTGACTACCAAGTATTTAATAAAGATTTGAGATTTGGGTATATTTTTGACATAAAACATCCGACGGCCGGACCGGCTGTTGACGGCGTTGCCACGGCATGCGTCGCCAGCTTTGTGATAGCATATGTAACATGTAATGCGGTGTTGTAACGCGTCGCCATGCGCAAGTAATTCCGCGAATCTCTCACGCTGATCATCAAAGTGATTCTATACTCATTATTTCTACAAAATAATTTCGATATAAGACATCTGAAAGACGTTTAGTTTATATAAGAAAGTTGCGCAATAAGCACACAGTTGTTGAGGAAAGATTTTCTATTGTAAAATTCTAACAGAACGGAGTTTGCAAACGTGACCGGTGTGCAGGTTCGGTGACCTATTACGTGGGATAAGTGTGGCAAAAGTGGGCATAATACGTTTTTATCCGACTGCGACAAAAATAAAAAGGAGGGTTGCATGTTTGACCTACTAAACGCCTCAACCGATTTTAAGGAATGAATAAGCAAGAATTTTCTTTATCGTGTGAGCATCACTGGGTATATTGTTATCGCAAATAGTAAAAATTGCGTATTTTTAGTAGCTATTAAACCTATTAAGAGTAGGTATTATTGCATAAAATGTTTGGGAGTTATGTGAATTGGATGGTATTTTGTCGCAGTAGGGTTCCTTTAATAAAATGAAATCTAAATTAAACAAATCACAACACAAGCGGCAAACAAAAGGATCGCAAAAAACTAGGAAACAGCAAACAAGCTATCTTTTTTAAAGAAGGTTAAAACTATTTCCAATTCGTGCAGTCTGTTAGTATAACACTGTAGTCTAATGCGAGTTCTATGTTACGCTTAATATCATTTCGTTAAAAAAACTGCAGTAGGTATATCGTAAAAGCAACATAAAATATTCATTTACCCGAACGCGATACTCGATTACTACGCCGTAGACCGTCTACGAGCTACGTCACGTATTTACGTTGCTACAATGCTACAACTGCCGTAGACTACTTGTTATCTATGTTACTTGAATTTCAACGTTATTTGAGACATTTTACAGTGCAAATTCATATGAAAGTAAAAACTCCGGAGTTCACATTTATATAAAGTAAGAGTTATTTATATTCAATTAGAGATATAAAACAGTTGATAAAGACTAATGAAAAATCCACTGTAGTACCGTATTATTAAGGTTAGGATTTATTAAATAGACTCGTGAGTCGGACGTAATTAAAATGTTCATGTGGTTGGTGTTTTTAGATTTCGTATCTTAAATAGTGTGTTTATTTTAGATAGCAGTTTTAAATGAATTTCACATCAATACTTTATAGAAATTCGGTTTTGTGATTTACACATGATTCTACAAAGGCGATTTTTTATTTATTAATTTGGGACAAAAAAACTTTTGTACGTTGCAGTCTTTACAAGTAATTTAAAATTTACATATCTAAAACGTATAACCCACACTATTGACCACAAGGTTATAGCTGGAGTAGAAAAGGTAACGCACGCGCATTTAAAAAGAAGGTGAATTATTAAAATATACGATAGATAGTAAATTAAAAAATGTCATCATAGATCAGCAAGAATTTCAAAAGCATTTTTTTTTTATTTAGATTGAGTGAGAGAGAAAATATACAAGTTCATAAAATGTTAGTTGTACGTTATCAATCGGCGAAGAGGTGCACGCTCAGGTGCTCGTGAATAATAATATAATATTCTACCACGTTACGCCCACAGGCCAGGGCCTCAATTCTGCTATTTTATGTTCACGCCAAGCCCGTGTCATACCACTGACACGCTATTGAGATGCCATCGAGTGGCCATTGGCATCGGTATAAATATGGTAGTTGAAAATATATTACGTTTTTTGAGGAAATGATTTATTTATTTTTATTATAATAAATTATTAAAAGAAATAAATAAATTATTAAAAAAAGAAAATTATCAAAAACAGAAAAAAAATTAAATAAAAAAGAAAAAAAAAATTATAAAAAATAAAATTATAAAAAAAAAGAAATAAATTATTAAAATATAAAAACAAAAAAAAAATTTAAATAAATCAATAATTTCCTTATAATTTGAAAATATATTACGTTTTTAATTTATCATTTCCTCAAAAAACGTAATATATTTTCAACTACCGATATTTATACCGATGCCAATGGCCACTCGATGGCATCTCAATAGCGTGTCAGTGGTATGACACTGGCTTGGCGTGAACATAAAATAGCAGAATTGAGGCCCAGGTGGAGTGACGATTTGCGCAAGATGGCTGGCAGGAGCTGGATGCGCTAAGCCCAAATTCGATCTATGTGGTGTGCAATGGGAGAGGCCTATGTCCAGCAGTAGACTGCGATAGGCTGATGATGATGATGATGACGATGATATATATACTAGCTGACCCGGCAAATTTTGTTTTGCCAAATACATGATTTCTTTAAAATCTTAACAAAAAAATTAAAATTAAAATTTAGGGGATGTCATCATCTGTTAGGGGTATGAAAAATAGATGTTGGCCGATTCTTAGGCTTACCCTATATGCACACAAAATTTCAAAAAAATCGTTGCAGCTGTTTCGGAGGAGTTTGGTAAAAACACCGCGACACGAGAATTTTATATATTTGATATACACACAACAAACCACTACGCCATCCGGTCTTCGATATTTTTAAATATATACATATGTTTTATAAATTACAACTACACACAGAACAAATGATAGAGCTCATAACACAATCATTTGTCCTGGTTGGGAATCCAACCCACGGCCAAACGCCAACCCCCAAACCAAAGAGCATGTCGAAGTTTAAATGAATATTTTTTATCCAAAAATTTCAACGATCCATAACATCCACATAAAGCAATATATCGCCTGTAAGACCACTTCAACCTTTTAATACTCGTCCCTCATCAAGTATACACAACACAGTATAGACAGCAGACCGTCTGCTCTCCAGCCATCGCTTGTTAAGAGCAGAATCCATTTTTCATTCGAGTTGAAAACGGATTGAGTGCTAATTTGATGTTTGAAATGCCAATTGTTATTGTTACTTTGTTTTATAAATTTATATTTAGATCCGGATTATCTTATGTACTAATTTTGTAAATTAAGATATATTTGTTGGCAACATTTTTATTATCTAATTCAATGAATGTGAAGTTTTATTGAATGTCAAAACGATATGTGGGAGACACTTTTGTATGAAATATTTAGGCGTCATTCTTAGCTATTGTAAACATATTAATAAATTATATTATAAATGTGAAAAGGTTAACTCACATTTACGCCTTTTGTTGTTTGTCACGCCAAAACCACTAAAGAGATTTTAAAATTCTTTCGCCACTGGTAAGCTACATTATTACCGCGAAAAAGCTAGTTAATAAATAATTTTTATATAGTGTATAGGTATACCACAAAGCCATTTCTCAATAGTTGAATAAATAATTCACTTTTGACTGTCGTTGTTTTTGAAAATATTTATAAAATACATTGAAAAAATATTAATTTACTAATGGAGGACTATTCCTGCTGTAACTTAAGATGTTATATGTAATGATTTATAAGAAATAGGTTATTTTAAACGTTGGGATCTAAATATTGGAACTGGTTAAAACTAGTATTCATAGAAATTCAGAATTGTCTAGTATTTATATTTACTTTCCATTAGGTGACCCGTCTGCTCGTCTGCCCCTCTAACATAAAAAACAATAAAAAAAAATACAGTAATAATAATAATAATTTAACAAAAGACAGTTCAAAAGCTAATTAAAATGAATGTAGAAATGTAGAAAAAAGAGTACCTAACGTTTATTGTAGTATGTAGGTATATACCCAGTTTTATACCCAATTTATTCCATTGAAGACAACTTACTTGCATATCAATGAATAAACATTAATACATTCTAAAACCACCTCGCCGTGAACACACAAAGCCCACAAAATATTAATAAGTACCAATCTAATTTTCATATATTTCAATGCCCACACTCACACTGTGGCGGGTGCATTTTGGGGGTCTACGGGGGCGTGGCGCACCCTTTCCAGCCCGTCACACCCCGTCAGGTCGTTGACCTCACAGCTGACGCGACGCCGCTGAATGGCAGCATAGTACGAGGCACTACACTCGGTAGTACTATAGTACGATCATTGAACTATAATGATGCTTTTGTCTAAACATGGCGGATAAAAAAAAGAACTTAATGAATAATGTACCTAAACAAATCTTAGAAGTCAAGTCAAGTTATAAGGAAGCCGCGTCGTATCGAAATGAAACTTTGTGTGTACAAGTAGTTTTGATGAATATAGCTTGGAGTGGATCCAGTCAGAAATTGAATGGTGGAACTCTTTACTGTTTAATAACCTCAAGAGAGAAAGAATTCAATTCACGATCAAAGCTTGTTTTTTTTTTTTATTATACTAAAGTATAAATACCTCAAGTTACGTTCGTTTTAAATATTAACCGATGCAAACTGATACTGACTGAGAAATAAAACTGTGGGTGGGTTCACGTCGGTAGTGTATTGGTCAGGATTTTTTTTTTGGTATACATAAGACAACTCCCGCATTAGGAATATATCCTGTGTCGCGGGGGACTTTACAAATATACATGAAACGGACACAGAGAACACCGAGACTCAGAAGAACAATTTGTGGATCATACAAAGTGTCGTCCCGTGTGGGACCCACAACACTTAGCGTAGTAGTGAGCGACGTGGCGACCGCTTAAACCACTACGCCATCCGCGCAGTCGAACCCACGGCCTCTTGATCGCAAGTCCAATGCTTTAACCACTAGGCTACCGCCGCTTATTATACTTGCGACGAGCTCATAATAATGAAAAAACAACACTAACACATTTTCGTATTTTTAACCGACGTCTCACATCGGTTCGGAGGAGGGTCTAAGTTCGACTGACTTCCTTTCTAGGGTATACCTGGTTCCCCGGCTATTAGTACCCGGCGACGGCGTGCGGTTTTAGTCGGTTCGAGTCCGACATGCCACCGACAGGTGGTATCCGAGGGGATTTCCGCACGGAAAAAAATTAACTAAGTCTAAGTTCGACTATATATGTTTTGTTTGTGACCTCAGAACTCCCTCATTTATGAATCTATTTGGAAGATGATTTATTTAATTGGGAATATTTACTCCCCGTTTAGTCCCATTCAAAAAATATACTGCACCTAAAGGTGAAAAATTATGGAACAACGGCAATTCGGCTGTTTGGTTGCTTCTACACTTCTTTATTCTTCTACGGTGCAAGTAGTGGGCCCACAGGTTGGTACCGCTAGACTAAAAACCAGTCAATATACAGGTTGTTGCAGAAATTCATTTTCAGATCTGATTTTGACAAATTGATCTTATATATATACCGTATATTCGAAATAAAAAGAGAACTGACATTAACAAAACTATAGATATTGATATCAAGAGCATTTATAGAATTGTTCGATATTTCAGAAAAAAAAACACAAAATCACTGACACCATTTACATGTTATTTAGAAATGTGCACCTATGCAAGTAGTATTTTCCGAAAAAAGTACTTTTTTCTAAATGCAATTTTTTTTTTAGTAGATTTAACTATTATATCAGTTTAGCAAATGGACTGCCGTAATTGATTTCCTGTCGGCTATTTTTAAGCTCCTAAAATTTGATCTCATATTTGTAACCTTCTGTATTATTGGTCACTTATATTACTTTATTTTCTTTTCCTCCTTGTTTTGCTTAAAGAAAACGAAAACGCCCGCAAAAGCTCCCACGACAAAGAATATCTTACCTATCATTGTCGCGGGGGCTTTCAGAAACATACATGAAACGGACACAAAGAACACCCAGTACTGAACTCTAGTTTATAATATATGTTCCTTATCAAAGGATACAATGGAAAAATTGATTCTGTAGGTAGTGTAGATGTAGCTATAGGCCCCTAAGACCACCCCCTGCCCCCTCGACACGATAGACAAGACAAGACACGAGAGACGTCTAAGAATAGATTCTTAGACGTCTCCAAGAAATATTAAACCTGCACTATTCAACCCCGTCTGGCTTTGCTTAGTTATCTATATATTATTGCATGAAGAGACTTCTTCGCACCCCTTGTTATATAAATATGGCGCACCGAAAATACCATATTTGGAAGACTTAGTGTTTACATGCGGAAAGCTAAAACTTTTAAACAGTATAATCTTTATTATATATATAAGTGTTGTTGGTTTGTGTATGTTTCAAAAACTCAAAAAGTTCAAAACTCAAACCGTTTCAAGGACTGTTTTGCTTTAAAAATGAATAATGTGTAAAAACGGCTTTAGTAAGTTACCGTATAGGTATAGGGCTCCGTATATATTTTGACCTATCATAGTTTAAAAGTGTATATACAATGACAGCTCAAGTTTTATTGGTTATTCACCAAGCAAGACATACAAAACATTCAATTTTTTTATAAATCAATTGTCACGTGTATGTCGAAACATTACCTCAGAACGGCTCAACCCATTCGTCTGTTGTTCATTGTTTACGTGTTTCGTTTTGTTAAAAGGTTTATAGGAATTTTTTTTTTTTGAAAGTGAAAGGAAAAATCAGTATATATATATATATATAATAATACAGTACACTGACCTGTTGGTTTAGTGGTTTAGTAGGGTTCAATTCGCACCCAGGACAAATAATTGTGTGATGAGCACGGTCATTTGTTCTGTGTCTGGGTGTACTTTATCTATAATATGTATGTATTTACAAATATATAAGTATGTTTATCAGCAGTCTGGTTACCATAGTACAGGCTCTGCCTAGTTTGGGACCAGACGGCCGTGTGTGAGATGTGTGTAAATATTATTATTATTATATTTTAAGTACAAAACCAACGAGCGCGCCTTAAAGTATTCGCATACGATTTAACATCTTACATCTCACTGTATGACTGTAAACTTTAGTAAAGTGCACGCTCCCGGCGTCCCGTTACACACTCCCGTCCCTTATCACGAAATCACTCCTATATATGGTAGGAAAGCGAGACAAAAGATGTTGCACATAAAAAAACAATTTGTTTTTGGCAGGGCTATTGTATCGTTTTTTTTTTGATGATATAATTTAAACTATAATTTGGTTATTAAACAATAATTAATATATATTTGTGTTTACAAACCAGTCTGGAGTAATTTACATTACCAATCTATTAGAACTTTAACATATGAACGTCCTGTAACTAACATAGTCAAGCAACTGCCTGAAACACAGGTCTCACACCTAGCTCAGGCCGTTTGCAAAAGAATTTTTTAATATTTTGTTTTTACCACTTTATATTTAATCTTACACATTTTAGAATATTCATCTAGTGTTATGTTAGCTTTAGTAACAAACTTTATATAAGAATCTAATGACAATAAGATGTAAATCATATACAAAATGTAACCAAGACTATTCTGATTCTGCAAATACATTTTATTTTATTATTTTTATTTTATCACATACTCGTTTAAACAGCAATCTGCTTCACAGACGTTCATAGCGCAAGACGGTAAATTAAAATTTAAAAAAAAGATTCCATTCTAATGGAAAAAGTTTTTACAAAAGCAAGCAGCAGGAAAATGCTTTTGTTTCTTCTTCTTTTCTTTATTCTTTTCAGTTTCTGATACACTTCCTCTCATGCTTTTAAACATTTACCAAAAGGTAGACTAGAAAAGAATGTACATGTGTATGCGTACAAATTATGCATACAGTTTTAAAATAAACATTTCAGATGCATTAGAAGGATTTTCATATCAAGTAAAGAACTAAGAAAAAATAATTTAAAATTGATCTATCCGTTAAAGAGAAACGATGCCACAGACAGACACACTGGTACACACATTATACTTGTAACACTAATTTTCTAAATCATCGGAGACTAAAAACATATATTTGACCAACTTACCTTGCTGAAGTATCCGACAACGTGGCATCCCTCATGATCAGCACTCGTCATAACGTAGAAGAGGAACGGCTCCACATCGTAGTACAACGTTTTGTGGTCTAAGAAGAACTTGGCTAAGAGACAGAGCTGCTGGCAATACTGTTTGTGCTTCCGTCCATCCACTTGCCACACAGAAAGATTGTCTTTCCTGTATACCTGAGGGAGATATAAAATTGTTTACTCAATATGGCTGGCGGACTGCTATTCCAAAGGTCGCGGGTTCGATTCCCACTCAAGTCAAACATTTGTGTGCATGATCATTTAATGTTTGATTTGGTCTGGGTGTTTCTATGTATAAAAAGTATGTATTTACAAAAAAAAAGTATTTTTGTATTTATATCAGTTGTCTAGTAGCCATAGTACAAGCTCTGCTTAGTTTGGGACTAGATGACGTTGTGTGAATGTGGTACAATATTATTAATATATTATATGGTCTAGATGTTAAACAGAAAACTATTTTGTGTCTAGAGAATTCAGGAGCTTTCAGTCTTTGTAAGGGAGCAAACGAGCAGACGACCCTGGACACATGCAACTTCAGATCTACAAGTGCGTTGTTGCTTGAGTCTTCTCCCCCTAGAATCAGAGACAGGGACCTCGCTCTCTCGGTGAAAAACAACCAAAGAACTGCTGAACATCGGTTTTCTGTGAGTGCGCGGTATCACGCTGACCGAGCCTAGCCAATGTGTGCCGAACCTCTCCCACTATGATATTTTCACAATTTTAGATTCCCAAGATGCCTGGTCGAAAATTATATTTAGCATCATTGTCTACTAAATGCCGTTGGAGAGCTGCAGGAGAGCCTTAGAAAGGAGATTTTGGCCTACTACACCGCGTTGGCCAGACAGATTGGTATAGGGTTTGTTTTAAGTGTTCCTTTTCTTCGCAGTGCTCTTGTCCTGTAGCTGGCTCTTACGAAACCTAGGAATAAATAGGGGTAGTGGCATTCTGTATTCTTAATCCGTCACCACATGAATAGAGTTGGGAAAGTATATTTAGCAAAACGTGGATATTTACATGTCTCTTACTTCAGGAATACACACACGCACGTACATTTTCACTCACTTTTTAAGGTTATAATCTTAAGTTTTATCATTATATATGTGGTATAGTAGGCCGACACCTTCTAGGAAAAGCCTATGTCCAGCAGTGAACTGCTAAAGGCTGATGATGATGGTTTTGGATATGAACTTTGCTGCGGCATATATGGGCCAGGCTCGACCAGAGTGGTACCAAGGCCTCACCAATTTGGGTTCTTAACCTCACCCCTCCCCTGATTTAAGGGGGGGGGGGAGAGGGAGGAACTTGAAAGGCGGCAACGCACCGTGACTTTCTTCGTTGCACTGTCACCATCAGGTGAGGCCCCGCCGTATATAAGGTGAGGGTGAGCGTACCTCGTCCCCGGGCGGGTGCCTCCAGACGCACTTGGCCTTGTGCCGCTGCGCGCCGGTGGCGGACTTGTGGTGGTTGAGGCAGAACTCGCACACGAACAGCCGCGGCACGCGCGCCGCGTCGCCCGGGTACGGCGACTGGTACCACACCTCCATCATGTATTTACCCATCACCACGTATCTGGGAATGAAAGGAATCACGTCATTGTTACGGTAACATTACGTTTCGTGCTTCAACTATATCGACGTCTCGGAAGTCAAATTTAATATTGATTAAAATTGTGACACGATGCCACAGCGAAGCATGCTTCGCAAAATAGATAAAAACCATGTCTAAATCGTGTCAAAATTTGAGCTTAAATGGTGCAGAACTTTTTGAGTTTTTAAAACGTACACAAACCAACTTAACATTTTTATATCGTACCATATAGATGGGGTAGATTCCTAGGTTTAAATTTGTCACTAAATGTAACATCTTATGGTACAGCTTGAGTTGTCATCCATTATCGATTTAATATTATCATCGCTTTTACTTCATCAAATCAACATGACATATCAAAAACGGCGTGTTGAGTCTATGGACCCCCGGTCACGAACGAAGTCCCGCAAGATGTGTCGGAAAAAGTCTTGTTAAACAATTTCGGTCTCGCTCCGAGCGTTTAGGGCGCGATAAGGCACTTCGCTCCAATATTTTTAACAATAGCAAATTATGATGACTATTCATTATTTAAAAATATGAGCTCAACAAGGGTTTATCGATTTACATTGAGGGTTTACCTTATATGCGCAATAACTTAGCAAAATATAATCAGGACTAAAACAGAATGTGTGGAAAAAATGTCTTACCTTGTACCCCTATCAGTAGGTATATCAGATAACTCTTCTTCTATTTTAATAGCAGCTAATGCTTGCGCTTCCCGGAACAATTTCAGATCATAATCTGGCGCGAATCCTTCTAGAATTGGTTCTCTATCTTCGTTTATTTCTTCGTTGCCTGAAGCTGCCAGTTTCTCTCGTAGTTCTTGGCTGCCTTTCCATTTCGATCGCATATCCTAAAGGAGATATCATAAATTACACGGAGAACTTGACTTAATTTTATTTGAAAATTTTCTAAATTATTTTCCTGCTTTGTTTAGATGACGCAGGATGAAGGCAAAATAATATAGAAATGAACGGGGAGCTAGAGCTACGGTGCATTTTTCTTTCTTATACCGCAAATCTTTGATGGAAAAGCGGGATCGAAGCAGAAGCTCGAAGAGGCTGAGTTTACGTCCATGTAGACCCATTAGTCCTGTGATTAGAGACACAAATATGGCCGGGCCATCAATTGGTAGTTTTTTGGTGGCGACGGACGGCAATAGGCAGTTTATTTTATATTTTTAAGACCATTTATATACATTATGGGACGGAATTAATGATTGAGTATTAAGAATGAGAAAATATAATAGCTCACTTTGAGCTGGTAGGCGCGCTGCTCGATGGTGGGCTGGTGGCGCGGGCGCGCCTGCTTACCTTCACTTTGAGCTGGTAGGCGCGCTGCTCGATGGTGGGCTGGTGGCGCGGGCGCGCCTGCTTACCTTCACTTTGAGCTGGTAGGCGCGCTGCTCGATGGTGGGCTGGTGGCGCGGGCGCGCCTGCTTACCTTCACTTTGAGCTGGTAGGCGCGCTGCTCGATGGTGGGCTGGTGGCGCGGGCGCGCCTGCTTACCTTCACTTTGAGCTGGTAGGCGCGCTGCTCGATGGTGGGCTGGTGGCGCGGGCGCGCCTGCTTACCTTCACTTTGAGCTGGTAGGCGCGCTGCTCGATGGTGGGCTGGTGGCGCGGGCGCGCCTGCTTACCTTCATTTTGAGCTGGTAGGCGCGCTGCTCGATGGTGGGCTGGTGGCGCGGGCGCGCCTGCTTACCTTCACTTTGAGCTGGTAGGCGCGCTGCTCGATGGTGGGCTGGTGGCGCGGGCGCGCCTGCTTACCTTCACTTTGAGCTGGTAGGCGCGCTGCTCGATGGTGGGCTGGTGGCGCGGGCGCGCCTGCTTACCTTCACTTTGAGCTGGTAGGCGCGCTGCTCGATGGTGGGCTGGTGGCGCGGGCGCGCCTGCTTACCTTCACTTTGAGCTGGTAGGCGCGCTGCTCGATGGTGGGCTGGTGGCGCGGGCGCTCCTGCTTACCTTCACTTTGAGCTGGTAGGCGCGCTGCTCGATGGTGGGCTGGTGGCGCGGGCGCGCCTGCTTACCTTCACTTTGAGCTGGTAGGCGCGCTGCTCGATGGTGGGCTGGTGGCGCGGGCGCGCCTGCTTACCTTCACTTTGAGCTGGTAGGCGCGCTGCTCGATGGTGGGCTGGTGGCGCGGGCGCGCCTGCTTACCTTCACTTTGAGCTGGTAGGCGCGCTGCTCGATGGTGGGCTGGTGGCGCGGGCGCGCCTGCTTACCTTCACTTTGAGCTGGTAGGCGCGCTGCTCGATGGTGGGCTGGTGGCGCGGGCGCGCCTGCTTACCTTCACTTTGAGCTAGTAGGCGCGCTGCTCGATGGTGGGCTGGTGGCGCGGGCGCGCCTGCTTACCTTCACTTTGAGCTGGTAGGCGCGCTGCTCGATGGTGGGCTGGTGGCGCGGGCGCGCCTGCTTACCTTCACTTTGAGCTGGTAGGCGCGCTGCTCGATGGTGGGCTGGTGGCGCGGGCGCGCCTGCTTACCTTCACTTTGAGCTGGTAGGCGCGCTGCTCGATGGTGGGCTGGTGGCGCGGGCGCGCCTGCTTACCTTCACTTTGAGCTGGTAGGCGCGCTGCTCGATGGTGGGCTGGTGGCGCGGGCGCGCCTGCTTACCTTCACTTTGAGCTGGTAGGCGCGCTGCTCGATGGTGGGCTGGTGGCGCGGGCGCGCCTGCTTACCTTCACTTTGAGCTGGTAGGCGCGCTGCTCGATGGTGGGCTGGTGGCGCGGGCGCGCCTGCTTACCTTCACTTTGAGCTGGTAGGCGCGCTGCTCGATGGTGGGCTGGTGGCGCGGGCGCGCCTGCTTACCTTCACTTTGAGCTGGTAGGCGCGCTGCTCGATGGTGGGCTGGTGGCGCGGGCGCGCCTGCTTACCTTCACTTTGAGCTGGTAGGCGCGCTGCTCGATGGTGGGCTGGTGGCGCGGGCGCGCCTGCTTACCTTCACTTTGAGCTGGTAGGCGCGCTGCTCGATGGTGGGCTGGTGGCGCGGGCGCGCCTGCTTACCTTCACTTTGAGCTATTAGGCGCGCTGCTCGATGGTGGGCTGGTGGCGCGGGCGCGCCTGCTTACCTTCACTTTGAGCTGGTAGGCGCGCTGCTCGATGGTGGGCTGGTGGCGCGGGCGCGCCTGCTTACCTTCACTTTGAGCTGGTAGGCGCGCTGCTCGATGGTGGGCTGGTGGCGCGGGCGCGCCTGCTTACCTTCACTTTGAGCTGGTAGGCGCGCTGCTCGATGGTGGGCTGGTGGCGCGGGCGCGCCTGCTTACCTTCACTTTGAGCTGGTAGGCGCGCTGCTCGATGGTGGGCTGGTGGCGCGGGCGCGCCTGCTTACCTTCACTTTGAGCTGGTAGGCGCGCTGCTCGATGGTGGGCTGGTGGCGCGGGCGCGCCTGCTTACCTTCACTTTGAGCTGGTAGGCGCGCTGCTCGATGGTGGGCTGGTGGCGCGGGCGCGCCTGCTTACCTTCACTTTGAGCTGGTAGGCGCGCTGCTCGATGGTGGGCTGGTGGCGCGGGCGCGCCTGCTTACCTTCACTTTGAGCTGGTAGGCGCGCTGCTCGATGGTGGGCGGGTGGCGCGGGCGCGCCTGCTTACCTTCACTTTGAGCTGGTAGGCGCGCTGCTCGATGGTGGGCTGGTGGCGCGGGCGCGCCTGCTTACCTTCACTTTGAGCTAGTAGGCGCGCTGCTCGATGGTGGGCTGGTGGCGCGGGCGCGCCTGCTTACCTTCACTTTGAGCTGGTAGGCGCGCTGCTCGATGGTGGGCTGGTGGCGCGGGCGCGCCTGCTTACCTTCACTTTGAGCTGGTAGGCGCGCTGCTCGATGGTGGGCTGGTGGCGCGGGCGCGCCTGCTTACCTTCACTTTGAGCTGGTAGGCGCGCTGCTCGATGGTGGGCTGGTGGCGCGGGCGCGCCTGCTTACCTTCACTTTGAGCTGGTAGGCGCGCTGCTCGATGGTGGGCTGGTGGCGCGGGCGCGCCTGCAGCAGACGCAGAGCCTTGCGGCGCGCCTCGCTGGCGGCGGCGCGCTCCTCGCTGGCCGCCACGCACGACAGCGCCGTCACGTTGTGGTACAGCGGGCACGCGTCCCACGTCACGTGCCGGGACGACGTGCCACCTGCAATTCAAGTATATCACCTTAGATCGCCCATACCAGTTAGACTTGGATAAAAACAAGGATATAGAGAATTTTCTTAAAGGACAAAATTCGTAATGAGGTCAACCGACAAGTAATTAACTACTGAAGAGGAAATCCGAAAACGGAAAGAAGGGACGGACTGAAGACTTGAAGAAGGTAGCTGTTAGGGACTGGCAGCGAAAAGCGGAGGTTATGTCCAACAACAGACTAATATAGAGTAATTGAAAGTGGAACGAAATGATAATAACAAAATAATATAATCGTGGAACATTAATAAGTAAACAGGTGTCCCTCAGAGAGACTATTTTCGTTCATTTCCATCAAGTAAATTTGAAGACGAAATGTTTCAAGCAAAAAAAATTGTAATCAGTTTTTAAACTGATTTTCTAAACTCTGTTAAGTTATTTTTTTTTTCTTTACCAAATGGCTAAAAGCCTCTGGCACCACGCTTGGTGCTAAAACGCTGAAAATATTTTTCACGAGTGGAAATCATTGCAAATCATTGAAAAAGCAAATAAAGATGTACAGAATAATAGTTATTGCAAAGTATTACTCTTTTCCTTTTTAATTATATAATCTTAACCTTCTAGCCTAAAGGGCCTGCTCTATCTGTAATAATATTAAATAACAATGAGTAATTACCCAGATGTCCCGAAGAGTCGCAGCCTCTCACAGGGCACCTGCGCTGCGCGGGCTCTGATAGCGTGGGCGCGGCCACGGGTGACCAGGAGGGGGGCGCGCGCCCCTTAATATTCTTCTTCGAGTCTTTGATGCTACTGTAAAATATTTTCTTCAATTTTCTTGGAGAAAATGAAGTTACGAGGAAAATGAGACATTTTTCTACTGTTTAAACATTTTTGTTAGTTGGTTAATCATCCACCTTTTTGAAAAATAGTTCTTTATTTAGTAATGTAAGTTGTCATTTAATAAATCTAATGTGTAGGTAACATACAAAAATTGAATTACATGTGCGTACGTTACTAAATCGCGCAAGTGAAATTTTCAGAATGATGACATAATCACCGGACTGTATTTAAATTATCTTTCTGTTTTAAACCAACTTAAACTAAAGAAAGGAGTACTCAATTCAGTTGTATTTTTTTATGTTTGTAAACTGAGAACTCCGTCAACAAATATTTGGGGGTGGGGGTATACTTCCCGTTTGGTCCCATTCATATTTGAAGAAAAAGTACTACCTTTACAGTTTATCATGATGTTAGCGCATTCAAGTCGGTAATCCTTTTCTAAAGTTAATTATTTTTATATGTTAATATCTTCCTTCCTTGATGAAAGTATAGTGACAAATAATAAACATAATTCCTGTATAAGAGTAGATTTGAATTTCTTAATCCTCGGCGATGTGACAAATATTTTGGTTAAATTTTAGTAGTATTTTTAGATTTATAAAATGAGCAAATCGAATGTTTTAATTATTATTATTTAACAAAAATGTTAAAATAGAAATAGCTCCCATTACCATAGGTTCTTATATCTTAACATGCACATTTTATAACTAATACTTAAGGAATTGACGAAGGATTGCAAGGGCGGCAACACACGTGTGACTTTTGAGTTGCAGGTGCCCATGGGCGGCGGTAGTTGCTTACCATCAGGTGACCCGTCTGCTCGTATGCCCCCTTAGACCATTTAAAATAAGTAATACATTGAGGATTTTCTTTCTTTCTTACATTGTAATACTGTTGAGTTTCAGGCGTTATATTATTCCAACACACTTGAGTATCCTCGGACCAGACGAGGTGATCATGCCTGGTACACCACGGCCCAATGATTTAAAAAATTCTTTCACCAATGGAAAGCTACATTATCAGAAGCTACTTAGGCATAGGCTACTTTTTATCACGATAACCGACATACACGCGGGCGGAGTACCACGCTGGCCAGACAGTTTGATATAGGGTGTGTGTCAAGTTTTCCTTCCTTCTCTTTAAAGTTCTGTTGCTCTCTTAGTCGGCTCTTACGACTCCCACAGAATGAATAGGGGTGAACACATGACAACAGCAATGCAAAGAGAAGTGTGTATGTGCAACTCGTCTGGCCAGCGTGGTATATTATGCCAAAAACTGCTTTCCAATACCTGCAATTTCTTATTCGTTTTCATAGTATCACTCCAGTTGATCCTGCCCACTTGTGTCAAACTGTGGCTCTTCCTCAGTTGAATATATTTTTGAGTACTTATAAGCATACATATTACACATATGAGAAATAACTTTAAATTGTCGGACGTTTCGAACAGGGCCTCAATTCTGCTATTTTATGTAAACATACAAGTCACTGTCATTCCATTGACATGCTATTAAGTAGCCATTGACATTGGTCAAAATTTCAGTATTCTATTAACATCAATTCACTGTATCAATAGACTATTGATGTAGTTGACAATGGTGATATCAACAACATTGACATTTCTGGAAAATTGAATATTTCATTTTATTTACAAATTTAAAATGTTCCATTTACCAAAATATTACAGACATCGACGACATTTAAATTAGTAGCAATTTAGTGATAAGTCATCAGGGGCCATTGGTCTTTCGGGCACGCCGTCATCGCGGCGGTAAGACCCATTATGGAGGATTGGCTCGAGAGGCGTCACGGGACCCTCTCATACCGACTGACGCAGGTGATCACTGGGAAAGGATGTTTCGGGGATCACCTGTGTCTGATCCGCAAGGAGCCAACGCCTGAGTGCCACCACTGCGATGGCCAGACCGTGGACACGGCTCTCCACACGCTGGCAGAGTGCCCGGCGTGGGCTGAGCAGAGGCGAGACCTCGTGGCGGCCATCACAGTGGGAGTTCTCTCGCTCGATAGCCTGATTGCGGCTATCGTGCGGGGCGAGAGTGCGTGGAACTCTGCCGTCTCCTTCTGCGAGCAAGTTATGCTCGCGAAGGAGACGGCGGAGCGGGACCGGGAGAGGTTTAGGACTCTCCCGGCCCGCCAGGCCCGGGAACGGGCCAGGTACCGCAGGCGACTCAGGCGCCGGAGGTCGCAGAACGACCTCCGTCCTCCATAAGCGCAGGCCTGGGGAGACAGTGAGGCCATCTGTCACCCTAGCAGAAGCAGGCCGGGGTGGCGGCGAGCGCTCGCTTCCAGGGAGCACAGGGAACATAGGGTTCCCACGGGGGGGGGGGGGGGGGGTCGTCTACTCGTCTTTAGATGACCCGAGGTATGTCTAGGGTATACCTGGTTCCCCGGCTATTAGTACCGAGACGGCGTGCGGTTTTAGTCGGTTCGAGTCCGACATGCCACCGACATGGTATCCGAGGGGATTTCCGCACGGAAAAAAAAGAAAAAAAAAAGCCATTGGTCTCACTTAGTACAATACGAAAAGTACAAAACTATCTCGACACTACTCCATCGAGAGTTTATTATTGAATTGGTAAAATAGCAGAATTGAGACCCTGATTGTACCAGCCATTCTTTCAAGAAATTTTTAATATTACATGATTCTGTTTTACCGTATGTATACGTAATTATATAACATAAAACGCGAAACTTTACTTAGAAATAATAATAATAATATTTACTTACTTCTTATTGTCATTGTTTTTCTCATCAACTTCTGAATCAGTGTCAGTATTTGTGGGTCGGGAAACAGTTGCTAACCTAGACACTCTGGCTGAGAGTGACCTGGTTAATTTCCTGGGCATGGTCGCCACTGCTGAGTCACAGGAGTCACCACTTTTAGTTGCAGAATTCTCCTGCTGTAATTTAAAGAAAGAAGATAAGGAACCAGTGTATGCTTCAACTTAAGGTAATTCACCTTCACCTCATGTGATTAGATTGATAATCTGATCATTACAATTCCATAAATCTTAATGTATAAAACAAGATTCCCGCTCAAGTCAAACATTTGTGTGCATGAACATTTAATGTTTGATTTGGTCTGGGAGTTTCTATGTATATATTTTTATATGTATTTATTTACAAAAAAAAAAATGTATTTATATCAGTTATCTAGTACCCTTAGTACAAGCTCTGCTTAGTTTGGGACTAGTTGGCGTTGTGTGAATGTTGTAAAAAAAAAAAAGTTGGATTAGTTACACCATTTATAATTCAAGAATGACTAGATAGATTTTTATGAGATTTGATTTGTTGGCAAAACAGGGCAGCAAACAGATGAAGGGTGAAGCTGTAACTAAAATGCAGGTGAAACTGTGTGGGAACTGTTAGTATGTACATAAAATCTCTTATCAATCAAGACCATTATCTAATAGGAAACTTGGTGATGGTGATAGGGCAAAACTCAAGGAAGCCTTATTGCCACTATAAAAAGGCAACAGTATGGTATTTAAAGTGTAAGGAAACATACAATACTTGTATAGTACTTAAGGCTGCCAAATACGGATTATATCTGAGAATACTCAACATAAATTACCGGGGGCAATTAGGCATGCTAAATCACTGCAAATATATGAAAAACTAGTCACAAATCATTACTTGACATTATAGAGGAATTTGTGTATTAATGGATCTCTGTCTGTATGTATTTATATTTGTTATATGTATTTAAGTGTATTAGTTGCATTTATATTGTAAAAGTATATAGTAACATTATATTTTTTATTCTTTTTTTTTCATACCGAAATATACACGGTGATTTTTTAGGCGTTTTGGAAACGAAACATTTGAATTTGGAATCATCTATAGTACCAATAAAAATGATTAAATCAATTGTAATGTTGTCTAAAAAAAAGTTTCAGTTTTAATATTTATTTTTACTCGATCGACTTGGAAAGTAGTAGTGGACTGATCATTCATTCATTATCTTATGTGAATGAAACACATCCGTGGGCGTTTCGGCGGCCGCTGCGCACCGCTGACGCTAACAGCAGCTGATAAAAGTATACCTATAGGCGCGAGCTAGCGAGTACTTACGTAGATAGACTCCAATTTGTCCTTCATACTTTACACGGGCTTAGGATCGTCAGAAATACCTATTTTATTTAAACTTCTTTTCGATTATTAACCACGATTGTTCTTTTCACAACAAATCAATTTATCAACGGACTGTAGGTATAAATATTTCAAGCGTATTTAAAAAATCGGAGCTATCTACAGACTAATTAACTTACATACCTATTTACACTATTTACACTTCTCTGTATCGAAGCAACTGCTCAAAATGGAGTCCGCTGCATTCAATACACAAACGTCCACGTTTAATGCAATTGTTTTTTAATTTTCTTAATGTGTCTCTATCACTTTTCACTTTATCAAAAGCGTCCACTATCGCAATGCGTAAATTATCACGGCTTTCATATTCCCATGTATAAACAAATATTTTTATTTCCGACCATAAGAAAAAATCCAGGGGCGTTAAGTCCGGGTTTCTAGGTAGCCAAGGCACTGGCCCTCCTCGACCTATCCACCGATCACTAAACTCATTGTCCAGGTATGCACGCACTACACTCCGGCGAATAATAATTTAAACGTCCTTGACCTTGCGCGTGAGCGCGCGACCTTTATGTGACTCGATATTAAAACGCATAATATGTATTTCTATTCGTAGTATTTACCTACGTGTGATTGAATAGCCTACTACTACTGGTTCTCACTTTTTCTCTGTAAACGATATGAATATCGACTTTGATGATAAAAAATATATATATTTTATTAAATTAACGTTATATATAGCTTCTGTTACTGATAAATAACTCAAAATTTTCTTTTCCAAAACGCTTTCAAAATCACCGTGTATATAATATCTGTATAAAAAATATTGCAGTGGTATACAATAAAGAAATAAATAAATATATTAGAAAACCTGCTACAACAATATACCTTGTTATGGAATATATATTGAACAAGAAACAAGCTACATTTGTATGAAAATCACAAAAATATTCAATGCAATAAATGAAATCATCATTGCATTTCATTTCCATACATTTTTGAACCAAAGTGCTTGTGTGGGCTCAGGCTGTGTTAATGCACTTTATAGCAATAGTTTTAAAGTTTATATCCAAATGTCTTAAAAAAATACTGTCTGCTGTGCTCCTCTTGGTATGCGTGCCCTTACTTGAAACAGGATTCAGGATTCTACCCATGTCTTGTGATTATAGAGGTCACTAGGATGGGAACATCCACTGGCCACTGGTCTTGTATGATTTTTTTTAAAAACAATACATTTTTAAGTTTAAAATACATAAACCTAAACAAACCTTTGGAGTAAGAGATTCAGAAGCAGATGATTTTGATTTCCCACTTTTCACAGATTCCTTTTTAGGAGTGGGCTCACTATCACTGTCTGAGGAGAGAGACTCAATAGAAGACTGGCTGGAAGAACATGATGATGCACTCTTTTCTTCTATAGTTTTCTTTGGCGGAGGTCCATTAGGCCTGTTTCCATTCTTACGCTTAGCATTGTCTTTTGAGTCCTTTGAATCTTTTGAGTCCTTTGAGTCTTTTGAGTCCTTTGAATCTTTTGAGTCTTTTGAATCTTTTGAGCCTTTTGAGTCTTTTGAATCTTTTGAGTCTTTTGAATCTTTTGAGTCTTTTGAGCCTTTGGAGTCCTTTGAGTCTTTGGAGTCCTTTGAATCTTTGGAGTCCTTTGAATCTTTAGAAAACTTGGAATCTTTCGAATCTTCATCATTATCGGCAGTTATAGGGGAAATGTCTTTTTCATCACTAGATTTTCTAGATCCTCTTTTAGGTCTAGGTGATGTCTTTGGACTCTTGTTATTGGCACTATTGGCACTTGAAGACTTACTCTCTGATTCAGATTCAGAGCTATTATCTGGGGAGAATATACTCTTCTTCTTTAAAGTTCCCGTATCTGTTTTAGGACTCAGTTTTGAAATAGTTTTCAGTACTGGTTTAGGAGTTTTTGCACCTGCAGATACCTTATTTGCAGTTCTTCCTCTAGCAAGTACCGCAGCAGCAGATTTAGGTTTAGCAGAACAACGTCTTCTAGGTGCCATTGACTTTGGACTGGCAGCTTTAGGAGCTTCATCATCACTGGATGATGAAACTTTGACTTTTGATGGTCTTCTAGGTTTTGGCTCATCTTTCTTTTTGACTTCCTCAGGTTTTGAGGGAGATTTAGGTGCAGGCGTTGCTACTGCAGTTACTGGAGGTTCGGAAGTTGAGGATTCAGAGTCTGAACTGCTAGAACCAGACCCTGAACTTGTGGAAGAACTGCCACTACTACTGGAATCTGATGTAGACCCAGAACTGCTATCAGTGCTACTGTTACTAACCTGAAATTGCAGACATTCAAAAAGTGAATGAAAAAAAGGTTTACTTTTTAAAGACCTATTCCTATTAAGACGGATTCAATGGACTCACAGTGCGGGTACCCGGTCCAGGAATAGGTTTAGGGAGTCTGTTATGTTACCTCTTCTACCTAATCATATTCCTGGAATAAGTTTAGGGAGTATGTTATGTTACCCCCTCTACCTGATCACATTTGATATAATGATATAAGTTTAATAGATATGACAAAAAGGTACTATCTAATTTAGGCAGAATTTACTTATCGGTAAATCTGCTATAGGGCTCCTATGTAGGTCTAAAGCACAGAATGGCATATTCTCCTAAGAGTAAATAAACATTTTGGAAACATAACGTTTTATTACTAAGAAGAGAATAAATGGAAAATTAACACCAATAGTATTTAGTTACATATTGTTTGTTATCATTTATGAAAAACATACGACAGAATACTTTAACTTTCTAAGTGTAATTGAATACTTACATCGAGATTTGTCATTTTGTTGTTTAGTATTTACAAGTAGATCCAAATTACAATTAATACTAAGAATTAAACTACTTATTTAATGCTAATAATCTGATTTGTAGCAACCAATGTTTATTAAATAAATCTCGAAAATATGAAGTAAATGAACTATTAACTAATCGAAAGTTTTGACAACTTCAATAAACGTCATTACACAACAGTGTTGCCGTTTGAGAAATTAACGCACTTCGGAATCACTGGCATCTAATCAGCGATACTTTATTTATGAAACGAGCAGACGGGTTACCTGAATAATAGTTGACCATAAAAACCTTTTAAATATTGCGAACAGTGGTATTAGAAACCAAAAGATATTTTTAATTTAAAAGATATTTTAATAATATATTTTGTAGTATAACAATCTTTTTTTGATATTTACGTTGACTATTTATTTTTAAAATATATCAAACTGTGTTATTCTAAAGTCAATGTTTAATGCAATATTTATTTGGTTTTAAATTCGTCCTAATAATATAATATCCTTCCTTTCATTTAAATTTAGATATAAAAATCTCTATAAAACTTTAATCTAGAATATTCATCGAAAATAGATCTAACTAGAATATTCATAATAATGAAGTAATTTGTATATATCAGAACAAAAGTGATAACATAATAATATATATATATTAATTTTGTATCATTACGTTTTAAATAAGTACCTACATATTTTTCAGGATACTTAATATAACGATAACTTTATTTTACTAACGTTAATTTCGGATAGTGGCACCTCACTATTAAACATTTGCGAAAAAGTAGCATCCCACGTAATGACAGTTTACTAGGTTTTGTCCATAGAATATAAGCTTACCTACTAAGCCCTTTCCAATCAGGGTTTAGGTCCGAGCATAGCACAACTTTTGCTCTGCTAAAAGTGACTGCTGGAATTGAAAAATCCAAAGTAATAGTGTTGGCTTTGATTGACTTCACAAATGCATTCAGCTCCGTCAGTCACGATATAATTCTGTCTATCCTGTACCATCTCATGATTTCACCTGATACACTGGACTGGTTCTCGTCTTATCTTCAGGGGCGGACTTCTCAAGTGAGCGCCTTCTGAATAACTGCATCCCAGAGAACACCTTTTAGTAAAATTTACGTCAGGATGACTTCATGTTGTGTCATGAGTTACGTAAGATTACGTCACATATGAGTCATAATATATGACTCAGTATTTCATACCTCTTGACGTAAAACTTTTACGTTAAACATATGACGTAAATATGACACTAGGGCACACCATGCGTAACTAATTTAAAAGTGCTTTGAGTATCTTTAATTTTAACTATTTGTCTACGATTACTCGAATGACATGGCTTACAATTTTATTATTTTTATTTTGTGCGTAATACCAACAGCACAAATAACGTAAGGTAAAATATTATAATAAAGTAACAACGAAGCTATTCACAGGTATTCGCAAATAGAAATAGCAATACCGATTACGTAATAGTGGGGACTTTTTTCTTACATACGAATATGATGGCATTAATTTAAAATTTTTATGTCAGGAACCTGACTTGTACCTTATGCAATCATAGGACTTAGCAATTACATAAATAATACCTACAATTATGACTCCAAAATGACGTCATATCATGAGAAAATATGATATAGTATGAACGAGACAGTTAAGTCATACAAATTACATCATATCAATGTCAAGTTTGATGTCGATATGAGGTCATAGTGACGCCATACAAAATGATCTCAGTGAAAGTAATCAAACATAGTCACTATTATGTCATACTTACGAAAAAAAAAAATGGCCCTCTGTGTGACTTATTTACGACATCATATTAAAGTCATGTGTTCACTGTGATTCAATTCGTTTTCACCCTTCGCAAATATGATCATGTTTTTTCCTTTCTTCGAATCGAACTGGCTTAGTATTCGTTAGGGCCGTTAGCTACGCGCCCTTACCACCCTTTATTCTAATTCTAATGTCAACTCGCTAATTTCCCCCACCTAGTTGACATCTTCATTCCAATATCTGTGTTCCAAGCACAATAGAACCCTTCGTTCATCAAACAATCCTCTTCTGCTATGCCCCACTCATACATCTGCTTGTGTCCACTCCTCATTCTAATTCCAATCCATGCTCCTCTGGAACGCTCTCCTTCTGGAAATCAAGCCTTAACGGAATGTGTGATACCGTGGTGAAGGAAGACATTGCTTCTAGGACGCTTTTCGCTAACTTTTCCTAAGACTCTGGCCAAGAAAGTGATGACATACCAATCTGCAGTCACTGTCCTTCGATTTACAAGCGATACTGTAGTGTAATGTACTGACTTGGCAAAAAAAGAAGCAACCATGTTTTTACCAATGCTTTGACTTTTCTTAACTTTCGTCGTCTAATCTTCAAAAGAAGGACCCACTCTGCCGACTGGCTTTTTTTCGGGTTCAAGGCACTACACCCAGGTTTCGTCACCTATCACGATATTATATACAGCCAATGACTGTCCTACGTTATTTTTTTATCATTTTACAGCACCATTGGACACGCAGTCGTTTCTGGTCCTCCGTTAAGTCATGCGGTATCTATCGAGTGCAAAGCTTCCGAATCTTCAGATACACATGTAAAATGTTTTGCACTTGGCTCATTCCAATGCCTAACACAGCACGAATTTGCTGGGAAGTATTTTTTTTTGTCAGTTATAATAAGTTGTCGTATGGTGTCAACAGTAGTCTGTAATAGCAGTCGCCGGCCGACCTTCACGTACCTCGTCATGGAGATGATCACGTCCACGTCTAAATTCTCCAAACAGTAAAATAAGCTTAGAGTGAACAAGAGCCCCAATCTTGCAATATAGGCAACGAGAGAAACGGATAGTAGATAGATGAAACTATCTCTTTCTAGTCGAGCTGTGTGGCTGGCTGGGAAATATAAGGGGTTACTAAGTAGCCAATCGCAGTTTAGCTACACAGAGACTACACTACACTACTACACTATCGGGCATCCATCTCTCTCGTTGCTTGTATCGCTTCCACTTACAGGCATCTGTCCCCGGGTTCTCTCTATGCTTATATCTCTATGGTTATGTCCTCAGTTTAAAGTTGTTGACACTTAAGTCAGATTGGTTACTTTTATTATCTGTGAAAACGACAATTTTGTATGTTAAAATACTAAATAGCAACTTATGACGTCACTATTGTAGACTACTCAATTGCAGAATATATTTCAATGTTTATTTGATTTAAATTCGTAATAGCTATAAAAGAACTAGAGTAATTATATTTTCCGAGATGTTCTGTGATATGAAGCATTAGATGACGAAGCAGACATTGTCAGTTAATTATGATACAGTCAACTACCCTATTAAAAAACGAACTATAGTAGTTATTATGTAATATTTCCGTAACTCCTTTGTGAGTTTTAGTTTTCAACAACAGAGCAACTACTTTTAGGATTTTATAACTGCGAGTTCGATCCAACTCTCTGTCAAGTTAAACAGAGCCTGTCCTTAACAAATCATAAAGATTTCTTAAATTGACTAAACATTTAAAATTAACATTCCATTAAAATAAAAATATCTATTTATCATAATTTACATTAAACTATGCCTATTAAAATGAATAATATTTGAATAATATTGAACTTTAAAAAAAATGTACGCACAGATAAATTATAACTGTAGCAGACCAATTCTGTAGGGCAAAACGTTGGAAAGCCCAAGTCCTTAGGAATCTCAGACACTCATGTTATTGGAAAGTTCTTATTTTAGGTACCCCAATTTTACTAAATTTTACCCAATTTTTGTGGACGGTCAGTAATACCACCTACGCAGGTAAAACGTATGTCGCTAACTTTTAAACTTTCGCGTTCCATGATAATTAATATTATTTAACGGGAATTAACGCGATCTCTTATTTAGGGTATTACATACCTCTGGTTTGCCTGACGTTTCGACCAGGTTGCACCGGCCGTGGTCACAGGCTGACTGGCTCATCGGCGCACGCCCTCCGTCGTCGAATCCGTGAAGTAGAAGGCTCTTCATCTACCCGCACATTTTCGATATTATTTTTGTGTCGCCATGTACCGTCACATACCACACTAACAGTGTCCCTATTCTGTAAGCAAACCGATGAGTCCCTATTGAAACGTCAGGAAACGAATTGAAACGTCAGGCAAACCAGAGGTATGTAATACCCTAAATAAGAGATCGCGTTAATTCCCGTTAAATAATATTAATTACGTATGTCGCTGTTAAGCGGATCACCTTGATGACGATCCGTCGGTAATTATTAGTTGAATAGTCTCTGTAAACTCTAGGACTCCTGAGTTGCAGACGTTCATGGGCGGCGATGGTCACTTTCCATCAGGTGAACCGTCTGCTCGTCTGTCCCCACTAGCATAAAAAACAAAAACTTGGCGAAGGAGGGGACGGCGCTCCATGCGCTCACGCTTCTAACCATCGACAAAACTATAGCACCAGCTGCCACGGAGATAGCCTAACACACTCTACTTTAACCCAGCCTGGGCATTTAAGTATTGTGTGTTTGCATTCGCGTTAAACCCCGGTGGGGTGATGGCTTGATCAATAATGACTGCACGGGTGGTGGTAGTGGTTTAAGCGGTCGCCACGCCGCTTCCTACTGCGCTGTGTGTTGTGGGTTTGATCCCAACCAATGGGACACCACTGTGTGTGATCCACAAATTGTTGTTAAGTCTGGGTGTTCATTGTGTACGTTTTATTTCATGTACTCGTATGTTTGTAAAGACCCCGCGACACGGGATCACATCACACATCACATCACATCAACAGCCTTTAATAGTCCACTGCTGGACATAGGCCTCTCTTTAGAAAGGAGGTTTTGGCCTACTATACCACGCTGGCCAGACGGGTTGGTATAGGGATTGTATCAAGTTTTCCTTCTTTTTGCAGTGCTAGTGTCCTGCGACACGGGATACATATTCCTATTGAGGGAGTTGTAAAAATAAAAAATATGATATTTATCGAGTCACTAGGTTTTTCCCGTAGCTCCACCCACGTGTATTTCGGTTATCGCGGTTAAAAGTAGCCTATGCACTTCCTCAAAGTATCTCCATGTCAAATTTCAATAAAATCGGTTCAGCGATTTAACCGTGAAAGCGTAACAGACACACAGACGAAGTTACTTTCGCAGTAGGGATTTTCTGGTCACAAATAATTAACTGATGATCAGTCGATGCTTATATAAGCTATTTCACAACATTAATGAATATTTAATTAAGTTGGGAAATATAATTTTTGCCCGTTTTATTGTGAACTAACCAGTTATCATTTTCTGTGGGTTATTTACATATCCGTCTTTATTGCGACTGCTTTATTATTGTTACTTTATGCTTATTAGTTCACATACATATGTATAATGTGACTATATTAAATATTTGATTTTGTTTAAATAATTATTTTCAAGTGCGATATCTAAGTAATTCTTATGATTACGTAAAAATTTGTCTGACATTTATTAGGTAGTAACCTAATCAATATCTTTGTTCCTAATGTCAGACATCTTTAAAGTAGTAAAGGTGTTAGTTAACTACTATGTAATATTTTAACATACGTACGTCCCAAGAAATCTCTCCGCATCGTCGGACTCTAGAAGTTGGTCAGTTCCCGTGCCGGACGTTGCCTAAATAGAGAATGTACCTGAAGGTGACCGGCGCCCACGCCTTTGGGGACAGGAAGAGTTCTAGGAAGAGTTCGGATGTCTTAATAACAGCTGATCCCGGATCCCTCCTAGTACAGGCACAGAGTGGCAATGTAGTTTTAATACGTCCGATTCCGACACACCACAAACCCAGGTGGGGTGACGGCCCGAAAGGAATTCCACACGTAAAAAAAAAGTGGACCTGTTCGAAGAGGACTGGCAATTATTGACAATTATTGCTGCAATTTAACGTGGCAATACTGCTACGTTAAATTGCAGCAATAATTGTTTGTGCTAGAAAAGACTTGCCTTCTGGTCACGAGAAGTGTCGATCAGTCGCTTGCTAGTTCTTGATAAACAACACGAGCTTTATAACTAACTAGCTGTACCCTGACAAGCTTCGCTGAGCACATTGTACTACAAAAAAATCGACGTGAAAAACAAATAAAAACAATTTTTGAAGCGGTTTCTATAACGTGTCAAAAATTGTAATCAAGAATTATGGTTATTTATTTCATAGGTATTTATGTGTATTTTATTACGAGTTGTTTCTTACCCTAAAGGTAACTACAAGTTGACCTTGAATAATAATTTGGCAATAAAGGTCATTGTCTATCAATAATACATAGGTACCTACCTAACTTGTTAAAAAAATGTACCAAAATGTCCATACGAAGTGTGCTTGCTTAGCGCTACAGTAGATACTGAAATTTAATTGTTACCTAATTTATCTAAATCTATAAAAATAAATAAAATTAAAGTGTCTGTTTTAATGTCAAAATAATGGGTTATTTTCAAGCTCACACGATTATTTACACGATACCTATGCCTAAAAACTAGTTTAATTATTTTTTGTTTGTGTTTCTGTTTTGTTCCGGGTAATCTTCTAAACGGCTTGACCGATTTTGATAATATTTTACTTCCAAGTAGTTGTCTATATAAGGAGTAACTTAGGCTATTTTTTATCACATAGGTACAAATGTTTGCCGGCCCGGGAATCGAATCCACTAAGACAGCGTTTTTCAAATTCCACGCCAACGTAGTCGCTGGTACCAGCTAGTTTACAATGTAACTTTTTACATCCATACTTAGAAATATAAACTGCAATCACAAGTTTAGTAAACATCGTCGTATTGAGTTTAAGAGTCCCATCACACTGGTGAATTTAATTGAATAATATTTTAGTTCTGTACTGCCAGCAGCAGGTACTTTTTTAAATTGTTGAAGTTTTCGCGATCATCTCATAGTCTAGAACTATCTAAAGGCCGTTAGATTTAAGTATTAAGGATAAGCACATACTTCGCTGAACGACTCGTCGCGACGGCAGCGGGCGCTTTCTTTGTACTTCACAAACTCAATGACTTCACATGCATTATGTTTTCGGCGATCGCCGAATCGCCAAATTTATTCAATAGTTGTTCAATTAGCAATCGTACCGTGTATCATTTTAGAAAATTTGTTTTGCAAATACAATGGTCAAATGCGCGCATTGTCGTACAGTTTTACGCTGATTACCAGAAACTGTAAAATTTTTGGCCCATTACGATAAGCAATGTGCGGCGACTATCAAGGTTACGCAGAAGCACGATATCATCTGAGGGCCAAGTGCTAGTTTATTTCACATCAACTCGCTCTCGACAGCGCGGGTGTACGGCGTTCGTGCGGAGCGAGAGTGCGTGGAACTCTGCCGTCTCCTTCTGCGAGCAACTTATGCTCACGAAGGAGACGGCGGCCCGGGAACGGGCCAGGTACCGCAGGCGACTTAGGCGCTGGAGGTCGCGGCCATCTGTCACCCTAGCAGAAGCAGGCCGGGGTGGCGGCGAGCGCGTTGCGGAACGCGCTCGCCTCACGGCACACAGCCTCGGAGCACAGGGAACATGGGGTTCCCACACGGGGGGGGGGGGGGGGGTCGTCTACTCGTCTGTAGTATGTCGGGGCACCAGGGACTTCCTTTCTAGGGTACACCTGGTTCCTCGGCTATTAGTACCCGAGACGGCGTGCGGTTTTAGTCGGTTCGAGTCCGACATGCCACCGATAGGTGGTATCCGAGGGGATTTCCGCACGGAAAAAAAAAGGGTGTACGGCGTTGCGATTGGTGGATATTTCAGTGCGGACCAATCGTAGCGCCGAACGCGGTCACCGTGAAATAAACTCGCACTTGGCCCTCAGGATCTCGTTCGTGGGCAGTAGACCGACGTGAGCCATATTTGTAAGCAACCGTCAAACGCACCCACTGATCTTGATAACCTACCTGTTACCTTAGACTGGCCTTGAACGCATTTGCTTTCCTATTACGTACACATTTTTTGCTTACTCTTCGTTTTTAGGGTTGCGCACATCGTATAAGAAACCCTTATAGTAATTTTGTATGGTAAAATAAAGTTCAGTTAAAAAATTTGAGGTACTGTAAGATATTCTTTCGATTGAGTGACCTGATTGTAAAATAAATGATAAACTTTGTAGTACTATATTTTGCCATAATTTGAAGGGTGTCTTCAAATAAATGTGGGATTCTGATTGAAGATAACATCAATAAATGAAAATAAATGAACAAAATTGTCCAGCTATATAAATATTTGTGACATGAGCAATTCTAAATAAACCTGGTTTAATCGAATAACTACTCATAACAGTGGGGTTCAAGGTAATATACGTTAATACGGTTTAAAGTGACAGCTGTCATTCTAGTAGATGACACATGATGGTTGTAAAACAGCAGAAAATGGCCACTCAACGCTCAGGAGGACGAATTGTTTATTTAAGAAACAATCACTATAGCTTATACATGCGTATTGTAGTGATTAAGTACAAAAGACCGAGTTATCATTTCCTGATTGGGTAACTTATTTATGACCATACCCCACACATAGCGTATGAGGAAGCCTTCCGATATTGATCATCCAAGTCTCAAATACATTTTAATAAATATAAACAAATTATAAGTTTAACCTTGACTATGAACTCGCTTTACAAGTTTTGTTGTCGAAACAGTCGGACATTCAATTCAAAATGTGTCTAATCACAATGGACTAGATTAGTAAGTTGAAAAAACACGAATATGAATCACGTTTGGGTAGGTCATTGGTACGTATAGACAAACTTGTATTAGACTTTAAACTTTATATCAGACGAATATTTATGTAGCTTTTATTGATATTTTTATAACATAGGGGCAAACTGGCGGTCGCCTGAAGTTGTCCATAGACTTCTACAGTTCCCAGGCTGCTACGCAAGAACCATGAGCCGATTACGAACATTGGTCCGGCAACACTGCAAGAATTTGTTCCACAGATTGTTGTGCGAGGCACAAAGTTACCTAAAAAGTATATAATAATAATAATATTATCTTCACACATCTCACACACGGCAGTCTGGTCCTAAGTTATGCAGAGCCACTGAGCAGAGTATTATGGTAACCAACGTGCTGATAAACATACTTGTATACTTACTAGCTGGTACCCGCAACATTGTTCGTCTGGAATTTGAGAAGTTAGTGGTATAGTACGATACGCGACTGCAGTCCATTAGGGTTCGATTCCCAGTCCTGCCAAAATTGTATAAGGTTTTTCTGAGAGGAAAAATAGCCTAAGTTACTCCATATATAGACAGCTACCTGATAGTAAAATATTATCAACATCGGTCCACCCGTTTTGAAGATTACCCAGAACAAACAGTCAGACAGACGGTTTTTATGCATAGTATCGTGCAAATAACCGTAAAAGCATTAAAAAAGCCAATTTTGACATTATAAACAGACACTTCAATTTTGTTTATTTGTATAAAAGATATGTTTTGTATTTATTTATTAAGCTTATAAGTTTTCTATATATCTATCTGTTTGTTTTCCAAAAATAAACTCTTAGTTTAAATGTGTTTCTTAAAATATAATCCATTAAAAATGACTTGATTTTGTCAAGAATATTTTGACTTTATATACACTGTCAATTTTAGTTCAATTATTTTGTTTCTTGCGATTTTTGTTTTAATTTTGATACAGGATATTTTGAAAATAAAACCTAATTAAATTTATTTATTATTTAATTCGCAAGGGCTAATTGAAATAATTAATTTTATTAATTTATACTAATATTATAAAGCTGAAGAGTTTGTTTGTTTGAACGCGCTAATCTCAGAAACTACTGGTCCGATTTGAAAAATTCTTTCAGTGTTAGATAGCCCATTTATCGAGGAAGGCTATAGGTTATATATCATCACGCTAAGACCAATACGAGCGGAGCACCAATGAAGAATGTTTCAAAAACGGAGAAAATTTATTACTATTGAGAGACGCAGACGAAGTTGCGCGGGTCAGCTAGTGTCAAAATAATTTTATCGGTATTTGCGGTCCGATACGACCTTCAAACCTTCAAGAAAAGAGTGTACTCTTTCCTAAGAGGCCGGCAACACGTTTGTGACTCATGAGTTGTAGACGTTCATGGGCTGCGATGGTCACTCTCAGGTGACCCGTCTGCTCGTCCGCCTCCTCTACCAAAAAAAAAAATGCTAATTACAATTATTTTGTAGTACATAAGCTAATTATCCTACGTATTATTCTATCGCTGTATCAAATTTCATCCAGATCTGTGCAGCTGTTCTGGCGTGATTGAATAACAAACATCCATACAACCATCCTCACAAACTTTTTAGTTTAAAATATTGATGAGAGTACGTACCCTTCGATTATATTAGCTTTTTCTATAAGGAGTAGATATATGTTAATGTAGACAGTTTTTTTTGGTTTATGGTATAGCAGGTAACCGAACAGGTGTGTCACCTGATGGTAAGTGACTACCGCTACCCGCATGACTAAGTCTCATAAGTGCGTTCCCACCAATTCAGTTCTTCTCCCCAACCTTCAGAATCAGTGGGAGAGGGGATTTGGGTGCTGGTAACTTCACTCACTTGGTGAAAAGCGAGGAAAGAATTGCTCAATATCGGTGAAGCCGTGGTATCATACCAGTCGAGCCGCACCATTCTCCCACGGTAATAATATAATAATAATAATAGTATACTAAAACATTCACACTCACAGTCCTAAACTAAACAGAACTTGTACTATGGGTACTAGACAACTAATATAAGTACATATTATATTCTTTTTTGTAAATATTTATGTAATATTATACATGTTTGTACACACAAATGTTTGACTTGAGCGGGAATCGAAACCGCGACCTTTGGCATAGCAGTCCGTTGCACAAACCACTACGCCATCCGATAGTCAGATATGACTAGATAATAGATTACACTAAATATTTACTTTTGTGTGCCTCTATTATTTTTAAATTAACAATACTAGGCCAAATGCAGGCCATACATCCTTGAAAAGGAAATGCATCCCTGAAAAGGAAGAAAAATAAAAGAAAAGCATATCAAAAAAATATATTTATTCCATGATCAGCCTTAATCATATCAGATGCCTTTTCTCCTATCATAATTGCGGGAGCGTTCAAATTACCGCTCACAATTTTTGGCATTATACTAGCATCTACCACTCGAAGACCCGTCACTCCCCTCACCCTTAATCTTTCGTCAACCACACCTTTACCCTCTGGGCCCATGGCACAAGTACCTGAAGGATGCCACTGAGTCGTTCCTGTGTTTAGTACAAAACATTTCCAGTACGCATGACTGTTAAATGGCAAAGAGTTGCATTGAGGAATTTTTACATCAATAACTTCTGCGCTAATACTTCTAAAATACGGGGTATTTACTACACTAACGTAATCTTCGACATACCGAGCGTGATTCTCTAAATCCCTTTTGTCAGAATAAAATCCATTGTAAATTAAAGGACTTACTGCAGGATTACTGCTATTCAATCTTATTTTTCCCCTGGATTCTGGGTGCAATAGAGAAAAAATTGTGTAGAGAATCTTCCTATTTTTGTTAGCTTCGTAAAGAGCATCACATATTTTGTCATTTGCACGAAAAACGTAAGAACATATTATTGCAGAAATAGGCGAATAAGCTGGTAGAGGAAACACAGAAGCTTGATAATCAGGCACAGTTTCAGATTTATTCAAAGCCCCATGACCGAGTACGCACGGTGAAGGAAATTTGTCCAAGTTTATCAAAAGTTCAAAGTTTTCTATGATTGAAGAAGTATCTTTTTCAACTCCTATTGGAACAGCGACAATAGGATGATCCTGTAAATTACTGCCGACGTTTGGGGAATCCAGTAAAACATTAATCCCCATCCTCTGCAAATGCTCTCGAGGACCTATACCAGATAACATTAGAAGTTGAGGGCTGTTAATCGCTCCTGCTGAAGTAATTATTTCTCGTCTTCCAAAAACGTTTATAATTCTTTTATTTGGCAACTGTATTTCAACTCCAATTGCCTTTTTGTAATTATTAAATAATATTTTTCGTGCTAAAGTATTTCTTAGCACAAAAAGATTTTTTCGATCTTTAATTGGCTCGAGAAAAGCTGTACCAGTGTGCTGACGAACACTATTGTCGATTGTATATTGAGGAATAACATATCCCAGCTGCTCCTCCCCGTTGCAATCTGAGACTATTTTATGCCCATTTTGATGAAAAGCTAATAAATATTTTTCTACCCGTTTCTTCCACAATGGTCTAGTTACTCCTAAGTATCCTTCTGTATTATGATAGTTGCCAAAGTCATATTTGGTAATAATTTCGTCATTGAGACGTTCACTTTTCTTAAAGTAATACAATACTGTATTCCAATCCCATCCCTCATTACCTTGTTCGACCCAATCATTATAATCCTTTTTATTCCCTCTCACGTAGAACATGTAGTTCGCTCCACTAGAGCCACCAAGCATCTTGCCTCTCGTTAGGTGAACACTTTTCTTTTGAAGCGCTTGACTAGAATATCTATCATTTGCTGTGTAATAGTTCCAATCCGACGTAGAATAATCCACGAATGCAAATAACCCAGGATACTGAAAAGGCAAATTAAAAAATCTTTATAATAGACTTTACATTAATAAATTGAGTTGGAAAATGTTGATAGAAATTTAGTAGAGATGACTGTTACGTTTAAAACAATTCTTCAAAAAACTTAAAACGCTATTACGTCATGTATGCGATTATATTACCAAGTTTCAAGGGTAAAAAACCACTAGCAAACATCGTAAGACTGCCGATGAGCAGAAATCTAGTTAGTGTATCTCCTGGGAAACTTATTTGTATGCTACGAGTATATTGAGAAAGAAAATATTTGCCAGCACACCTTTGCGCTTAACGGTGGATTCCCACCAGCTTCTATAAGTAACACATTCCATCCTGAGATCTCGGTGAGTCTGTTGGCAACCACGCAGCCAGCTGATCCCGCACCGATCACTATGAAGTCGAATACTTGACCATCTGGAACGGAAAATGCTATGACATTTCAAGGATTTGAGTTCTGATATCGATGTCACTTAGTATTAGGAGGGCTCTAAATAAAGACTATCTCTGCTTTCATCTTTCTTTTAAACTTTTACTGACGTATCATTAATGTTTTTCTGGCTGGCCTGTCCGCTAGGCCAGAGGTCATGGGTTCGTTTAGGATAAATATTGTGTGAAGAGCACGATCATTTGTATTGTGTCTGGGTGTAATTTATCTATAAATATGTTTTGTTACCCTAAGATGCTTATGGTCAGATATTTTCTCAAAATAGGAACTAATACGAACCTGTTACTTCAGCCTGTGGTGGAAAATCCCGGGCATCAAGTTGAAGATCGTCTATTGAGCTTAACACATACTGTAGCAAGGTTATCAGCGGCCGCAGCGTCTTACTGTTAAAAATTGATAAGAAACGCACCAGAACATTCATCCTATAAAGAAAGTGGTCATTCAATACATTATTCTATTTTTATGTTTAGGGTTGAGACATTATTCTTGAAATGCATACACGTACAAAAACACAAATATATGTATGTAAAAAAGTGTGTATTGTGTGTATGTGTAGGTAAGTATCAACCTTCACACACACACAATACACACTTTTTTTAGAACTTTACTACTAACTCAAAAAAGGAACAAAAATTTCATCAGTGGTATACTCGTATATACGCAATAAAAATACCTATTGAGCGTGACGTCTAACACAGTCACTGTATTTAGCTGCGCAACTTGAAAAAGGAACCCGTTAAGGGTTAGAAAACAGTCAGGCATCACCAAAATACCGCTTCAAGTACAAGTTAGTAAAACAGTATTTAAATTCAAAAAAGGCAAAATATGTTCTTTGAGCGATTTTATGGTTATGTATTGTTTTTAATATCACATTCCAAATTCAAATTTTATTACATAACCAGGAATATAATGCACTAGATATGTATCATGCGAATTTTATGGACTTTTACAGCTGAGACCGAGACGTGTTCCGCGCGCGCCTCTACAAACCGGTAGGAGGGCAAAGCCCTCTGCTCTCAATGATTTGGCTGCCTATGACGGCTAAGATAAGACTTCCTTTCTAGGATATACCCGAGTCCTTTTCAATACATGGGATGGAACACCGTGTGATTTTAGATGGTTCGATTCCGACATATCACTTCACCGTGAGCCCGTGAGGTGATGACCTGTGGAGGTTTCCACACGATAAAAAAGAGCTATAGTCCTTTTTTGTAAACTCTATGGATTTTTACCTTTTTATTTAAGATTCCGAATTAAAAAACTTGTTAAAAGTCAGCAACGCACCAGGTCCAACGGCTATATTGACTTTTCACAGATAATTATTATATGTAAAGACAAATGTGTTTGTGTGCTCTATGGAATCAGCGAAATAAAGTTGTTAATATACAATGTGTAAAATACTGACCGCTCGTCAAGTACGAAACCATTAAATTAATAATTAACGGCCATAAAGCCTATAAAAAGATAAAATATAGCTGTACTCTGCCACGCTTTGCTGTGGCACATTGTAGTAATGAGAATTGAGGAACAGAACTGACGCGATAAACACATAGATAAAACAATCTTTAATGCAGTTTTTATATCGTATCAAAATTTGATATTAATCGGTGCAGAACTTTTTGAGTTTTTGAAGCATTCACAAACCAACTTAACATTTTATATATAAAGATCTATGCGTCACGTTTTATAAAGCACCTTATGAGTACCTTATTGGTACGAACGTTGCGTTAAGAAACTGACTAAAATTTACTTAATACTAATCGGATTAAAAGAACTTTAAGGGATTTATAAATTATTTGATAGGTTGTAGTGGTTTACGAGTATTGTGGGTTGGAGCCCCACATGGAACTACACTCTGTGTGATCCACAAATAGTTTTTCTGAGTCTAGATCTTCTTTGTGTCCGTTTTATGTAGATATGGTTGTAAAGTTCCCCGCGACACAGGTATATTCCTAGTGCGGAAGTTGTATGGGTATCACTTGTTTTATACAACTTTGTCTTATTTCAGGTAGATTTCAGATAGTAGTCACTCTAATCGCCATAAAAATTACAATCCTACACTATTATTTATTCAGTTTCGCTGTTTCTGTTTGCTAGACTATCGAAAAAAATAGATGATTTAAAGCCTCTGGTGTCAGAGAAAAAACTCCTTACATTACTTCCCGTTTATATCTAGATAGGATACTGATAGCTTAATGAATTATCAATAAAAAATAAATAACAACACTATGACAATACACTAAAATAAACACAACACATAAGTACCTCTTTTTTCAAAATCCAAAAAAAAGAAATAGTTACCTAATAAAAATATGGAATCACTTTTAAAAATCTCAGAAACACTGAAACTGCTTTTATTTTTAAAAAGAAATCGTCATTCTATTTTCAAACACAATATTTTTACGAAATGTTCAATCCAATTCGATGTCACTGAAAGCAGTAATGGTTCAAACTAAGTTCGCACAACGACTAAATTCGTATGGTCAGTGTAGCATAAATTAAATAAACGTCCGGAACAAATTTTAATATTAAAATAACCTTCGAAAATTAATCACAACGGCACGCAACAATATCGAACAAGTTTAAAAAAAAACAATATGTTTTTTCATCTCTATGCCATAAGGCACCGGAATACATCTATGTAGCCTGATCAAGATTTACGAGGTTGTATTCCAACACCCACATTTTTACACTTCGTTTAGTAGATTATATAATATTTATTGTATTTTTTATTTTATCTAATATACTTAATACACTTAGGTATAAAAATCAATATGACATGTGTTTGTTTGTATTTTATAAGCTGTCGTACTGTGCCAGTTATAATGAAATTTTGCATACAATATGTATGCAAAATTTCATTATAACTGTCAGTCAGTCAGTCAGTCAATAGTCAAAGAAACAAGAAGGAAACTCGATATCTTTCACACAGAAAAAAGTATTGATTCCTAGGGATAAAAACGAAGAAAGATCATTAACAAATATTAATAATTTTGTAAAGCTTTGCTATTGTTGCAACAATCAATCAACAGGTGGTTGAATATTTGAAAATATACACATATTTTAAATCCAAAAAACTTAGTACGCATATTAAATATCTCTTATTAATTAAACAATGTCATATTATATCTTGAAAAGTGCTCATAAAGCTTTAAGAGTACTATTACTAGTAAACTAATAAAACATACTTAGCTAAAGTAACCAATCTGTGGAACGGGTTATCGTCTGCGGTATTTCCGGACCGATACGACCTTCAAACCTTTAAGAAAAGAGCGTACTCTTTCCTAAAAGGCCGGCAACGCGTTTTTGACTCCTGAGTTGCAGACGTTCATGGGCTGCGATGGTCACTTTCCACTCTAACATAAAAAAAAAATAGTAGACCGACTAATTCGACGTTATAGGCTGTTAATGTAAATGTGAAAAGTCTAAAAAATTAAATAACTAAATGTTCTTGTCTTGTTTATATATTTACTTATGTATGGTGTATGCTGTGTTTTTTGAAATAAAAATTTATTCTATTTTATTCTATTAGTTCGCATTTTTGTGATAGGTAACTTCGGCGCCCTACATTGGGCGTAGCTCGACACGAACTTTGTCGGCTTTTTATTTATACTTCCTGCAAACCCATTGCATAGGGTGCCGGGTATACCTTTTCATCCAGTCAACTTTTGGTTGATGCAGAGTTGTGTGTGGCTCATAGCAGTCATTGGAGAGGATCTTAAGGGCCGCGGTCGGGCCGTCACCCCGACCGCCCTGCAAGCTCCACTCCAAGCAACGACTTGGCCCGCTTACCCCGTTGGGCGGACGGCCCAAGTGGGTTTCCACACATAAAAAAAAGAACTGTGTGTGTCAGGTGCAAATTTGAAACTGATAGAAAAAATTAAAAATTTGCATGTGTGAATTAAATTAGCGTATTTGGTTGCCGGGAAACAAGCCACGACCTTAGTGTAGAAACCGCTGTTTAAAATTTAAAATTATCATTAGGTATTAGGTATCTATCGTGAGTAGGGAGGCAGGCCGCGTCACCTACCGACTGACTCAGGTACTCACTGGGCATGGCTGCTTCGGTATTTCTCCAGAAAGAGACGGCTGAACGAGATCGGGAGAGGGCTTTACTAGGATCCGGGGGGACCTGAAGTAACATGGTCCGGGTCCTTCTCGGACCTTCACATGAGTCCGGTTGTCAGGGTGGTTCGTAGTGGAAAAACCAGATACTCCTGGCTCCTACATCCCCAACTAGCCATAGATCCGAAGGGATTTTCCACCCCGTCAATAAAAAAAAGTTATCTAACTTGAGGTATTCCTTGTTTCATGAGGAGTCAATCTGTGCCAATCTGTGTAACAAAATATTGTCGCCTGCGGTATTAATTTCCGGACCGATACGACCTCCAAACCTTCAATAAAAGTCCGTACTCTGACCTCAAAAGCCGCAACGCGCTTGTGATTTTTGAGTTGTGGGCGTTCATGGGCGGCGGTAGTTATCTTCCATCAGGTGACTCGTCTGTTCGTTTACCTCTTATGTCATAAAGACTCGACGTCATACGTACCAGTATTACTTATTATGCATAAGGCTTGGCACCGACTTCAAACAGACTAGAAGAGACTGATGCTACTATAATGTTACCTGCATGCCCCTAATCTGAGGTTCCCATTCTCTGGCAATCCGCTGCCCGTCTTCTACGCTCGGGATCGGCCCTCTCCTGATCCCGTCCAGCGGTAACTGTAGGTACCAGCCTCCCTAGTCTAGTGATATGTAAAAGTTTAGGCAGAACGGAACCGGCACCGACAGCGCGTTTCGCGGCTGTTAAAGTCGCTTGCGCAAATGCCAGTCAGTGTCAATGACCAGAGAAATATATTTCGTTGTTAAAATTTAAAATTTGTTAGCGTTCGAGTGATTTTTAAGGCTTGCGCGTATAACAATATTCTTGATAAATCACATTTATGTGCGAAAAAACTTTACACGTTCATTGCAATCTATTACGCCCCTAATATCTCGCCACTCAGGCCTGGGCCTATTGGGCCTCGGGGAAATTCGCTACTGATCCTAAGGTTGCCTAAAAGAGATATTGAGGAATAAGGCCTTTGTACATTACTATATCTGTCATTTTTATGTTATAATAGGTACTACTCTTGTAAAAATCACAGTGTACTAATAAAGAGTTTTCTATCTATGTATATTACCAAAAGATCTCCTGTTGTTCGAATTTCTACCGCGTAAATGTCTTATTTAATTACATTGTATAATATAACTCTTAATGGTGAATATATTTTGTACCATGTAGGTTTGTACATGCACAGTTTTATATAGCCCGTTTTTACGTAATTATATACTTTGTATAACATTTTCTTAAATTAAATCTGTCTACCGTGCTCCTACATAAATATAAATAAGTCTCCCAAATGTGCTTCCGTGGTCCATATTTGTTTAAAAAAAGCACAAAGAATTTTCTTTACGTTGAAGCTAGCTTTTGCCCGCGACTTCGTTCGCCTGGTGATCGACATCAGCCATCGTAGAGGATACAATGTTGATAGAGATATCATTATACTGAGAGTTTGGGATCGATAAGTTAAAACGAAATAGAATAAAACACCCCTTTTTAAGGGTAGTTTTGAATAATTAGTAACAACGTTTTTTATTACTTTCAATAAACAGTCTTTACTATGAGTTTGAAAACGCTACTACCAAATGTTACGAAGTTTCATATAAATTTTGAAACCCCATTTTGCACCCTTAGGGGTAGAATTTTCAAAAATCCTTTCTTAGTGCGTACGTCACCTAAGAAACATTTTTGTAAAATTTTATGCTTCTAGACCCATCGGTTTTGAGTTTTTAGCTGTACGTTGATCGATTAATCAGTGAATTAGTCAGTCAGTCTTTCTTTTTTTAAAGATAAACATAGGTATAAAGATATAGGTAATGTCTCTTTTGTCTCTAACCACTCATTAATTTCTATTTATTCTTATAGTTGTAAAAATTAAAAACATTAATATCTACGTATAAATGAGTGACCAGCGTAATTTACATAATTTAACCGGTTATTCTCAAAAGGCCTTGACTTTAGGAGACATTTTTTTTTTTAATTGTCGATTAGATATGGTATTTTACTTGTAGAAGCGAACACGTCATACGCCACCGCGCTGGTTATAAATTTGTAACATTTAAAAAATGACGGGTAAGCTATAAAGAATTACAGGTTAGTTTTAATAAATTACTAGTATTTCCCCCCAGTTTTATCTGCGTTTTAAGGAGAGGTTTATGTCTAGCAGTCTAAAGGCTGTTGATGATGATGCTCTCCACCCATGTTAGGTTAAATACCCAATGTATGAGAAAATTCATTTTTTACAATACTTTAATAGTTATTCGGGACGGAGACAAATGCAATCATAAAAATCGGTCCAGCCGTTCTTCAGTTATAAATGGTGTAAGTGACCCGCTTTTGTTTTTTTATTAAGTTTTTTTTTTTTTTGGACGCATAATTGTAACTACAAAAAAACGGTGTTAAGCAATTCTTTCGTTGCCTTTCACTGAGTGAGTGAGGTTACCGGAGCCCAAATCCCCCCCGCTGAATCGAGCGGGAGCGACTCCAAGGGCAGCAACGCACTTGTGACTTTTGAGTTGCAGGTGTCCGTCCATGGGCGGTGGTAGTTGCCCACCGTCCCCGTTGCCCGTCTGCTCGTTTGCCCACTTATACCATAGAAAAAAAAACAGTTTTCAAATAACGTTGAGTTTGCTTAAATATAATAATTGAAAAAAAAAAAATTTGAGCAAACTCAACGTCATTTGAAAGCCAAAAACTTGAACTTTAAGATACCTTGTGTACTTTTTCAGGCACAATAAAATTTGAATACATAACATACATAACCTCAAAAATCTGCGAAAATAATGGCGTTTTTTTTGCACTTTTAGATTAGAATAATCGTCGATGTCAATGTCAAGTCAGTCAGTCAAGCCAATGGTTTGATATTCCGCTCGACCAAAGTGATTCAATTCCTTCGTTGATTTTCAGCCATTGATTGAGGTTACTGGAGCCTAAACCCCTTTTCCTGATTCTAAGGGAGAAGATTGAAAGAGCGGTAATGCACTTGAGACTTTGCAGTTTGTTGCAGTGTTGCAGTTCTCCATGGGCGAAGGTAGTCGACGACTACCAGGTGAGTTGACTGCTACCATTCTGATACCAAGTCGATATCAAGTCGATACCAATTCGATACCAAGTCGATACTAAGTTAAACCGGTAGTTTTACCTTTTTTGAGTCCCCTTTTAGTCAAACTTAAAATGTTTGTGATCTGTGTGTCAGTAACTGCTAAACCAGAGATGTGGCTTCGATTCTCGCCTTATAGGTATCTATAATTAACGTTTTCAGCAGTCTGGTTACCATAGTACAGGCTTTGTCTGGGTATTTCAAAATCAGACGGCTAAAGATATTGTAAAAATCGCCTAAAATATAACAGACTGCAAACAGTGTAATTGTAAGGCCATCTTTCAAGGTATCATGTTTACTTATATTTTATTTAATATGAATATCGAGTGCCATTGACATATATTTGGTATATAATGGTAATTTAAAGCTCTACATTAAATTACCATTTTTAATGAATGACGTTCCATTTACACAGAAAAAAAGTATACGTCGTACATATACGTGAAGGAACAGGTTCCTCGGCATACCAAAAAATGGCAATGATTCGAATAATTAATTACAGCAGAAATTTATGAATCACCTTGAGCCTGTATAATAGTACAAGGTTTATTTTTTATTTCTAAAAGAGCTTTAATACATCTTGCTGTAGTTAGTCTGTGTGTAAACTTAGTGTAGAGTTTTTGTCTCTTCATATTAACAGGTTAGATATTATTTTATTTAGATACATACTTCAAGAAATTTTGCGTGGTGTTTGTAACTCAGTGAAAGCGGGATTTGTCCCGGTATTAACAGATAAGTGAAAAAATATGTTTTTAAAATTAAACTATTTATTTTTTATTTTTAGGGATAACAATAGCTGCAATTCTTAACTAGATATTAAACTTTGATTACATGAGTAGCCAATAAAAGTTGCCCACAGTAGATACATAGAGTGGATGAATATGGCAAATAAGCTGAATAAATTTATTACTGCTTAAATTTAAGTCTCAAATGTGACGTGATGCGTCTTCTGTTATGCGCGCGTTTTTGAAATAGATTGGATTTTATTCATTTTTTATTTTACTTATTTTAATATACCTTCATTTCCGTCAGTGACACTACCGCTCACATACGTACTTTTATTTCTGTCATCTTTTAAATGGCAAAACAGTGTTTAAAGTGTGTTAAGCTCTTTAAAATTAATACAGACATCTACCTCAACAAAAAAATGACAAATGTGTAGAATACCATGGTGAAATAACAACTGAAACATTATAAGTATACAGTTTTTGTAAACTTAACGTAGGTACTAGTAAAATTTAAAAGTTCTGCACAATTCAGGCCTCGACCTCATCAGTGATACAAATACTCGCCACAAGTTATAACATTATATATAATAATATATAAGCCGCTTCCTACTACGCCGAGTGTTGTGGGTTCAAACCCCACATGGGACGACACTTTGTGTGATCCACAAATTGTTGTTCTGAGTCTGGGTGTTCTTTGTGTTCGTTTCATGTATGTTTGTAAAGTCCCCCGCGACACAGGATTTATTCCTAATGCGGGAGTTGTCTTTTTTAAAAAAAAAAATAAGAAAAAATAATAATAAAAATAATTTCACAAAGCGAGTTCATTCGTATGTTCAGCATGCACAGACCTCCAAAAAGAGCTCCTAAATATGCTCACAAATTGGAAATCCGAACAAGACGTAACGTGTCGACGGAGGTGGCGTGCGCGTTGGCCGGAACTCCCCCGTGGGATTTGGAGGCGGAAGTGCTCGCCGAAGTTTATCGGCGAGTGGCTGACTCCCGGGCGGAGAGCGGATTTCGCCCTCCGCCCGAGGATGTGCGCGAGTGGCGCGAAGCCGCTCGCCGAGCCACGATGGCTCGTTGGTTGTTCCGGCTGGAGACTCCACGCGCTGGCTTCGCCGCCGTGGAGGCTCTCCAGCCGGTCATCGCCGAGTGGACAGGGCGGCAGCACGGCACCCTTACCTTCCGGCTGACGCAGGTGCTTTCCGGGCACGGTTGCTTCGGCAAGTACCTGCACTCGGTCGCTAGGAGGGAACTGAGTCCCGCCTGCCACCACTGCGACTGCAGTGAGGACTCGGCCCAGTACACGCTGGCGGTCTGCCGGGCCCTCACTGCAGTCATCGGAGTCGATCTCTCGCTACCGGCCGTAGTACGCTCCATGGCCGGTAGCGACAGTTGTTTTACCGCGGTCGCAACCTTCTGCGAGGAAGTAATCTCGCAGAAGGAGGCGACGGAGAAGGCCCGGGAGGACGACTTCCACTCGGACCCGATACGCCGCCGGCGAACCGGGCGGCGGAGGAGCGCCTATCACCGCCTCATGCCGCCCTGAGTGTGGCCGCGGGTGGACGGGGTGGGTTTCCCCTCCACCCGCATTAGTTTGGCCAGCCGCGAGGGGGCGGCGTCCGCGTGTGCCGGACGTCGCCTAAAGAGAGGAAATAATAATAATTTTTGAGACGGAGCCCGCAACAGGAGCGGGCCGGCGCTAGGAGGGGTCCGGATGTCTTAATAACAGCTGTTCCCGGATCCCTCCTATTACAGGCGCAGAGTGGCACACCGTGTGGTTTTAGTCGGTCCGAGTCCGACACACCACCCCGCCGCAAACCCCGGTGGGGTGACGGTCCGAGGGGATTTCCACACGTTAAAAAAAAAAAAAAAAGGGTTGCTGAGAGGCATGAGAAATAACTAATATAATGTAGCTATCCATGTGGATATCCATCCAGTAGTTTAAGCGTCAAAGGTTTTTTTTAGATGCTTTTTATTCTTTAACAGAATATGTGTGTGTGCCTTTTGTACCTCCTGTGTAAATGTGTACCATAATTAGTTTTTTATTATATCCAGGATGAATTTCCTAGAGCAGTTCTTATCACTGTTAAACCCCAAGATCATACGTTCACTGTTAACCTTACTACAAGCCGTGTTCCAGGCAATAGACGAACTGGAACTTGACGCCCGAGATTTTCCTCCACAAGCTGTGGTTACCGGTACGTTTTATTCTTTTCTTACACTGATATTTAACAACTGCCATTCCTCCCAATAGGGTAAATTTTATTACGAACTAGCTGCCCTAACACGCTTCGCTGTGACATATTGTGATTGCATTGATGAGAATTGATAAAACCATATTTGAAGCGGTTTGTACATCGTGTGAAAATTCGAACATTTTTATTTTTCGAAGCGTACAAAAAACCAACTTAACGTTTATATATATTTATAGATTATTATAAATAATTTTTAAAAGGCATAACCCACTTCAATGCATCAACATCATGGTGAATATTGTTATAAATTTTATTCTCCATTCCTTAACTATTCACCCTTAGGATGCTTATAGGAAAAATGTAGGTACTCAAGAAACTAACATAAGGAAAAAAGAGTGAGATACAACCTTGTATCAGTTCGTTTTCTTGAGTTTTACTCACAAATTAATTCTAGTTGAAATAATTGAGTTGAATAATAAATGACTCGAAGGTATTTTCGACATCATCTAATGTTACATCAATCATAATCATACAAGCAAAATCTCAACGCGTCGTATTCGTTGTGTATCACTTGATACTAGATGGCGCTGTTCTCTAAATTCCATAAGACTCGATTGTTTACAAACTAATTACACTATCCAAGGAACATTTAATCCTGTGGCGCAATAATATTATTATAGAAAACATCCGAGAATTTTTATGATTTGTAACGTGATGTAAAGAACATGTTTTTGTGCGCTTACATTGCAAACGCTGGCTAAACCTTACGAGATAGATCAAAATAATATAATACAGAATTGTATATCTTGAAAAAATCTACAAAAGAATTTGCAATTGTACATGTTTATCTCCTAGGGATAACCCACAGTAACCATTTTTATATTTTACATATTACAAAGAAAATGTACAAACTACTTTAAACAATACAGTATTATTTCTTATTCAATTAAAAACGTTAGATACTTTGTGAATATAATTTAGATTAAAATAGCCTTTCACGGCATTTCGTTAACATAAATATCTATAAAGATATCAGAGATTTAACATGCGGGGGCAGAGCGGAGATCGGGCCGTACGTCCGTCTCAGATAGGAGCGACCGGCCTTTATATTTATATATATATACTCGTATGTATATATATATATATAAATATTAAGTTGGTTTATGTATGCTATCAAAACTCAAAACGTTCTGCAACTATAGAGCTGAGATTTAGACACGATATACAATTTATTTATTTATTATACAATTATTTATTAATTTAAATTAATTATTTTTTGCAACCACAATGTGCCACAGCGGCGCGAGACAAGGTACCGCTAGTTTAAAATAATTTTATGTAACACAATAACACCAAAAAAAATTTTGCTAATCTGTTTAATATTAATCATATAATACATTTATATATTGTTGGATCTTAAATTAATAAGTCTTGATTCTGCATTTATATTTTATTTAATAATTGAACAGATAAAGAGTGTTAAATACACTATAAAGGGTCATCCACAAATTACGTCACATACTAAGGGGTTCGGGTGCGACATAACCACCAGTGGGTGGTATCCGAGGGGATTTCCGCACAGTAAAAAAAATAGGTATTCAACAGGAATAAACTGGGTAGAAGAATGATGTTTATACCCAATTGACTGGCCTTTTGGCCTAGTGGTTAGCGGTTCTGACGGCTAAACCAGAGGTCGTGGGCTCGATTCCCACCCAAGACAAATAATTGTGTGATAAACATGAGCAGTTGTTCTGTGTCTGGGTGTAATTTATCTATGATATGTACGTATGTATTTAGGCCGTGGACTGTGAGTAAGATATCTAAAGTTATTATTACTATAATTTTCCATTTTCCATTACCTAATTTTCCATTCCAGATGGTCAAGAATTTGACTTCATAGTGATCGGTGCGGGATCAGCTGGCTGCGTGGTTGCCAACAGACTCACCGAGATCTCAGGATGGAATGTCTTACTAATAGAAGCTGGTGGGAATCCACCGTTAAGCGCAAAGGTATGAAAGCAAGTAAAACGATTTATTTTCTACATTTTACGGCTGAACGGTTGGCGTAGTTTTTTAAGCAATAACCTCGCAGCTTGCTACTGCGCAGAGTTCTGTGAGTTCGATCCCCACATGGGACAACACTTTGTGTGGTAGATAAATTGTTGTTTTGAGTCTGGGTGCCCGTTCTATGTATGTTGGTAAAGTCCCCCGCGACACAGGATATAATCCTAGTGCGGGAGCTGTCCCTTGCTAAAAAAAATGAATTTACCAGAAAAATTATCATCACGCTGGCCAGACGGGTTGGTATACTGTTTGTTTCAAGTTTTCCTTCTCTTTGCAGTGCTGTTGTCCTGCAGAGTTTGCTCCCTTAGTCGGTCCTTATGGCACCCACAGAATGAATAGGGTGGTGACAATCCGTATTCTTATTCCGTCACCACACAGACAGTTATTATACTTTAAAATTAATTAAGTGTATTAATTATTTTATATCGATATATTATTACTAATATGTTGCGTATGTATTGTTAAATAAAGTTTTATAGCCACTTAACTAAAAGTTAACCTAGGTTAACTTGAACAAAAAGTTGTTATTGTAATATTGTCACGTCAATCCTAAATAAATAAATAAATTTCCATAATCAAGTTGATTATGTACATGTAAATTCCTCTTTAAATTGTATGGATTGGACTTTATGTTTAGGATTAACATAGGTGTAAGAATATTATTCTAAATATTTTTAAAAACATACTTTAATGGGCACAGAATAAGAGACCACCTGTTATGGTGGAAAGCCTTTTATAATAATAATAATAGCCAAAGCCGACTAAAGTTGTTTGTTCTCAAAGCACTTTAAAGAAGATGGTGGCCACGTTCGTTGGAAAAACTGGCCATGTTGCGACTATTGCACTTGAAGATCGTAGAACGGTTAACGCAGAGTGGTATACCACAGTTTGTTTACCACAAGTCATCGCAGAACTTCGTTTACTAACTCAAAGCGACGCATCATCCTGCACCACGACAACGCAAGCTCACACAGCGCTCGTCAAACGATTGAGTATTTGAAGCAGGAAAAAGTAGAAATTCTTGACCATCCTCCATACAGTCCTGACCTAAGCCCTAACGATCTCTTTACATTTCCTAAAATTAAGAAAAGTCTTTGGTCAAAGGTTCCAGTCCGGTGAAGAAGCAGTCGACGCTTTCAACTCAGCCATTTTGAACACCCCCCATTTAGAGTGAAATAAATGTTATAATAACTGGTTTGAGCGAATGGAAAAGTGTATTAAGCTGAATACTTTGAAAAACAATAAAAAGTACTATTAGGTTCTAGTTGTGTTTTTTCTTCAAACGACAAATCTTAAAAGGCATGCCTCGTATGGGGGCTTTTTTTATACCACCAGTCTTATTGGTGAACTTTTCAAAGGAGCTGAGTCTAACGTGTTATCTATCTTTTCTTATTTGTAATAATTTGCTATTTTATCTTTGATAATTTTCGTTTTGTCGATCTTTTTTCTAGGAGTTCGTTGGATTCTTCTAATATGTATGTATCTCCTATTGTTTGGTTCGCCTTCGATGTTGGTTTTAGGTATTGCTATTTGTATTTCGTGTATTGTATTTCTGTTGGGTGCTTAAATACTCAAGAGATGATTCTGTCACAGAGTTGAGATTCTCTTTTATTGTGATTATTCTTACGTTGTTATGTAGTATTATTGTTTTCGCTTTGAAAGCCTGGCTTGATTTTAGAGCAGATGATGTTATCAAACATGTTCTAAGCATCCTATGGTTGCTATTAAAGTTGAGATTTGTATGGCCCAGGACAATTTCTTCTCTGTTTCTTGGTCCTCCAACTTTTGCATTAAAATCACCCATAAATATTTAAGATATTTAATTTTATTAGATTAGATATTTTAGATTTAATTATATTAGATATTTAATTATGGTAAATATTGGTACTTACAAACTTACACGAAAATACCGGCTTTTTAAATACTGTTTTTTTTTTTAATTTATGTTTCAGTATCCAGGACTAGCTAACTTGGTTGATTATTCCACATCGGATTGGAACTACTATACAGTAAATGACGGTTATACTAGTCAAGCTTATCAGAAGAAAAGTATTCACTTGACTAGAGGCAAGATGCTTAGTGGCTCTAGTGGAGCGAACTACATGTTTTACATAAGAGGTAATAAAAAGGATTATAATGATTGGGTCCAACAAGGCAACGAAGGATGGGATTACGATAGAGTATTACATTATTTTAAAAAAAGTGAACGTCTCAATGACGAAACCACAACCAAATATGACTTTGGCAAATATCACAATACAGAAGGATACTTAGGGGTTACAAGACCGCTGTGGAAAAAAGAAACAGAAGAATATTTAAGAGCGTTTCAACAAAATGGACACAAAGTAATGTCAGACTGTAATGGTCCGGAGCAAATAGGGTACGTCATGCCGCCATTTACAATCGATAATGGAGTTCGCCAACATACTGCTACAGCTTTTCTAGAGCCCGTCAAAGACCGAAAAAATCTTTTTGTATTGAAAAAAACTTTAGCTAGAAAAATATTATTTGATGAATACATGAATGCTATTGGCGTCGAGGTGCGATTGCCAAATAAAAAAGTAATAAATCTTTTCTCTAGAAGAGAAGTTATTCTGTCAGCAGGTGCAATTAACAGTCCTCAAGTTCTGATGTTGTCTGGAATAGGACCTCGGGAGCATTTGCAGAGGTCAGGTGTAAATGTACTGCTGGATTCGCCAAATGTTGGTAGTAACTTACAAGACCATCCTGCTGTTTTAATCCCTATAGGAGTCGAAAAGGATCGAAGGTCCGTAATTAACAACGTAAATTTTTTTGTAAACTTGGACAAATTTCCTTCTCCGTGTATGATGGGTCACATTGCTCTGAATAAATCCGAAACTTACCCCGATTATCAAACATCTGTATTTCCTCTACCAACTTACTCGTATCTTCCAACAATAATATGTGGTTATGTTCTTCGAAAAGATGATCAGATATGTAACACTTTGTTTAACGCTAACAAGAAGAGGAACATTTTATTCTCACTCCTAGTCATGCTGCACCCGAAGTCCAAAGGTATAATAAGATTGAATAGCAGTAATCCCGAAGTAAGTCCTTTAATTTACAATGGATATTATTCTGACAAAAGGGATTTAGAAAACCACGCTCGGTATATCGAAGATTACATCAGTGTAGTTAACACCCCGTATTTAAAGAGTATTGATGCTGAAGTTATCGATGAAAAGATTCCTCAATGCAAGTCCCTACCCTTTTATAGCCATGAGTACTGGAAATGTTATGTATTGAATACAGTTACGACTCAGTGGCATTCGTCAGGAACTTGCGCCATGGGCCCGGAGGGTAAAGGTGTTGTAGATGAAAGATTAAGGGTGAGGGGGGTGACGGGTCTTCGAGTGGTAGATGCTAGTATAATGCCAACAATTGTGAGTGGTAATTTGAACGCCCCAACAATTATGATAGCAGAAAAGGCGTCTGATATGATTAAGGCAGATCATGGTGTAGAAATATTTGTTTGACTGCCTTATTTATTTAACATCATATACATTGTGCAAGATGGCTGGCAGGAGCTGGATGCGAGAAGCCCAAAATCGATCTAAGTGGCGTGCAATGGGAGAGGCCTATGTCCAGCAGTGGACTGCGATAGGCTGATGATGATGATGATGAAATTGTGAATTGTCATTGTCACATATAGAGGAACGCAAGTGATTTTCCTTTACCATAAAAAGAGGATCCTCCTGTTAAACGTATATTTATGGCGAACTGTGTACCGCCTGTGTACTAGCCCTGCGACTTGCTAAAGTTGCGTACTGACTGACAACTATGTACACTAGGAAAGAGGACCTCAAGAATTTCGATGGAATTTTGGCCACCTCATAAACATTAATTAAAGAAACATGTGTTCGGAGAGCCTTGTCACCTCTCCGGAATAGAAAGTCGCGCGCTGTCATGTCGCTCCACCCTCTCAAGTGGTTTCTGCTAAGTAAACCGACAGCCTGACGTGATCGTGACGTGACGTGACGTCACTTACAAGGTGCGGCCTTTTTCTAGCACAGTTACTGAGCAGTGTCCTTCAATATGGCAATGCTGGCAGCCTTCTGAGAACACAACCAGTTAGCGACGATGCGGAAACATTTTCAATTGACGTTTGAACGTAAACAGTTATAAAGACATTATACCTTTAATTGGTTAAGCCCATTAATTTATTGTGTTATATTATTGTTACGTAATGTGCCTAAGTTAAGAAACAAATACTGTTTAGGAAAATATATTACACAGTAGTAACTTTATAATTTTTTGAAAAAATGTGTAAGCATTTACTTTTTTTAAACGTATTTTCAAAAATAGTCTCAAACTACATTACCCGCCATTCTGATTTTATCCGACAACAAAATGTTTAACAAATGAATAAATTTAAAATAAATGTTGTTTCATTTTGTAATGTTTTGAATACTTGATTCACGTACTTATTTATGTTTATTTAAACTAATAATAAAATATACTTAAATTTTTCGAGTAAAAAACTCCATTTGGTCTAAATCTTGCCTTTAACATATTATATCTGTGTTATTATGTGTTCGTTACATATTTATGTATTTATTTAAATTATCAGCATGTACGAGTATATATTTTTGTAGACAATGTAATGTGTATTCTCTGTATATTTATATTTTGAATATCATTGAAAACAAATATATTGAAACAAGTTATTATAAAAAATAATAACCACACATATCTTACACACGGCCGTCTGGTCCCAAATCAGGCCAAGCCCGTACTATAGAAACCAAAATACTGCTAAACATACCTACTTCTATATTTCTAAACACATATTTATTTTAGATAAATTACACCTAAGACACCAGGGTCACTTCCTATTGATACAAAAACCTTCCAATTTAAAAACTTTACGATTGATTAACTGACTAACCTGACTTCATTTTCTCATCAAAATTTAACGAAATAAATAGAATTCATTCGAAAATTCCGTAAATATCAAGTGGAATCAATGACTATTAATACACCTTACATAAAAAGTACGTAATTATTATTTTTAAACATAAATATCGCATTTTAAAGATATAACAATTGAAAAATCAATGTGATTGATGAACGTAGCGACTTTTTACCAATCTAGCTAAATCTGGTTCAATATCGGTGAGCCAACAAACGGTTTCTTTGTTTTGGCAGAATGTTTATAACCACACTGAAGCCTTTTTCGACAGGGTATGATGATGGAAAAGCGATAAGGTATTTTTCAGCAATGTTCTACAATGCAGGATTCTCTGTTTCAATGTTGCGCTGCAACCAGAACTCCTTGGTTGAACTTCTGCTTAAACTCCTCGTCTTTGCTAATGGTAATCAATTATTTTTGCATTGATTTCTTCCATGGCTGTGATGTTGTACGAATTAACTTATCCATTGAGGAATTTGTAAATTTAAGAGATCCTCAAACCTCTTAGTAAAATCTTTGGTAATCTCTTGAAATAAATTAGTAGATAGTAGAATTGTAGACCAGCGTGCTATAGTAGGCCAAAACCTTCTTTCTAAGGAGAGACTTATGTCCAGCAGTGGACTGTTAAAGGCTGTTGATGATGATGATGAAATTAGTAGATGAGACCTATTTCTTAGCGTTCCATGAATTCATCGTGGGGGTGCCGAGTTCATCGCGTGATAGATGCAACACATGCAACTTCGACAGCGCCTGGGAATTGCGACCCAGTAATAGTTTTAGGGAATACTCTTTACGATGCGTCAGCGCTCACCTCCACTGTTACCCCCTTTAACTAACCATATTTGATACGAGCCTAGCAATGCCGTTTTGGATTGGATTCAAGAAAAGAGCTTACTGAAGCTCTTAGCAATCCAAGGTCTTAAGGCAGGTTATAGAGGGATTTAGCTGGTATACCGATGTGTGTGTACCAAAACGAAAATGAACTTGAAATTTAAGTCCGAGCTCGTTATATACTAAAATATCAGGAGTATATAGCCTGGAAGACTTGTGCACTTGAAGTCAACTTGTCCACGCTTATTAACTTTTTCAACTTGTACAACAAAAATACACCACTATCAACACTTATAATAAAATGTAAATGACAATTGATTAGCCACAAGAGATATAATTGTCTTAATAATTAATACAGAATTTCCCCATAAGTCAGTCGTTTTTTTTTTACATTAATACTGTGAAAGGCTAATAACTTCAAGGGGAGAAACATATTGGAACTTAAATTCACTATCAATCCCAACAAGATTATCTTTTAAAATTGATTCTGCCAGGCATGGACAGTAGAAAGTATCATTGTACTATTAAAAAAACTCAACAAGCGTAAAGCGTGCAGAATTTTGCACGCTTTTCGACTTGTTTTTAAAAGATAATCTTCTGTATTAATTATTAAGACAATTATATCTTTTGTGGCTAATCAATTGTCATTTACATTTAATTATAAGTGTTGATAGTAGTGTATTTACTGATCTTATGAAGCCCAGTAAAATTATTTCCTTATTCAAATTAGGTAGTACATCTGACCCAAATTGCAAATGACTAGCAAATTGTTTGCAAAATATTGTATAATCAATTACAAGGTTTTTTTAATAATAGATAATAACTTATTACACAATAGACAATTTGGTTTTATAAGAGGCTGCTCCACAACTGATGCAAATGTTGAGCTTATTAAAAATATAATTGATGCCTGGAAGGATGCCCACGATTCTCTGGGTATCTATCATCTAGACTTTCATCTTTCTTTCTTATCTTTGTTCATGAAACGCTGCAAGATATTTTGACTTTGAGGGTTTGAGAGTTCAATTTTAATCAATTTACTTGCAAATCAGGTATTTGCAAATAAATTGATTTGATTTGACTCTACGACAGAAACATGTTTTTTATGATGATGGGGCAAGCGAACAGACGGGTCACCTAATCAGGGAACGGGGGTGGTTTGTTTTTCTGTGCTTCTGTATTATTGGCATAATATACTCTATTACCCGTTTGAAGGCGCTAGTAAACACATAAAACTATCGTTTGCCAGCGGCTCGCTCGCGTGGTGTCGGCTATCGCTGTAAAAAGTAGCCAATGCTATTCGCTGGTAATGTAGGTTTCTATTGTTGAAAGAATTTGTTGAATCGGTTTAGTGGTTTAGACCTTAAAGCGTAACAAACAAGTAAACCAACAAACAAACTCACTTTTACATTTATAATAGTTTAAATTGTTAGTCTTTTATTAGTGTTAGTGAGTTATTGAAACTTCTAATTACATACTAAGTTGTTTTTATGTCAATAGAATTATAAATAAACATTATTTCTGGTCATGACGACCTCCGTGGCATACATTTGTGTAGGAATATATAAATTTTAATTGTTCGTGGCTATTTTACTCTTTGTGTTTTATATTATGTCACAGTACAACTCTGAACCGGTCAATTAAATGTTTGTAAGATCTGCAAATATTTGTGTCGAAATTTGGGTCTTTTCTATGTATAGTACGTATGTATTTACAAACAAAAAAGTATAAAAGTATTCTATTCTACCGACTTGTAAAAATACCTGAAAAGATTTACTTGCAGAAAAAAATATTATTTCATCATTTCGTTTCATTATCAGTCAATCTAACTTTCATAGTAGTAACTCTTCTGAAGCAGACTCTTGTCCCAGCCGCCTAACGTGACCCTCTTAAGGTGTTGGTCGAGACTCTTGACTATCAATCCGTGAGCAGATACGAGTATCGGAACAATGATTTGATGTGACTGCACGGTGGCGTAGTGGCTTTAACGGCCACCTCGCCGCTTTCTACTGCGCTGAGTGTTGTGGGTTCCATCCCCGAATGTAACAAAACTTTATGTGATCCACACATTGTTTTTCGGAGTCTAGGTGTTCTTTGTGTCCGTTTTATGTATGTTTGTAAAATCCCCCGCGACACAGGAATGTATTAATAATGCGGGAGTTGTCTTTTTAAAAATAACAAAAAAACCAAAAAAATGATAGTTGAATCCACATTCCACATTTCGACAATCTCGTGAGTTAAATCCATAAAAAAATATTTTATTTGTTTTGCCTTTATAACTAAATAACTTTCACGTGATTCTCGTTATGAGGAACGGCGATATCAACAACCATTGCGCGACGCTCCAATCGATCTATCACCACAATATCAGGCAACAATAGTCTTGTCTGTGAAAATAGATCGATCCGAGACTATTAATAGGTAATATTATTATTATAGTATTTTAGACTGATTTTCCGGTCAAAAATACTTTTGACTGGTGAAGAGTTCTAACTGTAATACAATACATATTCATTTATTTATTTATTTGGTATACCAATTGCGAGTAATAGGTTTTACCTGGTATGCATACCCATTACAGGATTATCATAGTAGATAACACCTACCATTATGTACCTAACTTATGAATTTTATGTTTACACATGCATTAGAATTAATTAAAAGACTTTGTATTTAAGGTCATTAGACATTGGTCTGCTGGTCTTTTCATAGAGATGTGTTGAGGAAAGTCCTGGATGAATTGCCCGGTCTTTTTTCTGTAATCGTACTTCGAATGCTTCATCAAAATGTCAGGTTTATGAGAAGGGAAAATTTTAGTACATATCTTAAAGAATAAAATAGACTGCATCTGGTTTTTCGACTGTTACTTTCACACATATTTGAGCCATATGCAGTTGAGCAATCTACTAAATAGTCAAGAAAGATAGGTGGAAATAAGTGATTAAATTCATGAATAGCAGTTGTGTTATCGTTTACGGAAAACTTTACCCCCACAGGATTACCGTCAAAATAAATCTTGTATGGATATTGCAGTTTGTACACGATTTTTTCATTAGAAGTTGTGTCAGTGTGGGACGAACTTCGTGGCATGTTTTTTAAAAGACTTGATGAAAAGTGCAGCTAGCCGAGTATCTACGCTGTTCCTGGACTATCTCAACTTGGCTGTTTTCAGCCTCCTCACGAGAAATTGGTGTTAAATTTCACAACTCCAATGTCCTATTTTGAGAGGCATCGAATAAAAGGGGCAATTGATAAAAAGACCTGAATCTTTCAGCAAGAGGTATCTATACAAATAAATAAAGTCTGTTTGTAATATTAAAATAACCGCTTTTTACTAAATGCATATATTATGTATGTTTACACGGTACATATGCCAAAATAATTTTTTTTACAATTTTTGTCTGTCTGTCTGTTTGTTCTCTGGAACGGCTAGACGGATTTCGACGGGACTTTCACTGGCAGATAGCTGATGACATAAGGAGTAACTTAGGCTACTTTTTTAGACTAGCTTCGCCCCGCGGCGTTCCCAACGGTTATAACAACAAACGCGGGTAACACCGCGGGTCTCAGCTGGTATATATATATGCATATACAGTAATTACAGTATATATGCATTAAAGTATAATTACTTAGCTAAGCAGAAAATGCATTTAAATTCTAGGAATAGTGATGTTCATTCGACAAACACTGGAAATAATTATAAATTAGTTATAACCTATCATCTACGTTTCTATGTAAAATATGTATGTATTTACAAAAAAAAGTATATATGTATTTATATCAGTTGTCTAGTACCCATAGTACAAGCTCTGCTTAGTTCTTAGGTTCTTCTTAGGTAGCTTCTTAGGTGGCGATGTGTGAATGTGGTAAAATATTATTATTATTATTACTACAGAAGTTTCATGACTAATAAAAACTTGTATGCTATACTTACACAATTTATTTATTTTCCTTGTAGTACATTTATTTATGTCATTAAATTCAATAAAAAAATAAACACGTAAACAAGCTTATTTCTTTCAGCGTTATGATGATGATGATGATGATGATGTTATGAGGAGACTCAATTCCAAATTTAATTCCATCCCGTTATTTAAAGGGTGGCGGGTCATTCATTAAAAATCTTCAAAAGGTGTTTTATTAATTATAACAGAAGTAAAATACTAGCTTACTTACCAAATTTCAACTTTTTAGGATTTCAGGAAGTACCCTAAGAATTCTGATGATCATCAGGGAGACAGTGACGATTTCGGCTTTTTTTGATATCAATAAAATCTAAGGTATAAGAGCAGATATATATTTTTTTCTTTTTTAAGAAAGTTATTGAAAGGTGTTGAAAGTTTGGGTTGGTAGTGCCCTTGTGCTTCGCTTGACTTGTCTGCCGTGTCCCTAGATCCTAGGAAAAACGTAAAGAACTATCCGAGCAAAATTCAAAATTTTGGTGAATATAAGAAAAACATGACATGACTAGTAATTGATTATACAAGAATAATACTACTACCACCCGATGTATTTATTTAGTCGGTTTCTCCCGCGCTGCAGTGCCGATCGTGGTTGCTGGGAATTGCCGCTAAAAATGTAAGTAACACTATCCATGATAATTTTAAAAAATGCTGTTACTTTGTCGTTGACATTTCAAAAAGTTAAAGTCTAGTAAATGTGATTATAAAAGTTTTGATTTACCTTTAAAATGATAGGACTATAAGTTTATTTATTAATATGTTTATTAATATGTTTTTTTTAGTATTCAATCATCCACAATATATTACTCAAAATATGTTTTAATATTCTAATTTTAGTAGTTCAATTTTGGTGGAGTTTTACTTGAAACTCAAATTAGTACCTTCACATTATATTATTTAAAATAATATGATTTTTTTTTTTATTTATTTAAATCTGTGTCTTCTTTAAAGTAATGGTAATACGTTAGCGGGTACTCAATATTATTTCTTTTTTTAATTCGAATACCACCCACCCTGTCCTTGCCCAGAGCCTTGCTATTCTTCATTATCCTTAGAGCTGTTTAAATTTCTGAGTACGATATCTCCGGTATATCTTCGAATCAAACGTTCATGGCATGTCTGTAGTGCATTTCTGTTGGTTTTGGATCTTGAAAGTATAAAATTCTTGATAAGAGTGTTCAACGGTTTACGTTCCTAATTTCCATTTTTTTCCAGGAGTTTTTTATATACTTTGAGATGTCGCTTTTCACAATACTTTAAAGGCCTTTACACTTTCTGTACTAGCTAGCATAGCTATTTTTCTAAATTTTTCAATATTACATTCCACCCTTTTTCCTACTTTAGCAAATGTTTCTTGTGTTGTCAGACGTCCTTGTTTGATTAGCAGGCTTCTCTTTTCCAAAATGTCTTGTATTTCCTTTTACAGTTTGTGAAGGGAAGAGTTTATATACGTGTTTATAGAGGGTACTTTGTAGGTTTATGTCAAGTTCATCCACATTGGATGATGGAAGGGGCAATGCGGCAAAATGGGCATCGTTGACTCTAATCCTTAATAATCATGAGGTCTATTTTATCTTCTTTATTTCCTGGATCGCAGGGAAGCTTATCTCAACATTTGTGCCTTAAATAATTCGATGATAGTCAGTCGTATAAAAGTTATGGAAGTATGGCTGTGTAACATATTCTGTCATCTCACCTACTGTTTGACAGCCAACTCTAGTGCCTTGTACGCTCTATTTTATCAAATCAATGACATAGCACGCGTTCGCACTCCCTCCTTTTACTAGACATCAGTCCCACAGATTGCAGGAATTTGAGAAGAAAGCTGTTACACAAAAAAAAAATACCTTAGTGTCAGTTCAGTTGTTTTAAGTATATCCATGACTGCTTATTCAATTGTTAGTTCAATTGTCTCTGACGCGTCGTTTATTCGCGTTCAAACTCCATATAACAGCAACAGCTGGGAGCCTGATTGCAGAACCACTTCAACTATAATAATAACGACACACGACATAATCAAACACAGACAAGGAATATAGAAATAGGATTGTTTTGATTCTGCTGGTTTTAACTGACCTCAAAAAAGAGAAAAATTAAGAAGTGGAGAATATGATTTCATCATCAACAGTCTTTAATAGTTCCCTGCTGGAGATAGGCTTTCCTTACAAAGATTTTGCAATACTGTACCACTTTGGCCAGACGGGATGGTAAAGGGTTTGTTTCAAGTTTTCTTTCTCTTTGCAGTGCTGTTGTCCTACATAGTTTGATCTTTTAGTCGGCCCTTACGACACCCACGGGATGAATAGGTTTGGTGACACTCCGAATTCTTAATTCATCACCACACGGATATGATATAACTTGTCTCGAAATTATCAAGGCTGATTTTACGATTTGTCAAAATAAAAAAACAAATCGTATAATGACAACACAAGTACTTAGTTAAGTACATTACTTTTTCGAGAATGTTTAAAGTGGTACTCATACATTTTTAAACCTTCATTAGAATAGAGCACACGTGTTACACAACCGGGAACTTGTTTTCGGAATTAACACTGGACATTGACGCCGTAGGTAAGAAATAAATTATTGATTTATTATAATATTGAGTGAGAAAGGAGTCCGCGTCCGTTGGCTAGTATTTTTTATAACCTTTAGAATTGTCGAAACGTGATAGGCATCATAAATTAAAAGTTAGGTTTAGTTAATCAGTTCAACAAGGACAAATAGTCGAAGATCTTCAATAAACGGAGACTTTTTTAATCAGAGCTAAGAAACCTCCCGATCAAGTCGCCTTTAAAAAAAACACTAACTATATTTTCTAAGTTAGAAATAATTATTTTGTTGTTTTATTTTTTATTTCTGTGTGGTTCTGACGCATACAAAAGTTTTAATCGTATAAAAAAGAGTTTCTGCACACTATCGGTAAGATTTACGCTTTGTCCGATGAGAGCATAGTCTTTGTCAAATCGTGTTTATTGCGTCGAAATTTCTTAACTCTCGCAATTCTGCCATTCTCTGCATTCTCTTTTCTCTCTTCTTGTCTTAGTAGGTTGAATAAGTATCACGGGTGTTAGTCTGTTTACATTTCAATTCCGAATTTATTCTCTCTATACCTCTGTTATTACACCGAAAGCGAAAATAGTGTGGTATTGTAAGTAGTGCGCATATTCTACAGGTATAAGGAGACAAACGAGCATTTGGGTTACCTGAATATGACTATCAGCTCTGATTGTCAGACTGACTGATTGCTGACTGAATGACATGGTGTTACCTGTTTCCTATTAACATCTTCACTATCAAACTTGTAATTTGTAAACAACACTTTTCCAGTAATATGTAAATACTGTTTACTGGATTAACCTTTTTTGAATTGAAATCCCGTCGGATACCACGGTGGTGGCGATGTCGGACTCGAACCGACTAAAAATTGTACGTAGTCTTGGGTACCAGTAGCCGGGTAGCCTGGTGTGGTGAACCCTAGAAAAGAAATCCCTGTTACTATTACGAAACGCAATGCTCTTAAGACTTAACCGCCAGCAGGCGTTTCTCATAACTTTATGCGCGGTGTCCTTACAATAAAAAAAATGGTAGCTAATATAAATACCTAACCTACCTACCTACCTAATATAAATAGCCGACTCGGGCTGGTGTGGAAATAACCTGCAGGATTGCTGACGAAGAGGCTCCTAGCAACATCAGCTCGGCCTTGACGCGCGCCGCTGGGGGATCCTTTTTTTGAAATACCTACTATTTATATATATTCAATTTTAAGTCTATAACTCTGTATTTTGAATGAAATATACATGTATGTATGACTGAGGTGTAAGTCTTGTTTCTCTGAAGAGTCCCTTAGGTTGCCCACACGCACACATATCCGTACCCCTCTGATGTCGACAAGGCGCCCTGAGGTAATCCCAAATCTCGTGAATATCTCCGCTGGGTAAGCCGGTGAGTAGACCGCCTGACAGGTTCAGCGGTTACACAGTCACCATTGCTTAAAACAGCTATGAAGGTTGATGATGACCCTGAAAATAGTGTATTTGATAAGCTTTTCGTTGATTTCAGACCTAGGTCCTTTATCCATGACAACAAATAAGAAGATAATGGAGTCGATTAATGGATATAGGTCGGTTGCTGAGTTCTACAATGGCAAGTCTATCTTCGTCACAGGCGGTACTGGATTTCTTGGCAAGGTATGAATATATTTATAACTTTCTAATTCTCATACTGTTAATGTGGTTACGATACAAATATTGACAAGGCTTTTATTGCATTGAAACGATTTCGTAATTACTTTTTAACATATATACGTTGCGTACTCCTTCCTAAAAGGCCGGCAACACGTTTGTGACTCCTGAGTTGCAGACGTTCATGAGCGGCGATGGTCACTTTCCATCAGGTGACCCGTCTGCTCGTCTGCCAATATCGTCTAACATAAAAAAATACTATTACTACTTATCGTTATTCGTAAATGTTTGTCATAAACGTTGTTAATTTTACCAAAAATACCACGATACCAATAAATCATAGTTAAAAAAAAAACTAAAAGACAAGTTTTAATGGTTTAATTGTTTTTAATAGGTTCTTCCCTACGTGGACTGATTTGTATCATATCAAATATATATTTATATACCTATATATATAATGTTAAGTTCGTGGTATCTATATTTATAAAAAATATAAGTTGGTTTATATATGCTACAAAAAGTTAAAAAGGCCTGCACCGGTTTAGATCAAAGTTTGACATGGTGTACGAGTACAATCCGCTTAAAGATGGTTTTTATCTATTTTTCGCTTCACTTTTGTTCCTTGTATCCGTGTGGTGACGGATTAAGAATACAGAGTGTCACCACCCCTATTCATCCCGTGGGTGCCCTAAGGAGGAGTTAGACAGGACAACAGCCCTGCAAGAGAAGAAAAACTTAACACACGTCTCAGGAATTTCAACAATATTCACGAAAAAAAATGGCGGTACGAAGTTCGCCGGCAGAGCTAGTCCATATTATTCCATACTAATATTATAAATGTGAAAGTGTGTCCGTCTAACTGTCTATCTGAGTGTCTGTTTGTCTGTCTGTCTGTCTGTTACCTCTTTACGCTTAAACCGCTGAACCGATTTAGATGAAATTTGGTATGGAGTTGGTACGGTATGGGTTGGTACGGAATGTCACCACCCCTATTCATCCCGTAGGTGTCGTAAGAGCCGTAAGGCCAAAACCTCCTTTCTAAGGAGAGGCCTTTGTCCAGCAGTGGAATGTTATAGGCTGTTGATGTTGATGATGATGATGATGATATTTTACCGCGATAACCGACATACAAGCGGCCGGAGCCGCGGGCACAAGCTAGTGTATAATAAATCACTTCTTCTAAAAATAAACATTAACTATTCCAAACACGATGCACGTTCGCCACATTTGTTTAACAGGTATACAAAGAATTTCCTTTAATGAACTTATTTTGGAGATAATTTTTGACCATAGCATTACTTTTAACGAAAAATAAAATGACCAACTGACCAACTAATTTGCGTAAATAAAAATCGGATACTAATGCAAGTCTTACGGCAGCTTTCACTGAAAGCATAAATGGTGCACAGCTCTTGTAAGTATAGCGTAAGTATACCAAAAAGTATACCACGACTCCGAAAACAAGGTACACTAAATCTATCGGTGCCTAACCCCCAAACGATGTTATCCGCAAATCAGAAGCTGTTAAGCTACGGACAGTTTAGATCCTCGTCACACGCAAGGGGTACTACAAGGTCAAGACTTGCAATAGAGGTCAAGAACAAATCTTCAACTTCTTTGAACGGGATCCTCAAGCAAGCACACGGGTCCGCAGCGCAACGCTGATAAACACCGCTGGCTTGCACCCTTACCGTTATCAAAAAGTCCAAGACTTACAAGAAACAGACGCCTTACCCCGTCGACAATTCTGCGAGTGGCTTATCGCACACCCCGGTGCCAATATTTTGTGGACAGACGAGGTCTTGTTTACTCGTGTGGGTTTGTACAACCATCATAACGAACATTGGTGGTCATATCACAACCCAGCCGTCGTTATACAAGATCTAGACTACATTTTGAATCTAGATATCTAGAAGACTACATTTGGAACATTTGTTAAAATACATGTTAAACAGTAGTGGCAAATTAACCTTTAATTGCTTTTTTATTAACTATTGTACATATCACTAAAGATTATTTATTTTTTATTTTATGTTGTTTGTTGTTTTTATTATATTATGTGAAGTTTTAGTATATGGATATAATGTTAGGTACTTTATTTAACAATGAAATGTAGCGAAGTATGCGATACCGATGGAGAGGTCATTGACACTTGCGCGCCTGCGGATTGCAGTGTGTCTACAAATTGCGAGTTCTTGAGACAACTTTGTGATGCTAATTACTCAATATTTTTGTACAATGTGATACTAAACTAAAATACGGGTTTCTCATAAATTTTAATAAAGATTCTTCTGTTAATATGGACGGCAAATTTTAAGTCATTCTGTATAACTACATAAACCTAACCTAACCTAAAAAATAATCATTAACAGCCTTTAATTGTTCAATGCTAGACATAGGGTTCTCTTTAAAAAGGAGGTTCTGGTCTACTACACTGCGCTAGTCAGATGGTTTGGTATACGGTTTGTTTCAAGTGTTTCTTGAGAAATAAATATAGTTGTTTTTATTGTCAGGTGCTTCTCGAGAAGTTGCTCTACAGTTGTGAGGGGATTGCGAATATATTCGTCCTGATTAGAGACAAAAAAGGTGTCACATCTGAACAAAGACTAAAACAAGTCATTGAAAAACCTGTGAGTACTTCTCTTCTTACCTCTTCTTACTCTCACCTGTCACTGTCATGGACACCTGTAACTGACGATTAACAAGTGCGTTACCGCGGCTTTAAGGTGCTGCGTCAAGAAACTTCATCTGGTAACTTCACCCACTCGATGAAAAGTTAGGGAAGAATTGCTTAACCTGGGTTTTCTATAAAGCCGTGGTATCATTGTGGTTGAGCTGGCCTACATATGCTAAAGCATATATAGCATAACTGGGCCCGCTGGACCAAAGTGGTATAAGTGGTAAGAATACCAGTATTAAGCGATTCCTTCGTTGCATTACCAAATTGTGTAAAGATACCGGAGGCCTAACCTCCCCCCCTCCCTCCTCCACTCAAAGACCGCCAACGCACTGAAGAGTTTTGAGTTGCAGATGTTTGCTCTTTTGTCCCGGTTTACAGATTAACTTGGATAAGGCAGTGGTTTTTTTTAATTTTATTTGTACCAGTGCCGTTTCCCAAAAATCAACGCAGCATACATTTTAGGAGTAAGGAATGGAAGCAGCTGACGTCTCCTTGTATCTGGTGTGGACAGTTGGAAGCGTTTGACCAGCGGCCAGGGCTGACCTCTTTTTATGTACTATATATTTGATTACTGTTTTCAGGTTTTCTCAAGAATTAAAACCGAAAGGCCAGATGATCTTAACAAATTGATACCAATCAGGGGTGATATTAATTTACCAAACCTTGGTCTAACGTCGGCAGATGAGGAGAAACTTCTAGAGAAGGTTATATTGCACATTTATTGTTTTAAGGGGTTCTGCAAAAGATAGTCAAAAAGCCGTTAACTTGTTTTAATATCATTTAAAATGCTTCCTTATGCTAGTAAAAATTAATATTTGGGTCTTGAAAATTTGACTGTATTTATAAATTTGACTTGAAAATTTGCGAAATAAAATTTGACACTTAGAAAAACGGGAAATTCTTCGGAAATCGATTCCTGAGACAATAACCTCTCACACACGGCAATCCAATCCCAAAGTAATCAGTACTACGGTAACCAGACTGCTGATAAACATTATTTATCCAGACACAGATTAAATGATCGTACTTGGGCAGTCCACATCCATAGGCTGCCAGCCATTTTCTTCAAGTTGTCGGTCTCCACTCTACCACATTTCGGTCAGTCCGTCTGGAGACATGACCGGCCCCCTTCCACTCCAACGTACTGATTCTTCGTGCGATGTCAGTTACTCTAGTACTCTGTCGAATGGCTTCGTTATATGCCGAATTTTATCGGCTAGAGAAATACAAAGCATCGCAAGCTAAATCACACATTGAGTGACTTTCGTGAAAACGAAAAGTTCTTACTTAATTATCTAATAAAGCTCCTGGGCTAGATCTATTTTTGAAGTACAATCTCATATTATTTCAGGTTTCAGTAGTGATTCATATGGCAGCCACGATCAAATTTCATGAGGAATTAAAAATATCAGTGAACTCCAATGTAAAAGGAACTGAATACGTTCTGAATCTTTGCCATCGGATAAAGAGATTAGAGGTAAAACTTGTCAAAGACTCATCAGACCATAGAATTAATTATTTCATTGATGTGGTCAGCTGAAACTATTATAACCATTTATAATAATAATAATAACCTCACACACTTTATACACCACAGTCTGATCCCAAACTAGAGAGAGCCAGAGCTGTGGTAACCAGACTGCTGATAAACATATTTATATATTTTTAAATTAAGCCAAAAGACATGGAGTTATTATCTTTTCAATAAACGTTAAAACAAATACACAACGTGAAAAAAATGCCAAAATAATTAATGTTTTTTTGAGATGATGTGTAAATTATCATTGAGTATTTAGATTCAAATATATTTGTATGTTATTATTTTCTTATTTCAAATGTTTTTAAAACAGAACACGTTAGTTTAAACTACGTCTAAAACAATTTTTGTTTTTTCTTGTAGGCGTTCATCCACATATCAACAGCGTACTGTAACACAGATCAACAACTATTAGAAGAGAAGGTGTACCCACCCAGAGTAGAACTTGACGAGGTCCTCAGGTTTATAGAACAGCCTGACCAGGATGAAGAAGTAATTAAAAAAAGCTTTTTAAGTGAGTAAGTCTCTGACCCGACGAAAATGGGCTCCTTGCTTGCCACATTGGGACAATTGCTTGTTTCTTAAGGACTGTATGACTATATTTTATACTGTTGATTAATGGCACTTGGTGGAACTTTCTACACATCTATACAAATAAATAAAATTTAACTGTCTGTTTGTAATGTCAAAATAATAGGATGGCGTAACGGTTTAAGCCACAACATTCAACGTAGTAGTAAGCGGCGAGGTGACGCCGCTTACTACTACGTTGAATGTTGTGGGTTCGATCCCCACATGGGACAACACTTTGTGTGATCCACAAATTGTTGTTCTGAGTCTGGGTGTTCTTTGTGTCCGTTTCATGTTTGTTTGTAAAGTCCCCCACGACACAGGATATATTCCAAATGCGGGAGTTGTCTATTTAAAAAACAAAAGGCTTTTTTCATGCTCACACGGTTATTTGCACAATAAGTGGAACTTATATTGTGGAACAGTACTAGTGACTTTTTTCAATACAGTCATCGTCCGCTTGTTATAGGCTTATTTGAACCAGCCTAGGCTATTTTTGCAGTGTAGGTAGGTTTACCAGTTTAGATACGTAAGATTTCATACACAAATATACAAAAGCAACTTCTAGAGTTGTAGATTCTCCTTCTCTCCTTCTCGATTGACAATAGACCACACAAATGACGGAAACCTAATACTCTATAATCATCACCTAGCACCAACATGAGTCGGAATTATCTCGTAAATCCAACTTCAATTCTCTTCAACCAAGAAAAGGCTTGAACTTGGGTATTGTCAATCTGTTTATCTTTAGGTTAAATGTGCTTACCATGTGTGTAATAATAACTATGATAATTTTCTTACAGAAAGTTTACCGAATACCTACACATTTACCAAAGGTCTAGCAGAAAACTACGTATTGGATCATCATGGCAATATTCCTACAGTTATCGTGAGGCCTTCAATAGGTATACTGCTTTTTTATGTCTATATGTAAAAATATCTAGAATGTTACAAAATGGTACAGTCATATTTGAAGAACATTATTTGTAGTTACAAATAGTTGTGTCGGTTGTAAGAATCTCTAATTACAGCTTATGTCCCTAGATATCGTTACCAAACATTTTCGAATTACACTGTGGTTACTTTACCAGGGATACTATATCTATGTCAATATGAAGTAAATTGCAATGTAAACTATCGGATTTTGGACACCATTCAATAGTCAACAAGTTACTTGCTCCCCTTCACCGATAAGAATTAGGGGAAGACTCTGGCCATCTCGCCATCACTCCCTCAGTGAAAAGAAACAAAAATATTGCTTAACAGTCCAAATGTAATTATATAGAAATACATATATATATAGGCCCTTGTCCGTGTAGTGACTTATTAAGAATACGGAGTGTCACACCCTAATTCATCCCCTGGGTGTCGTAACAGCCGACTAAGAGCGCAAAACAATGGAGGACACCAGCACTGCAAAAAGAAGAAAAACTTGACACAAACCCTACACCAACCCGTCTGGCCAGCGTGGTATAGTAGGCGAAAACCTCCTTTCTACGGAGAGGCCTATGTCCAGTGGCCTGTTTAAGGCTGTTGATGTGATGATTGATGATATATAGGCCCTCCCATATACATAATATAAATAAATATAGTTACTTTCTTTAATTTCATTTTAGTGTCAGCTGCTCTAAGAGAACCTTTAGAAGGCTGGATAGACAACTGGTTCGGAGCCACAGGAATGATAGTTTCGACTGTCAAGGGAGCTAATAGAGTCATACTTGGACATCCAGAGAACGTGCTAGACCTAATACCGGTCGATTATGTCGTAAATGTTATTATTGTAGCTGCTTCTCAATGGTAGGTCTTGCTGCTTTATTATATGACATAGAGGCCAGCGCCATTCGTGCAGTCAAAACCGTGCGTTTGCGTAAACGTGCAGACGCACGCTTTTGACTGCACGGATGGCGTAGTGGTTAAGAGGTCACCACGCTGAGTGTTGTGGGTTTGATCTACAAATTATTATTCTGAGACTAGGTGCTTTTTGTGTCCGTTTCATGTATGTTTGTAGTCCCCCGCGACACAATATACATATATTCTTAACAAGAGAGTTGTCTTTAAAAAAAAAAGAAAATAAGGGTTATCTGATGGTAAGTGACTACCGAGGCCCATGTACACCTTCAACTCAAGAGTCACACAAGCCGCCCGCTGAGTTCTACCCCAGGACCCTCATTCACTCGGTAAAATGCAATTAAAGAATTGTTTAACTCCGGTTTTTTGGGAGGCCGTGGTATTAGTATCTTTTGTAACAATACTGTTTATGTTCGTGAAATTATTTAATAACTAGCTTTTGCCCGCGACATATCGGTTATCGCGGTACAAAGTAGCCTATGTCCTTACTCAAGAAAAAAGTATCTCCGTACCAAATTTCATCTAAATCGTTTCAGCGGTTTAAGTGTGAAGGAGTAACAGACAGACAGACACACTTTCGCATTTATAATATTAATATAGATAAGTTTTCTATTGCAGTCGTGAAAAACTGACTGTTTACAATTGCTGTACCAGCTCCTGCAATCCTTTATCCCTACAAAAGCTCGTACGTCGTGTTAAGAAGACTGCTATCGCAATTGGATTCCGTAAGTTCTTCTTTCGTATTCAGATAAATTTTCGTGGACCTCCCCGCTTACGAATTGTGAACCCCTATGTGAACTAAGGATCTAGATAAAGGATATCTAAGTCTAACTATAGGATTAAATATTCAGCAAAAGTTATATTACATTTAAATTTATTTCTAGAACACCTTTTTCATTTTCACTTTACTTTTTTGAAAATCTATTTAAGATGACAACTCATATTCAAATGCGATGTTCACGAACAAGAAATGGATGCTGCTAATCCTGACGTTTCTACTGCAAACAATACCTGCTTATGTGGGTGATTTGATTCTTTGGCTAATGGGCAAAAAACCAAAGTAAGTACTCCCTACTCCATATTACTCGTATTAATAATATTTGACATAACAAGAGATTTAAACATTGGACAATTATGAATTTGAAATGTTAAAATTGACTAAAGGCAAATAAACCTCGAGGCGTAAGATTCTAAAATTGGTAGCATATGCCGAGGTATTTAGAGAAATCCTTAATCTAAAAAATTATGTGAAAATATGAAGATATAATTTAATTTGATTTCCCTGGCCTGGTGACCCCTCTATTAATAGAAGAAACTGACAGATACGCAACCCTAGCCTCTGTCCTTCCATGCGTTTCCCCATCTGAGATTTCCAGTATCCCATATAGGATACGGGAGGCATGCTCCCTCGCACTTTCCTCTTTTCTTATCCTACTATTTATCTTCTTCCTTTCTTGTGTCATATTTTTTATTTATAAACGATTACATTCCCAAGGATGGCAACATTCTAAGAATCCAGTCAAAATCAATAAAAATTGAGAAAAGAGCAAGAAAATGCCGATTGCCGTTTTAATTATTTATCTGTTTCTGTTTATATTAGCGTTATTGTGTACTATACGGTGTTTTAACAGGCTTAAATGGTACACACTTTTTGAAATAATAAGTTATTTTTGCACTAGAAATTGACTAGAATACCCTTTTTTTTATTTTCTTCAGATGTTTGTACCGTATTACAATTTTAGTAACTTTAAAATCAGAATTCCAAACTTTATGACAATAAAGTGCATGTTACATTAAATAATATTCACCATCAAATGCAGATTGTGCCTGACATTTATTAATAATGTAAGACCGATTTAAAAACATTTTCGTATTATTTTCATACTTGGTATTTATATAAATGAACAATTGAAAAATACACCAGTATTAGGATTTAATATAGGAATATGGTTGCACATATTTTACATCACTGACACGATAAATCAGCGTCTTTTTTTTATTTATGGTAACAATTTTCGTTAGTATTTTTTTACTGATAGACCTTTCAAATTTTCCACAGGTATGTGAAATTTCAGTCTCAGGCGATCGCAGTCCGAAACCTCATCAATTTCTTCACGTCTAATTCCTGGGAGATGAAAATGGATAATGTTAAAACTCTACACGCATCTCTTTCACATGTTGATCAAAAAGACTTCCCATGCGATCCCTCCGATATTAACTGGAAAAAATATAACAATAACTTTGTAGTCGGGATTAAAAAGTATCTAGTGAAGTAGTATCTACCTAAAATATGCTTACTTTTTGTGTTCTGAAATATCTTGAAACCAATGCTCGTCCATGGTGCAGCGACATGGTTGTGGTCATGGCTCATCTTTTCTTAGAGCGCCTGCCACCTCACCTCTCCTGGTCCCCGTTCTCGTCTTGCCTCCGCGCCCCCTACTTACCAGTACTTTATTAAGCGGTTTATCTATAGCTAAAAAGCGAAAACGGGAAATATATTTGACATGCCGCGCCGGACTTACTCGTAAAACAAAGCCTAGTAGAAAATATGTAAGGTTGATGCCAGGTCCTACATAAAAGTTACTTATCTTACATAAAAGATATAGGTGTGGCAAAATTTCAGGATAGGCATTTTCAAATCTTCGAATAACATAATACTGAAATTATTAAAAAAGAGACTACCTGAATTTTAAAATTAAATTACTAATTAAACTAAAGAGTTTTGTTAACATTTATAGACTTTTAAAGAAGCTTTATGATTCACTAATTTCTTAATTTTATTCTCATCGAAAATATTAAGCCACGAAAGACACAAAATATTTTTTTACTGTCGTTAAAGGGAATCGCAGGTTCGATATCCGTTGAAATTAAATATCTGCATGTTTGGTTATGTTTTATTTGCATTAGTCTTGGTATAATAGTTGATATTTATAAAAATATTTAAACCGTGTTCCCATAATACAAGTTCTGCTTAATTTAGGTCTAGACAGCGCTGTGTAATACGTGCCAAATGGTATTATTTTTATGTTTACATATCTTAATAAATCTTGTTTTATAAATATTACATAAGAGTGACTTTTATTTATTAATAAAATAAATTCCCAAAAATGACATTATTTCACTAGAATTACAGTGGAAAAAGGTTTAAATTAAACTAACTTTAAACATACTAACGAAGAAATTCAATTTATTACTCTCACCCTGAAGTGTTGATTTTTTCTTCAAATTTGAATGTAACCAAATGTGAAGTAAAATTATTATTTGTTATGACTATTGAATAACATGCTATAATTTTCTTTATAAATTATAAATTTATCTAAAAAATGTAATTTCCATGGATATTTACCTGCAATAAATGATTATTATTATTAAAAGCTTTCAAATTAAAAAGAAGTTTCAAAATCGGTTCATAAATTTTGATTTGTGGGACAACACACACAAAACTAGTAGGAATCTCTCAGGGAGGCGCTCATGTATCACAAAGTGCATCTCTACCTCTGCCGCATAGTCGGGGCATATCTGTCGGAGAGAGCCGTAGTCTACCCAAGTACCGCAGACGACTCAGGCGCCGCAGGTCGCAGAACGACCTCCGTCCTCTATAAGCGCAGGCCTGGGGTGACAGGTGAGGCCATCTGTCACCCGAGCAGAAGCAGGCCGGGGTGACGGCAAGCGCGTGCGTCCTTCCAGGAGCACAGAGGGAACATGGGGGTTCCCACACAGGGAGGGTCGTCTACCCGCCGTAGATGGCCCGAGATACGTCGGGGCACCAGGGATTTCCTTTCTAGGGTACCCTGGTTCCCCGACTACTGGTACCTGAGACGGCGTGCGGTTTTAGTCGGTTCGAGTCCGACATTGCCACCGGTAATTGGTATCCGAGGGGATTTCCGCACAGAAAAAAAAAAAGTAGGTATCTCTCAGGATACAGACTCAACTGCCTTGTTTCAACTGCCTACCTGTCTTTATAATAATGAAAAAAATATTGTGGTAATGACTTGGTAACAATGGGACAACCTTTTATACAAAAATGAAATTTTGGTCATCACTTCATAGCTAGATGATGGCATGTTTAGTAACCTAGTAGACGAATCACCTGACGCTGAGTGACTACCGTCAGCCATAGACACCTGCAACTTACGAGTAGACATGGAAATTATTGCAACTTCTAAATCATATTCATTTGATGAAATGATTGGTTTTAGTCACAGCGATTTCACATGTCATTGTGATTTCGTCGTAGACAAAATTAAATGGCATTAAAATTAGTCAAGATTCTTTTATCAAAGATTACTGATTGCGCTGGCGTAATAATAATAATTAAGTAGCAGTAGTTTTTGTAAATCAGTCGCAGGTGTTATGATACGATTTAGAACGAATATGATTTTTCACCATCCCTTACGCCGTTAAGCCTTACGAGACACCGTTATTGGATGGTGGGAGGGAGGCGTAGGCGTCTACTAATCTTACTCACTGATGAAAAGCAACAAGACCACAAACTGTAACACCGGTTTTCTACTGTGAACCCGTAACACTCGCATGGAGTCGGCCCATACTTACATATCGAAACGTGGCTCTCCCACGGCTATCTATATAAATGTGTTCAGATATATTCATAGAGTAAAAAAAATCGGTTGTCTGTAAAGTTGGTTTACTGACGATAGTTGAACGTGACAACGTCATAAGAAAATACTGATGGAATGGTTGCATTTTTCAAAAATGTATTATTGTATACGAGTAGTAGCTGTCCACGCGGACGCATCGCTCACTCAAGTTCCTACTTGAGAGAGACAGATGTCGAACGCTGCCGAACGCGGAGGCCGATTGTGCCTCTTTGTCGCTCGTTCCGCGCTCTCGCTTGCACTTCACGCCTTAAATGGAACGCCTCAGAGCGAGGTAACGCCGCATGAGTCATGTTTTTTCGTGCGTGCAGCCGGCTCCATCGAATTATAAGACGTTGTCACGTCAAAAACACGACCAAGATCAGATATACATATTCGACTACACGGATGGCGTAGTGGTTTAAGCGGTTACCACGCCGCTTCCTACTACGCCGAGTGTTGTAGGTTCAAACCCCACATGGGACGACACTTTGTGTGATCCACAAATTGTTGTTCGGAGTCTGGGTATTATTTGTGTCCGTTTGTAAAGTCCCCCATGACACAGGATATACTCCTAATGTTGCCATTTATAATAAAATAAACTATTCAAAGTTGATAATAAAATTATCTGATAGGTACACATAGAGAAAAAGTACAATCCTAAAATAAGTTATTTTCAATAATCGATTGAAATACGATATTTACAATTTAAGCCGATGAAAGATGTCAGCACAAAGTAACAAAAACATCAATTTAAATAATTGTTCAATAGCTCAAACAATTAAGCTATTATCTTAGGGTTTTTGTACAATACCTTTCTACAATCAAAATACACAAAAACTGGAAATGATTAGACAAAACGTCATTTTATTAACCTTCATATCTTTGTTAAGTAGAAAACAAAATTGAACCTGCATGATCGAAGATATGCATAAACAAAATGAAACATTCTTAGTTTATTTTGTAGATACTCTGTATTTGAAACTAGAGACTTTTGATTTATATAGTGATTTTGAAATAGAAACGGTTCGATTTTGGTTCTAATCTAAATGTAAAATATAAATTCAATCGAAAATAAATAGACATAACTGTTACTATGACCATTGTGATCTGTTTATAATAGTGACTCATTTATATGTAGATCGTTATTTAAATATATGAAATGAAATGAGCTCGTGGCTAAGTGGTAACCGAGTAGCTTAAGGTGCGAAATACACACAAACGGCGTAAGGCATAAGGCGCGGCGCAGGCGTGGAACGGATACGGCACGGACGCGATTGAAATTATATAGAAGAGGCGAAGCGACGTCACGATGTGTCATTATACAGGCCGATTTCATTGCGATAGCATGTCTTCCTCTTCAGATGACGAAGATGCGCTTGCTTTGCTGCAACTCATTAATGTGCAGAGGCACAGAAGATATTGGATCCACCCCGTGTGGAAATTATCAGAACAGCATAGATATTTTAAAATAATGGAAAGATTACATGAATATCCTGATCGTTTTCGCACAGTGTATAAAATGTCACAAGAATGTTTCCATATTATATTGTCAGAAGTCTATTACTGTACTCCGGCTTGCTAAAGTCGTAAAGAGCCGGATATTGTTCGACAATTTCGCAGAACTGTATATTATATTCTATATCATCACGCATTTTTGTTGCTGATAAATAATAGTCGTCCCATATAGCAAGCGACGTCCTCCTTGCGTGACGCTTCAGTTGTGACTGCAAGCGGCGCGGCGCAGGCGTGCCTGTGCCGCGCCGCTTGAGTGTAATTCACAATACGTCTCCTTAATACATTTTGTATGCAAAAGTTTTGAAGCTGCGGAGTGCCTGCGCCGCGCCGAGCTCCTCGCCGTTTGTGTGTATTTCGCGCCTAACACATTGCAAAGTCAAGTAATCCTACCCAGGTTAGTCTATGGATGGGTGACCATTTCTTTACACATAGGTCTCGGTTGCAATACCAACATCTATGGCAATCGTTACGGATAGTTGGAACCCTAACAAGTCCGACCACAGTCTTTTCTACAGAACTTCAATATTGTCTAACCTAGTCACTCAGTTTAGAAAAAACGAAGTTCAGCCTTATCGTAATAGACTTAAGGCCGACCGCAACCTAGTTTGGGAAAACAGCTCGAAGTAAGTTTTTTTTTTATATATTCTACCACATTCACACAACACCATCTAGTCCCAAACTAAGCAGAGCTTGTACTATGGGTACTGCTAGAAAACTGATATAAATACAAATATACTTTTTTTTTGTAAATAATATTATACATAGAAACACCCAGACCAAATCAAACATCAAATGTTCATGCACACAAATGTTTGACTTGAGCGGGAATTGAACCCGCGACCTTTGGAATAGCAGTCCGTTACACAAACCACTACGCCATGCAGTCGTCAGATTAGAAATTACCATAGCGCAAAAATACAGTATTGGCATATGATGTATAGCATCTGACATCTCACCTTCCATCTGACAGCCAACCTAGCTCCACGCGCTTAGTGATCCAATCGATAGCTTCCCTGGTTTCCTGTTATATAATGCCGTCCCATTTCACGAAATCACCTACTCTCAGTATTCAGCAGAAGTCAGCGAATAATCGACTTTTAAATTATTACCGACGACCGAATGGCATAGTTGTTTGTGTAACGGACTGCTGCGGGTTCGATTCGAAGTTAAACATTTGTGTGCATGAACCATTGATATAATACTTACATAGATGAGTAATTACCGCCTAAAATCGTTGCTACTGCACATATGTCCACAGGCATATGCGTAGCAAACGTCAATTCATTATTCAATGTGGCGTCAACCGAGTTGAACATAGCGACACATGACAGTAACAATCGCCAAAATGGCTAAATGCGTAGTGAAAGAATGCGATTCAAGGTCACAAAACATTAATAAATCATGCGGAATTACTTTTCACGTGTAAGTTTATGGTTTTTGTATTGATAATATCGTAAATAAGGCTATAATTGAAATAAAACACTGATAATTGTAATTTAGAATCAGTGTTACCATTAAAAAATCATTTTGGTTTTCCCACATTAGTGGGAGAATTTATAATTTATGAAATAATATGCTTTATACTGTTTTAAACATTTTGCCAATAATAATAAAATATAGGAAGAACGATAGTTGTTAGGGCTGGACCGATCCCTTTTTTTAGGGACCCGTTGAACGTTCACTGCGAGCTTGGCAGAAGTGCCAAGCTCGCAGTGCTGGAGACTTTTGTACAAAAAAATTAATTCATTGTTTTTCTTAATTTATTATCAATTTTAAATAATAATTGTACAAAATAATAATAATAATAAATGTTTATCATAAAAATAAAAATATAAAATAAAAAAGTAAATAAACATAAATAATTTTTTTTATAAAATAAAAATATTTTTTTTTTTTTATTTGTTTTTTAAATTATAATAGAATTTGCAATACACCCTGGGGATTATTAATTATCAGTACAAGTTGATCATTCACTTTTATAATTAAATGCTATTATTTTTACATACGTAAAAATAAGATTGTATCATGAAAGTAAAATATCCACACAAGCTTATAAAAAAGAGTCTAAAAGACAATTGTATACAAAACTGATGCTTCACAGCGCAGTTTGATTTTACACTGAATATAAACCCTTTTAACCAAATATTTCCAGTTATTTTATTATTTATACCTATTCTATTCAATTCGAAATATAATATTTAGAATATTTAAATTCATTTATTTTATTACAAAATTGTTTTAAAAAAAAATGTTTCTTAGTTGTTATGGGTAAAATTTCATACGGTAGTCAACACTGGCCCACCATCGTAAAGTTATATCTTTGTCTTTGTCTAATCCGAGCGATGGTATTGTTCTTGTCTCGCGTGTAAATGAGACATAAATATGTTTACTTTCAAATGTTTAGTGGTATCAAAGCTACGTCGTCAAAGTTCAAAAGTGGTTACACTTTTTTCGACGTGTGATAATGAGGTTTGCTTCTCTAGTGTTGTTTTAACTCAATGGCATGAACATTTAATGTTACTCCCGCATTAGGAATATATCCTGTGTCGCGGGGAACTTTACAAACATACATGTAACAGACACAAAAAACACCCGGACTCAGAACAACAATTTGTGGATTACACAAAGTGTCGTCCTATGTGGGGATCGGACCCACAACACTCAGCGTAGTAGTAAGCGGCGTGGCGACCGCTTAAACCGCTACGCTCCGTGAAGTCAATTTTCTATCTATAATATGTATGTATTTATAAAAATAAAGTGTATAAGTATTTATGAGTAGTAGTAAACGAGACAACACTCCATTAATATTGTCAAGCTGTCACACGGATTTAAACCATTTACGAGCGTTTTCTTAAATTTGAGATTGTCAAAAATGCCATGTTAAAATATTATTGGTAAACTTTGAAATCACGTATATGTGAGCGCAAGGCTTTATAAGTTGTTGTGTTTATTAAAGTGACGTTATTAGAAATACGAGGTCTAGTAGCCATAGTACAAGCTTTGCTTAGTTTGGAACTAGATGGTGTTGTGTGAATGTGGTAGAATATTATTATTATTCTTAGGCAAGTTAAAAGCCCAGAGAAGGACAGCTAGTATATTTATATTAAAATGGTAGTATTCCACAAAAATAGTTGAATAATAACAGATCGAAGACATTGGAACAATTCGCGAACCTCATTCTGTTATGGCATACATGAGAGAATTTTAAAATATAATTAACATATAACATCAAAACCAAATATTATATTATAAACGAGTCTTCCACGGGGAATACCCGTTTGAGGCCAAATTTACAAGATACATAGTAACACATTATGTATGTACGACATAAGAGAATTTGCATGTATAATATTTGGTTCTGATGTTATATCTTAATAATGTTTTAAAATTATCTCACATATGCCATAACAAAATGTGTTACGAAACACGTTTGACATGAAATTTTTGTATGCGTTAATTATACTCGAATATAATAGTTGCGAAGTTTGTTTATTAATTTTGAACATTACGAGGAACCGACTGGAAAAGATTTGGTCTGTTTTTAAAACGCACACAATGAAATAGCTGATAATAGCTGCTTGCTGCGACTGCGCACGACAAAATAAAATATAAAAATCTTTTATTTTAGAACATGTTATTAAAGAAATTAGTGGGCTTTTTCCTAATTTTATATTGTGGTTCCAAATGTGTCTGTGGAAGATTTTCGATCTCCTATTTAGGTAAATATATGAATGCATAGATTGTGGAATAGTGTTAGGACTCACTTCGCTCGCCCTGAAAACTGGTATCGCCACCGCGTGGTTCATAAAATGGGAGGTGACATGATGTTTTATGTACGTGTGGAAACCTCGAGCCGTCATGCAGCCGGGGTTCTCGGTGGAGCGGTGTGTCGGAATTGAACCGACTAAACGACACGATGTGCCACTCTGTTTATGATGTTGATGTGCAATTCTCTCCTAGTGACCGAATGCAGATACTTCCCAAGCAGCCCTGCCCAGAATGGACCTACGTCAGTCGGAAGGAAGGGTCGCCCTCGCCTCCACGGCCACAAAGCCAGCACATCGAACGTTCTGTCGGAACGGCCGACTACCCGATATCGAGCGACGGCGATACTCCGGCGAGCACTTCCGCCTCCAAATCCCACGGGGTAGTTCCTGCCAATGCGCGCGCGGCCTCCATCGACACGGTACGGTAACCACGTATAGCTCTAACCACCAATATCCTCTGAGGGCGCCAGAGACGTGCCTTATTCTGGCCGTCACAGCATCCACCCATATAGGTGTACCGTAAATGCCATTGACCGGCCAACCCCCCGTGTACAGCCGTCTTGTCGCGGCGCTGAGTCCACCCAAATTGAGCAAAAGTCACCAAACGGCGGACTTAGCGCCGTCCAGCTTTAAAGCAAGCAAGTGCTCGTCGTAGAGCCACCCCCCTTCAAGGATGAGGCCCAGATACTTTACTGTGCCTGAACCGGTATGAGGGCCGAATTGACCATGATTGAGGCGCAGCGGGTGAACCAAGACGGGGCTCATGGAACAAGACGCCTCTGTCTTATCCAGGGGCCTCCGTAAACCCAGCACCTCAATGCGACCGAGCACGAGAAAGACTCCCATAGTTCGTGAAGAATACAGTTTAGTACAATTTATCACCATGTAATATTTATTTATTTTATTTATTCTTTTTTTAAGTTTATTTAGTAACCCTTTGTTACAAAATAAACTTAAAAAAAACTGTTTGTTAGTGTTTGAAACTAGATGGCGTGGTGTGTCAAATTTGGTTTAATTTTAACTTTTCACTGCAATTGTAGTAAAATTATCACATTTTTGGGGGTTATTTTATTAATAAATGAAAGTCACTCTTAATATAAGATAAAACAATCTTTATTAGGATAGGTAACGTAAATACCATTTGGGTACGTATAACACAGCGCTGTCTTGACCAAATTAAGTAGAAATTGTACAATTTATTTAATTTTTTTTTTGTAAATATTAATATAATACATATTGTTTATTATTATGTTTTATTATTGTTAATAACATAACATAACAATGCATACAGATATTTACCTCAAACAGATATCGAACCAGCGACCCCCTTTGACCCCAACCTGTTACCGACACTAAAAAAAATCTTTTGTATCTTACGTGATTTGATATTTTCGTTGAGAACAAAATTAAGAAATTAATGAATTATAAAGCTTCTTTAAAAGTCTATAACTATTAACAAAACTCCTTAGAAAATTATTTAAGAAGAAATCCAGACATTCCATAGAATATGTTTAGTATGACATATTTATAGTTTCATTCAAGTAGAGTTTACTTGAATAAAATTATAGATATTTCTCTTATACATTTATACATCATCATCAGCCTATCGCAGTGCACCGCTGGACATAGGCCTCGCCCATTGCACGCCACGTAGGTCGATTTTGGGCTTCTCGCATCCAGCTCCTGCTAGCCATCTTGCGCAAATCGTCACTCCACTTGGCCTGTGGGCGTACTACACTACGTTTGCCGAGACGCGGTGTCCACTCAAGAACTCGTTTTCCCCAACGGTTGTCGGTTCTGCGGCTAATATGGCCAGCCCACTGCCACTTCAGCTGGCTGATCCGGTAGGCTATGCTGGTGACCTTGGTTGTTTGCCGGATCACCTCATTTCTGATGCGATCCCTTACATTTTTACATGTACAGGTTAATTTAAAAATTTAAGTGGTCTCTTTTATAATAATTTGCAGTATTATGTTATTCGAAGGATTGACTATACTGAAATTTTACCACACCTATTTCATTTATATAAGATAAGATAAGGGACCAGAAAACGACGTTCTTCTGGTCACTTTTATGTAGGACTTGGCATCTAACTTACATATTTTTTACTAGGCTTTGTTTTACGAGTAATTCCGGAGCTGCTTATCAAATATATTTCCCGTTTTCGCTTTTTAGCTTTTTAGCTTTTAGATAAACTGCTTAATTAAGTAGGTACTCGCCTGTGGGGTAGGGGGCGCGGAGGTAGGACGAGAACGGGGACCGGGAGAGGTGCGGGTGGCAGGCGTTCGAAGGAAAGACGAGCCATGACCACAACCATGTCGCTGCACTATGGAGGAGCATTGGTTTCCGGATATATCAGAACAGAAAAATTACATTTTAGGTAGATACTAATTCATTAGGTACTTTTTAATCCCGAGTACAAAGTTGTTGTTATATTTGTTCCAGTTAATATCGGAGGGATCGCATGGGAATTCTCTTTGATCAGCATGTGAAAGAGATGCGTATAGAGTTTTAACATTATCCACTTTCATCTCCCAGGAATTAGACGTAAAGAAATTGATGAGGCTTCGGACTGCGATCGCCTGAGACTGCAATTTTACGTACCTGTCGAAAATTTAAAAAGCTCTATTAGAAAAAAAGTGCTCACGAAAATTTAAAACAATGTTAGTCTGTCCTTAAATAAGATGAAGGATTCTACTTCACCATAAGTTAAAAAGAAAAATCTGATTTATCGTTGAAGTGATGTAAAATGTGAAAGTTTGGGAACCATATTCCTATAATGTAAAATCCTCATTCTGCTGTATTTTGTATTACGAAAATGTTTTTAAATCAGTTTTATAGAATTAATAAATGTCAGGCACAATATGCAATTATGATGGTGAATATTATTTAATGTACCATGTACTTTATTGTCATAAAGTTTGGAATTCTGATTTTAAAGTTACTTAAATTGTAACACGGTACAAACATTTGAAGAAAATTAAAAAAGTCGGTGTTCTAGTCAATTTCTAGCGCGAAAATAACTTATTATTTCAAAAGGTGTGTACCATTTAAGCCTGTTAAAACACCATATATTACATAATAACGCTAATATACACAGAAACAGATAAATAATTATCATCGTCATTTTCTTGCTCTTTTCTCAATTTTATTTCGGATCGGCGCAATATGTGGTTTTAGCTGCATGGTAGGTCGCCTGTCTTTGGAATTGGGTCTGACAAACATAGGACGTGACTGATTAAAATTAAGGAGTGTCGCCACCTCTATTCGTCCAGTAGATGTCGTAAGAGCCGACGAAGGGAGCGCAGCGCAATTACGCAGGACAAAAGGGTTGAAACGTGAAACAAACCCGACACCAACCCGCTTGGCATAGTAGGCCAATGACTCCTTTCTCAGGAGAGGCCTATGTCTAGCAGTGGCCTATTAAACGATGTTGACGATGATAACAAACAAATAACATGACAGGACAAATTGAGAAAATAATTTAGGGTGAGAAAAGAGAATAATGCGAGGTAGCCTGCCTCCCGTGCCCTATTTATTCTTTCTATTAATAGAGAGGTCACTTATATATACATTTATACTTCATAATTTCATATAATCATTTAGATTATGGATTTTTTTAAATATCTCAGAATATGCTTCTCATTTTAGAATCTCGCGTAATTAGGTGCAATCATTGCTGCCATACTAGCGGGTGAGGAGGGATGGACCAGACCAGGCCAGAAAGAGAACGCTGAACGGGATCGGGAGAGGGCCGATCCCGAGCGTAGAGGACGTGGGCGACGATACCAGCCGCCGACGGGGCCGCGGGCCGCCAGAGAGTGGGGACCTCTGGTGGCAGATTTAATACTACGGTAGGAGATATGATGGCGGCCTGATTGCATTAAGACGCAATTGGGCCGCCACGTTGCGATTGAGGGGGCAAGTGTATTTCCCATGGGATAGAGCCTTATTAGGCATGGTGTAAATTAGGGGAGGATTTGAAATAACATGGTCCGGGTCCTCCAAGAATAGAGCACCTGAGGCCGGCCGTCGGGGTGTTTTTCAGTGGAATCATCACATACTCCTGGCTCCTGAGTCCCCGAGGAGCATGAGATCGGAAAAGAATTTCTACCGCGTCAAGAAAAAAAAAGTCCTTTTGTCTTTAGTCAATTTTGACATTTAAAATTCATGATTGTCAAATGTTTGAATCTCATGTCACGTCATGTCAAATATTAAAACAATTATTATTAATAATAGGCAGTAGGGAGTACTTACTTTGGTGTTTTCCCCACCACCCAAAGAATCAAATCACCCACATAAGCAGGTATTATTTGCAGTAGAAACGTCAGGATTAGCAGCATCCATTTCTTGTTTGTGAATATCACAGTTGGAAAAGAGTTGTCATCTTAAACAAGTTTTAAAACGGATAAAGTGAAAATTAAGTAGCGGAAAGTGTACTAAAATTAATCTAAATACAATATAAATTTCTCGGAATATTCAACGCTATAATTTTAACTTAGATGTCCTTCATCTAGATAAAGTGTAGCACTAAAAACCAACGTAACTAAATACGAGTATACACGGCCCACGTTATTATGCTGGTGGGCGTTGGCACAAATCGACAGTACACAACTACCTTAAGTTAAGTTTAATATGATGTGTATTGGCAGTATCCGTAACAACAAACAAACAGATTATACACTAATTCCTAATACTCTTAATCGTTCATCTAAGTTTTTTTCTAAGAATTCTGATACTAGTTTTTTTTTTATATTACTCAGAGAATATTTTTACAAATTTATTTCAATTTTATTTTGGTAATCCATACTTATGTATATATATATATATATATGTATTAAAAGTGAAAGGTGTGGATCAGCTGCTAAAACACATATTATTATTAGTTTACTGCAAAGGGCTGAAATTAAATTGATTAAAGTTCTTTTTCACTACAAGTATTTAACCCCAACCATTAAAGTATATAAAGAGAAAATAACACTTAATAATTCCCATTAAGTTCATGAAAGTTCATAAAATTCTCTAAACCCAGGACTAATTACGGAAAAAATAATATTTTGTATCAAGGGATCTGCAATTTACTACCCAAAAATACAAAAGATGCAAATTCGCTGGTTTTATTCAAAAAACGATTAAAACAACACATTTTCAAAGGAACCACCTGAAATTCATACTAAAATCTATTACTTACTAGGTACTCATGTAAAATTCATGCATTACTATTTTAATTATTATAAATGTATTTTTATTAGTAGTAATTTTTTTACACTGTTGTAAAACTTGTTAAAATAAAAAGGAAAAAAAACCTATTTGTTACATAAAGTAATTAGTGCACGTAAACCTACCATTATATGTATTTGCTCCACTACAAACCAGAATTAGAGCGGACAACTTCATTTTAAACAGTACCTTCATTGCATAAAAATCAGTTTGCAATTATCTACCTACCTGTCAACATTTACTTTTATCTTTTATGATTTGTATTTTATTTCACCTCGTAAGTGATTTGTGTAATCTTGAGTAATAAAGTTATATTTAAACCGTATAGTGAGTTTGTTTCTTTGTTAAGCTGTCACGCGTAAACCACTAAATCTATTTTAAAAATTCTATCATCAATGGAAAGCGATTCATCATTATTAGCGATTTATCACCAGATTTCTACACCACACAAAGGTTGGCTGGTAGATAATGCCCTGGGCATTAAGTGTGCCGATGTACACAAGTGCATAAAGTTGTCAAATTAATGAAATAAATAAATAATATAATAAATACTCGTATACATAACCGAAAAAGGTAATGAAAGAATACAAAAGAAGAACTTACGGAATCCAATTGCGATAGCAGTCTCCTTGACACAATTTAAGAGCATTTGTAAGGTTAAAGGATTGCAGGAGCTTGTGCAGCAATTGTAAACAGCCAGGGTTTCACGACTGCGATAAAAAATAATAGCATCATTAAAAAAAACCCTGACACAAAAAAGCAGATTAGGTACTTGATGCATCAGAAAGTTACAGATTACCATATCGTGGAAATACCATCAGAGTAACAGTATACCAAATTTCATACGCTGATACACAGGTTAAACTAATAACACCCCTCATCCGTCCAGGGTTAAAAAAAAATGAGTCAGTCATAAGGATTGCCGACAGAAGTGAAAACTCAAAACAATAGAACTACGCGTCGCTAGTCTAGCGTCACAAGCATGTCGAGGTCATTGGTGACGCGAACCCGTAAGTTTTTCCCCTACCAAAAATCGCTCAATGCGGCTAAAGAAGTCATCATCATCATCATCATCAGCCTATCGCAGTCCACTGCTGGACATAGGCCTCTCCGATTGCACGCCACTTAGATCGATTTTGGGCTAAAGAAGTTAATATAAATAAAATAATTCCACGTAAGTATATAAACTGTATTTTTATCAAATGATACTGATACCACGACCTCCCAAAAAGCAGAGTTAAGCAATACTTTAATTGCATTTTACCGAGTTTTAAGTACCGAATGTAACCAATGAGGTCACTGGAGCCCAAAACCTCTCCTCCCTCTATTTCTGTCTGGGGGAGACTTAGTGGCGGCTCTTGTCACTCTTGAGTTGTAGGTGTCCATGGGCCTCGGTAGTCACTTACCATCAGATAACCCATCTGCTCGTTTGCCCCTATGCCTAATAAAAATAGAAAAAAAAGTAGCAAGGCCTACCATTGAGAAGCAGCTACAATAATAGCATTTACGACATAATCCACCGGTATTAGGTCTAGCACGTTCTGTGGATGTCCAAATATGACTCTATTAGCTCCCTTGACAGTCGCAACTATCATTCCCGTGGCGCCGAACCAGTTGTCTGTCCAGCCTTCTAAAGGTTCTCTTAGAGATGGTGACACTAAAATGAAATATGAAATAAATTGGGTACACAAAGTTGGCAACCCATTTTTATGACTCTTGAATGGTGTCTAAAATCCGTTTGATTTATTGAAATTTACTTCCCTTAGAACGAGACACATTATTTTAATTAAATATTGACATACTTAGGTACAGTATCCCTCGTAAAGTAACCATAGTGTAATGGAAAAACGTTTGGTAACGACATCTAGCGACATAAGCAGTAATTAGAGATTCTTATAACCGACACAACTACAAATAATGTTTTTGAAATAAGACTGTACCATTTTGTAACATTCTAGATATATTCTTACACACATACATAAAAAAGCAATATACCTATTGAAGGCCTCACGATAACTGTAGGAATATTGCCATGATGATCCAATACGTAGTTTTCTGCTAGACCTTTAGTAAATGTGTAGGTATTCGGTAAACTTTCTGTAAGAAAATGATCATAGTTTTTAGGTCGCACAAATTAAGCATATTGCTTCGTTTTACTTAAAGATAAACAGATTGACAACTACCCAACTTCAAGGCCTTCCTTAGTAAAACAATGGAAGGTGAATGATTCACTCATATTGGTGGTTACCGGCGATTATAAAGTGTCACGGTTTCGTCATTTGTGTAGCCTATTGTCAAATCGGGCAAGAAAGTTTTAGAATTTGAATTGCTGATATTAAATGTTGTTCATTCCTCGCTGTAGATCTTTAATAACCGAAGACAGTAGTTATATTTTTTATATATGTAGGTACATTTACTCGTATACATTATTTGTTTGATTGACTCCGATTTCTTTCCAAACGGGCGGTGGACAAAGTCTCACACACGGAGCAAATACAAAGAGGAGGTGTCGTAATTCGATTTTCCTATGAAACAACGCGTGATAATTTGCGGGGTGACGGTGTGTTAAGCTCCGCCCACTTCACTTTTTCCTATCTATCAAATAATAGCAAAACTACTCGCGACCTTCTATGTCGAAGTTGCTAATAGGGTTTTACCTATGAAATTGCCGTTTTGTATGCAATAAGTGAAAGTACTTATGTTTTCAAACTTTTTTATTTCTGTTATTCGAAGTAATCACCCATGCAATCGACGCATCTTTGCCAACGCATTGGCAGTTTATTGATGCCCTTCTTGTAAAAATCAGCTGGACGGGAGGCAACAAACTCTTCAAAGGCATTTTGTACTGCCTCTCGGGAATTGAATTTTTTAGCCACTAAAAGTTGTCTAAAATTTTTCACTTATTGCATACAAAACGGCAATTTCATAGCTAAAGACCTATTATTTAGTTTAGCTATCTTAGTTTAGGATGTAGGGACGTATTCAGAATTTTCGTACCAGTTAGTTTTTTCTTAAGATTAATTTTCTGTACCATTTTGATACGTCTATTGCAAAAATCTTACTTATAAGCTCCCTAATATTATACGAGTATATTAAAGCGAAAGTTATGTGTTCTTTCGTTTTCGTTGACTTATCCCACGCTCTGTACGTATGTATATTTGTATGTGTGTATATATTATTTTTCACGCTAAAACGACTTAACGGATTTGGATAAAATGTGGTATACAGATAGGTTAAACCTGGACTAATAGGCGATGGGTATTGCTAGTCTATACAAATAAATAAAATTGGAGTGTCTGTTTGTAATATTAAAATAACCGCTTTTTACTAAATGGATATGTATGTTTACACGGTACATATACCAAAATAACATTTTTTACCATTTTTGTCTGTCTGTCTGTCTGTTTGTTCCGGGTAATCTATGGAACGGCTGGACCGATTTCGACGGGACTTTCACTGGCAGATAGCTGATGACATAAGGAGTAACTTAGGCTACTTTTTTAGACTAGTTTCGCCCCGCGGCGTTGCCCGCGGTTATAACAACAAACGCGGGTAACACCGCGGGTCTCAGCTAGTGTGAGAATAAAAACGTTTGTGTCAAATTATGAATAACGATTAAAAATCTGTATTTATGTGTACGGGTTATCTTTTTGTCCTATTGTCACCCCACTACGGTGAAAAAGAATGTTATGATTTTCACCCATAGTTAATTATAGTTGTACTATAATTAACTCAGTCACAGTCTCAGAACAATTTTGTGGATCACACAAAGTGTTGTCCCATGCGGGGATCGAACCCTCAACACTCAGCGCAGTAGGAAGTTGCGAGGTGACCACTTAAACCATTACGCCATCCGTGAAGTCATTATTAACCAAGCCGCTCACTAATTACGGTCATAAATCTATATTATACGAAGGTGCGCAATTGTTTAACAAATTAAAGAACGATCTCAAAGAAAACACTAATTTAAATGTGTAATAAAACGATATTATATGAACATGTAATGAAACTTTGATTATAAACATTGTTTAATAGCTAAACTTGGTTAATTATATACTTTAATATCTATTTTATCCCAAAACACCTTTACATTAAAGAAAAAGCAATATTTACATTACGTATTTTGTACGTAGTGTCATGGCGTCTTGAATGACGTCACAGTCTGCGAAATAAAACTGTTTACATCTGTGTCCAGTGTCAACTGCTTTCTAAAAATTAATAAGGAGTCACCTGCTCTGTTGTATGAAAACGTCAACAACAACAATGATGTTTTGCGTGGCGTGACGTAACACTTTCTGATTGGTGTTCGCTGTCACGTGACTTAATGCCTATTTTGTACGAATAAATTTTTGTAAAAATATTAATAATCTTTAAGTTTTATGAGAAATAGACTGGTTTTTTCTTATCTATGTCCCTTCATTTATAATTTGAAACTATAAACCAAGCAATTTGTTATTAGTAGACACTAGCCTATTGACTGAGTAATGGTATCGATTTCTAACATTTATATTGAATTACTTTATTTGAATGAATGTTTGTCTATTATAAGTATGTATGTATAGTGACTCTGTTTGGAATAACAATCACTGTCCGCTTTGTATAAATAGCCAGACGGATACTTATTAATAAATGAAAGTTTTTTATTTCTTGTTTTAAGTGAACGGTAAAGTTCTTTAAGCCGAAAAGCGTAAGATGACTTTCATGCTGTGAGGAAAACAGTCTTCCCAGTGTGACTAGAAACGAGCCTATTATTCAATCATCGGATAAGAGACTTACTTAAAAACCTTTTTTTAATTACTTCCTCATCCTGGTCGTCCTGTTCTATAAACCTGAGGACCTCGTCAATTTTTACTCTGGGTGGGTACACCTTCTCTTCTAATAAATGTTGATCTGTATTACAGTACGCTGTTGAAACGTGGATGAACGCCTACAAGACAAAACAAAAATTGTTTTAGACGTAGTTTAAATATAAAACATTTGTTATAAGAAAATAATAACATAAAAATGTAGTTGTATCCAAATACTCAATAATAACTTACACATCATTTCAAAAATTATAAAATAAATTGTCATTTTTTTTTACATCACAAACATCATCACACATCGACAGCCTGTAATTAATAGTCCACTGCTGGACATAGGCCTTTTCTAAGAAAAGAGGTTTTAAGCCTTTTATATTATGCTGGGTAGACAGGTTGGTATAGGGTTTTCTTACATGACATTTTTTTTTTTAACTTTTATTTAATAGAAAGTTACTCTATATGTCATTTTGCTTTACTTAAAAATATTTAAGTATTTTTTTCAGCAGTCTGGTTAGTCAGGTTACCATAGCACAGGGTCTGTCTAGTTTGGGATCAGACTGCCGTGTGTGTATGTGTGTGTGAGGTTATTATTACTATTATATAAGACCACATCACGAAATAATTAATTCTATGGTCTGATTAGTCTTTGGCAAGTTTACCTTTAATCTTTTCATCCGATGGCAAAGATTCAGAACGTATTCAGTTCCCTTTACATTGGAGTTCACTGATATGTTTAATTTCTCATGGAATTTGATCGTGGCTGCCATATGAATCACTACTGAAACCTGAAATAATATGAGATTCAAAAATACTATTTACTTACTTAGTACTTCAAAAATATATCCTTTTTTTTACGGGTGGAAAACTCCTCGGGCCGTCACCCCACCGGGGTTTACGGCGGGGTGGCGTGTCGGAATCGGACCGACTAAAACCGCACGGTATGCCACTGTGCGCCTATAATGGTAGGGATCCGGGAACTGCTATTATTAAGACATCCAGAACCCTCCTAGAGCCTGCCCGCAATAGCGCGGGCACCACCTTCGGGTACATTCTCTATTTAGGCTACGTCCGGCACAAGCGGACGCCGCCGGTGGAGGGGAAAACCCGTCCCATCCACTCGTGGCCATACTTAGGTTGGCATAAGGCGCTGGTAAGCGCGCCTCCGCCGCCCGGTTCGTCGGCGGCGAATTATGTCCGAGTGAAAATCATCCTCCCTGGCCCTCTCCGCCGCCTCCTTCTACAAGATGACGTTTTCATAGAAGGATGCAACCGCGGTAAAACATCTGTCACTACCGGCTATGGAGCGTATGACGGGTCGTCCCGAGAGCGAGAGGTCCCCTTCGATTGACTGCAATAAGTACCCGGAGCATGCGACGCCCCAAGCATATTGCAGTGATGACAGGTGGGACTCAATGTCCCTCCTAGCGACCGAGTGAAGGTACTTCCCGAAGCAGCCGTGCCCGGAAAAGACCTGCGTCAGCCGGAAGGAAAGGGTCCCGTGATGCCGCCCTGCCCACTCGACAATGATAGGTTCGAGCGCCTCCACGGCGGCAAAGCCAGCACGCGTAGCCTCCAGCCGGGACGACCTACAAGCCATCGTGGCTTCGGGCGGAGGCCGAATACCGCTATCTTTTTTTTTTTTTTT